>CM053578.1:41735449-41865449 GCA_028646485.1 Cryptoprocta ferox
TAATTGAAGAGAATAAAAGAGATTGGAATAAAATAATAGGAAAAATAATAATAGGAAGAATCCAATTGCACATTAATTTTGTAATTTATAGGTGTTTAGACTTGAAAGAACCCTTGTTTTAAAAAAAGAAATCGTCTAGAGTAGCATAAAAATCTAGATTGCAGAGAAAGAAGTTCATAGGTTCTCAAATGTGTCATCTGTAGACTAGTTTATATTTTAACCTGTCAAATTTGCAAATATTGGACTCTAAACAGAACTTTGATAATGAAATATAATGGAGAGGCATTTATCTTTTTTAAAAGGACAGAGAACAAAAGACAAATAATGGGTTCTTTTAGTGCAGTTAATGTTTGACACTTAGATATTTTGCTACAATTCTGTTTCAAAGATTAATTCAATCCATTCTTCTCTAATCATAACAACAAATAAAGCAGGTACCCTATTTCTAAACTGTAACTTCTAACAATTTAGTATTTTATTTCCTTCTCCATCCTCAAAGAGGGTGCTATCAAATATCTTTGCCATTCTTGAATTTTTTTAAATGTTCTAAAAGAAAACTTTATCTGACAGCAAACTATCCTATTTACACTATGAATTCGTGCACAAAGGTATTTCAGCACAGACACGGGTCAGCCACAAAGGACATCATGATAAAAATGCCACCTTAATTTCCATTTCCCAATTAGAAAGAGTATCAATACGGTGACATTGGTTTGACTGACATGAATCTATGCTAGATATCTGCTAGACTCATACTTATAATAAATACAGATAGTGGATTTGTACTAAAACCAAAGCTTCAGTCTATTTCTTGGATCTTTATTAAAATACAGGCATATTATAAATATTGATTGAAGAAATAACTAGAAATTTGATCTGATGTAACATGATGCAAATTAAATTTAAACAGTTTGAACTTTATTTGGTATTTCCGAATGTATTGCAATATTTTGAATTTTTTTATAAGAAATGAAAGTGCTAGCCTAAAATTAACTGACAGCCAGCCTCCGATTTTTCTTCTAAAGCCCATCTCTTTCCTTCTACCATTGACTAAGGATGTTTATTCTGTATGTTTATAGGGAATATGCAGAACGTATCCAGTTTTGAGTGTAAATACTAATCATATAAAAGCTGACTGTTTAAATTGAATCACAGGATGTCAGTAAGAGAGCAGTCTT
Organism: Cryptoprocta ferox; assembly: GCA_028646485.1. NCBI lineage: Eukaryota > Metazoa > Chordata > Mammalia > Carnivora > Eupleridae > Cryptoprocta > Cryptoprocta ferox. The sequence continues at coordinate 41,736,628 of CM053578.1, forward strand.
TCTAATTTCTGGATACTTCACAACATCTTAAATATGCCAAGATTCATATTGTATTTGGTATTTGTTTTCTAAATATGTTAGACATGGAATTGTGCTTTAAAAATTAAGAGTATAAATGCTTGAAAAAAAGAGTAAAGAGTCTTGTTTAATAACAAATAAGCCATATGCATCTGCAGTATAAAAAAGTCAATTATAAACTTTAAAATAGTTTAAAATGAATATACACAAACTACTTGGCTATGTGTTAATAAAATCACTTAAAGGATACAATTTCCACTCAGATGTGCTGTACTTATACTTAGAGGCAAGAAGGAACACTCTTCAAATTCCTTTTCCTCCTATAATTTTAAGATTTTATATTGAAAGAATAAGCTCTGTCTTTTAAAATCGGCCCAGGAAGGGCACTTTACTCAGGTTATGATCTCATGGTTTATTGGGTTCGAGGCCCACATTGGGCTCCACGCTGACAGTGCAGAGCCTGCTTGGGGTTCTCTGTCTCCCTCTCTCTTCTGCCACTCCCCGACTCGTTCTCTGTCTCTCTGTCTCTCTGTCTCTCTGTCTCTGTCTCCCTCCCTCTCTCAATAAATAAACATTAAAAAAGTAAATTAAAATGGGCACCTGGGTGGCTCAGTCATTAAGTGTCTGGCTTCGGCTCAGGTCATGATCTCACAGTTTGTGGGGTCAGGCCCTGTGAGGGGTTCTGCCCTGACAGGGAGAAGCCTGCCTGGGATTCTCTGTCTCCCTCTCTTTGCCCGTCACCAACCCACACATGCTCTCTCTGTCTCTCTTTCAAAATAAATAAATTAAATGAAACAAAACCGAAACTAAACTAAACTAAAATGGGCCCAGGAGTTTCAAATGGGAGATGTGAGAGCAGTGGCTTGAGAGAACACTGGTATGTGGAGGGGGGGTGACAAAAATGTTCTTCTACATTCTTGACCCAAAGCTTCATTGGTATCACTTTTTTTACATTCAAAACAGAATACATGAATTTTCATTTCTTTCTTTCTCTTTGTCTTAAGCTTTCTTGCCTGCTATCTGTTTGGCTTATGGACTCACAGTTTTGAGAGGTGAATACTGAGTAAAATGCATAGGATAGTGGTTTTAAAACAAATAAATTGTTATCCAAGTCAATAATTGTCAATAATTGTCCTTCATTTGTAATCATTAAATCATGAAATAGCTATCCTCCTTCTGCTTATTCGATTATCTCAACAAATTCTGAGCCCATGAAGTTAATCTTGCTTGAGTAGATATAAGAAATCAGAACTTATTTTTTTTTCTGAAAACTTTCTGTTGCTCACATATAGAAAGACTACAATGCACATATATTATTAACACAATATGGCATATATCATGGATGACATATGTGCACGCGCACACACACACACACACCAGTTGATCCATTGTTGAAAAGTCCACTGGGTAGAAAGTCGACTATCAGGGGCAGCATAGTACAGCGGTTAGAGGACAGATTCTAAAGCCAGATTCCAAATCTTGAATTTTTCACTTTGCCACAATGACCTCTGTGACTTTAGACAAAACCCTGGACCTCCATTTCCTCATTTGTAAATGAAAATGACATTTTTTCCAATCCCATGGAATGTGTTTGGAGGGTCAGATAATTTGGTAATATGAAGCACTAATACTACTGTCCAGCTTATAGTCCATGCTTGGTAAATATTCTCTATGATGTTAAGTATTATTATCACTATTATTATTATTATTATTATTTATATTCATTGCCTATTAGACACAAGAAAGAAGCACAGGCAAGGTTTACATAATTTTTATCTATCACTAGACACTTTGTTCTACAAATATGTTACATAGCGTAGACAATGGACCAACCTGGTGTAGTTTGAGGGATGTAACAAAAGTCTTCTTACTCAAATTTGCCACCCTATCTATGTGAACTTGAGTAAGTTACTTCAACTTTCTGGGACTTGATAGTCTCATCAATAAAATGAAGAGGTTGAAATAGATGATTACTAAACTCTTTCTGAACCCAATGATAGTTTTCTTTGTCATTATTCAGTAACAATTTCCATTTTTGCAACTTGAAAATGCCAGGTTTTCAAATTCCCAACATATAAATGTCCCAAAAGAGACACCCATAACTTCTCAGTTTGTGCTTTGATTTCTTGAGTTTTCAGGGACTGCTGTTATAAGAACAGCAGTATGACTTGCACATGAAAGGGAGGTGACCAAACTTACAGAACATGGGGACATTATCTTGATGGGGAGAGGGGGCCCCTAAGCACAAACTACGTGTGCTTCCCATCAACCTCAAGAGCTGGCAAGCATTCTTGGATGTTAGAAATCTCCCAGCCAATTCAGCAAAGAAAGAACACCTCAAGCAAAAAACATTAAGTCTTCTGGAAAGCTGACTGTGATCCTGAGAATCATAATGTCTTTCTAGCTGGAGAAAAAAAAAAAGAAAAGAAAAACAATGGAACAAGAAACCAGACCTTCTTTTTCAATATCAAATTCAGTTGTCAAAACTGTGTGGCAAAACCACTTGAGTAGAAAATATTCCATGTTTTCAGTAAAAAGGGTTAAGAATCATCTGTGTATAAAGTAGGCCTAATAGTTTGATAGATTTGGTTTTCTAAATTATTTGGAATGTTTCCTCCTCTTGCTTTCAAGTTAAAAACATGACCAAAATAGATACAGAAAAGCACATGCTTTTGTGATGACAGGTAAATGTATGTCTTATTCTTTTCCAGACACAGAACCTTGTAGAAGGCAGAAGGCTATACTTTTCAGAAACTAAGGCATATCAAACAGCATTAGAATCTATTGGCTAATTAAGTGTGGGTATCATACCAGTCTGGGTTTGCACTTGGCTATGCTATTGTTCTACCTGTATAGACAAGCCATCCTTTCCTTGGAAGGCTCATTCACTTATTGGAAAAATAGGAATAATAATAGGGTTGTTGTGAGATAAATTAAGTTTTTCATAGGAGATTATTAGAGGGGAGACCTGAGAGTTTCTTCATGGAAAAGAACATGAGAATGTGACAGAGCAGCAAACCTTGGCTGCATTAGGGGTATGGCATCCAGATAAGGGAGGTAATGCCCAGACATTTGAGGAATAGAGTCTGATGAAGACTTAGGAAAGAAGAATAAATGTATAGCAGACAGTCATTATCCCTCAATAGTTAAAATAATATAATATTTGAAAGGGAGAATACTAATTCTGTATAATTTTAAAGGCCATAACTGGAACAAATAAAAGAAATTAAGAAGAAGCAGATTATCCCACATGCAAATTTGTTAGTCATGGTCTAGACTAAACTGCTATAACAAAGAAACCCCAAAATATAGTGGCATTAAATAAGATGGGATGGTCAATGATAGGGAGATGATTTAGGGCAGTAGAAAGCTCTGCTCTGTCACATCATTCAGGTATTCAACTGGTCAATCAACTTAGCTATTTTCATCATATGGCCCTACCTCTAAACCCAAACTTGTCATCATGTCCCAGCTACCATTATATTCAGGATGAACACCTTGTCTTTAAAGACATACCTAGAAAATGTGGTTGCTTCTAACCTTGATATTTTGTGATTAAAAAATGGCCCTTCAACAAGTCCTATCTACTTCACACTGAACACACTGTTGGATGAAATTTGAATGTGACAATTCTATACCCTGACATCTTATCCACTTCTTGTATCACTAGGTATATGACTATCCTTAACTTCTCTCAGTGCAGGTACTAATTCATCATCATAATTCAAAGGGGCATCTATTTTTAAGATAAATATATGTGAAATGTTAATCAAATTGCAGACCTCAGCTCAACAAAAACTCATGATATTATTCATCTAACATGTATGCTTTTAATGGCAATTGAGTGAGAGTGTAAAAACAAGTGATAAGATTATTTTGAAGCATACTTTTGGGTTTAAAAAAATCTATAGCTACTCCTTTCTTTAACTATTAATTTATATGAGAAAAAAAGAATCTATTATGAACATCTGTTACAAATAAACCTTGATTTTAAAAAGTTTCCTCCAATGAGATTATTCAATTTTCATTAAGCATAACATAGAAAAAATAATAGGCTGAATTTTTCTGGATTGAAGTTTTGTTACCTGATGACAAAAGCATGATTTAAGTCAGCAAAATGAGGTAGGAGGGGGGAAATCAAGTCACATTTGTCTGATTCATTCTACTTATTACTTCTTTAAAAATTTGACTTAATCAGATTATTAAAAATATAGTCTTAGAAAGCTGACTTTAAAACTAAAAATTAAACTTGAATTAAAACTATAGAGTGTTAGGGTGTCTGGCTGGCTCAGTCGATAGAGTATGTGACTCTTGATCTCAGGGTCATGAATTGGAGCCCCACGTTAAAAAAATGCAGAGTGTTTATATGAGACGTTTGTAGGAATTAGATAAAATGATAGTTGCTGCCCCAAAAGCAAAGGCTAATCAGCTGAGAACAACCTTGATTTAGAGTTCCACCTAGATATTCAACAGCCAAAAACTGATTCAGGGCTGCTGTATGAGGACTGCACAACCTCATACAGCAGCCCTGAATCAGTTTTATTTTGGTTGAGCAAAGAATTAAATTAAATGTAAAGCTTTCATCAAAAGGTTTGTGTTGTTTCTAATTAGTACATTTATTTTCTTCCTAATGTAAAATAGAAAATTATAGCAAATAAGTGTGATTATTACCTGGATTCATTTTTCAAAATAATAACAAATCCAATAAGAATTTCAAAATAACTCAAAAGATAGATTCTTCACCACCTACACCACCTAAGGGAATCTTTACTTTCACTCAGGCTTTATTTTTTAAGAATCAGGTCTGTGTTAAAATGAAATTTAAGCTCTGGTAAATATTGGGAAACTTACCCTTAGCAATTATTTTGACTGTTTTTTCACTATACTTTAGTTTACTCATATTAAATCCATACCCACCTTTCTTACACTGATATACTACATTGAGAGATGAATTAGATAAATTTGCACTTGAATTTTAAAAGCTATGTGTGTGTGTGTGTGTGTGTACTTATGTGTATGTACACATGCACAAGAATTTCTTTCTCTTTAGAATAAACAATATTAGAGAAAAATTGTCATTTAACCCTAGACTCAGAGCTAAGTAATCTAAAAGAGATTTATTTCAAATAAGTCACAGGGATGTAAAGTACAACTAAGAATATCATCATAATATTGTAATAACTTTGTATGGTGACAGATGATTACTGGTCTTCTCATGGTGATCATTTCTCATTGCATATAAATGTCAAATCACTATGTTGTACACCTGAAACTAATATAATATTCTATGTCAACTATATTTCAATAAAAAAAAACAAAAATGTACATTACAAAAACATAGATGAAGTGCAGGACAAAAAAATAAAACAATAAAAATATTTCTAAATAACATAGACAAGTGTGTAGACTAAAATTAAATATTTTTTAGAATTTTTCAATTTGGCTGCAAATTAACACATTCATTTTTCCATTGTTTCATATAAAAATGTTGGAAGTACTCATGAAAAATTGTGCTTCATGTGTGATTAAAATGATTCATTTCTACTTCTAATTCCATTTACTTTAATGAAATGCTAACATTAAAAGAGAGAGCAAGGCTTTAGAAACTGACAGGAAGTTTAGTTTTCAAGTAAAATCATGGGATCGGAGCACATGCTTGTCTACACCATGATCACTGGCATTTACAGGGAAAAATTTGTGCAATGGGCAGGAAGATTATTGCTAACGCCTTCCAGAGATCATGAGGCTTGCATTTAACAAACATAACTTTATACTTTCCAAAGCCAACCTCTGGCTAAGAGTCAAGATATAGCCCCTCAGCAATTAGGCTGGGGACACGGGTTATTGACTGACGTACCATGAAATACCACCAAGACTTAGAAGGATGGCTCACTGCAGAATGTGCTAACTAAACAGACACTTAATTGGGACGGTAAGATCTCCATGGCAAATTGTAATATGTAATTTACGCCATTCATGTATCTCCAGCACGCTAATAAAATGGATTGATTATTCTCTAACACTAAAAAAAAAAAAAAAAAAAATCACACACTGTTAAATCTTATACAAAAAGTGCAAGACTTATCTCTACGTGAGGTTTTGGAATTTTGCTCCCTAGTCTTGCTTAGCGACCTTCATTACCAGTATTTGACTTCCATTCAGTATTTAATGTGCATACTGATATTTTTGTCCTGGCATTTCCCTTATAAGACTTAGCCTGATAGCTGTTTCTGCACAAGATTGCCTAATCTTGTGACACTCTACTTGGAAGGGGGAAGTGGCTATCAAAGTGTCTATAGAGCTCTTCTTATTTGCTTCCTACCTCATACCACCTTTCCCAGTTTAGTAATTGATGTCTTCTCCTGGTAACTGAGGAACAGTAGAGGAAATAGGTACAGATGTGGCCGTTTTAGCCCCATCAAAATTTTCACTTTGATATATTCTTGAGTTTCTCACTTTTCATAACAGGCAAAAGGAGTTTAACATGTGACATTTCTTCATGCTCTCTAGTGTTGTTGGCAGATTTACAGAAACTGCCAAGTCTAGTCCACACCTAGGTGAAGATTGCAATCAGGGTCTTCTTACCACTTGAGAACAGAACATTCCCAAGTGCTGGAGCTCAGAGAGTCAGTACCATCACATTGATCCTGGCTGAAGGGAGAACACCACACCACCTCAGCGTCCACCTACTGGGTCAGGCTTCTACTTGCAGGGTTCCAGACTATAGACCTTTCCTTTTTTTTTTTCTTACCAGGCTTCCCTAGTATAACTCATATACCCTTTGGGTTATGATATTAAGCTTGCTAATATCAAAAGTTAAATCACACTACAGTATTAGGGGTTTACCATACTTTAAAAGTTTTATTTTTCCTCTGGGACATCAAAATTTCAAGAAAGACTTCCAGGGATACAATTCCCTAGTTGTCAGAGTGAAAGTCTAATGGTATTCCAACCAATAAGTAAGGCCAGATACTTGGAGTGACATTTTGGGTGTTTTAATGGCTCCTACTTCCTATACCATGGCACATATTAGTTCTGTTTAATGAGGCTATGTTAGGTAAATTAGAAATAAGACCTCATTAAATAACCTACTTGGAGGTTGGTGCTGACCCAGCAGCATGCAAACAGTACTTGTTTCTAAGTCTAACTTTCCCAATCCAAGTTACAAAGTTTTTCTCACCTGAGTAGCTTAAGAATCATTTATTCCACAAAAAAAGCTTTGTGGGCTTTTTATGATCCATGCCTGAGCTATTTTCTGATGACTCAGAAGCAAATTATACATGATTCTTAACTTCAAGTATCTCATGGTTCAATAGATACAGATATATATGTATATATTATATTACATAGTATATTATATATATTATTACAAGGCAGCTTATGGAATTGCTTAAGGCAACCTCTCTTATAACTTTTCTTGTGTTAGTGAGACTGCTTATTTATCATCTGCTCCCTGCTCACCCCCAATCTCCTTGTGGCCCAAGATTGTGTCTTACCCATCTTAGTAACTATTTGTACCTAACTTCAGGATACAATACACATTAGATAAGAAAGGCAGGTATATCATTCCATATTATGGATAGAGAAATTGAAACTCAGAAATTTTTTTAAGTAGGCTTCAAGCCTAGTGCGGGGCCCAGCATTAGGCCCAGTGTAAGGGCCCAACATGGGGTCTGAATTCAAGACATTAAGATCAACACCTGAGCTGAGATCAAGTCAGATGCTTTAACTGACTGAGCCACCCAGGTGCCTTGCTACTGAGAGATTTTGAAGATTTATTAAGAAACTATTAAGATCAGAGATGGGTTCAAATCTAAGTCCTTTGGCACACACACACACACACACACACACACACACACACACAAAACACATGCTCTTACCTCAACATCATTCATCTGTTGACATTCCTTTTCAGAAATCAACCTGAGAGCAATGTACGTAGAAGCATGAATTCTAAGCACATACACCTACAGTCATTTCTAGTAATCTACAGATCACCCAAGTGTAAATTATCTACTTCCTGGCTTATCTGTTAGAAATGATTGCTATCAGAGTGGCTTCTGTTTGCCATCTACACACCTCTGAGCCTTTTCCCTCTTATTATGGTTTGTGCAGGAGATGCAAACTACTGAGATTCTAATATTAGCCTAGATGCAACATAATTTAAATAATAAATATAATACACCCCACCCATTGCCAATTGACAGAATGTCATCCAAATTTAATATAACTGCCTTTTAACAGATGCACCCCTGCATTAACACAGACAATTTAGAGTTTATTGCAGCTACTTTGTTGTAATTTACATTCAGAGATTCTGTTTTGGGTAGGGGTACTTGAGAATATTGCTGTTCATTTTTCTCTCTGAAGCAGCCCTTCCTCCCCCAAGGGATACCATATACCCTTCATTCTTGGAGGTTCAAAAACTCACGTAATCTTAGAAAGTAAATCTGGAAAATGCAACCATCTACATTCAAATTTTCAAGGGATGACTCCATTCTATAGAAAGGCTGACTAGTGATTTGTCAATAGTAAAGTTTCCAGTTGAGCGATAAACATCTTTCCAAACACGGAGCAAATTCAGCCTTGCTACACGTGGCCATTTCATCAGGAAACAATTCTCTAGACTTTTTAGACATTACTCATGTGATTCATTTTTCAACACGTAAGCTCCCTGGTATGGCTGCAAAAGACTAATCATAACAAAGCTATAAAAATTAAACACAGAGAAGAGAGAAACAACTGAAAAAAAAACCTTTTCCTTCCATTTTTTCTACCAATTTTTTCCCTATCCCATCTAGATGGAGAGCACCACAGGATACTCTGACGGTGGTAGAGGCTTGACCAGCACAGAGCTGCTCTGAAGATCACTGGTAGAGTTTTCATGAAAACCTAAGAAGGCACAAAGTCTTTTATCCCTTCAGAATAAAAACTACAGTGCACTTGATAATGAACCTGTCATTTTAAACCTTCAAGGTTTTAATCTTATGCAAAATAGACTTTAGAACCGATTGTATAGTTTTGGCCATAATTCAGATTTATATTATGTACTCCTACAGATAACCTAAAACGTACTCAAGTGACAAGTTGTTGATGACATATATTATTAATGCAATAATTCTAATTGGTATCTATATACTGCAAACCACTTCGGTGAACTACGACAAGAACTCCTCCAATTCAATGCTAGAGACAAGCAGTTAAACACAGATAGGAACCCAGCTGATTAATCATCATCTTGCTCTCACTGAGAAAATTCAGTTATCTCAAGACAAGCATATGCAAACTTAGGAAAGAGAGAAAGAGAGAGGAAGAAAGAGAAAGAGATGTAAATACTCAAGGTTCTTTCTAAGGCTATATATTTAGGATGAGACAATTGCCCTCCTATTATATCGTTCTGAAGATTACATAGCAAAGACTAAAAAAATGTCAACATATATGTTATAATTACATACAGCAAGTTGTAGTCATTAATTGGGGAATAGAGCAAGTAGACTATGTAACCATAAAAGAAAAAGGCAAGATAAGAACCATTAATTAAGTAGTATTTAACCTCCATTTACATCATCTGTGTGTAAGAGCACCCCAAAACTAATATTTTAACAATTGAAATAAAATCATAGACCAAAGCTTCAGTGTCAAACCATGTAGCTCTTTATTTTTAGTGTAGCATTTGTTCAACTTATGGAACGAATTTTTTTCTCTCTTTAATGTTTGCAGAAAAGATTCAGTGGATCGTTTCAGAATTTGGTTTGGCTCTGCTGCCCTGGATTTAACCAAGCCGACAGATTCAGCACAGTAAAATGTTCTAATGTGATGATATACCACTGCTTCTAGACCCAGTGACAAGATGAAAATCCAAGAACACGCATAAAACACCTATGAAGAAATGACAGAGCTTGAAGTCAGTTTGAATAATTTCTGAACCATAAATTCACAAAGAGAGGAGGGAGAAGAAAAGAGAAAAGAAGAAGCTAGGAGGAGGGAAAAGGGAAGGTGAATGGCTCATACCAACCACCTCAAATACTAAATTTAGGAGTTTTATGCACATTCATATTTCCTCCTGACAGGACTCCAGGTATGTATCAACTGACCCACAATCACAGATGCGTTAGAAGCTCTATTTCAATTGTGTCGAGAGGGGAGTGTGTTCAGTTTGGCACTCATGCATTTTTCACTTTGGCTACGTATATACGTGTCACGTGCACAGTGGTGCATAATGGAAAACATGCACTGTTCACAATGGCTTCTTTCAACCTTCATTTTCTTTCCCGAGATATGTGCTGCCTATCTTTGCTCCTGCAGAACATCACTGTTTGATGGGAGCTCTGTAAATCTATATTTAGTGACTGAGATACACCCTTTTCTCCCAACACCCTCAGGACAGCTAAGATCAGCACTTCTGTTAATAGTTTCCAGGTTTGAACTCTGTGAAACTAGGCTACCCCTGGAATTTACTTTTCCCCACAGACAAATAAAGCTTGAGGAATACAACAAAACCCACCCTTTTTGATTGGCACATCCAGACAAAAACTCTTTTGTATCTTTGGCCACTCTTTTCCTTCTGGTCAACATTTAAATTGGAATTTAAGATGGATATGTTATTAAAAATATGAAGTTTTTAAAGTTAAAAAATGGGAAATATAATGTAATGATACACATGTAATAGAAAAGGCTGACCATTGGCCAAATACACCATCATGGCATTGGTATGTCTGGCCTGGTGGTCCTTTGTGCTACTATGCATGTAATGTGCTCAGAAGGCCTGTCATCTCCCCCTCTAGACTGAAGCAGAAGCCAGCTACAGGGTCTAAAACATGGGAGGCTTTCAATAAATGTCTACTGAATTAAACTGAACATCAGCAGCCTCTTTTTGTATTCAGGCCTGACTCCACCTTTCTTGACTGTCTTTCTTGCTTAGTCAGGAATGTTGAAGAAGATATGCCTTTCCATCCCTAGAACTGAATGAGTGTCAGCGGAGAAAAATTATAAATAGAGAGGAAAGAGAATTTTGGAACCAATTCCCTCCTGTTGACTTTGATTCCTACAGGTTCCTGGAAGTCAGCAAAAGACTGGGAGCAGACCATATCCATGTCAGCCTACAAGTTGAGTTTTAATATTAACTATTATGGCAGATAGTAGGAAGACCCAAGAAACCAAAAATATCTGGAGAGCTAAGCAGAGGTACTTCTTGCACCTACGGTGATACATATATGTGAATGTATGTATCACCTTAAGTTTACGTAAATAAATAGATAGATATAGATGTAGATGTAGATATAGATATAGATATAGATATAGATATAGATATAGATGATATAGATATTTGAATGTTGGCTTTATCTCTGAAGCTAAGGTAGATAGAGGAAAAAAGCAAACTAGACCTTGACCAACTACTACTTGACGAGCTGACGTTGGAGCAATTGTAAACAAGTGAAAGAAAATCCAGGTTTAAAAGTGCCTTAACTGTAGCTTGAAATGGTATGGTACGTACCCTGAAGTCAGCACAGCTTTCTGAAATGAAGCATGTCCCATGTAATGAAAACTTTTCTGTAACTTAAATTCTATATACCTGCATGTATTATTTTCCATACACACTCTTGGTAAAGGGTTCTTGAAGGTATAAGAAGCCTTAAGTAGTACACACAATGAAAGACTAGAGGGCATTCGAATGTGCAAGTTTGTCATTTTTGCTTTAAAAAGAAATGTCAGAAATATGATATCTGTAATGATCTGACTTTCTGAAAGGAATCCAATGGCAGATAAAAGGGCTTTTCTCTAGAAGCAAGGGACATATAGCTTGAAAAATATTGACTTATATTGAACACTTAGAATCACATTAAACATCACTCCCCCAGAAATATCAAGTTAATTATTGATAAACACTCTGATGTTACCATCAGGCTCAATATCCAGAAGCTCAAATTCTGTTTCTTGGTGACCTTCTACATCAATAGCTATTCAAATGTACAGGTAGCTTCCATTTTAAGTTTCATTTATTTTGCTTTACATTTTGTCTCCTTCATAAGCGAGCACAAGGTCATTTTTCCCTGCACTCTTCCTCAAAGGTTACCTGGCACACATTACAAGCACATGGCCTGTGGACCAAATATAGCACATTGCCTTTTCCTTTTGGCTTCCAGGTGTTGGAAATGTGTAGATATCTTTAGATTTGAATACATTTTCCAGTTTGCAACAGTTCTCACCTCTTCTTATTGTTACCCATATATTTACAACTAACTTATTGATCCCTGTAGACATTTGAGCTGGTAAGCTCTAGTTTAGAGCCTGGACTTTCCCTGATGCAAGGAATATTCTTTATTCCATGTTATTCTTTACTCCACACTGGTCTATCAGTCACCTGACCGGTTTGGTTTAGCACTAAGTTTTTTCAGGCATTCATTCATTCATTGTTTGTTCAGCTGCTTCTAAAGGCCAAGTTCTGACCTGGGCACTGGTGACAAGGTAGTGCCTGCTGGTGATACATCATGCCTGCTCTCATAGAGCTTCTATTCCAGCTTCTATTCTATCAGTGGTGATGAGAGGGGATGTCGAAAATTAAATAAGTACATTCAAGTGATAATAAATATTATGTAGAAAAAAATAAAAAAGAAGGAGCTCAAGCACCACAGGAGGTGCTATTTTCTTCAGGGGATCAGGAATGTTCTCTCTGATGAGGTGACATCTTTGCACATACCTGAATCAAGTGATAAACTATGCAGATATCTGGGACAAAAGCTTTCTAAGCAAACACAGGTCTCCTCTTAGAGAGAGCTCTATCTTCACACATGTAAGAGCTTCTACCTCTAGCATACTTTTTGATTTTCATAGCTGAGGATAGAAGAAAACCAATAGTGGTTTTATGCTTAATTTTGTCATACTTTTTGCACTTGGTTTTTTTGAAATGGAGTAGAAAAGAAATCAGTGCTTTTCAAACTCTTCTTTCAGGATTATAACTTGACTTGATGCGTCTGCTATAACTGAAACAATGGTAATAAAATTTAGCTACTCTGGAGGAAAATGTCTATTGAAAAAAATCTACTTATAGAAAACCTTCTTACCAAAAATCTCAAGGTTACTTCGAACAGCAACAATAATGACTAACAGACAATGGCATGATGATATTAAAAAGTGATATTTCTTTTGTGAGTATTGTTAAAAATAACATAATAAATGGACATTCTATTTACTCTCAAAAAGAAACAGAGTAAGTAATGGTTGTAAATGAGTAATTAAGCAGAATTTTTGTTTTTAAAAATAGCAATTATTGTAGAATTTCAAAGAGATTTAAGAGGTTACCTTCTATCTTCACCAATTCCTTCTTTTGTTTTTTATAAAGTTTTTATTTATTTATTTTTGAGAGAGAGAACAAGAGTATGCTTGTGTGCAGGTGTGGGGGTGGGGCAGAGAGGAAGAGAGAGAATCCCAAGTAGGCTCTGCGCTATTAGCACAGGGGCTTCATCTCACAAACTATGAGCCTCACGTGCTCAATTTCCTTTTGAACATTAAGAAAACTGAAACACTGAGGAGTATATGGCTTGTCCAAGGACAAAGAGCCAATGTTTTGGTCAAGCTGTAACCTGAACTTAAGATCTTTAATTTTTAGACTAGTGCTCTTACTCTGTACATACAACATTCTACAAGTGAATTTTTAAAAAAAGTAAAAACTACTATGAGACTTGTTATTTTTCATGTTATGGGATAATACTCAATGACTATAAAGGGTTCAACATTTTTTTAGTGTAGCCACCATGCCTCGCCCTCCATGACTACAGGAACGTGAGAGCATGTTCTATTAGGAAGGCTATTTTCTCAATACTAATATGGCTGTAACTGTCTGAGCCAAGCACCCTGAGCCCTGGTTTGTGATTGGGAAGAGCTAGATTAATTTAGGACCTTCACAAAGGCTTTAAAAAGGCATTAGTGGGGCCTGTTGGATTAGAAGGATGAGATCTAAGAATCCACACTCATTAGGGTGGAGTCTCGACCCAGTTCTGGATCTTCGCAGATGGCAATCGTAGAAAAAAAGAAACTACACATCTGCCAGCTGGCTAGGTTTATGCAAAATCATTGGATTAATCAATCCAGTCTGATCCCCAGCTTGTGTATGTTTATTCATCATTTTGCCACTACAAGAACAGTCATCGATGATTTCTTTGCTCACTTTATTTTCAAGTGAAAAACATTTCTATGAAATAATATCTTCAAATATATTAGCTGAGAGTCAGTTATAAAAACAGCAATATAAAAGTAATTTTAAAATAGTTCTTCAAGTTAATTTGATTTTCAAGAGTCACCTAAAATAATTAGGCACTTGTTTTGCTTAGCCTAAAATTAAATTCTTGATTACTAAAAATTCCTATCACCAACAGGACATTACTAAATTATGCTAGGTGTTGTACTATCAGCATAATAGCATGCTATTACTCTTTGCATAGTCCCCATTAGTGACATGAATTGTCCAAACTATGAGTTTGAATTCCTATACTGTAAACTAATGGAAATGTATCAGTCGTGGATGTTAGGATAGGTTCAGCTTAGTTCGGTGAATATATATTGAGGACCTACTAAATACCAAGCATAGATAATGAAAATGCAATTAAGAAAGAAACCCCAACTCAAAGAGCTTGGATTCAATTTCGAGTTTCAGTCAGATGTCAGAGATTCAATAATCCTACCTTTGTTTATAATTTATTTAGGTTGCAGTAAATGCCATCCATCCAGAACTAATCCAACAGCAAAGGCCTTATGCCTTAGGTATAGGTTATGGACCCATACACTCCCAATCATTTGAAGAAAGTGAAACACTATGTTCTGAGGAGGAAATTTAGAGGGAAAGGGCTAGTTTGCACATAGTAGGCTGTCAATAAAATTCTGATGATTGAACAGTAACTCAACTCTTTTGCTTTAATTTGACACCCAAGGAAGACATCTCTCACAATGAAAAGTCTCCAGTGGTATCAGGAATCTCCATGCTGCTCCCTCCCCAACACATCAGGCCACCAGGTTTTATGCTACAGTCACCACAAGGGATTCTGCCACTCTAGTGCTTGCAAAAGAGACTAGGAAGGGAACAAGATTCTGCACAGTTACTATCAGCAGTGAAATCGGAACTGCCTGGCAGCTGTATGTAAGAGCCATTTGAAATCAGACGTTGCTAATTAGTGAATAGTCTGAACACAGACTTTACAAATGTTCATAAGATTCATGTTAAGTTTTAGAGCATACCCTTATCTTCTGTATCAAGCAAAACATTACAACGTGAGTTACGACTTATTCTAGAAATTAAACTATAAGAAGAAATAGCCAACTCTCAACTTCTAAAGGGAAAATTGTAACATTTACAAAAGTTTAGGTTAAATAAACAAAGCTTAGTTTGAATATATTTTGAAAACCCAGCAAGCAAAAAGTTTAAGAAATTCATAGGACAGTTTTTTAAATTGAAAAATAAGATGGACGAGAGATGAAATATTCAGTAATGTTCTTTTGCCCCAAATAACTTTTTTTTAAAATTTGTGGTTTGAGGAAAGAGACAAAATTTATTACTCTCAAATAATTGCTTTACTTTGTTAAAAATCTGTACACTTATATTTTGATGTCTAAAAGCAACATATGTAATGCATATGATTGTGTTCCATTAGTAATAAAATCTAAAAGAAATCTGCTCCAGTATAAAACCTTTACAATTTTTTTCTAAATAATAATGTGTTGAAGATTCTGAGTAATAACAAATATCCTGACATTGTAGATCAATTATGTGAATATTCAGTTAAAATTTGTGATGATGAGATATGGCCTAACTGTATTCAGCAATAGAACCAGGTGTTTGAACATATATGGACAAAAAATCAGATATAATATAAAATAATACTTAAACAATTAATATAAATGTAATATTAAATAATATAAAATATTAAAACTTGGAGTCTGCAATCCAGTTCCTTCACTTTATTTATTTTTTTTGCTTAGTTTTTATTTCATAATCATAACCTTAACTCTGCAATCCAGGTAGACATGGAGGGGGGTAAGGAAAATATAGACACCATAGAACTCCAGCAACAGCACAAAGATTATAGGATATTTTGAGCAGATGGGGGTGATGAGGTGCTCTCCTGAGCTATAGAAGGGATAGTCTAGTAGTTAAGATAAGACACAAGTCAAATTTATTAGATTTGTCCACAGTCGACACTGGTGATCTTCTTGCTGGTTTTGCCATTCTTGGACCCAAAGCACTCTATGGCTTCCATAATATTCATGCCCTCTTATGCCTTGCCAAAGACCACATGCTTGCCATCCAATCACTCAGTCTTGGCAGTACAGATGATAAATTGGGAATTGTCTGTGTTGGGTTCAGCATTTGCCATGGACAAAGTGCCAGGACCAATGTCCTTCAGGATGAGATTCTCATCATCAAAGAACGCAGTGGGATTGACCATGGCTGGGCAGCACAGGTGGCTCCAGGGTGACAAATGCAAGGCCCAGTCCCTTCACTTTGAAACTGAAGGCATAGAATTAGATAATTTCTTTCATTTACTTTGACAAGATTGTAAAATTCACTGATGGAATCAAACTCAGCTTTTGCTGATGTTTACCACTAAAATGTGCCACCCCTGATTAGAGGTACTGGGGTCAAAGATCAGAGTAAACTACTAATTAGTCCATGCCTTACTCAAAAATAATAACATTTTTTAGACTTTTCTACTAAGAATTTCTTTAAACAGAATAGATGGCAATGGTAAGAAGTAAGAAACAGGAAGTAAGAGCAAGAAGCTTCTAGAAGGGGAAAACAGGGAAAAATGTAATCTGCTTCAGTATTTTGACCAATGCTGGACCTCTCAAAAATTTGGCATTGTGTCACTCAATTCAGACATGCTATCCATGATGCTAATTCAGTTAGAAACAATGATCCTCAATGAGTGAAAAATCCTCAATATTGATTGAGACAGGGTTTTTTTGAAGTGTTAAGTTTTATATCTAGTAAACATTGTAGAAGATAAGCTAATTTTGATGTGGGTAGATTGAATTAAAGTCCATAGAGGTTAGCACATTGAAAAAAAATGAACTACCATATTTTGGAGGTTGTATTCGGTTGGCAGAGGTGGAATTTGTAGCTACAACAAAGTCCCAAGGTAGGAGGGAGAAAAAGCACGATGTGACATAGCATCTCCCAAGCTAACCCTATTGCAAAAGATCTGTTTCCAGCCTCTCTCTGCCCCACTGTTACCCTCAAATCCCAGTTGGTTTCTATGCTGAGTTTTTTATTCTGCTGCTGTTTTCTCTCCACCTAGTTTCTTTCCAAACCAACCTCCATGTTCCACTCATCAACCACTGCTTTAGAAAGCTTCAGGCTGGATGGACAGGCATGAAGTGCTGGCAGGTGGTGTAGCTGTTAGCCAGCCTTGTGTATCACAAGAGATCTGATGCTATCAAATTCCTTTTCCCCCAAAGACTAAAGAGAGCAAGCCTTTGTGAGCATGTAGGAGGGGGATGAAAACAGTTTGTCTCCTGAGCAGCCAGCCTTTGTCACGTTACAAATAAAATCACTTTGGAAATTTAGAGAATTAATATCATAATGAAGACGGGAGTACCCATTAGGGTGGTCTAATGTTGCTCTGGAGAAATGTGATGGATGCCCAGTGGCTGCAAACCCTTATTTGCAGAGAGTCACCTCTGCAGTTGCCATTATTAGGAAGATGTCTGAAGCAAAGGATCAGACACAACCATTGCAAGATGAGATAGTGTTTGACTGGTTTCCAGGGAACCGAAGGATACAAGCTTAGTTGTACCTGTCACTATGGCTCCCAGCATTTTTCCCCCTTAATGTCTTTTTTAGCTGTAGGAAGTTTCTCTTTAAAGATTCAGTGCTTTCCTAATGGCATAAAGTGAGTAATGGGGAGCATATAAAAATGTTATATAGATTACAAATGGATTCAGTCTATTTTAAGACAATGTGTGCCAGCCCTAAAGAACAATTTTATTTGGCTTTAGTTTTCTCTTGAAAATAAATTTAGCCAAACATTCTGAAATGGACACACCACTGGTATCCCTATGTTCGTTTAGTTTTCCATGGAAAATATCACTGGCTTTCCATGGCAGTGTACATGCCTACCCAAAATTGGATCTGCATTTGATGCTCTTTCTTGCAGTAAATCCTAGAATACAGTACTCCCAGGGATTACTGTAAAATCTAATTTGAATCATCATTTCTGATACCCAGCTGTCTCTACCTCTTGCACTGCTTTCCAGTGACGTTTGTATACATACTAGGGAATGAGAGTGTTCCAAAACCCCATATCAATTCCAGACTAGATGAAAAAGAAGGATAATTTCCCTGAGAAAACTTTGGAATGGGGTAAAAGAAGAGAAAAGCTAAATATTTAAAGACTTCCTGGAAAGTAAGATTATGCCCATTTTTCTTCCAATTCACAACTAGTCTTTTTGTGTCTCAGATCTGAATATAAATTCAATTTATATTTCTTATTCCTGTGCCTGCCATTTACTGAGTAATATCCTTTCTCTGCAATATTTTTCTTCCAATATCTCTCCCTTTTCAAAACAGGTGTATAATGCTTTTTTTTTTTATTGAAACTGCTGTAGAGACATAATCACCCAGGTTTTGGAAATCTTGGTAAATGATAAATGGAAACAACTCAGGGATTATTCCCAATTCTTTTCCCAACATGAACAAAAGCAAAATAACTAAACTTATTTACCAATCAATTAGAGAGCAAACTTGGACTATCCTAGGATTTGGTTCAGTGAATATCCAGGCTCTTTCTGTTGAGCTGCTTTTAATTTCCTGTCCTCTTCTGTATTCAAAACATTTTAGAACAGCCAGCCTAAAGGTCCAGTCAAATCTCTCTCATGTGAATTAATAAATGGGAAGCAAAGTTCACCAAAAAGCTGAGCGAACTACTCTTTGGGTTGTCTCTGGTGCCTTTTGAAGGGGACACAATTAACTTAATCCATAAAGCCTTATTACCTTTATGAAACAGTAAATTCTATTTGCTCTCTAAACACAAAAACTTGCTGATCATCCATACGTATATTCTGCATGTTCATTTTGGTGCTTATTGTATTTCAAATCTGTGTATTTATCACATATCTTTTTAGTCTTTAACTTTATCATGCATCTAAGTCATTCTTCCCCAGCTATATTTGAGTCTCCTTAAAATGAGTAAATATTTATGTTCATAGTTCCTAGCCCGCTGTTAGGGATATAGTAAGGACTCCATAAATATGTGCTATATGAAGTCAAAATGGTATAACCAGTAAATGCTATAAACTTCCTAAAACTCATATAGATACACAAATCCGATGTGTGGAAGGAAATGTATGTGGTCACTCTTCTGTACTGCTTTAAATTTCCTTCCAAACTGTTACATACACATCCCAATAATAAAGATATCCATCCTCCCTAAAGCAAATAAAAGGGTCCTAATGAACGTAATGGACCCCACTAGCATTCGGACTCCGAAAACGACAAATGTGATCTTGGACAGAGAGGAATCTAATGAAAGCAATCACATTACACATAGCTCTTCCCTGCTCGGTGCTCAATAAGTGAGCAGCAGGCTCTCTCTGTCTAGCTTACAGAAAACAGGAGGTAGCAGTTTGCAAGGAGCAGTGTTTTAATGTGATTGGACTATAACAGACAATCTATTTACAGCATGCTCTGGGGAGCTTATAAACAAATGTTGAGTAATTTCAGCCAGCAGTAATTACCCTTGCAGCTGACAAGGATAGCATGAGACTTTCTCCTTCACCTTCAGCCCAGTCCAGAAGGCAGTGTACACAATGCCACTTCTAATTATTTCTGCATTTCTATGGCTAAAGACCAAAGTATGTTATTAGAGAACATTTTAGAAGCTTTTTAAAAGCTTATTTATTAGGACAATTAAAAGTCATCACTATGACAGCAAATAAAAGGTTCCATTCTCAGGAATGTAGTATCAGGCGAGCCTCTGCCCACTTACCTTTAAAGCAATGCAGACTTGTTTTGTGTTGTCTATTGTTAAGAGTCGAGACTACAGCTTGGTAATAAAAAGAAATAGTATCTGGAATTCATTCGGTTTAATTCTGAGATGTGCCTTTTACTCTTTATGATTTTCAAGCCATTTACAGCATATAACTGAAGTTATTTCTCAAAAGGCACAGAATTTTGAAATGGTGTGTGTGCGTGTGTGTGTCCGTTGTGTGATTACAGATGCTATTGGAGATCAAATGCCTGTGGTCCTACTGTCTCCCACTTCTGCCTCTCACAGAAGGCACGGGATACCCTGGCTGGTTAAAGGTTTTTATCTGGAGAGGTCACTCCTGTTGCATCAGCGTGACATAGAAAGACGTTAAAAATTCAAGGATCTAAAAATAAACCTTCTGCAGATAAGCTTCTAATGGAGGACTGAAGGAGTAAAACAATTATGCAGAGCAATCACCCTGAGCGTTTGTAATTAACAATCAAATTACTTCCCAGAAGTGTCCAACAAGAGAACTTTTGTTGAACATTTCTATACGTGCCAAACTACCCCAAAGTAATTGGGGAAATCAGTGAACTGTGGTGTGTGCTGGTTCTCAAACACCACGGCCAGTTTGGCGTTCACTGAGCTTCTGCCTGCCTCAGTAAGTTCAGTTCAGTTCCCTACTATAGGAATTGACAGCAGATATCTAATCCTGCAAAGTATATTATTTACATTTTTTGATACGTTACATTACATTACATTCTGTCATGTTGCATTTCATCAACAAGGGGTAGAATGTTGCATAACTTCATATGACATGATGACAGATCTCTCTCTCTCTCTCTCTCTCTCTCTCTCTCATTCATACACACACACACACACACACACACACACACACATACACACACCACAAAACTTTTAGGTCAGAATTGTGGGTCTGAGGAAATGCTTTTGGATTTTGGCTCTAAAAGGATCCTAGGAGTATTCCAATGATAACGAAAGCCATGGGCCTGTCGAGACAATAACATCATATTGCCCTGCACAGTAATGCCTGAGCTTATCCAATATATATTTTGCCACCTGCTTGTAAATATTCTTAAATGTGCCATTATGATGCACAGCAGACCACAAAAACCCAGGTTCTGAATGTTAAGCAGCAATATGCTGAAAATCAACCTCCTTGAAAGAAACACCTAAAAAACAAATTGCGGACTTTAACAATACACCATTAGATGCACGCACCTACCACGGCTCTGCTCTCATTGTGGAGACACAGTTGGCAGACGGACAATAATTTGTCCTTGTTCTTGAGACTGGCAGGTGTCACTTTGGCCAGTGTGGGATATGAGTGACAGATATTTTACAGCTGAAGAAATGAGAATGCAGAAATTCAAGAGCACCTCTGGGATTTCCCTGGTCATTTGTGGGCAGCACGAGGCCAGAGCAGGCCTCTCTGCTCACGCGGGAGCGTTTGCTGTTGCCACTGCTAAGGGCTGCTGTCGATCCACAGAATTTTAAATAATATTTCTATTAACAAAGGTGTGTTTTTGCTTTGAAAGAAGTGTGCGGAAAGTGGCTCTGCAGGCTGTTCATTGTATACCAAACTGCTCTAATTGCTTTCCTGTGCTTTATTCCAAGATGTAGCAAAAAGCTGATTTCAGTGTGAAATTGCTTACAGATTTAGCAGTTTTGAACAGGCAGGTTTTCAGACGCATTCATAGAATTTATCAAAAGCTGGACATTTGTTTTCCTCCTCTACCCAGAAGCGTCAAATTATTTTAGTTGTACAAAAAAAGAGAGGAAAAACTTCTCCATGGAAAACATTAAGTGAGAATGGTAGGAAATTATAAAGACAGCGACAACAGCAGAATGCAACACGAAAGCAGAAATGAGACTATGTCTCTTCTACCTGGAGAGAATCGGGAGCTTATGTTTTATGTTTTCTTGGGTTTGATGTAATTTTTGTATATGCTAAAGAAAAATTACACATTTAAATGATAATGTAAAAAGAAAAATAGCTGTGAAGCTTCAAACACATCTATACTGTATTTTAAATATGAATTTTTAGGGTCACCTTTCCCTATGAGTTAAAAGAAAAAGTTTTACAAAGTATAAGTATCCAAATACATTAATATGAAAATTTAGTAGTGTTTGAGGGTTATAACACTAAAAGAAAATGGTTAAAATGAGCAGACCGTCCAAAGATTTCACAAACAAAATATTGTCTGAAATTTACAGGCAGTATGTTTAAAATGGAAAGATAAAAATCACTTCCTTTAAAAATGTGTTGCAAGCCTCTGGATGTACTCATTTTCCAATGCTGTGTCTGGTGTGAAGATCGCAAAGAAAGGGACTTCTCTTGTCCTAAGTCTGAGTCTTCCCTGATATTCACATCCCATAAAAACGGTATTTGAATTGTCTTCTTTCTTAAGATTATAACAGTTATACTAAGATATACTCTTGTCCATTATACTTCCAGAACTCATGGGAGTTCACTCAAACACAACTGGTGTAGAGAGCATACATTTCTACAAGTCAAAATAACTAAATTTTGTGACTGCTTAAAAGAATTATTATATACAGTGATATACAGGCAACATGAATACTAGGCTTTAGTTACAAGGATAGTTATCTACCTTCATTTTCCATTAATTTCCTCCAGACCACTGCTGAAATATTACCTTGCAAAATGAAAATGAAAACCATATGTTGATTAGGGAAAACATTAACGTCACAGTACTTTTCAACCTTCACTGAAAGAGTTAACACTGAAACTATCTCCAAAGAAAAAGAAGATACATTGATTGAGATTGATGTTAGAAGGTGTTGTTTTGTATCATTTGCCAAATGTTGTTTTATTTTTAAAATAATTACTTATGTTGAATAAATTGATGCATGGATGGAAACAACATAACATGATGTTAATAGTATTCTACAATTTTAGGAACAGATATAAGACTTTTCCCTACGAATGGAATAAACCCTCTACATAAAAACCTATAACATGCTGAAAAACATACAGTCACATTACTTTTTTCTCTACTTACTAATGAAAAGATAAATTGTTCTCCTTTGGAAATCGAATATTTTTCTAACCACCGTGTTTCTTTAATTAAACTGTATTCTTTACAGTGATCAAACATAATTAGCAGTAACAAGTATTTAATGAAAACAAACTGCTACTCCCAAACCTTTCTACATGTTTTGTTTAAATTCCATAGATGCTCCAAAGATAACTGTATCTCCACCACAAGCACAAATGCATGCCCCCTCCCCATTCTGCCCACCCCTATTTGCCAGGAGCCTTTAAAACAACAGAAAAAACAACAACAACAACTTCTGTAATTCCAAGACTTTAGTTCAAATTAAATCCTGCTCCTCAGCTCAAAGCAGCTCTTCCAAAGAAGCTTAACACTTAGCACTTCAAATATTTCATAGATTTTTTCCTTCAAAAATCCCATTTGGTATCATCACATAATAAAGCATTACCCTGGTATCTTTGATTATTAGTAAGTGACCAAAATAAGAAGAAAAGTGCCCACGCTGGACTCATTGACAGCTAGGTGCTATAGCAAGTCTTCTGTAATTAATTGTGAGTGAAAGGGGGTTTGGTTTTGCAGCCTCGTAAAACTTTTCCCACATGGCTGAACCCACGGTCAGAAGACGTTAGGCAACATTAACTGCCTGCACATTTCTGCAAGGCTCTCGAGGAACAGCTAGGCGCTGGGGCTCCAATCCTGAGAACCTTGGGACGTAAGACATCAGCGTCTACCTTTCATCTTCACTGAGATTTGGAGTGGGTTCAGACCACAGAGGCTCCGTAATTCTCACTAATTCATTTGCTTTCCTGATTCACTTGGCTTGGGATAACCTGAGAATGATAATGAACCTGTGAGAGGAGCTCTCAGTCCCTTGCCTTTGAATGTGCTCGGCATGGATCTAGGGCTTTCTGTGAATCTTGCAAGAGGAAAAGAATCTTATTAGCACTGATTGCTAGTCGTAAGGTTTCCGCTAAAAATTACTCTTGTGTTTTAACTCTTGCTCGCTTCCTGCAAAGCAGAGTAGTGGTGGGGGTGGGGGCGATGGGGGGAGGGTTAGGTTATTTATGCAGATGATGTATGTTTCTGGATGCTAGGGTGATATTTTGGGGGTGTGTTTTAAATCCAATCTCAGCAGCTAGTTTTTTGTTTTTTCCCAAAAAGCAACCTCAGTGTTTCTGACGCTTTACTGCAACTTACACGAGGGGCTTTTGTCATTTTCCATAGATAAACACGCTCTTGTAACAGAGAGGTAAAGTTTTTCAAGGAACACCCAAAGCATCTTCTAAAAAAAATCATTTTCGGGCTTAATTTATACAAGAGTTGTCAAGTTCACAGGCATTTGCCATGGTTTTGGATTTCTGTTGAATTGGCACTTTTGCTTTTACAATTAGTGTGTTGTGGACCTTTAACTTCTACCTAGGTAAGAATTTGTGCTTGAGATGAAAAAGTCAATAAATGAACTGGGCAAAGTGGTGTGTTTTAGTGAAGCAATAAAAAGGGCAATTTGGGTCTACTAGTCTAGCCGAAGGTGATCATTCTTTAGATCTTGAGATACTAAACTACTGACCAAATGATTTCCTTGTTCGGTTGTAATTGTACCTTCACATTTCAGTTGCACAGACCTAGTGCCAGCGAAGTTATATGCAGCAGTTGCAATGAAATGGATGCACCAAGGGGCAGAAGAGGGCTTGACTCAAGAACTCGAAAGGGATCTTGCTGGCAGAGCAGAGTGCTAACACACTCTGGTACTTTACAAAAGGTGTGTAACCTCTGATGCCTTGTGCTTATCCCCCATGTGGGGACTCTCTTATCAAGATTTTAAATTTCCTCCACAATCTGAGTGTGCAGAGCAGCCCGTGACATCCATATGTAATTAGTAAATGGATAGTGTGCATAGTGGGCCACAAACCTAAGCTCTAAGTCCTCACCACGTTTTGAGCAGATGGGATACCACTTGTTAAAATAGGGAAGAGCCTTACAGCCCACGCAGTCCAACTCCCGGGGATTTTAAAGATGAGAAAACTCAGGACCAAGAAGGTTGGGAGATTTGTCCAAGGTCAAATAGCTGTTTAGTGATAGAGCTAGGAATAAAATTCAGTGTTTAGATCCCAAGTCCAGTGCTGTCTCAGACTGAGTGCTAGAATTTCCATACAAATGTCTTGACATTACAACACACATGTTCAAGGGCTTAATGCTAATGGGAAGTATTTCAAGCCGTAAACTGTTCTCCTAAACCACACCACTGCTCCTCTCCATTGACTTCCTATTGCCAGACACCATTTGCTTTGTTTCAGTTTTGACTCTTTATAAGTACACTCCCTTTTATTTCTTCCCAACCAGAGAATGCCTCCACTGATAAACAAGTTGACAACACTGGAGATTAAATTTTCACCCATTTCCTTTCTCTGCAATATCACACTATTCCCCTCTCCTGGTCTCTCTCAGAATTGGGACTATTCCTATTTCTGGCTAATACTGGGTGACTCTTTACTAAAGTAATCATTTATTTACAATTTATTTCTAATTCCACGAAATCACTTGTTCAGTGCAATTTCACAAAATGTGTGGTTACAAAGATGCGCAATTTGAAAAATATTTATGAAAAACACATAAATGCTTCTATCAAGGAAATGTGATCATTTCAAACAAAGTAAAACAGTGAATAAGAACATGGGTTTGGGAGCTGACAAATCTGAGCTTAAATCCCTAGCTTCAGTACTTATTATGACCTTGAGCAAGGTATTTAACCTCCTTAAGCCTCAATTTTCTCTTTTATAATAGATGAAGCTTGTAAAGTCTTGCCAAAATGACTAGC
Source organism: Cryptoprocta ferox (assembly GCA_028646485.1). NCBI lineage: Eukaryota > Metazoa > Chordata > Mammalia > Carnivora > Eupleridae > Cryptoprocta > Cryptoprocta ferox. The sequence continues at coordinate 41,762,460 of CM053578.1, forward strand.
ACACCATAGGCTCTCAACAAATGTTAGCTGTTGTTGTTCTTCTTCTTAGTGACATTATTATTCTAGTGATATAAATAATAAAATAAAAGATGCATGTATGAAACTTTGCAAAGCTACAGTTATTTAGGGTTGAATGGATTGGGGAGTTATCCTAGAGAAAGAGGAAGGGAATAAAAGTGAAAAGCTAATTCAAGTGCTCCAGGTTGAGAGAGTGAAAGTGATGACATCACTTGTCACACCCTAAAGGGGTGAATCTCAGAAGCAGGTTCCAATGAGGTGACTTCGATAATTGTGGATTCATGTCAGGTGAGGGCAATAGAAAGCTGTCTTGAGAGTCAACTTGGGCGGCCTGGAAAACCATGAATTTGGTTATCAACCTCTAGGGAAAGCAACAAAACCAGAGAGAGCTGAGGAGAGAGCCAAGAATGGACCCAAACCAGGGTCCAGGGTCTCTCTTGGGCCCAGAAGAAAGTCAAGGGTAGAAGCCAGGAGCAAGCCAGCTTACCAAGTAAGAAAATATAACATAGAGTTAGAATGGAGTCAAGAGAAATACTAGTAGCCACAGATATGGAGATTCCTCAGAACTGTGTCCATGAACCCTTCTGAGGATCAGCAGTTAAGAGCTTCCCAAGTGAAGCCAGGCAGCTGTCACTGGCCTTTGTGAAGGCCCTGGTGACTCTGATACAGAAAGCATTTTGGAAGAGGAAGTTTAGGGTGATCGTCATGAGAGGAAAAATGGTGTATGTGTTTTAATATGCACAATTGAGGGAGCAGTGGGAGCATCCAGTAGAAGTAAGCTACTAAGAAAACTATATGACGGAAACTTAGCAGGACATTCAGAAAATTATTCAGGAAAATTAAGGAAATTTACATTTGTTAAGCATCATTATGTGCTGCTCATTTTTACTTAATCTTATTTATCCCATGCAAAAAGCATTGTTGTCTCTACTTTTTAGATGCAGAAACTAAGGTTATAAGAAGTAAAAATATGTATCCAAGATCGTATAGCTAATAAATGGGAGAACCATAGAGAATTAAAATTGATATCTGCCTGATATCAAAGCTCTTTTTCCATACAACCCTGATGCTTAAAATTGAAGCCATGAGAATGTGCAAGTTCTCCGAGGGACAAAAAAAAAAAAAAATGTAGGCAAGAGTCAAAGAAGTCAAGTAAGTGTTTAATGCTACAGTGATTTCAGGAATTAGGACTGATAACACGCTGTTGGATTTGGCAATTAGGAAGACACTGGTGACCTTGGGAAAAGGAGTTCCTGTAAAGTGATGAGGCTGGAAGCCAGACTGTCAGTGAAGGGGTGGTGAGGGAATGATGGCTGGAATTGTAAATTGCCCTCTGGAGAAACTTGGCAATAAAAGTGTAGTAACTCTGAAGAGTACTATGAGCTGGAGACATCTTTTTCTTTTGTTAGGGAAGACATGAAAATATTTGTGGGCAGTGGTGATAGAGCCACTAGAAATCAATGTTCATTCAGAAGAATCAGGAAATAATTACAAAGCACAGATACATAAGAGGAAAAGGAAAGCTCTGGGTCATAAAATTGTCCTCACATGGTAGGATGCAAAGAAAAAAGAGCTAAAAATAAATGGACTTATTGAAGTGATAAGAAGGTTACAAGAAAGAATAGAGGTGTTTTGGAAGTTTGAGTAAGACAGGAAGTAGGAAAACTTGTGTCAGATAACTGTAATCAAATAAGAGTCAAAGGTATTTTCTGTAAATCAGATGTCTTGAAGAGGATCTGGGGGCTGAGAGATGGAAGACGGACAGACAGACAGATGGATGGATGGATGGATGGATGGATGGACAGATGGATGGATGAGTGGATGAACAACAGAAGAAAATCTAGAGGCACACATTGGTTAGTGTCAAAGGGAAGGGATGCACCAAATAGAGTAGAATCTCATTATTAAGTGAATTTGGAGTATTGAATAACCTCAATGTGTGTTGAAAGTGGATAGGTCAGAGCCATTATAAACTGACCCTACAGGGTCATCACAGTCCACCTTATAAAGAGATCCTACAGCAGCCCCTGTGGGAGACAAGACACGCTGATTATACAAGTGGCATCAATCTCTTTTCTTTGAGATGTGGTGTTTAATATGTTGCATTGAAACCAGAACAGATAAAACAAATCTGCAACCACTTTCTCCCACCAAATGCAGAGTAAAATGGCCAATGCATCTCTTTCATGGCAGTATACAGCAGACTTATCTTCGTACTTATTCTCCACTATTAAAACGAAAGCCTATTGGTAAATCTAAATATATTAGAAAAATAATGACATTTTGCAGGACTCACTGGACATTTATAAAATCTTGACCATAGTGAATAGTAGATTTGATAACTCCCTTGGAAAGGCAAGAAAACCTGGCTAATGTGTCAGCTTATCTATTAAAGAGACGTGGCAGCATAAGAATCTATTTCCTTTTTCTTTTAACCTTAAAAATCTATAACAAATCAATTTTCCTTTATTGATAGAGTATTATCTAACAACTTAGTCAACATCCAAAGTACATAGTTAAAAGAGATAAGAAAAAAAAATGACCTTTTATTGGTCTGTAACACTGAGTTGCTTGAATTCTGAAATTCAAACCTAACTTTCGGAAAAGGAAAAACAAAAAGCTCTTTCTCAGGGTTGATGCCATTTATTCTGATGCAGTTTTGATTTCATAAGATTCTGTTAGTCTAAAATTCAAACACATCCATGAATTCAGGCCACTTTAAAAACACCTCTACAGAGGCACATGTTGATTTAGGAAGTGTCCACATGACAGTTAAACAACCAATCAATTCAGTGAAAAAAAATCAATTGATTCAATAAAAACATCAAACAGGCTGTTTGCTGTCATGAAGATCAAACTACTGTTTGACAGAACTTTTACTTTTTAATCGATGGTATTGATGTCCATCAACACTGTCTTAAGTTGACCAGACCATGTGCCCCTTACAAAAGAGGTCCAAGTTGCTGATTGTGAAGTTATTTCAGCAAGAGAACACAGATGAAAACCTCAACTTAAGGCCAGGATTTCAACTTTCACTTTGCAGCTCTTCCCATCACATCCACTTTTTTTCTTAATAACCTCCTTCAGGAAGAAATTTGTTTTGGAATGTGGTGCTGTTTATTATGTAGCACAATGTTCCTCAAACAATGTCACCACCATAATGAACAGCATCTTGTGTTTTAACCCCTAAAACAAAAGTAATAGATTTTAGCCTTCCTTTCTTTGTATGCATCGTTCGTCTCTCTTGGCTGGTATCTCTGGATTTGTAGCATATCCATCATTATCTAACTGCCAACTGTTTTCAGAGGAGCTGTTGCTTTAAGCTCATTATTTCTTCCGATTGGAGAATCTGCAGAGCCTCTTTCTACAACACACAGCAGCCAGCATGGTACATGTGTACAGATGAATGGTCGGGTTTGTCCTTCAGAAACTCTTTGTACCCAGCTTTGCCCCAGAACTGCAGTGAGTAATGAGCAGCAAATGCATACTCATGTGTCTTAAAAGTGTACAGTAAAACCGTTAAAAACATTGCCAAAATAAAGACCACATTCTATAAATAAGTTGTTAATATGACCATAGTTCCATAGGGTCTACTACTTATCTACGAGTTTGGAGATTACATGATTCTCCTATAATTAGGTTCCACAAAACTTCCTTGAAGTCAAGTAAGGTTGATTGGGCAGGTGCCTTTCAAGAAGAGTTATACGAGCTACACTTTGGGAGATTTCCAACTAAATCTGAGCGTGGATGATGAAAGACCCAACATGCAGATTGTGGGGAAAGTAGGCAAAGACACTATGAATGCTATTAGTTTAAAGGTCTGTGAAATCATATCCCCGAGGCACTGAGTTACAATCAGAGAAAAAGATGTGTGTCCCATGTCTTACCCTATAACTCATTATTTAACAACCCAAGTTAATGGGGATAGATGTTTCAGAGTTTCCGAACACAATTTTCAGATTTTTAAGGATTGAATGGTGTCTGGAAATATTAAAAAATGTAAAACTTACTGTCTGTACTGATCTCAACAGTCTTTTGCGGGGGACGTGCGATAACGGGGAGTAGATATGGAAATAATTGTGAGGTAACCAAAATAAAGCATCCTTTCCCCTCCTGTTCCTTTAACATAGGTCAAAACAAATATACATAACACTCCACCATGATCAGACCTGGTCTTGTACATAATGTGCTTGTTGTTGTTTTCACTAAAGCAAAGAAGAGCCAAGAGGATTAGTTATCTCAGCTGTAAATATATGAGTTACAGAAACACAGTTGGAAAGCCACGGTTTCCTTTCCTTCCACACTCTTTCCCATGGCTAAAATCAGCACGGCTCTATTGACATCTAAAAGACAAAGATGTATTGTCACCGAATCCTGCCTTGCTAACACTCAAGTATACCACCTTTAGTGATCTAGAGTCATTTTGGATCTTCAGTATTGATAACAATTGTTTATGCTCACGTGAGTGGATTAAAAGCCTTGTTACCATGAGAAACATGAATCTGCACCCAATGATTTTAGCAAGAATATTAAGAAAATCTGACATAAAAAATAAACAAACGCCATAGGCCATGGGACATTAAGGTATCACAAAGGACGATCAGAAAATAACTATGGTTAAGCTCCCAGCAGGAGTATATTCTGCTGTTGCTAATGGTTATATACATTTCAGAATTGAAAGATGGAAACTGCTCTAAAATTTTAGATTTTGTCACAATATATTTTAAAAATAGATCAATGAAAGATGCTCTTCTGAAGACATTTCTGTGCTTCTTTATAAGCAAATTTATTTTGTGAATTCCGTTTACCCTCTGGCCAATTCTTTTTAAGTCCAAAAGTAAGGATTGTTCCAATTTCCTAGGTTTGTTTGAAAGAAAGAACAGGCTAGAGTAGTTTAGCCACTTCACTCCATTTTTCTATGAAATCCAAAGACTGTGGACCAACTAAATGGTTTGACTGTAGAAAGCATCTCACTTAGATGATATACAAAGCAATGAGCAGTTGAAGGTGTATTAGAAAAAAAAACTCCTTATAAATATGAATCGTTATGAAGATGTCTATTTTCCATATTTTTAATTAAAAATTTTAGGGGCGCCTGAGTGGCTCAGTCGGTTATGCGGCTGACTTCGGCTCAGGTCATGATCTCATGGTTGGTGGGTTCGAGCCCTGCATTGGGCTCTGTGCTGAATGTTTGTTCAGAGCCTGGAGTCTGCTGTGTCTCCTTCTCTCTCTGACCCTCTCCGCTCATGCTCTGTCTCACTCCATCTCTCAAAAAAATAAATAAATGTAAAAAAAAATTTTTAATTTATTAAGATAATTGTAGATTCACATGCAGTTGTGAAAAATAATACAAAAATACCTTTCCTCTATACTTTGCCCAATTTTTCCCAATGGTAACGTTTTTCAAAACTATAGTATAGGGTTACAATCAGGATATTGTCATTGATGCAATCAACCCAATTATTCAGATTTTCCCAGTTTTATGTAGACTTATTTGTGTGGCATTTGTCTTACAGATTTCAATGTTCTTGTGTAAGAACCATTTTTATTAACCTTTGCCAGAGCGTGTTATGGGGGGGTAGGTGCCATTTGGTGCCTCAATCTAAAGCGAGCTACCTCCCTGATTCCATCAAAAAAGCTAGTTAATATGTTTCATAACATTTAATTTCAAGAACTGATTTGCCACATGACAGTGATGGTAGCAAAGTCCAAGACCAAGACAGATGTTAAACAAGAAAACATAAAAGCTTACAAGCATTACGGCTTGCTTTTCCCTCAAGAAACCGGGTGCTTTGAAGAACACTAAAAATAATATGAAATCGATCTTGAAGTTCACTCCAGTGTGCAGCAATGGGTTGATTTTTGTCACTATTTTTATTGAGTGCCCTCTGGGTACACAGTTCTATACGAGTCAAAAGAAATACAGTTTTGTGGATAGAGACACATCTGGAGGACCCAAAGTCTTGAATTCTTGGTTGAATACTGTTGCAGAACTCCTGAATATAATCACCAAATAACACTTCGCATTTTCTCTTTAAGTTTCTCCACCTGTGAGTTAAAAATCACAAGGTATGATAAAGCAGAAAGTTTGGGTACAGTAAAATTGAAAAGAATCATTGAGCTTAATTTTCTCCTTTGTTTTCAGAAGAACATTCTGTCCTCAGTCAAAACAGTGGTATAACCTAACATTTAAGTATTTACTATCTGCCATGTTCTGTGCTAGCCCTGTATATGCACTATCTGGTTTAATTACGACTACATCCCAAAGTTACCTTAAAATTGGACAGGATTTCCTTCCTTTTACTGATGACAGAACAGAGGCTTAGGTCATTTAACTTACTCAAGGCCAAGTAGCTGGTAATGGACAAAGCTAGATCTTAAAGTACAGTTTTACCACCATATCCATGTCTTGCCCTTGCCAATTACATCATAATCCTTCCCTTTCTACAGTCCATGTGTTCCATCATACACTGAACCAAAAGGAAATATGACTTCTAGGATCTGTGTATGGTTCTGTTCTGTGGCCAGTCATTGAGATTTCCCTATATCACAACAGTGCACGGAATCTGAGAAATCTAACAATATGAGAAATGTCCCCCACTATTTCCCCATTTCTACCCAGAAAGGAAGATAAGACTTTGAAAAAATGAAAATCAAATTTCTCAGGAGTAACTTTGATAACCTACCATTCTGAGGCAAAGTAGGAGTTACAGGCCAGTTTAATTTAAACTAAATAAATAAATAAATAAATACAACAACAACAACTAAACCCCTAGTGGGTGATAAGTTATTTGCATACCATTTGATAACCAGCAGAAGGAGTGAAAATAGAGTCTTGCCAGGAAAAGACCAGAGCTGAACAGAACAGTAGGCACATGCATATCCTATGCTTGAATACAGAAGCATTGAATTTATGAGTCCTCAGAGGCCTTTTAAAAACCGGAACAAGAATCCAGAGCTGGTAGTCGTCAGAGGACACTGTGCAGAGACCAAAGCCCAGATGACATCAAATCGAGGGATCCCATCTCCCCTAAAGTGTGTAATAAAACCCAGAAGAGACACCCGCAGTACTGAATATATTTCTCTGGGCATGTACTTAAATGTCTTCATTCTTAAGGCCTCCAAATGACTGCCTAAAGGGCCTTTATTATAAAAGGAGTCAAGTACACTTGTGTCAGGCTCACAGACTGGTCGCCTGCAGCCCGCAATACTGAAAGTAAGGAGTCCATGCAGCACAGGATGTTTGATGAGTAACTCAGCAGCAGACTGAACCTCGTGGCTGGGGCCTGCTGGTGTGCACGCCCCGTCGTACAGAGAGACAGATGGAGGTGATGAGCTGGGGATGGCTTCCAGTGCAGATGGGGTGCCGGAAAGGCAGCTTGTTAATAACACTGCTGCTCCAAGCAAGTTCTTGTCAGCAGTCAAAGTTTCAGGATCATGGACTTGCGGCTTCTTGAAAATTGCTGCAGGACTGACATAATTCCGAGTGTAATTCCTGGTGTAGTTCCAATAAAAAATAAGAAAAGTCTTATAACACTCCAAAGGACTGTGGCAAGGCCAGTGGTGTGAAGTGACTGACATCTGATGAAATTTTACATCCTCTAGCCTTGTAGTATTCCTACTGTTCACGAATGAGATTTTTAGAACTGATATTCACATTAACCATGCCCTTTTTTTCTTTACTTTTTGGTAAAAGCAAATAACTGACCCCAAAGCATTCTCTTTTTTGAGCTCTTTTTCTAAAAAGAGTTCCAATGCATGCTGTGAAGGAGTTTTTGATGTGAGAACAACCAAGCATGAGGCTTATTGTAGGAGGAGCTCGTTTTCAGACAAGATATTGGGCCAGAGTACTGAAATGTCTGCACAGGGGCAAGTGATCTTTATTAAAAATATGATTAATGCAAAACCAAATAGGAAGATTAATTTGAGCATTGTTGGAATTTGACAATGTAATTACACACAATGTAATTAGCTTTTTTCCCCTCACACTGTCACAGATTATACTCTTACAAAATGATGATATTCTTTTTTTTTCAAAAAATAAAAATCATAATAAACATTCTAAGTGTCTTTCTAGAACAGGCAATAATGAATAAATGTCTTAGTAGGACATTTCTTATTGAGAAAGATCAGAGTTGACAATGACTGTGACAATAATTTGCACCTACTTTATTGATCCTATGAACAAAGCTTAGAGTTTCTAGAATCATTCAAAACGGAGCTGCCTCTTGTCAAAAATTAGATGCTGGTGTGGCACCTGGGTGGCTCAGTCAGTTAACCATCTGACTCTTAATTTTGGCTCAGGTATGATCTCACATTTCATGGGCTATAGCCCCACGTTGAGCTCTGAGCTGACAGTGCAGTCTGTTTGGAATTCTCTCTCTCCCTCTTTCTGCCTCTTCTCTACTCATGCCTCTAAATAAATAAATAAATGCTGGTATTCATGTATTGATAAATTATTAAATGTATTCTATAGTTTCCCTTCTCCTGCCCCCTGCACCCCTCTACTACTATCATGAACTTTAACAAATGGATAGTGCCCACAGAATTATAGGTAAAAGTCCATTTATATCCCCTCCAAATAGGAAAATCTTAGTTTTTCAATGCTTGAGACTGTGTGAAAACAATGATAAACCCTTCTATTTTTGGTATAGGGCTCATATAGGTTAGCCACACGTTGGTGTATAAATATTAGCTTCAGTGGATCCAGTAGAATATGGCTCTTGCTAAATCTGGAGAAGACAGACATTTGCCTGATTTGGTCACTGTAAACATATCTCATGTCCTACCTGCTATGTCCTCTATTGAAATTAATAAGCATTGATTCTAGATGGGTTCTAGATTCTGAGTTCCAATTCCTCATCTATTGCACGATACATGTATGACTTTGACTGTGTTTTTTTAAACTTTAGGAGTTTCAGTAATCTTATGTTTAAATAGCCTTGGGATCATTGGAAGGGCAAAGTGAGATAATGGATGTTACATATCTTCGATATCTGTAAAATGCTATGTATATATAGATTGCTTATTATTACTATTAATATCAAGATTTAAGGTTAAGCCATTTGCCCTTAGAAGAGGCTATTATGTGCATAAATTTACATAATAATAGTAATGCTTTATTCTGTTAATATCAATGGGGGTGCTCATTAGAATGCTGTAGGAATGGTTAAAGTCAATTAAGGCAATGTTGGCTGAAAACTTCTTTTGTAATTATAGATATTATAGTAGACAACTTAACATTTAGACGGTATTTAATCCCATGCTAGCACCATTATCCCCATTTTACAGATGAAAATAGCAATTTTCTGAGAGTCTTAGTGTTTTCTTAACTGGTAGATTTTAACAGGAAATGTCCACAGCTGGAGGTACCACCAGAAAGAAACAATGCTATACTGGATACCTAAAATCAGGTTACAGGGTCTGACCAATACAAGAATATTAAGGTGACAATGGAACTACATATTTTAAAATTGTTTTTTTCCTGCTTTATGGACACAGGACATAAGAGAGAAACATTGCTTCCATCCCTGACTCTCTGTAAAACTTAATGCTGGTACACAAAACCAGCTACTATGAACTAGTTAGGCTCACTAGAGAGAAAAAAAAAATCTACAAACTTGCAGTCGTACTCCAGGCTAGGTATTTGTTGAGAGTGACTGCCGCTGGCTAGTTTGTGGGGTGTATGTGGTGTGCTTCAAAACCACAGGGCTAGCCATCCAAAGATTAAAAAAAAAAAAACTTAGGTAAACTTGTAAACATGTAAACATAACCTACTAGGGCATTTTATCAAGCTGTAAGACAAATAGACTTCTTTTTTTAAGAGAAAAAACATTGACATATTTTTCTCTTCCACTTAATCTTCGATTGCCTTTCAGGTGGTGGGGGAAGGGTTGAAGTTGGAAGTGAGAGCAAAGTGATGAAGGGAAGCAGCCGGAGTCTGTCTCTCAAATATTACTGCTAATCTGCTCCCTGCTGCCGGCCCCACAACTCAGCACACTCCTCGGGGCCGAGCAAGTATTACGTAGAACAGGAAAAGAAGGGAAGGGAGAAGAGAAAAAGAGAGAAGGAAGAAACCCATGTCACAGTCGGGGAAAAAGGGAGCAGCAAAACCTTGCTGGTAGCAGAATTTTCCATGAACTCCAAAAAATCCTTGACTTAATCATGGTTCAGTTTAGTGTCGATTTCTTTTGCTGTGTGTATATATTTACCCGTCTATCCAGTTAGCTAGCTAGCTATTTTCCAACTGACTGTGTACTTATACATTATAAGTGAATTCTTATTAAGATCATTTGGGCTTATTATTTTTATTCATATTTAAATATTTTATTTCAAATTTGTTATGTATAAATACATAAAGAAACACACACTGACATACAGTCTAGATGGTAAATGAAATCAGATAAATCTATTTATAAATAGTTATCGATCTGCTGATCTCTGCAGCATTGCCACTTCACACAGTAGACCCAAATGATCTATTTTGCTTTTGGATTTTTCGTTTAGCTGAAAGATGACTAAAATAATGCGTTGCTAGAGAGTAGCCCATTAGATCTTTGCCCTTAGAACACTGGGGAATAGGAGACAAACAAGTAGGTACACTAGAATCACACTCTCATTTGGGCACAGGATGCTCATTCCCAGTTAATCTGCAAGACTCTTTCCTGGGGTAAATCATCAGACCGGACTCTTCACTCTGGAGAAACAGCCAGCAGGTAATACACACAGTCGGTAAGCTGCCAGCTTGCTGACAGCCAGTGTGGTGGATTTCATACTCTATGGGGATGTCAGCTTCTAGGGAGTTCAAACAGAAGCCCTAGTGAAGGCAGACTCCAAGATAATAATTTTGCCTGTCAGGAATGCTATGCCAGACGGATTTAGCAGTGGCCTGACACGTCCAGACTTTAAAGATTTTGAAAGGACAAGAAAATCACTCAGGATTCCTTTTCCAGCCACTCCCAGCAATTCCCACCCCTCAGAAACCACAGCCTTAAAATCAAGGTCTTAGTGGGAGAGCAAAGGGTCACAGAAGAGAAATTTCCATGGGGTAGGGGCATCCTTTATAGCCAATACTTTACTCACTTCACGTTAGCTGTGTTCATTTTGATCCAGAATCCCTCTTCTCCCCTGAATGTTTCTTTGCGTGGCAAACAAAACTACTCTCACCAAAGCTCCTGACACATTCCACTGTGGACTTTTTTTTTTTTATAATGCACAGATTTCTAGAAACTGCTTTTCTCTAAGGGCTAGAAGTGGACAAGTCTTCTTAATGAGAAGAAAATTGAGATTTGCCCTGTACAAAAACCTATTTTCACCCCCAAAATACAAAATATTCTTACTCTCTCCCAGCGCCTTGATTTTATTAGACAGACAGACAGATAGACACACAGGAGGTATTTAAAGTGTTTAAATATAAAAAGGAGTTATTAATCAAAATGTGGTGTAGAACCTCACGTCCCAAGAGTTACTGACTTGAAATTTTTACTTTACAATGATTAGCAAATAATACCTCCATAAACAGCATTAAATTGGATTTTTTACTCATAAAGAGAAATTGTCGTGTGGATGGAGACTCAGGAGTGACTATCCTAGATGTCTTAGGTACAGTAGCTGCCTTAATCAAATCAACCAAGTTCTATGAACATCTACTTGAACATGGAGATCCTTTTCTAATGTAGAAACTGCAATATAATATAAATACCTGAAGTTATTATAAGGCATTGCCAAAACATTTATATTTCTTTCTGGTTCAGTTACAGAGAAAAATAAATATGTAGAAGGTAGGTGATCGATGAGTAGATAATGATATACATATAGATATAACTAGATATAGTGATGAATATTCCTCACATTTTACTTTCACGTGCCATTGTATAAAGATCCTACGCTTGACTCTGCAACCAGCAAGACTGTTCTTAGCTCAGCCGTGAACGCCAGCAGTGTCTCATCCTCACCTTTAAACTACCCACCCTGGCCTTCCTTATAAGGCATCAGTAATATCATCTATTTCCATTCTAATCTGGCCTTGTTTAGAATCTGGACCCCCTGGAGATAATAAGTTTTTTTTTTTTTAATTAGGGAGCTTTAGGGACATAGGACAAAAATCTTATGTTGCACCAGAAATTTCATCAAGTAGCCCAACTTCCAAGCAGAGGTACTTTAATTTGGATCTGAACAACCAACTCCTAAAATGTTCTCTGTGTTGAGCACTATCTTTGCATATTTCATTCATATATTTATGTTTGTAATGATGGGTTCCATTGTTCTTTGGTTGTATGGAGTCCATCTTACCTTGTAAACTCCCACAGGTGAGAGAATATGTTGGTCTAACCCTATCTTACCCCTTCCCATCTTTCAATTTTGTGTTTAAGGAATGAACAACTTAATAAATACTATTACATATGAGCTTAATAAAATACCTTACCGTGGTTTTGGAGCACATCATATTCTATCCCAGGTAAGCGCCAATACTGGTAACTCTATTTTTAATTTAATTTAAATTTAAATTTAATTTAATTGATTATTTTTTCCTATTTTGAATAGCAACCTAAACCCTTCCATAAATAAAATGCTTAGCAAAGTGCCTATTAATACCAAAGGCCCAAAATACATTGGTTAGCCTTTTAAGGTAGTATGCAGGGTGGTGAGTTCATGGGCTTCAGGTTCTGTCCTTCCTACATTAGAAACCTCAGTATATAATTCTTTGCCATTTGAGCTTAGACAAGTCACTTAATCTGTCTACAGTTAATATTCCATTCTTCTTAGCCTTTGCCATGAACTAATTCATATGAAGCACTTAATACAGCTCTTGTCATGTGCCACAAACTTTAAAAAAAATACCAGCTTGGGAGATCTGGGTGGTTCAGTCAGTTAAACATTTGACTCTTGATTTTGGATTGGGTCATGATCTCACTGTTCATGGGTTCGAGCCCTGTGTTGGGCTTTGCACTGAAGGTGTGGAGCCTGCTTGGGATTCTCTCTCCCCCTCTCTCTGCCACTCCTGTGCTCAAGCTCTAAATCTCTTTCTCTCTCTCTCTCTCTCTCTCTCTCTCTCTCTCTCCAGATAAATAAACATTTTAAAAATAATATCTTTCCAATAGCTTTAGTCAGGTCATCTGACATTGACTCTCCTTTTGGGGGCACCAGAAATTTTTTCTGTTATAACTTAGGCTTTTTACTCTCTTTATGCCTCTGGGCCCATCCCTTCTTATTGTTCTGCACACACTTTTATTTCTCCCTTGGATCCTTAAATGTAGTCATTCTCTAAGTTTCTGACCTCAGAACACTTTTCCTTTCACAATACATTCTAGACTTGAGACCACTGACTCTCAAAGGTTGTATTTCTACCTTGTCACTTCCATGCATGACCTTGCTTCATGAATTTCAGAGTCAAAAAGAAGCCATCTGGCCAATGTGCCTTTGTCTTCCCACCTCCACCTTCTCTTCACCGCACCACTTCTTTAGAACATAGATGTGTATCCTTCCCCCCAAAACAAAGACCAATTCCTCCACTTTTAGTTCAGATCTCATCAGCTCCAGCCCTCTCAGGGACTTTGTTCCATCTGTTCCCATGTCTTTTCCTATATAATCTGTCCTTTTCTACGAAACTCTTCCCTTGGCATTCAAATATATTTAATAGTTCTCATATTTAAAACAAAATACACAATAATAAGCCTTGCCATTCCCTCACATGTCCTTCAAGCTCTTGCTTTAATTCTTTTCTTTTTCTTAAGTTTATTTATTTTTGAGAGAGTAAGAAAGAGCACTAGTGGGGGGAAGAGCAGATAGAAGGAGACAGAGGATCTGAAGTGGGCTCTACACTGACAGCAGAGAGCCTGATGCAGGGCTCAAACTCACGGATGTTGAGATCATGACCTGAGCCGAAATCAGGCACTTCGCTTACTGAGCCACCCAGGCACCCTAGTTTTTTATCTTCTTTACAGTCAAGCTCTGGAGAGCATTGCCTATCTGCACATCTCCTCTACTTCTTCATCTACTGTTTACTCTTCAACACAGTCCAATCTGATGAGGCCCCACTGTATCAAAACTATTTTCATTGAGGTCACCTCTGATATCCATGATATTATATCTAGTGGACTTTGTTCTGCACTCATCTTTCTTGATGTATTAGACACATAAAATACCTGTCTACTTGGCTAGTCTTCCATGACACCAGACTCTCTTGGTTTACCTCATTCTCTTCTACATAATTCTAAGTCTACTTGGACCAGTAATGTCTTGTCGTCTACCCTAGTTCTAAATGTTGATGCTCTTCAAATCTTGGTTTACATACCCCTTCTCTTCTCACTTTTCCATCTTGCCATAGAAATCTGACCAATTGGCATGCCTTTAAATACCATCTGCATACTATATATTTGCAAATACATATCTATATAACTGCCCACACACTGTGTTCTGAGCTCCAGAAACATGATAAGCTACAAACATATTATCTCCAAGTGGAATTATGACAGGGACCTTAAACTTGTGTTTGCAAAAACTGAGCTGCAACTATTCTTAAACTATTGTTCCCAGTGTTGGACTGTATTTCCATCTACTTAGTTGAGATTGGAAGCAGTCTACTCAATTGTTCTTCAAAGAGACCTTCAAGTCATCTTTTGTATCTATTTCTTTCTCACTTCCCACCTAGGATTCACCATCATATCTTTCAACTCTGCCTCCTCTTCTCTTTTTCTCCACTACCACCATGGCAATTGAATCCCTGTCACTGGTAGTATTGTTATAACCTCCTAATTAAACCATGTCCTTTTTTGTGACGCCTAGGTGGCTTAATAGGTTGAGCATCCGACTTTTGATTTCAGCTCAGGTAATTGTCCCAGGGTCATGGGATCGAGCCTGGCTTTGATGGAGTTTGCTTGAGATTCTCTCTCTCTCTCCCCCTCTAGTACTCACACACACTCTCTCTCTAAAATAAAAAGAATAATAGCAATAAAATAAAAAAATAAACCATGTCCTTTTTTAACCCTGATCATCCGCCTGACTTTTTAGAAGCCACAATAAACTGCAAATCTTACCATGGCACTTCTCTGCTTAAAATCAATAATTTACCACTGACTTATAATAAATTCTAAAATCCTTAACACAGCCTAAAATGCCTTGTGTGATCTGGTTTCTGATTCCCTTTACAGATTTTTTTTCTCAGAATTTGTCTTTGATTCTCTAAAGTTCAGCCACTCTCATCTTTGTTGGTTTCCATATACTCACAGCTCTTTCTAACATCAGCATTTCCATACATGCTGTTCCCTCTGCCTGAACATCCAGAATCCTTAACTCAGGTAACTCCTTCTTATTTTTCTGGTTTCTGCTCAAATTAAACATCTTCAGAAAATCTTTTCAATTTCCCACAATTAAAGTTAGATCGCTATTATAAGGCCCAGTACTACCATTCACTTTTCTTCATGGAATCAATAACTATTTAAATTACCTATCAATTTGTATGACAATGTCTATCTCCCATGGTGAGCTCCATGAAAGTAGAGACCATGTTTATTTGTTCAACACTGTACCTCTAACACAGAATTAGGCAGAAGATGGGTACTCAAAACATTTCAGTTGAGTGATGCCAACTTCTATAAACTTTGTCCAATCTTGATTCCTCTCCTGGGTATCAGACTTCCATTTCCAAATTCCATATCCACAGAAATGAACTACAGGCATATTACACTTAGCATATTAGCAACCAAATGTTCTATCACCCCCCTCCCCATAACCCCATGCCCCATGCAGTTCTTATCTTTATTACTGGCATTCACCAGTTTCTTCCATTTTAAGACCTTGAAAGTGTATCCGTCTCCTCCCTTTCTTTCACTCCTGATGTCCAATTGATTGCCCAAATTAGTTACTTCTTACTCTGTGCTTTTTCTCAAATGTATCCTTCTATTTTTATTTCCCCCACTACCTTCCTATTCAATTTTTCATCATAATTCTCCGGGACCCACTGAATGGTGTTCCTATCTCCAACATTTCTCTTACTCACAACATACTCTACATTGGATATTGAGAGAGAGCATAAACAACAGTTAGAAGCATGGACTATGAAGTCATTAAGTCTGGACAAAAACCTGGCTTTGTTCCTTCTTAGCTATGTGGCTATTATCAAATTGCCTAAGCTCCTTGTGCCTCATTATAAAAGGAGGATGATAATGATAACTACATATGGATCTATGGTGAGGGTTAAATGAGTTAATATACACGATGCATATAGAACAGTGTTTGGCACATGCTAAGCACTCAATAAATATTAGCTACTATTGTTACACTGTTAACATTAGTCTCCTAAAAATCCATAGTAAATTACATCACTCACCATCCATGCCTTCCCATTGCCAAACAAAACAAAACAAAACAAAACAAACAAAACTGAGACTACTATTTAAAATGTTCAAAAATCTATCTAGACTCAACCTATCTTTATCACTACCCAGTTTAATCTTCCTCAGCTCCTAACCTCCAACCATACCAGATTAGTTTAGTGTTTCCAACTACGGCATGCATTCATGCCACCCTGCCTTTGATTAAGCTCTCTTTTCAACCTGGAATGCCTACTCCACATCTCAAACATGTGTGAATTCAAAGCCAAGATTATTTTCATGAGTCCATCCTTGAGTCTCTGAGTCAGAGTTCATAACTCTTTCGTGTGTCTCCCTTAGCACTTGGGCCTCTATTTAGCACTTATGTTAGCTTTCCATATAGTATAGTAATTGCATACATTTCTGCTTCCTTGCCTTATTCACTTACCAACCACCCCCAAAGATGCAATTAGCTTGAAAGACCCGCGACAGAGCATCCAAGTCTTAAACTACTTTTGTGTTTCACACAACATCTAGCACTGGTTATCAGGTAAACTGAGCAGCCCATAGCAAACACTTAGGAGTTATTTGTTTTCTCTCGTTGGAAAAGAATTGAGTAGTTTAAGGTTTTGACAAAAATAAGACACGTTTCCTTTTCAGAAACACTACCTAGATGGCACAATGAGAGAACAGCAATTATTACTGATAGTATTGACAGCTACTTAATCGTATCTTGTATAAGTGACAAAAAAACCCCACTGTTATTTCAAACGCTAGGTTTATATAGATTATTATTTCCTATTTAATAAAATTATCTTACTTTATCAATATTTATGTCATAAGTAAACTATTTCCCTATAATAAAAACCAGGAGTGTGATAGCAATCATTTAAGTACTTTCTATATTACAGGTTGACAAATATAGCAACCTGAAGGCTTTTTTCCCAAAATAAAAAAGAATACTTTGTTTACTTCTCTACATAATCATTCTGCTTACCAAAATG
This sequence comes from Cryptoprocta ferox, assembly GCA_028646485.1. Classification (NCBI taxonomy): domain Eukaryota; kingdom Metazoa; phylum Chordata; class Mammalia; order Carnivora; family Eupleridae; genus Cryptoprocta; species Cryptoprocta ferox. The sequence continues at coordinate 41,779,792 of CM053578.1, forward strand.
TAGAACAGTACAGATTTGAATTTCTCTTTTTACAGTCAAATTATTAACCTGAGGAAATGTAATATCTTCTGGGGATAGTAATGGAATCCTGAACAAAAACATAAAATTGCCTCGAAATGCAGTGTCACTTAACTAGAAGTTTTTATTTCCCTTCTGAACTGCAATCTGGCCTCTTGATGGAACAGGATTCTTTGTCTTTTTGGCAGCCTCTTTGGCCACACTTAGATCTAAGCATCCAGTGCTTCTTTACAACAGTTTCGCAAGGCCAGGAAAGAAAATTGTGCTGACCGCTACACCTATTCCAAGACCTGGGATGCTTGATTTTTAGGCCCAATATCAGTCTAGTCAGGGTATCTCCTGGCTGGGATCTCATCTCATTATTTTTTCAATTCATATTGGATTCACTGTTAAGCTATTTTCAGTCATGCACATTGACCTAGATTCTCCCACAGTGTAAGCTACTCCCCAGGAGTGTGCTAGGTACTTGAGGAAACTGCATTAACGCTTTCACGTATGGTATCATAACCGGTTTTCTGGCGGCTGAAAAGAGCTACCTCCCAGGATATTAAATGATACCTTCATACGCTGCAGAGGATTTACACAACTCCTCTAAGTATCTGCTGTGCAAACCAGGGGAAATCCAGAAACCAGGAGAACTTGGCTCGCTAAATAGAAGGAAAGTAAATATTTACATAATAGATTTTTTAAAATTTTCCAATAGAAATTATACTGTACAATTTTCAGCTATATCCTTATTACCCAATACCAAGGTTGGCACAAGATCCAAGTCCTATTTTGAGGCTCATAAATGATAACTTCCCTTTGAAGCCTCCTCCTCCCAATTTCTTCCCCCCATCAAACTCTAGGAGCTTCTATGATCCCTTGGAGGTGGTGCTCTACTTTCTCCCAATTGAGCCCCAAAGAGTTATGTATTCATCATTTTAACCACATTATTATTAGTAGAGAATCCTAACTGAGACTAGCTTAAACAAGAGTAGCCAATTGTTGGCTCTCATAATGAAAAAAATACCCAGGGATAGATGCTTGAAGAACAGATCTACAAAATCAAATGATACCACTCAGTTCATTCAGTCTCCAGTGTTTCCTTCCTCCCATCTTGCCAACTCTCAGAGTTTCTTTCCTCTGACATTGGCTTTATTGTCTGGTGGGTTCTTTCTTCATAATAGTGGTCCTTGGACAATTTAGCATCCTAGCTTAGCAAATCAGCAGAAGCTTAATGTTTCAGGAAAAGTTCCAGTGATGAATCTCAGTGCACTGGCTTGGGTCTTTCTGCCTTCAGTGAATTCAGCATGCCCATTTAGTGCATGACACTGGGTAAATTAAAAAAAAGAGTAAAGCATAGTGGCTAGGAACATGCACTCAGGAGCCATCATGCCTTGGTAAATACCTGGTTCTGCCCCTTCCTGACTGTGTGACTCCTGGCTATCCCTGAATAAATAATTGTGGCCAGGAGGTCATATGACCTGGCCTGCATTGTGTCCCCATCTCTGAGCAGGCATGAGTGGAAGTTCCAGGTGGTTTGATATCCGTGAAGAAAAAAAATCAAAAAGGTGTTTTAAGAAAATTAAGCGGGCATAAATGACAGATGTCTATTAAATTCTTATGTGAAAAATAATCTATATGCATCTTACAGGTAAATACAAGATGAAGGCTAACACTGTAGGTATCCACATTGTTGCTTTCTTATGCTGCATTGTTGTCTTTTGTTTATAACTCTGTCTCGCTAAGTGAACCCTGAGCCTCTCAAGGTCAAGGCTCTCCCTCCTGAGGCAAGGAGTACCTAGTGTGTGAATTTAGTAAATGTTTGCTGGATAAGGGGACAACTCGAACTCTAAGCAAAATATTTCCAACAACTCATTTGCAAGTCCGTCAGTACATTTCATTTTCCTCCCAAGAAAATGCGTGGCTATCGTTACTTGCAAGGAGACTACATAATTCAATAGGATTTAATGACCTATTGTTTAAAAAAAGAACTGATTGATACCACTATCTTTGAGGTTTACTGCCCATTATAGTACTTGAAAAAATACTGGTCAGGGGACTATGGAGATGAATTACAACTTGAATTAAGCTAAGGTTGTTGATGGCTCAAATATATTACCATCAAAAAAGTAAAAAACTTTTTACTTGCTTCTTTGAAATATGCCAGTGGGCTTAACTCCTTCTCGAAGCTAAAATTTGTTCTGTCTTCATCAGAATCTCTTCTAGGCAGGAATGGAGGTGTACACGGAGATCCGCAGAGAGACTTGCACTTTCTGTTTTTGTGGCATTCAATTTTTATGACTCCAAAATAAATTCACTGTCCAGGATTATCAATTTATCTTACAGCTTAACTTCTTTTTAAAAATGACCAAATAGAAGCTTCAGTAAATATCTGGCTTGGAAACCGGCAGGGCAGGAGCAAACTGCTCTCTTATGGTTGGTGTAGAAACTCTTCCAAGCCTTGAAGAGGTTATTTGCTAAATGTCTAAAAGAGTTAATGATCTTCCAAAAGGGAATAAAGATCAAACCTAGTGTCCTCCGAGCAGCACTAATGGCCCGGCGCACTAAATCTACTACTTCTCTGTAAGTGATTTCAGTGTCTTTCTTTCCCTATTGAAAGCAAAATCCTACCCCTTTATAAGGGACAAAGGATGAAACTTCTTTTAGATTGCATTAAAACCAGATGCTGCCCAGGAAATTCAGCGTTAGCAGGCAGTAAATTACACTTTTAATCTGCTTGTTGTTTCTGGGGATTGCCACAAACATATTACAGTATGTGGTACCACTTAGGGGCTGGGTAACCCATCCCTGCCGTTTGGAAAACATGTGTTGTGTTAATGATGGACTTCGGTGTTAACTCAGTCCCCCCACCCCCAAGCTGGTTTTGATCACAACGCATCATTTTCTAAGTATGAATAATAAGAACTTTAGGGCAAACTAATTTAGATTCCACCCCGCCCTCCATTTTGCGAGGCGAAATTAAAGAGATTTTTTTTAGCCTACCCCCCACTGCCCATTAAAGTTGTGTATATAAATAAGCCAGGTTATCTTTTTCCTTGGGAGAAATGCTATTTTATCTAACGGTCGCTTTCCTAGGAGTTCAATACTCCACCACTCTAAATTAGGACACTTTATCTTAAGGCTTCATAATCTTACGAGACTATAATTGGAAAGTTTATAAAAAAAAATCCTGCTTTGTAAGCTTGGCAGCTGAGATAGAAGGAGGGAATGAGAAGGGCTAGAACAGAATTACACCATCACTGCTAGCCTGACTCCGCTTGACAGAGCCGTTTAATATTTTGACAAGACAAAATATAAAGCAGCATTTTATTCTGTAGAGACTTCACTAGACACAAGCATGGAAGTGCTTGTGATCAATAAAGTTTGTGGTGGAGAGTGATTTATTTACAGCAGGGTATTATGTAGAGAAAGAGCTGTGATATTTCCACAGGCTTTGACGGCATAATGGGCCCCTCTCAATCCTTACATGGAAGGGTTAGATTGTCGTGGTCGCTCAGGCAGTATTCAAAACGTTATCTGATCAGCCTTAAAGACTTCAGAACGAGACAGATGATTAGTTACCCTAAACGATCCTCATCATGCAGAAATTGATGATTTAATATAGTCAATGACAGACGATTCCATTTGTACTAGATAAAGTGTCTGCGGTTTGTATCAATCATAATAGAGTTATTATTGAGCATAAAAGAAAAGCATGTTTAATATCATTAATTCCAGATATGTCGCTTTCCACATCTGGCATTCATCCATAGACCAGAACCACTCCAGGCTATCATTTCTGCCTCTGTGCTGGCGACTCCAGTGTTTTTTGTAATTTCAAAATGTTTTTCAGCACCTCCAGCTAGGCGCAATAACAGTTTACAGATTACCTATGTCATCACATTTTGACAAACTTCTCAATCTGATGTGACCTTCATCTTTAGCCATCTGCTTGCCTTTGTTTCTGCTCTTTTTTGATAAACCTCCACAGCTTAAAGCTGCAGTAGTTGTTTCATAGACTGTACTTCTAGGTCAACATTTCACCTGTGTAAATCCAGAAACACAGACTGCAGTGTAAAGATGGTGACCTGGGTTCAGGTCCCCGGGTGCCTGACCCTCCCTCACCTCCTTAGTTATATTTTTCATCATTCACGTCAAATTCATTTTGATTGTATGGAGGGGAAAGCACACAACCAGAAAAAAAGGAAGCCCGAGTGGGAGTTGGGGTGAGGGGAGAAGGAGGAAAGAATAATCAGTGAAACCGAGAAGTTGGAAAAAGTAGTAAAAGAGTAATTTCTGCATTTGCCTTCTCTGCAAACATTCTAACAACAAGAAAGGGAAACACATAATGAGAAAAGAGACACAAACTTTCTGGGGAACACTATGGTTACCTAACGTAAATGCTGCATCTTTTTTTTTTATTTTAAATACTCTAATTTTCAAGGGACATGTTGAAACAACAACAACAACAAAAAAGGCCTATCTTCATATATGGCACATCAATTTTCTAAGGCGGGTTTTCCTTAAAAAAGTCTCTCAGATTTAAATTATTATTTTTACTCACAAATGTTTATTCAGTACTCTAGGTTGTAAAAAAACAAAAACAAAAAACAAACAAAAAACAAACAAACAAAAACCACCGGGAGTTTCTTTTCTTCTTTCTTGTTATAAGAATTGATTGGGAAATAATTTTTCATGTGCGTATTTAACAAAGACTTGAGCACCTACTATGTGCCAGACACCGTTAGGTGCTAGGAATCCATCAGGGAACAAAAGAGACAAAAATCTATTGTTAATTACTAATAAAGAGTGTGAGAAGTTAGATGGCTATAAGCACAACATTTTTAAAACTTAAGGACAAGATCAAAATAACAACCTCAGGGAGTATAAATGAAGATCAAGATCTCCATCTATCTTCAGAGGTGTTAGGTGTCAGCCATGGGTACACTGGGAAGCAGAAAGCATCATCACTTCTAGATACGTTTAGTCCAGCAAATGCTTATCTACACTAACACCCTCATTTATCTCATATTGTTTGGTGGGGTAGAGTAAAGAGAGTCACACTGCTTCAGAGGCAAAAGGTAAGTTTTCAAGTTTAGCTCTCATTGCCTCATGCTGCCTTCATTATCACTGCCTCAACATGACTAGCTTTCTAAGACAAGTCCAACATCTTCTCCATACGTGATCACCCCTTGGTAACTACAGAGGAAACTAACAAACCATGTAAGTAAACATATAGATGTTCAATTATTTTGTTGAAAACCACTGATGACGTTTAAGGCATAAATATTCAGTTCTTCAAGGGAATAACTTCACAAATGAACCAAATCAGATTTAAGTACCCAAATCTAATGAGGGGCCCTCTGTGATAATAAAACCCTCAGATTTTTAGTGTTCCAGGCCTGGCTGCAACATTTCCTGACCATATGACAACCTCTCTAAACCTCAGGTTTCTTGTTTTCAAAGTAAGAGAAAATATTTCTTGCCTGTTGCACAGGGTTACATCAGGAATGTTTTTTAAGGTATTTTGGAGGAAGAAATACCTGAGCTATGATCTAGTCAAACTCCTCTATTTCATAAATGAGAAAAAAAAAAAAGGCCCAGAAAACTTAAGAGACTTACTCAAGGTCAGTCTACTTAATAGCAGAACTGGGATTAGGTCACAGTGTTCAATTTCTTGTCTAGTGATCTTTCTTCTCCTCCACGAGATAATGTAGTAAAAATGCTTTGAGAACTATGACATGCATAAAAAATATGGTATTATAATGATGGAGCAAAATGATGTGATCTTTCTATATCTGAGTTTCCCTATTTCTCAAAAAAAAAGCATTCCTGAATATCTAACAATGGTTTCTACCAAGAATTAAAAGGAAATTGTGTAAGAAACATTCGACTTCTGATAGCAATGATTTCATACTTTGTATAAAATTTTCTATGCAGATAAGATTAATGAACGTTCATTGACAGTTATCATAGTTATAGATTATGCCAAGTTTGACACTTTAGTTCCTAACCTAATAATTTGTTTGTCCAACTGTCAGTATCAATATAATATTGGTTGAGCCTTATAAAAGAATAAATCATGTGTTGTGTTTTATTTTATTCCCATAACTAAAATTAGGTTTTTAATATCTTTTTGATGATCTAATATTCTCAAAGCAGACAGTAGTAACCAGTAAACAAATACACTTTTATTTGAGAAAGACTTTCTGTTCATTGATGGGTTTAGCCTTGACACTAAAATGTATATAGAAAAAGTGTCAGTCAACTTTTGACATGCAAAATGTTTGTGTCAGACTCACACAGAGCAGGTTCAGAAAGCAAGTGACCATAAAGTCACCTAATGCTAAAAATCAAAAGCCTTCTGAATCAGAGTCTAAGAAGAGCACTCTTTGGTTCTGTTTCAAACTTATTATTGATTTTACTTTAAACATTAATCTATTCATGTTTCCTCAACATATTTTAAATGTCCATGCCTATTGGTCTGTCCCTAAATCTCTGTGTTGACAATACCATATGCATGATATTTTACCTATGTAATTGTAGATTCATAATCAGAAGGGAAAAGTGGAATCTTTATGGTAAAATAGAGGTTGTGGTCTCTATTTCAGTTCACTGAAGGCTCACTACTGTCCTTTATTAACTTGGTCAGCTGGCATAGAAATTTAACTTAGAACTAAAATTATGCAAGAAGTCACTGTGATATAGGGGTGCCTGTGTGGCTCACTCAGTTAAGTGTCCAACTTTGACTCACGTCATGATCTCACCACTTGTAGTTCAAGCCCCGCCTTAAGCTCTGTGCTGACAGCTCAGAGCCTGGAACCTGCTTTGGATTCTGTTTCCTTCTCTCTCTCTGCTCCTCCCCCACTTGCACCTGTCTCTCTCTCTCAAAAATAAACATTAACAAAAATTTTAAAACAATGAAGTCACTGTGCTATAAAGGGAGGAAAATGTAAAAGGTTTTCTAATAAATTTTCCACTTCCGAACAACAATCATTATAAATAGCAAATAATGTTTCACATAGGTAAATAAAGAATGTTACTTTGGATAACTTTTCTCATTTGTCTTGTGGAAACAGAAATGCTATTCTAAAGTGTTTTAAGTTTCTTATCTGTAGTTACAAGCTAGCAGGAAACTTGAAGCTTTAATCTTTAGAAATTTATCCTGGCACATATATTTTGAAAATCAGGGCTGATTCTCTCATGCACTCTTGGCGGGAATGTAAATCAGAGCTGCCACTGTGGAAAATAGTATGGAGGTTTCTCAAAAACTAAAAATAGAGCTATCATATAATCCAGTAATTTCACTACTGGGTATTTACCTGAATAAACACTAATTAGCTCAAAAACACTAATTTGAAAAGATACGTGCACCCCTATGTTTTTTTGCAGCATTATTTACAGTAGCCAATATATGGAAGCAAGCTAAGTGGCCATCTGTACATGAATGGATAAAGACGCAGGGCACCTGAGTGGCTCAGTCGTTAAGCTACCAACAATGGCTCAGGTCATGATCTCATGGTTCGCAGGTTCAAGCCCCACATCAGACTTTGAGCTGACAGTTCAGAGCCTAGAGCCTGCTTCAGATTCTGTCTCCCTCTCTCTCTGCCACTCCCCTGTTCATGTTTTCTCGAAAACAAATTAACATTAAAAATTTTTTTTAAAAAAGACAATATGATACATACACACAATAGAATACTACTCAGTCATAAAAAGGATGAGATCTTGCCATTTGTGACAACATGGATATACTAAATGAAGTAAGTCTGACAGAGAAAGACAAATACCATATGATTTCACTTATATGTGGAGTCTAAAAACAAAACAAAAAATAAATAACAACAAAAACATAAATGGACTCATAAATATAGTGAACAAATGTTGGTTTCCCAATTTGGGGGGGGAGGGGTGATGAGGGGACGAGTGAAATAAGGGAAGTGCATTAAGAGATACAAACCTCCAGTTACAAAATAAATAAATCACAGGGATGCAAAGCACAGCAGAAAGAATATGGTCAATAATATTGTAATTGTGTATGGTGACAGATGGTAATTATACTTAGCATGGTGAGTATTTTGTAATTGTCAAATTGCTATGTTGTACACCTGAAACTCATATAATATTATATGTCAACTATCTTTTGATTAAAAATTAATATAGATAAATAAAAATTAGGGGTGATTCTAAAATTTGTTATTTATCAATAAATGTTTTATTGTGCAAGTTACCACTTAGAATGATCTGTACACAGATTCCCCCTTTTATTTCTGTATCTTTGTTTATGATAGATACAGCTTCCTCCTGGAATCTTTCCCTTTCCTCTCCTCCTATCAAAATACTGCAAATCTTTCAAGTACCAGCTTAAATCTAAATTTAATCACAAATCTTTCCCTGGATGCTCCAGGCATACTTCTCTTTCATTTTTCTGAATTCCTAGAACAATTATAGTTTGCACTACATCATACAGGAAAATACATCTATTCACTAAAAGCATATTTCTTGTTTGGCCTTTGTCAGGCACTGTATTAAGCATCCAGGTTACTAAGAGGATAACACATGAGATGGTCTCCCACCATATTAGTGAAAGAAGGGAACAATGCATCTACTTAACCCAAAACTGTTTTTACATATTATCTCATTTAATCTGCATGATATCTCAGTAAAGTGAAATTATTATCTCAAAATCACAGATGAAGAAACAGGCATTAAGAGACTAGGTTACTAACCCAAAGATTTCAGAGACAGAACCTCTTCCTAATCATTCTGGGTTTATATGCCTCATCTACACAACTCCATTGATGCCCTGGATTTTTGAGAGTTGGGGAACTATGTTTTAAACTCTTTTCTATTCTTTGACTTGCTGGAAAAAAAAAGATATGTATTCCACTAAAATATTGATTGACTGATTGCAGAGTGTGAGTTCAATTCAAATCTTAACAAAAACCTACATAGATTTCCCCCCTATCATATAATGTAATTGAAACAATTGTCTATATTGTAAATGATATTATTAAAATCTATTTAATAGTCTAACTAGGACTCCTCTATGGCTGAAGGAAAAATTCTATAGATAAGAAAACTGAAAAAGCCAAACATTAACAAGCTTTTCTTCTTTTTTCTACAATGACATACAAAAATATACAATCATAAGATCATTTGAACTCTGGCAAATTTAAAAGTTCAGAGTCACAGAAGCCCCATTTTACCTGTATGCCAAGAGATCAGAATATTCTCAACATTTCAAGTAATGTGTATTCTAAGTATAACAACAACTTAGAGTGTGTATGTGCATTATCTTAAAGAAAACCAGGCAATCATCAAGGGAAAAATTTCTCCTTCAGATCTCTATGTACAATCTGGACTTTCTCTAAATCTGTGCTTTCTCTAAATTAAAAAAAAAATCTCATTTAAGATCATCAAAAGAAGAGCAAATCTAAAGTATGGCTCATTATCCTGCAAATAATACTGTATGTATATGTATTCATATACATATTGTTGGTAAGTGGAAATAAATTTCAGATGCCATTTGAATAATACAATACCACTATAGGAATTCAAAGATAAAATTCCTAAAGGAAAAGAAAAACTGTGGAAAGGAATCTTTAGCATCACACATGTAGTTGTAAAATATTTCTCTAAATCATATCACTTCATTCCCAGAAATCTAATTTTTATTCCCGCCTGGTCTCTATATATGTCAGGACTAGATATTTGCATTTCATAGTGAAAATATACTTTACATCTCTAAAATATTAGTTAAAGTGAAAATTAAAAGTAGATGTATGTAAAATTGGAAGTACAAAGAATATATTATTAATTACCTGCATATTAGAAATGTCATTTAGAAAATATTTAATCTCAAATTGCCTTATTTATCTCTGTCACGCGGTAGCTTATGCATCTATTTTTCCTTTATCAGGATCAACGTGCATGTGAAGTCGCTAAATGGCCAGGTGCTATGGCAGAAATTTACACACATGCCATCCTGGTTTGTCCTGCTAAAGTAGATGGATACAGTGCCTAGGTGTGAGCTTCTAGGATTTAGGTGGCCTAAATTCAACTTCTGGTTCTATAACTCATTAGCTATGTAGGCTAGCATGGATTACTCAATTTCTCTGGATCTCAGTTCCTTGATCTTAAAATAAAGCTAAGTAATTCATGTCTTATGAGCTTGCCATAAATATCAAATGAGATAATGCATATAAAACACTTAGTACAATGCCAAGCATATAAATGACGGTCAAGAAATATTAGCTATTATTACTACTATTATTAGCTAATAAGAGCTTATCAGTCAAATCAACATGCCAGTAGAATTTAAGCTCTTCAATACCAAAGTCATGTTATACTTAGCTTTGTGTTCTTGATACACTATTAGTGAGCATGGATTAAATGACAGGCCGAATGTATGAATGAATGAATCAACAAATGCAAATATAATATGATACATATACATTACATATTTAAGATATGTATATATATACAAATATATAAAATTATGTATATATTCAGATCTCAAGACCTATGGCCAAATTATCAATAAACTAAGTAAATATGCTCAGTCCATCAATTAAGTAAAAATAATAATCAAACTAGATGGATACTTGATTGAATTGACCTACTGTTTGATTACATTCATAGGTTTATTCATGTGGTTCAATATGGTGGAGTCCCACTAATATTTACATAAAAAGAAACATAAAGTAAATTGGGATAGGAGATTGCAGCATTTAAATCATAAGCAGAGCAAGGGTAAGTATATAGAAGCTGAAGAAAGAGATTAGCAGCATAATTATATACCCAGGGAGTGGGAATATTGAAGAATGTGGCCAAAGCACATTTAGGCAAAAGCCTGAAGTGGAGGACGCAAAGAATTAGAAGGTATAAACTCACTTTTCTTCATAAGAATAACATTAGAAAGGTAAACAGATTGTCCTGGAAAGATTCCACCAAGCATTCTAAAAGTAAGCTGAAATAAATATTGAAGTAGCTACGTACTGGTTCCTGGAAAAGATTCCTTCCACTCTAAAGCCTATGGAAGTCATGTTATTCATTAAAGACACACACACAAACACACATATGCATACACACACATGTGCACACACACACACTCATTTCTTGGTACCTAAATAAATGTTTTTAAATTATTCTTATAAGTACTAAAACCATATACTTCAGTATAAACAAATAAACAACAAATATTGACCACAATGACAAATCTAACAAATAATCTTTAAAACAACCTCTGTATCTGGAATATTATGAATTAGCAACAGATAAAAGTCTACGTTCCTAATTGCAACTCTGGCACAGATCTGATTATAGTGACTAGTACTAGTCATTTATTGTATTAATTTTTCCAAGGTCAGCTATCCAATGGCCTACCATCACAGATAATTCCACTTCTATGAATTTGTTTCTTGTCACAGTCACATCAAAGGAAAAGAAAAATGAGTTAACAGTCAGCACTTAGGGGCTGTTGAAGTGGCAGAAGGTTCAGTTCCTTTAGAACAATGACTCTGGCTTGACGTCGTGTGATTGTAAGGTAAAATACTGTCTTCCCTGAAAGAGCCTTTGTCTATAGCTGAAAGGAAATAGTATGTCTGTTCCTGAAAGTGAAATATAGATCTGCAATTTTATGAGAAAGTGTATCATTAGTCATCAAATATATTCTGAGTATATTTTTTAAAATTATTTCTGTTCTGTCTTATAAAAGATATTATGGTCTCTTGCCTTCTACAGTTCTCTGTCTCTCTGTCTCTGCCTCTCTCTCTTTCTGTCTCTTTCACACACATGCACACACACACACAGACACACACACACACACACACTCCATACATAGGCCAAAATGGTGCTCTAGTTGGCATTCTATTGTCCAAACTTTGCTGCTATTGAATCTGCAATGTGCTTGAAAGATAGGTGTTACATATTTTCACATTGGATGGCGAGACAATTACCAAGAGTATAGTTCTTGAATGTAGCCAGTCTACCACAACTGAAGTACCACTTATCACAATACAATTCCATCAAGATGAATATGTATAGAAAATAGATATAACAAGACACCTAAATAACTGTTGTATAGTCAGTAGGCTGATGTAGAAGAGGTACAAGATATGTTCTAAGGAGTCACCTGAAAAATAAATCCAGGAGGACGTCCTGTTTACCCAGGCCTTCATCATGTGAGTGATATTTTCAAGTCAACATGGGTAAAAGAAGGAGAAACAGTGAGTGTACCTATAGGAAGTATCTGAAAAGTAATGAAGAAAAATTTCTGTAACTCAAGGCTTCAAGTTCCATTGTGATCAACTCTACCAGAATTCTGTTCTCAGTCACTATCAATGCCATCCTCTGTGATAAAAGTTAGCAATATATGTCATCATATTGGACCAAACTGTCATTAATCATGACTAGTTTGAGGTAAAATACTAGCAAGTATAACCCTAGGAAAAAAATTAAAACAAAAACAAAATAAATTTAGAAATCCAAATAATAGGCATTGTAGAACAATTTTGTTCAAATGGTCTGCCCACCAAATGAATAAGAACAGACCTCCATATTTTCATTTGCAATGAAACAAGGTAGGGGCGCCTGGATGGCCCAGGCGGTTAAGCGTCCACTTCACCTCAGGTCACGATCTCACAGTCCGTGAGTTTGAGCCCCACATCAGGCTCTGTGCTGACAGCTCAGAGCCTGGAAACTTTTTAGGATTCTGTGTTTCCCTTTCTCTCTGCCCCTCCCCCATTCACGCTCTGTCCCTCTCTGTCTCTCAAAAATGAATAAACATTTTAAAAATTAAAACAGAAATAAATAAATAAAGATAATGCGTGTGTGATCTACTCACTGATCCTAATGAATGAATCAGTGACAGTTTGGAGGAGTAATTATTGTTTCATAAAACCAGTGCTCTCCAACTGTGTCAACAGAACAATTCTTTGGTAGAAACTAGAAGTGCCAAAGCTGGGTTGCAGGGCTTATGTTAATTGGCTTTTAAACCCCAAGAAGGTTTGCTACAAACTGAAACACAAAAACTCTCTGCCTTGGTGGGATTTCTACTTTGAATCTGTATAGTTCCTTCTGGAATAGAATCTACAGCTTCCCTCTCTCCACCTTTCCAGGCAGACACAACCCCACATCCTCGATTTCCATAATCTTTTAAAACCAAAGCCGGAGGTCAGGCTAGTTCAATACCTGCAGAGAGAACTCTGAGTGACATTTAAGTCAACCTTAGAAATAGCCAGTCATCTCCTTGCTTAGAATGAATACAAAGAATGTCAATTTCACTTATTTTTAAGTAACAATGCAGGCGCTGGAAAGAGAAAAGGTTGATAATGTTTTGTTTTATTGTGTGTTGTTTTTGGTTATTGCTGCTATTGCTGTTTCTGTTTTGGAGATTTTTGTTTTGAGTGTTGGTGACTTATTTGCAAGCTGATTTGGAAGCTAAGTCTCCAATACCTAGCACATTTTTCTTGGTTTATGAAATCCTGCTGACCTCTAATAGCATAGAAAGCTCTACATCCTGACAAGCCAATTTCTTGAAGTGTTGAAGAAATGGACATTTTATTAATTCCTAATAATTAATTGTTTCCACATGGTAGTCTTAGCTCCTCAAATGAACTGCCAATTTTTTGAGAGTGGGGCACAATATTATTCTGTCTCCTTTCTCCGTTTGGCATAGATAGGAAAATATTTTTAAACCCTAAGCACTTATTGAGGATATACTATTATTCATAAGGAGCTAATACAGTTATTAAGGATAGAGAAATGAATAAGATAAGGTCTCTGCTTGCAGGAAGTTTTGTAAGAGACAGAAAAGATAATAATTACAATGTAATACGATAGAATCTACAGCATATTGATAAAAAGTGTCCAAAAGAGCTGTGCAGAGAGGACTGCCTGACAATAGCCGTGACCAGAGACGGAGCCACCTCCTAAGGAGGATGTTGGAGCCATAAGGAACGAGAGGTAGTCTCCTTCTAACTTCTCCTGCCCCACTTGTGCTTGCCAAATGGCTGAACTCAACCAGCAGCTGGAGAGTAAGAGGTTTCTCTCTAGAGCTGTGATAGTCCATCCAGGTCCACCTTCCTGAGCCCAAAACAGGGTACTCAAGGATGGAAAGTGGATCTCAAAGTATAAATGAAAGATCTTCAACAGCCATAGCAATATAGACTTGAGGGTGCAAGTTTAATTTTGTGCATGACAAATGGCATGTGCTTATAGAATATTCAGGTGGGGAATAGAAATCCAGGATCTGAAGTTCAAGAGGAAGTTTCTGTACTCAACAAATGGATTTGGACTCTATTAAACTACAGGTAGATGAAACCACAGGAGTAGATGAAATAACTAAAGAGGGATTAAAAAAGTAAAAAAAAAAAAAAAAAAAAAAAACCAATGGGAGAACCTTGAGCAACTCCAACATTGAAAGTCCAGTTAAGGAAAAACCACACGGATGATATAAATGGCAGCACTGACCAGGTGACAAGAGAACCAGGGGAACAAATAATCATGATGTCCTGGGGAGAAATGGTCAAAAATGTTAACTGCAGTGGAAAGTTCAAACAAAATAAGAATTGAAAAATGTTCATTCAGTTTAGCACTGAGATCACTGGTGATCTCAGGGAAAACAGTTTGAGTAAGGATGCGGGGATATAGCCTCCTGCAGTGGAAGAAAGCTTAGGGTCTTGGAAATCCACAGAAAACAGAGGCTGAAGCCAATGCTTCACTGAGAAATGGAATCTCAAATTTTTGAGAAAATCCAGCCAGCTGCTTGTTGCCTGGATAGACAATATGGAACCTCCCACAGTGAGGAAGAATCTAAGATACAGAAAGCGGAAGAGGAATATATCTACAGGCTCTCCTCCTGCCCCACCCTCCATCTCTCCTCTCTGATTGTCAAAGTTTATGGTAAGGGCTGTTAACCTGCCTTACTCCCAAGCGATTCGGCATAGCCTTCCGGGGCTGTCACGGCAACACAGCTCTGCGTGGAGTCCTAAGGGGTGGAAGGAGCCAGAGTCCTCGTGGATCTGGTCAGCCCAGACCCTGGGACTGCAACAGCCATGACTCTTTCCTGGAAAAGTGTGATCCAGACCAGGCCAGGGCCCAGCCCTTGTCCTGGAAGAATCCACAATAAGCAGTAGATGAGAAGACAGCTGCGTATATGGAAATTGTCCACTGAGCAAGCAGCCAAAGACCTAGAAGGCAGCAGGGACCGGGCAAATCTGGAGAGATGTGTGAATTGAATGGAATGCAGGTGATGAAATCTGATAGGACAGATGATCCTTCGAAAAAAGTGACTGAGAAGAAAAGTGGGTGGAGAGGTAAAGAGGATCCCAGAGAGGAACATGACACAGTGGAAAACACACATAGTGGAGTCAGACTGCTTGTGTGTGATAGGGAACAGTTCATTTGACCTTTCTGTGCCTCAATGTCCTTATCCATCAAAATGAGAAATATTATTATCTATTTTATAAGGTTGTTAGGAGTCACTAAATACAAAACATTTAGAACTGTGTCCAGCACACCCTGAGTATTATTCTAATGCTTGATAAGGGTCGAAGGAGGATTCTTTTGTTTCATAGACACTTGAACACCTTTCCATGCTGAGGGAAAAAAAAAAAGGGAATTTCAAGGGAGAGAATAGGAGAAATAAGTAATTATTGATGAAAAAAGCCATCAAAAATGTTAGGATTTCTTGATAAGGTACAGAGATTAGTGCATGATAGGCACTTCTTGATTTTGAGCTTGATGATTGATCAGACCTAAGTGTTAGACCAAATTAAATAATCGTGCATGGTTTTACACAGCAGTATTTACTAGCTTAAATTTTGAAATGTTATATAATAACAAAATTCACTATGCCTATATGCATAAAGACCTAGAATAAATATTGTTTAATAAATGAAGAATTGAAGGAATGATTGAATGAAAGTTCATACTTACTGCTCTGCCCATTCAGTTGCTATCTTTTCAGACCCATCTGCACTATAAGATCTTATGTCTTTTAAACTCTTCAACTAATCCAAAGCCAGGGAAGCAGAATATTCTGCGAGCTCAGACTCACCAGCTGCTAGAGTCTGGAATTAATTTTATAGTATCTGTTGAGCCTGCGTTGAGCACTAGGCACTGGTGTATCTGTCACATTACATACAGCCTTTTCCCGCTGCTGCCATCTTCCCCAGTCTGTATGCTTATGCTTCAGCCTTAGGTTTCCTGTTTAGTGCTCCAGTTTCCTTCCAGAATTAGAGTTCAGCCCCAAGCTTCAGTCCATGTAGCTGAGTCTTTGGTTTCCTTCCTATCTTTTGTCAGAGTAGGAAAGGCTGGATTCTGTCTCTTGACCCTCTCCAATGGCTTGGTCCCCTCTCCCAGTGGGGAGATAAACCAAAACACAATGCTGCCCCCAAGTTGGCGGAAAGTGCTCATTGCCTCACTTTCCAGCTAGATCATGGATGACATCAGCCTGCATCATTTGAGGTTCACCAGGTATCTTTAGAAACGATACTAGACCGTTGGTTTCCTTTCTCAAAGGCCAGCATTAAACTTGAATCACTTCACCCAGCCCATGAGTTTTGTGACTTCCTTTCCTGACTTCCGATTCTTCCTCTCAATGGCCTATTTTTGCAGTGGAGAGTCCAACATGTCTAATGATCAAACCCATTGCAGAGTAAGCATGCCCACTCACAGCACGATTCTGTGCTTCTCTCAAAGATAGTGTGAGAATGTCAATATGTCAACTCCTTTTTATGTACTTTCATGTAGAACTCTGAAGTGTTTATAACCCTAAAAGACACAATGTAAAATTATACATTAGTTTCAATGGGCAACATTTTTAATACTTCACATTTCTTCCTTTAATATCAAATGGAACACCACCAAGTTCTCAAGTTCTTGCTGGGACCAGACCTTTGATTTCAGAGGGAGCTTAATATATTGGAAAGAAAAAAGTCTTTGTAATCAAACAGCCATGGGTTCAAATCCTACCTGTGAAAACACTTTGGGCAAGTTATTTGCTGTCTCTGAGCCTCCATTTCTTCAACGGTAAAAATAGGGATGATAATACCTACCACGGACAGTTGTTTGGGGGATAAATGAGATCATGGATGAAAAGCACTCCATCCAGTGCCCAGCACTCGGAAAAGTAATCACCTTCCTTTTCTTTCCTTTCTCCTGGTAATGTGAATTACAGATCAAACAGACTTTGGAATCACTCACTATCAGTTCTATTCCTGAAGACATCCTACAATTTTAATAAGCCACTCCAATGTCAGAAATAGGACTATCAAAGCTTAATTGTATGAGTTTTTCTCCATGTGTAGCCTAGGCAAACTTGAGCAATTTCATAACTTGAAAACATTTAAAGGCATTTTTACATAGAGGCTTATTTGTTTACTTAATTTGCAGCCCCTGGTCATTTTGAGTGTGTTGAGCCTTATTGTTATGGGACAGTTTTGCAGCTGTGCATACTAGCCACATACAAAGGAATGTCCCTTTTAAAACTGAGGGTTTCGTATTTACTCTCCCCTAAATTGGGTTCTGTTCAATTAGTTGAATCAAAAACCTAAAACCTGAAAATTTTTTTCTTGGACGCTTCCAAATGGTCGGGACTTTCTCCATTTTCTATGTGTAAAAATAGATCATGTAAGGGGTGCCTGGGTGGCTCAGTTCGCCGAGCATCTGACTTCAGCTCAGGTCATGATCTTACGGTTTGTGAGTTTGAGCCCTGTGTTGGGCTCTGTGCTGACAGCTCAGAGCCTGGAGCCTGCTTCGGATTCTGTGTCTACCTCTCTCTCTGCCCCTCCCCCACTTGTGCTTGCTGTCTCTCTCTCTCTCTCTCAAAAGTAAACATTAAAAAAATTTTTTTTAAATAGACCATGTAAAACATATGACTTTTTACACAATCATTGAACACACAGATGTCTCCTGCACCAAGAAAACTGTGCACGGATCTACTTCCTTTGCACAGCAGTTCCAGTAACTGACTCAGATATCTCTTTATTAAATCTTGTGTTATCACCCAGGCTATCAAATTCACAACTCCATTTCTTAAGTTTTATATTTGCTTCTGCCCATGTAAAAGATTGGTCTCCTGATTCTTCAACATGCCGTATATTGATAAACGCACTCTACATTGTCTCCCCTTAGATATATGGCTATTTGACCCATAAAGCACAGTGTAAATGACACTGGTGGCTTACACTTCCCAATTCTCTTGGGATACTTGCTCTTGGAATGCAGCCACCATGCTGTGAGGAAGCCCAAGATGTCTCATGGAGAGGTAGGCATGCAGAGGAACCAACAGCCAGAATCAACTTGCCAGCCGTATGAACAAACCATTTTAGAAGCAAATCTCTATCCTCATTTGAGCTGTCCCACCTATCCCTACCGAGCCCTGCCTAAATTTCAGATTATTGGACACAATAAATGATTGCTATTCTTTTAAGCCACTAAGTTTCAGAGTGGTTTGTTCTGCTGGAATAAGTAACTTGAACAATCCCCACAGGTTATACTTTCCACTGAAAGGAGTTTAGGTAACATGTGGATATAATCGATGGGCTATAATCATTTGTCTTTAGAAGAGAAATGGCCCCAAATTGCCTACACAGTCTCTATGTCTTCACTTCTCTCTGCCATTACTTCTCTGATTCCCTCTACAACTTTTTTCTTTAATCTTTCTTTCCCAGTATTATGATCCTGGTATTTGACTCTGTGGAGTTGGCTGCTAGGGTCCATGCCTCTACCATTTCAACCATAATAATATGGTCAAATTTATTAATTTTTTCATTGTGGTTACTGGCTTTTTGTGTGTCTTATGGAAGAAACCTTAACCTACCCTGGGGTGAAGGTGTTCCAATATGGTCTCCTAAAGTCTTTTGTGTTGTACCGTTTACATTTAAGTATGTAATCCACACTAAATTCTGAGTATGCATTAGAAATTCAATTTCATTTTTTTTTTCAGAATAGATACCCAGTTGCTCCAGCCTTATCTTACAGTCTTTTTCCACTGTCCTTCAGTGAATGCCACCTTTGTCATAAATCAAAGGTCCATATAAGCATGCACCATTTCTTAATTCGATTCTGTTTTTAGAAATGTGAAATCCAACGATTTATACAACCCTGCACTAAAGCCACACTGTCTAAATTCCTAATGCCTTACAGTAAATCTTGACATTTAAAAGAATATGTGCTCCCACGCAGGATAGGCTACAGAAGGCGCCACTGAAAAATTAAAAGGCATTCCTGTTGTTAAAAAATCATTAAGAATTTCAAGATGATAGTAGCCAAGTACTAAAGTAAGCATGAAATCCTTCTAAGTGCAGGACTCTGAGGAACTTGCACAGGTCACATGTCCATGAAGCCAGCATTCCTCCCATTTTAAATGTCAGTGTTCATGAATAAAGTTTTATTGAAACCAAGCCATGATCATTATCTAAGGTGTTATGTATGGGTGCAACAGCAGATTTGTGAAGGAGTCTGTGTACCCACAAGTCTGAAATATTTACTATCTGATCCTAATAGAAAGCTTGCCAACCCCTGCTCAAGACATCAAATACAGTTTTAGAGGAATAGGGAAAAATTTATGGAGGAAGTAGAAGTTGAGTTGCGCCCTGAATGACAACCAGGATTAGATATGTCAAAATAAAGGGAAAATACCTCTTAGACATGGAGAAAGCATGAAAAATTCCTGGGATCAGGAATAAATATGTTGGAATCAGGCCAGTGATTCGAATTAACCTAAAAACGTAGAGTATGTAGTAGAAGAATGACCTACAAACAGAGTATGCACTTTGGCAAATAATGAAAGATAAAATTTTAAAAGGAGGAAGCATCCAGAAAACCCTGGAAAATGAGTCTAATTTTTAAAGAACTTTTCCAAGAGCAGGCAGACCACCTGTAAGGTTATTTTATCATGATATATAGGTTAAAGACATTATTTTTGTCTTGAAAGATAAACTGGCACATGGTAAAGATTGAAGTTGAAATGAAGTCTTAGTGCTCATATTCCATATTATAAATCACCCTTTGGCTTAGATGGTGTTTTCCATTTCCAAAGTGTTACCTGGCATCTAAAATGATCTCATATCCACATTTCTATAAAACATATCATATGACTATTTGACTAATCCAATCTGTATTCATCCATATGAACCCAGAATAACTACTTATTATTTTCCTTACCTCCGATCATCTGACCTTCCCGCCCCCCAACCCTGTCCTGGCAACTGAAATAGGTAACCTTATCCATAAGTCTTCTGTATGTCCCCTTTTCAGGGCCATAAGAAGAACAGTGATCATATCTCTGTCTCATTGGACAATTTGTCTATTCTCACAGGGTTTGAGGTCCTCTCATACAAGCTAAGCCACTCCATTCCTTTATCAGCACACTGGCTCAGTCAGAATGCAATGGTTAATCTGCATCAAAGCTGTCCAAAGACCAAACCATAAAACAGGGAAACCTGTATTTAGAACCTCTCAGCCTCCTTTGTGCTTGCTTTCTCATAGCATGACAACTGGGCTTTTCCCAGGACCCATTGCCTAGATCCTCTGCCCAATAAAAGAAATTCATTTTTTACCTTCTTCCTTCCTACATCAGCCTCCTCGAAGTTATCTATGACTGACGGCCAATTAGTGTGTTAGAGACTAGGGAGAATCTAAATTTCAACAGGGGATTTGTAGTAAAACAAAGACTTAAAGCAAAAAAGAAAAAGACTTTTCTTAAGGCAATTTCACACAATGCAGTTAAAATGATACTTGCAAGCAGGGCTCATTCTAACTATCTTCCAAAAATAAAAATAAAAATCAGACTATGTAGTAACTGTCATCTCCTTTTACCTTTACATAACAGCCTCCCTAGCAGCCAATGTCCATTGTTTATCCAGGGGTACGATTACTGCCCAAGGAATCCTCTAGAGCTTAGGTGCTTTGAGTATGAGAGGCCCCTGGGATCAATCTGGAACTCACACTACTTGGGCTATTTAGGTAACCCTCTACCTACCGGAATATACTGTTCACTCAAAGAGGAATATTTATGGGGTTTGAAGAAAACTGTAGGCTCTGTAAAATAATAGTTTTTCATGCACTACCCATTTAAACTAAATGCTCTCACAGTTTGTAGGAGAAACTCACTTGCTGAAAATCAGTTATTCAACTTACGAGTTTAATTATTTATTTGGTTCTGAGCTGCACGAGGAAAGCAGAAAAGGCTCAACCAAGCAAGCCAGATTCTGAGCCAATGTGTTTAGGTCTTCATAGGACCAAAGGCTGACAAAAGATCTGCTGCAATTCATAGTGTGGGACCCATGTGAGAGACTGAAGATCTCCCTAGTATTTTATCATTAAATGGTGTCATCCGTGGATTCAAATTTTTGAAATGGGAGAGGAAGGGGAAAAGGAGAAACTTTTTCTTTTACTTTATTGTGCCAGGTGCTTTAGAAATTTTACGAAGAAGGCCTAACCCCAGTTGTCACCATTTTAAAGATGAGGAAGTTGCAGATGAGAGAAGTGAAGCCACTGGGCCAAAGAACACATGAGTAACTTCGCCATGTGTACGTTGCTTGTCTCATCTTCACTTACTGAAGGCTTGTGTTCACTTCTTTGGGCCTCTGGCTCAGGCTACCAATAGATGTTTGCAATCCTGCAGCTGAGTGGCAATTAATAGATACCACAGCATCAGCTCAAAACTGTAAAAGAAAAAAAAAACACATATATTATGATGCTAGTGATTAATCTAAACAATCTGTCGGAGATAAGACCCGTCATTACTGTATATGAATCTCAAGCTATAGTGCCCATGTCTCATTTTTAAAAATAATGGCCCCTATTAAAATAGCCATTGGTAGACTCCTAGGTGCCAGTAGTATACTTTGTATTTAATATTTCCAACGACAAATTAGGTATCCCTATTTGACAGATGAGAAGACTGGCTAAATTACCTGCCAAAGCTAGTAATTGGGAGGATGGGAATTTGAACTGAGGTCTCTCTGTCTCCTTGGCCCATTGCACCAAATCTTAAAGTGTATTATTACATCATCTTTATTTCAAAGCCCATGGAATATTAGAAGTTAAGTACCAGCAGAGCTTTACTCCCCTCAGGTGAGTCTAACATTTCTATGTTCCCACTCTGTCATCTGCAGAAGAAATGTGCAAGGATGTTTAACGCTTTCTGTGTATCTAAACACGCAACCACCTTATCAAAGAAAGCTCACAACTTTAGCTTGTCTAGACACTCATCAGGAGTCGAAAGGTCTGCTATCTAAAAATGATTCTGCTGTATTTCCCGGGGATATAGACCCAGTTCCCTGATACCTGCTTTCTCATCTCAACTGTTGCATCCTGAGTCCTTTCTGCATTAATCTTAGTGAGGTGCCTTGATGCTGAAAGGGCCATTTTATCAGGGTTCTTTCACCTACTGGACCATGTAGGAGATCAAACCCTTCAATTACTCTCTAAATGCTAATGACTCTCAAACTTTTACTTCAACTTCGGGCCTATTCCCTGGGTTCTAGATTTATGTATCAACCACCTTCACAATATCTCCACTTGGATATGCACTAGGCATCTCAACATAATATAGCCAACGCAGGGTTCTTGATTCCATGCTGGGCCTCCATTCAAATCCATTCTCAAGCCTTTACAAGCCTCCAAAATCTAACAAATGAAGAGTGGGACAGTACTACCCAATGGCTCAGGTCAAAAATCTAGAAGTCATTCTTGCTATTTGTCTTTTCTTATCATCCTATACCCCGTCCGTCAGCGTGTCCTATTGTACCTACTATTTCTTACTAATCCTGCTCCTGAAACTAAATACAACCCAATGTCATTATCAGCCTGTAACCTGATGCTGGCCCCCTATAACTTATCCCCTACACAGCGCTTTCTAAATATAAATTACATTATATTATCCCTTGCTTAAATTCATCCAGTGGCTTCTCATTAGATGTACAATAAAACAGAAATACATAACACAGTCCATGAGGTTCCAAATGATCTTGGATGGCTCCATCGATGGCTGCCCTCGTTTGTCTACACTTTCCACCTTTTGCTCTCTTCAAAAGTCCAACTGCGTTTCTCTCTCAGCGCCTTTTCACAAGCCATTCCTCTGCTTAAAGCAACTACCCTCTTTAAAGAGGTCTTCTCTCAGCACCCCAGGTGAAGCACTCCTCCACCCCTGTCACTCTCTGGCACTTTACCTTATTTTATCTCTTTTAAGGCACTTGTTAGTAAATGAATTAAGCTTAATTATTAATGTATGTGCTTATTGTCCATCTTCCCTATCTTCCCCATTAGAATGTATGTTCCCTGAGAGCAGGGGCTTACCTCTTTTGTTCACTGCTAGATCTCCTGCGCCTAGAACAGTGTCTGGCATACAGGAAGTGCTCAGCACATGATTGTTTACTGACTCTTGGACTAGCTGACTCCAGGAAAAGAGATATCAGACTCCAGTCCTGAGAAACAATTGGAGAAGGAACACAAAGACGACTGCCACCTAGCTTGACTTTAAGTAAAGAATATGTGCTTCAAGATCCTTTGTAATCAAAGGTCAGAATTCTCTCTCACAACTAGAGCCAGTGGAGTTAAGACTCAGTGGCTGCTCTCTGTTCATAATAGTTCCTGAGGAGTATCAGTTCCTAAGAACCTATTTGTTGAGTTTTCCCAATAGAATTTGATAGAGTTATGTGTCTGCCACCATTTGATAGAAAATAAGTCCTGTCAGAAGTAGTCTTAATTCTGAATCATATCCAGTCCCAATACAGATCTCTAAGGAGTTCCTAGGATTGCTGCCTATGTCAGAAGCCACTGTTCCTGAATGGTATGTGAGTTCTCTGACTTCTGAAACTTTTGGGTGAGATTACCCTAAACAATCCCCTAGTAGTCCTTTAGTCTTTCACTGTCACTCCTGGAATAAGCTATTGCCACTGCATTGCATGGCTCCTGAGGGCACTCACCTCCCCAGCATCTCGGCTGGGCGTTCCATGGCTGCCTGGAAGGCTCTCGGAGGAGAGCAATAACCACACCGGCTTCCTACTTGCTTCTTCCACTGCAAGTAGTACAAGACCTATAATAAAAGAAACTATTCCATTTGCGCAAAATTAGAGGCAATTTAACCTCTCATTCACCTTCAGACATTATTTTGTTAATTAAATGATTTATAGTGTTCAGTGGAATGCAGGACAGGATCCTTAGAAAAACAAGCAGGTGCCCAACCCGTGTGATCTTGGCCAAGACATCCAACCCCTCCATACCTCAGTGGTGTCATCAGCTCTGTTTCATCCTTATAGTGAGACTTCCCACTATGCCCAGCTTTGTCTAAATGATGGGGCTCACGTGGGCCATAAATACTATTTGATGATGATTATCCCCTCCCAGTCATGAGTCTTGGTTTCTCCGTTACTATGAAGTTATTAATATTTTGTACCAGATGGCATTTTCAAAATAACATAGATGTAAGTTGCTCTTGAAATGCTAATACCTCTTTAGTTTATTCTGGACCACCAATTCATAACACTGTAACTCAGGGTAAAATCAAAAGATAGCTAAAGTACCCTGGGGGAGTAAAGAGCCAAAACTCCAAGACCTGAAGATATAAGAGGACCAAACAGCTTAATTGCTACTATTTGTACACAATAAAGTACAGCAATAATTAAGATTCAGCAGTATATATTTTTAAAATACCATTCCCTGATTATTAATTTTAAAATGAAATATGTCTGGGAAGAAAAAACTACAATAAATGAAAGTGTTGTACTATAGTGGCACATAAAATTTAGTCCTCAGAGCACAGCTTCAGCAGCTGGGAGCTTGTTAGAGATGTGAATTTGGGGGCCCCAATCCTAACCTCCTTAAATCAGAATATCTGAGGTTGACCCAGTAGTTTTTATTCTAACAAGTTCTCCAGATGATTCTACACACACTAAAATTTGAAAAAGGTTGTTAATGCACCAGTATTGTGTTCTTTTTGGGACAGAGCTAGTAATAAATGAGTGTTTCAGCCTTGTTGGGACCTGCGGTGAACTGGAAAACACATATCCCATTCAAAAGGAAGAAGTGCTAAACTGTGCAGCTTTGGCTGATGTTGCCCTCTTGGAATATGAGGTCATCTTTGTCAACTTCTCCAAACTTTCAAGAAAAACCATACATCTAAAATGCCAAGCTTCCAACATGCATTTGGAAATGCTATGAAACACTAAATAGTTTAAGCAAATCTCACGTAGAACAAAAACTCTGCCGTCAGAATGGGTCTGGGATATTTGAGGAATACCCAGATGTCAATGTGAGCATCCATGTGAGACAAGTGGAAGATGGAGCAGGGAGAAGAACAAGACTGGAGAGTGGCGCCTGGGTGGCTGAGTCGGTTGAGTGTCCGACTTCGGCTCAGGTCATGATCTTGTCAGACTTCGGCTCATGTCATGATCTCAACGTGCGTGGGTTCGAGCTCCGTGTTGGGCTGTGTGCTGAGAATTCGGAGCCTGGAGCCTGCTTCGGATACTGTGTCTCCTTCTCTCTCTGCCCCTCCCCTGCTCGCACTCTGTCTCACTGTCTCTCAAAAATGAATAAACGTTAAAAAATTAAAAAAAAAAGAAGAAGACTGGAAAGATAAAGGAGACCAGAAAGTTTAGAGCCTTGAAGGCATTGAAATTTTGAATTTTTTTCTGAAAAAAAATGAGAACTAGTTGAGAGCTTTGAGCAGAGATATGATATAATCTAATTTATGTTTAAAAGGATAACCCTCATTATTATTTTTTAGTGGCAAAACAGGATCAGATCTCCAGCATCTCATCCCCAAAATTCTCCGCAATATAGTTGTACTCATGAAAAATACAATCAGCCAGCGGTAGATGTAAACCCTAGTATTAGTTCTCGACAGAAACTAGTAATAAAATGGATTCCTGGCAAATGTCTCTCTAATCTGTAGTAAGCACCTCCAGTGAAGCTATTTCAGTACAGCCAATTTTATTTTTAGACTCTTCTAATCCTTGGAATTAAATCCCAGCTTCCTTTTCTTTTGCGTGTCCATGTGTCCAGTGTTTCTCTAGAATTCAGATGTAGGATAAATCAAATCCATCTTCCACATAATGTTCCATTTTTCATTCAACTTCATTTAACTTTTACAATATAATATGGTTTCAGGTTTCCTCTCAAAATTCCTTTTATTTATTTTATTATTATAATTATTTTTAAGTAAGCTCTACAGTCAACATGGGGCTTAAACTCACAACCACAAGATCAAGAGTCACATGCTCTACTGACTGAGCCAGCCAAGTGCCCCTCAAACTTCCTTTTAAAGTGAATGCCAAGATTTAAGGACAAATGCCCAGTGAAGTTAGGTCATCATGGAGTAAACTGGACCTATTACCTCCCTTAGGATATTGTGTTTCTTGCCTCATCACGCTTTTTACTCTTACTGTTTGCTATTACATCAAATTCTTAAGTATTTTTCTCTTGTAACATCCAGGAAGATTTTTCTGATCCAAGTATGGGATAGTACGTTTAATCCAGCTGCATTTAATTTTGGTAGGGCAATGTTGCCAACTATAAATTCATTTTGACATGATTGCTGCCCAACATATTTGTAGTCTTCCTAGTTTTGTGTTATCTACAATTTAGATAAGCCTGCCATTTATGTATTCAAGTCATTCATTTAGTGTTGAATAGGGCCAATTACAGGTTTGGGAAATCCCTTAATTTCATGGAGTCACACTACCTTTCTGTAACCATGACAGACATTAATAATTGATTGTGGTAATTTCCTCTGTGGAACTAGGATATGGCTTTAAAGTCCTTCTAAGCACAGCACTCTTGGTAGCCACCACTAATCAGTAATATTTGGCACTTGAGATGGCGATGGCTTGGTATCTTTAGCTCAGAACAAAGCACAATGATATGTTTCAGATTCACATCTGTGCTGTGTGCTGTGGCACACTATTCAACTTACTTTGTATTGTGTACCGCTACGTCTTTTCTTGTCAAGTTCAATAGCGCTAAAAATTAATCTACTTTTAAAGTTTCACAAAAGACATCTTCTTTGATTGCTGAAATGTAAAAATACATAGCCTGATTAACTCTCACCTGAACCATTTAAAAAATAATGCCATTTCCCCAATATTTTCCCTCTCCAATCCATTCTCTACATCACCAGCAATTATCTACTTTCACCCATCCATCCATTTCCCTCAGTAAATATGTTTTGTGCTTCTCCTGTGTGACAGATACAGTGAGAGACTCTTTGATTCAAATGTGAGAAATATGCAAGCCATATCTTTAGGGTACTCACAACTTGGAGAGAGAGACACATAAACTGTCCCATAAATGCAATAAGGGACAAACTATGATGGAAAAAAAGTGCCCAACTTGGTAACAGAACCATCTAATCTAGCACAAAGGAGACAGAATTCAAAGAGAGCTTCTTGGAGGTACTGAATTGGGCCTTATAAGTTAAGATAGTTGGTCAGATGTGGGAAGACTGAGAAAAGCGTAAAGATGAGATAGGTTAGAAAACAGCAAGGACTGGCAAGACGGTCTGAAGACGTCACAGGATAAATTTTAATAGGCATGGGTCAGAAATGAAAAATCTGGTGGAATACCTTAAGCTTTTCCATTAGGAGATGAGAAGTTGAAGTCCCTGAAGGGTTTTAATCAAGGGACCGACATGATCAGATCTGAATTTCAAATTATTCACTGAAAACTACATTGTAAACATGCTTAAATAGGGCAAGACTAGAAACAAGGTAACTACCTTGAAGATAATTTCAAGAGTCCGGGGAGAAGATTAAAGTCTGATCTAAGACAGTAGAGGTATAGCGGTAAAGAAATAAAGACCAGAGAAAAATGTAGGAAGAAAAATAAAGTAGTAAAACTTGTTGATTGATCTGATATGGAGAAGCAAACACTGAAGCATTAGGAATAGTTAAGTTTCGGGGGCACCTGGGTGGCTCAGTCAGTTGAGCATCTGACTTCGGCCCAGGTCATGATCTCATAATTCCTGAGCTCAAGCCCTGCAACAGACACAGTGCTGTCAGTGCAGAGCCTGTCTTGGATCCTCGCTCTCTCTCTCTCTCTCTCTCTGTCCCTCCCTCACTTGTGCTTTCTCTCAAAATAAACATTTAAGAATAGTTAAGTTTCTATTTTGAGCAAGGGGGTGGATGGTATAGTCATCAACTGAGAAAGAGAACATGAGAAGGAGTTAGCAACAAATTAGAGCACATTTAATTTGTATGGGGACATCCAAGTGGAGATGTCTTGCAAATAGAGTTTTTAGTCTGAAGTGTAAAGGAGAGGTCAGGATTGGGGATTATAAGGTTAGTTTTTCCCCATGGCCTATTGAATAAATGTCTGTCATTCCACATCTACTCTTAGTGCTATACATTCACCACTGTAGACACTAGGCTCCTAATCATGTCAAAGTACAGCTTTGTCCACAGCCTTGCATCTTTAATCTTTCTACAGACCAGAACTACTTTTCCCTTTAAGCCCTGCCACAAGTTTATCTTTGAGTTCTACCTAGTTTCTGCACATTCGTATTTTTCCCAGATGCCTTCATTTAGAATTAGGTTCTCCCTCTATCATAGTACTCTGTACCTCTTTCACATTATTTGTAACGCTTTATCGAGGTATAATTCATATACCATAAAATTTACCTATTGCAGGTGTATAAATCATTGTTAAGTGTATATATTTTATGCCAATACCACACCATCTTTTTTTATTTTAAAGTAAACTCTATGCCCAACATGGGATTCACACTCAAGACCCCAAGATCAAGAGTTGTGTGCATCGGGCACAGTTTACTCAGTTTACCAACTGAGACAGTCAGGCAGCCCACCACACTCTTGATTATGTTAGCTTTACGATATCTCAAAATTAGATAATATAAAGCTTCCAACTTTTTCTTTGCTTTGTTTTTCAAAATTGTTTCAGCTATTCTAAGTCTCTTGAATTTCCTCATCAATAGATGTATAAAGGTGTGCAACCATCACGACAATCAAGTGTCAGAAAATTTTCCTACTCCCGAAATTCCCTCATATCAATCCCCATTGCCACCCCCAAGCAAACAGTGCTTTGCTTTTTTTGTCTCTACATATTTAAATCTTCTGGAATTTTATGTAAATTAAATGAGTATAATATGTGACCTTTTGTGTCTGGCTTCCTTCTTTTAGCATAATGGTTTTTAGGCTCATCCATGTTATAGTATGCATCAGTTGTTTGTTCCTTTTTATGGCTGAAAAATACTTCATTGTATACATATTTTATATATAGATACCGTATTTTTTTAGTGGATATTCTACATTTATTTACTCATTCACCAATCAATGGATATGTGGATTGTCTCAGGTTTGGGAGGCATTATGAATAACATTGTAATGAATAATCATACGTACATTTTGTATGGACATACATTTTCATTTATCTGAGGTAGATATCTAAGAATAAAATTGCTGGATTGTATAGTAAGTTTATGTTTAATTTTTTAAAAAAAACTTTTTTTCATTTTACATTCCCCCTAGCAGTGTATGAGGGTTTCTATTTTGCCACACATTCACCAGTACTTGGTATTTTCAGTATTTTTTTATTATGGTCATTCTGGTGTGTTTGTAGTGTATTACATTGTGGATTTAGTTTGCATTTCTCTAATGACTAATGATATTGAGTATCTTTTCCTGTAATAATTAGCCATTCATAGATCTTCTTTGGTGAACTATCCATTCAAATCTTTTGTCCACTGTGTTAGTTATCAATTACTTCAGTAAAAAAAAAAAAATTGTTCCAAACTTAGTGACTTCAAAACAACAGCAACAAAATCATTATCTCACATAGTTTCTGAGGGCCAAAAATCTAGTAGATGCTTAGCTTGGTGTTTGTGGCTCTATGTCTCTCATGAGATGACAGTTAAGACGTCAATCACCTAAAGGCTTGACTGGGGCTGAAGGATCCACTTCCAAGATGTCTCACTCACAAAGCTGTTAACTGAAACTTTCCTCATGACATGACAACTTGAGAATGATTGATGCAAAGGCGAGAGCAAGGCACAAGCCTAAATGGCTTTTATGACTCAGCCTTAGACGTGACATGTCATCACTCTTGCTGCAGCCTATTGGTCACACAGTGCAACTCTGATACAATGTGGAAAGACATTGCACAAGGGAACATCAAAAAACAAGTCATTGGAGGCTATCTGGAGGCTGGCTACCACACCTATGTTTTAATTGCATTATCTTCTTGTGAAGTTATAAGAATTTTTTAGAACTCTAGGATATAAGACCTTTATCAGATATATGATTTGGAAGTATTTTTTCCGAATCTAAAGCTCCTACCCAAAGTTTTAAATTTTGATGAAGTTTAATTCATCATTTCTTTCTATTATAGATCTCATATTTGGTATCTTACCTAGGAAATCTTTACTTAAACCTCATAAAGATTTTATCATTTGATGGCTTCCAGAAGTTTTAGAGTTTTGTTTTACTATATTTAAGGCTATGATCCATTTTGAGTTAATTTCTACATATAGTGTGAGGTAATGGTCTAAGTTCATTTATTTTAAATATGGATATTCAATTTTCCCTCAACCATTTCTTAAAAATACTTTAATTTTCCCATTAAATTGCATTGTCCACTTTGTTGACAATCAATTGACCATAAATATAAATGATGTTCAATTCTGTTTTATTGTTTCATTGATGTTATAGCAATACCACACTGCCTTGACTATGGTAGATTTATAATAAGGTTTGAAATTAGATGATTCTTTTTTAAAATTGTTTTGGCTTTCTTAGGTCCTTTGAATTTCCACATAAAGTTTAGAATCAGCTTGTCAATTTCTAAAAATGACATGAAGTTGTTCATAATATTCTCTTATAATCATTTTAATGTCTCTAGGATTAGTAACTATATCCGCTCCTTCTTTCCTGATTTAGCTAATTTGGATCCCACCCCCCCCCCTTTTTTTTCTTAGTCTACTAGAGATGTATCAATTTTGTTAAATTTTCAAAGAACCGACTTTTCACTGAGTTTTTTCTATTATATTTTTGGTATTTCCGTATTGATTTCCATTCTGATCTTTATTGTTCTCTTGGAATGATTGTCTTGTTCTCAGTTTACTTTCCTGTTTCTATTTCTAAGGTAGAAGCTTAGGTTATTGATTTGAAACCTTTCTTCTTTAACGATACAGTTGACTCTTAACAATGCTGGGTTACTGCACTGACCCTAGGCAGTTAAAAATCTGCTTAATGACTTTTGACTACCCCCAAAACGTAACTACTAATAGTGGGAACCACGAGAAATCACTTTTCACTGCCACATGCAATTTATTGGAGGGACAAACTGCTCACGTGGAGATGATTAGTATCACATAGGCATTTTAAGTGGATACAACACTTGAACTTCATAGCAATAGCAACAGGAGGTGGCTATGAAATTGTTATAGTAGTACAATATGGACTACAGCTGATTATATATATTTATAATGCAATACTGCATCTTTATGTTTGTTTACATTTATTTTGACTGCAAATGGCAACAAGCACAGTGTTATGTGCATAAGTTTTGATAAATTTTTAATTTTTATAGTAGGATTTGTATATTTTATGGTAGTAAATGATAAAAAAAAAACCTAGGATCTACATAAGTTTTATGCATTCATGACATACTTTTTTCTTAATGTTTTGTTATTTCCAGGTGATGCAGTTCCTCTCCAAGTTTTTCAAATTGTTGCAAATATAAAAAAATCTACATATTAGTGGACCTATGCATTTCAAACCTGTGTTGTGAACAGGTCAACTGTACAGACATTTAAAACTATACATTTTCCTCTAAGAACTGCTTTAGCTGTGCTCTATATATTGTGGTATGCTATTTTTCCATTTTTATTAGAAATATTTTCTAAATTTCCTTCTATTTCTCCTTTTGCCCATGAATTATTTAGAAATGTGTTGCTTAATTTCCAAATATTTGGAAGAAGAAATTACATGTGCCTTTGAAAAGAATGTGTTTTCTGCTATGTTGGATGAGGCATTTTTAAATATTCAGTTAGGTTAGTTAGATGGATAGAAGTATTCAAGTCTTCCATATTCTTGCTAATATTCTGCCCACTTCTATCATTTATTGAAACCAGTTGGAGAACTTAACAGCAGGTTAAAATCTCCAACCATAATTTTTTTCCTATCATAATTTTTAAATTATTTTATTTCTCTTCCAATTCTGTCAGATTCTTCTTAATGTATTTGATGTCTGTTGTCAGATGTATTTATACTTACAATTGCTATATATTTCTGATATTGACCCTTTTATTATAAAATGTTTCTCTTTGTTTCTTATATTTATTTTCTTAAATTGATTTTGTTTGAAATTAATATAGCTACTCATCCTTGTTATGATTATTGTTCACACAATATATCTTTTTCCATCTTTTTGCTTTCAATGTATTTGTATCTTTGTATTTAAAGTGAGTGTCTTATAGAGAGTATATAGTTGATCTTGCATTATTATTCAGTTTGACGATCTCTTACTTTGACTGGAATGTTCAATCCATTCTCCTTTAATGTAACTACTGATGTGTTTGGATTTATATTTATCACTTTGTTATTTGTTTTTTTATTAATGTCATGTCTTTTTAATTCTTTTCATGCTTTTCTGACTTTTGTGTTAAATATATTTTAGTGTTATGATTCTTCTGTTAATATTTTAAATCCTTTTAATGATATTTTCTTAGTGGTTCTGCTAGAAATTACAACTTGCAGCTAAACTATCAAAATCTATTTTTACATGGGCTTAATTCCAGGAAAATACAGCAACTTGTTCCGGGATAGTTTCATTTCCTCCCACCTCTTTTGTGCTATTATTGTCATATACATTACACCTCAATGTGTTACAAACCCAACAATAGAGTGTTATAACTATTGCTTTATACAATCATATCTTTTACAGAAATTAAAACAAGAAGAGAGAAAATGTATATTTATAGTTTTTGACATTTACCCATATATTTTCCAACACTCATAATGTGTTCCTATGGATTCAAGTTACTGTCCAGTATGGTTTCCTTTTGCCTGAAGAATTTCATTTAGTCCTTCTTCTAAGATAGTTCTACTGGCAACAAACGCTCTCTCTCCTCTCTCTCTCTCTCTCTCTCTCTCTCTCTCTCTCTCTCCATCTCTCACTCTCTGGCACTATACTACCTTTCACCTCCAGTTTTTCTGAGAAGAAATGAGCCACTAATCTTACTTTTGTTCTTCTTTTTACTTTTAAAACTTTCTCTTTGGTATTGGGTTTCAGTGTTTGACTATGATGGGTCTGGGGCATGAATCTCTTTTTTTTTTCCTGATGGAAATTCATTTCCTAATGGAAATGGAAATTTCCTGATGGAAATTCTTGAATCTATTGTTTAACATCAAATGTGAGATGGATTTGGCCATTATTCTTCAGATATGTTTTCTACCCCTTTCTCTCCTCTCTTTGTTAAACTTTCATCGTACATATGTTGGCACACGGGATATTGTCCCACAGGTATCTCAGATACTATTCACTTTTCTTCAATTATTTTCTTATATTTTCTTGTTCGGATTGTTTCTATTGATCAATCTATCTTTTGTTTCTCTATTTTCAAGTTCATTGAAACTTCTGCCATCTTATACCTGTGTATCTTATATCTGCTCTTGATTTCATCTAGTGGATTTTTGTCCTCTTTTTTTACTGTACTTTTTAACTCTAAAACTCCCATTTGTTCCTTTTTAATAGTTTCTATTTCTTTATTAAAATTTCCTATGTCATGAGTTATCATCATACTTTCCTTCAATTCTTTAAGCAAGGTTTCTTTTAACTATTTGAAATATTCACAATAGTTGCTTTGAAATCTTTGTCTGGAAAATTAAAGGTCTAGGCCCCCCTTGGAGACAGTCTATTCACTGTTTTTTGTTGTTTTGTTTTGTTTTCCCTGAATGTGAACCATGCCTTCCTGTTTCTTTGAATGGTTTGTTTGTTTGTTTGTTTGTTTAGTTATTTATTTAGTTAGTTAAAAGTAAATATTTTAGATTATATATTGTAGCAACTCTGGATTATGAGTCATTGTCCCCCCCCCCCAAGGAGTATACTTCTGAATGTTTTTCTTTTCTATTTGTTTTTTTGTTTGTTTGTTTCAGTTTGTAGAGAATTAATCTATGGAATCTGTTTTCCCCATAGGGTGTGGCTGCTGATGTCTCTGTTTAGTATTTTTTTATTATAATTTTAATTTTTAGCCTACTGTCCAATGGATCTCCTACATGTGTTTGTCAGTAATCATCCAATGACTAGACTGAGCGTTCAAACACCTTGAGCCAACATGGCTTCCACCCTGTTGGTGGGTTGGGGACCAAGTTGAGGCAGTTTTCAAGTCAAGAAACTGGGTGTTTGACTTATCTCTGGCTAGATTTCCAATTTATATCGCAAGTCTAGTAATTCCGTCTTTTTTCTTGTTGCTCTACTCTAATTTACTTGTCTCAGAAACCTGCCACATATCAATTAATGTCTAAGGCCAAGTCAAATTCTTGAACTGAAGGTCTAACCTTGTATTCATCCCCAGCTGCACCCTGACACTGGCTGCTTTGCCTGGATAACCACCTCCTCACTATCTATAGCCTTTTCTGGGTATGCTGGGTTCTCTCTTGCCTGTCAGATCCTGGTTGGCCTATGCCATCAGCACTAAAGCTCCCAACTAAGGTGAATAAGGACAAGAGAGGGAGGAAATTTCAAAGAGAGACCATGCTTTATTAATCATGCTATTTCTTGTGCCCGGTACAGTGTGGCGTTTCACTCTTCAAAATCACCCACAAGTATTTGTATCATTAAATTAAGTAAAATGACTACAATTGTTTTCTGCAATTATCACCTTAATCCCATGTAAATTTCTAAATTCTCAAGTCTTCGGGAAGTTTGATAATTTCTGAGCCTGTTTTTGATGTATCACTTATCAATTCTCAAAAGGAATTTTAAGAGTAGTATAAAAACTTCCAATATTCACCCTTACATATTCACAAATTTATATGAAGCACATTAAGTTATAAAACAAAAATATCATATCTAAATAAAGAATCTCTTTCTGTATTAGCAATGGGCATGGCCTTAGTAATTAACCATTATGGCAGATACTCTCACAAAGATATCCATGAAATAATGATTCTTTCCTGGAATAATATGCATATTAATTAGTTCCTACAGCACTTGAGGGACTTATGTTCTATTCCCACAGCAAGGTCAGGAAATGCATCCACCTTAGTTAGCAGCAAATTTAAAAATCTTGAAGCAAGTTGGGGTCACAGAGAAGACTGGGCACCCCAAGGGAAGAGAAAATCCAGAGGTAGGAATTTTTCACAGCGCTGAAATTATACCATGTAACCTAATCAATGGACTGTATTTGTAAGTACCCTAATCTCCATTACCCACAATTGGAATGGACAGTTCTGTTCAATTAGTATGTGATCAGGGTGGGTTTGAATCTAGTATGGAGAATGTATGTGCACCGCATTAAAATTCAAATATCCA
Organism: Cryptoprocta ferox; assembly: GCA_028646485.1. NCBI lineage: Eukaryota > Metazoa > Chordata > Mammalia > Carnivora > Eupleridae > Cryptoprocta > Cryptoprocta ferox. The sequence goes on from CM053578.1 coordinate 41,815,294, forward strand.
AATTAGAAACCACAAGAGGATTCAAAGTTAGCAACTGCTACCAAGCTAGGTATAATAATAAAATAAGTTTGCCCACTAGAATTTTAAACTTGAATTATAATTTACTCTAAGGTAAAAATACCAAAATTACCTCAACTTTGTTCACAAATTGCTAATCAGCTTTTAGAGCCTAAGGAGCCCCTGAATACAGAAAGCTCTCTACACAAATCAACAAAGGAGTCCTCTGTCATTTTTATAACACAGAAATGACATGCGGATGTTCCCCCAGAGGAATATGTCCATACTTATTAATCTTTGATTCCTAAAAGTCTAAACTTGATCAAGTGAATTATACATACACATAGGCTAATCTGAAGCATTTCAAGTTAATTCTAAAAAGTTAAATTTATGTATTTGAGTACTGCAAAATATTAAATTGTCCTAAATTTTCTTAAAATATTAAACTTCCATTAGAAACATAATCAATAGGCTCAAAGCAAATAATTCCAAAATATAAATAACTCCAGAGTGTGGTAAAGGTTGGTGGGAAGGTAATCTTACATATTTGGAGAAGCTATACAAACTGTTCAAATATTAAAGTAATAGTTTCTTGATCAAAAACCTTATACATCCACTTCACTTGGGAGATTTAGTAACTTGGGGACTAGGTGATCCTTTAGTGTAGGAAAGAATATTGTTATGTATTGTGCCTGTGACCCTAAGAAAATAATATACTTCCAAAAAATAATATACTTCCAAAACATCATCTGTGTGTTGGAAAGAATGAAGAGGTGAAGTGGCTAAAGGTGGCATTCTTAAAACATGGCTCTGGAAACCTGGATTCTTTTTCTTGTTTTGCCACTAATGAAACTTGGGAAAGTAACTTGATTCTTTGGGTTTCAATATCTTCGTCTGCACATTAGGTTATTAGAGTCAGATGATTTAACAGAGGTCCTAAAATGATCACTTGTCTGGATCTGGCCATTAGATATATTTGGTTTAAACCAGTGTGTTTTTAAATAACAACGACGACAAATTGTTAATTAAAATATTTCACATAAAAATCTGGATTTCCTTTTTTTCTTGAAAAAAATTGAAAAACTGGCTCAATACTGTGCCAAAATTTCCACAAGACAACACTCAGCTTGAGCTAGGTAGTGACTGCCCTCTACAGATGCAAGCTACTTTTAGTTGGTTCCCATTCTACTCTTCTGTATTGAACATGCATACCCAGCCCGTTTTATTCATGTACTGTGTCTGCCTAGCCCTGAAAGCAGTTGATTTTGTTATCTCTAAGTTAGTAGGTCCCTTCAAGTTGGAAGATTCTGTGATTCTTTAAGCCTGTAAGAATACATTATCCTGTTAGTTCCTAAAATGGTAAGCTTCTACTTAAAAAAGATTAAAACCAGAGAGAATGGGTAGGGAGTAGTTATGCTCTAACAGATACATTCAAGGAAAATTGGAGAATGGGGTATTGCTCATCTGGGTGAACTTTAAGTAAGAAGCAAAGCATAAGATCCCTAGGAAATGTGGACATAGGAGAAATAAGTCACTTAAAATTTGGGCATGAAAGGGCAAAAAATAAGTTTTGAATGCCTTCAAGAAAGGAAAGAGTAATTTGTTTTATCAAGTGTCTTTTTCAAGGCCTGACACTGCTAAGCCTCATGCTATTACCTGATTTGTTAAACCTCACAGCTTGAGAGCTGTTAGGTATCTTCCCCATTATAAGGATGAGAAAACTTAGGTTCATAAAGATTAAGTAACTTATCCAACGTCATGTAGCTGGTAACTGTCAGAAGCAGAATTTGAATCGAACTGAAAAATCACAGTTCTTTCCATACCACCAGACAAACATCTACTCCCTAGCTTGGCCTTTAGCCAACCAGGCTGCAGAGACAGACATGAGAGAGAATGAACCTACTTTTGTTTCATTTGCAGAAATATGATAAGATTCTATAGTTTTGTTAAAGATACCCTTCCCAATAAGTATAAATATATAACATTGGGACCCTAAATCAATTACCAGTCAAAAATTGGAATATCTTCCCCTAAATTACAGTAGTATCATAATCAGTTACCTCAGTGGGCCGAAATATCTTAAAGTCATTCATTCATCTCAAAAAGCTAAATGTTGCCATTTCCAAAAAATGAGGGAAAGCCAAGAAGACACACCGTATGGTAATTTTAAAACCCCAGGAAGAATTTTGAACACTTACTAACAAATTTTCTAATATGGATGTTTACATTAATGTTTATTCATCCATATTCTGTTTTCACAAAATTGACAATTAAAAGTCTTTCTTAAAGTATGCACTAGTGAAAACACTCTCAGACATAATAAAAAGCTGAATACCCAGGCTTCCTTAATTTTTATAAAGTACTGGGGAAAATATATCATAATGTATGTCATAATTCTCTTGATCTCTCTTGAAAAAAGGGGCTCTAATTACATATGTGATCAAAAGGAGATAAATATTATCCAAGAATTACCTTTCAATTTCTGAAGTGTGGTTGTATTTCTTGAAGGTTCACTGTATTCCTAGATGACCATCACTAATTGCAATACGGTCTTAGAAAAATAATCCAGCATGCTGTAGGTATTTATTCAGTCATGTTTATCTTCTAGCATATTCCTATTTCAGTAGTCCAGAGGCTCATAAAATACTAAATTAGAGAAACTAAAGAGTTAAATTAGACAATCAGCTGCACAAATACCTTACATAATTAATTCTTTTTCTGTATTGTGAAGATGAGAGATATAAGAAACATTTATTTGTGTTATGATCCAAATTTAAATCTTCCACTTTAAAAACAAGGCCAAATAGCAAAGCCTCCCCTACTGTTATGTTCTATAGTATAACATCTCTTGATTACTCTGACAGAGTTCCAGTCACAGGTTGTGAGTCAGAAAGAGGATTTTCAATGTCCAGCAGCTAAATGTGTCAGCCATGACATTTCTGAAAGTTCTATTTTTATATACAGAGAGAAGGAAAAATCACTTCTTTGTATCTGTCCTTTGCAAAATTCTCAGTTTAACTCCAGCTTTAGATATGTACAATAGTGAATGCATTCTTAGTTAACATGACAAGCGACTGACATTTTTAAACTGGAATAATGCATGTAATGAAAAAATAATCTACACAAGTTTGTTCCTTCTGCATTCTTATTCCCTCTTTTAGTCATAAAGGCTGTTAAAATGCAGTTGAAATAATACAAAATGCAATTCAAATCTCACTATTGTCCTAATCCCTTTTTTCCCGTACTCTTATACAGCTTATCTAAAAATGTTGAAATGTAACTTGCTTGAGTTATAATATTATGTGAATTAAGAGTCAGTATTGTTTGGAAGCTCCTTTTAATTGGTCTACAGGGAGGTTTTCTGTATATATTAAAATGATTGTGTGTCTGAATTATAACGAACCTACCTTTAAACTTCCTTTGTGTTTAAATACATATTAGAGGCAAACCATTTTAATACTTCTTAGAATCAGCTTTATTGCTAAAATTACTGGTTTGGCAATCTTGGCATAAATGGAAATTTCTGATTGGCTGTCATATCAATGTCAGTGAAACCCAGCAAGTGCATGGCTCTGGCTGTTTTCCTTATTTTTATTTATAAATTCTGTTTCATAACAGCAATAAGATGCTTCAGGCCTTGCAGTTCTGGGGGATTATTGCACTTGTCAGGTGGTAAAAATCACTGGTCCCTCTGCCTTTTGCCTCAGAACACCACTAGAGGCATGTAATCACTGAGAAATGCAATCCCTAGAATTTCTTAATGCTTTATTATGACATATCTAACTTTTAAAATAAATCATTTATTTTGAAGGCTGGTGGTGTCTGAAGAGTATTCAACCACTAGCTAAGGAATGGGGAAGAAATCAAAGCGTAGATCATGGAGGCATTGAGAAATGACCAAGTCGCGGCCATCTTATGAGGAGTCCTGAGGATATAAATATCTACAATAAAGTAGTATATTTTATATTAAAATTGAAAAGCTGGGCTACAACTAGCCAACATATTTGTGCATTTATATAAATTATCTTACCATAATATTTTGTTTCTTTTCTTCCTTAAAAACAAACACTGATATAAACTGCATATATACATATGATATACATTGCAAGTATAAATACATGCAGATCACATTTGAAAGTGTAATTTGCTTACACTGAAGGAAAGGCTCCACACTATTTTTTTAAATTTATATAACTAGCATAATGCCAAAATTTAAAAATATTGAAATGTATACTTGTGAAAAGTATAAGCAGCCTGATTTTTTTAAGTAAATGGAATATAAAATTCAGACTCACATTATGCAACAATGGATAGAGGTTTAAATGTGAAGATTAAATTACTATTTCTAAGTAATTGTTTGTAAGTTTCTATATCTTAACAATTGTTCTAAATAACAATGCAAACCGAAGGAGACCAAATTATCTTTTCAGGGAAAGAATACCAAAGTTTATCTTGGAAAAGGGCCAGTTTTAGGTAGGGGGTGTTTATGGCCTGGGGAGTTACTGTAGCAATAGAAAAAGATTAATAATTTGCACATGTGAGATTCTTGGAAGGCAGGATACAGCTGTAAAGAATTAACCCCTCTTGAGAGATGTAAAAACACAGAGCAGCTGTTGGGAGGGACTAAAAGCTACTCAGGCTACCCAAGTCCTCAAAGTGAAGCAGAGAAAGTGCATTTGGGGACTGACAAGGTTTTGTCTTTGCTTATAAAGGGGCAGGTATCTTAAAAAATTTTTAAGACAAAAGGAACCAGTCGTGCCCAATTAAAATGTATGATTGAAATGTTAAGTAAGCACTACAATGAGTTGTTTGGAGAAGTCTAATACTACAATGCCATGCTCAAGATGACTTAAAATGGAGCCACTCTGTTAAAGGAAGATGTGTACATCCAGGTGATGATGCCCTCCACCTCTAATTTTCTGAAATGTCATTTTATTCACTGGCAGAGACTAATTTTTCAGAATACACCTATCCCCACCCCAAAAGGAATCAAATTAAAATATTTTGTCAATGGCTAAATGAGAGGTCCAAATTCCATTTTAACTGAAATTTATGGTTGCTTTTTGCTTCATGAGAGAGAAGAGTGGCTGCCATGCTTCAGTGAAAGCAGCCCAACATAACTTTTTTAAAGATCTTAAAATGCAGGTTTAAAGAGTGAAGATATTGTTGTAAACATTTTGTGAAATCTCCTTTAAGTAAATCTCATTCGTGATTCCAACATTCTTTGAGCTGGAAGCAGATATGGGAAAAATACATACCTGACTTAATTTATAATTCAGTACCTTTGTGTTTCCTTCAAAATAATAGGTCAGTGTTTCTCAAAGTGTGGTCTCAGATTCCCCAGAGGTCCCTAAGACTCTTTCGGTGGTCTCATGGGCTCAGACTTATGTTCATAATAATACTAAGAATTTTTTTTCCACATTGATTGTCTCATGAGTGTTCAGTGGACTTTCCAGAGGTGACATGACATGTGATGACATCATCACACTGGTGGCTAATGGAATGTGTGCTTGTGTATTCTTGTGTTTGGGTGGAGGCGGATTTTCTAAGTAAACTCTTGAGGTCATCAATAATTTTATTTTAATTTTTTATGCTTTTTATTTATTTTTGAGAGACAGAGAGAGACAGCGTGAGCAGGGGAGGGTCAGAGAGAGAGGGAGGCAAAGAATCTGAAGACAGGCTCCAGGCTCTGAGCTAGCTGTCAGCACAGAGCCCGATGCGGGGCTCAAACCCAGGAACCGCGAGATCATGACCTGAGCCGAAGTCAGTCGCTTAACCGACGGAGCCACCCAGGCACCCCAATTTTTAAGAGTATAAACAAGCCTTGAGACTAAAACATTGGAGAGCTATTAAAATGTAGTAGTTACCTGGCTCATCTCACAGCAACATTCTTGCCCGTTCCTTTGATCCTTTCAATGCTTTCTGTGTAGTGGTAAACACAATGCAGTTGCCATTATCATGATCAAAGAATATAAATATCTGTTACCTGCACATTTCAAACTTTGTCCTTAGCAGCATAACCTTTAAAATCAATAAAATAAAATTGTATGTGTCAATAGCATATGAAATAGATGAAAGTAGAGGGGGTGTCTGGGAAGTGGGAAACACAGATCTGCCCACGGACTGGCTCCTGAGACTCCTCCAGATCTTCCTGGACTTTTCTTGAAACATTATGAAGGCCTCCATGTTAGATTTTTCACATATATATGTGTGTATATATATCACAGAGAGAGAGAAAGAGTGGGGGGAGAGAGAGAGTGATTGTGTGTGTCCGTGTGTATTCTTCTATACTTATAATCCTATTTGGTTTCAATAATAATCCTGTGAAGTATAAAAAGGGACATTATCCCATTATACCTATAAAGAAGTTGAGAGGCTCAGAGAGAGTCACATACCTGTAAGTGATGAAGGTAAGCCTGATACCGATGTCTTCGATTCCATGTCCAGGGGCCTTATATCTATACCATTCCAGCTCTATTTGGCATTTCAAACGGTTCCTAAATTTAAGTCTAATTTTTATAATTATATATTTAGCTTTCTTCTTCCCTTGGAATTGAGAGTTTTTACTCATAATACTATATTTTTACTCATTCTGAGTTTTCCTCAAGAATTCTCTTCTAAAACCTCACTTCACCTCAGTGAAGATAAGATCCACTAGGGAGTCTTCTGTTAACATTACCCCCCAAATAGAGACAAGCAAGCAAACAAGAAAATAAATATGACAGGGAGAATAGGGGAGAAGTAACCATTCAGAAAAGGTATGCCCTAAGATGACAGTGATTTCTGCTTAAACTCTCCTTCTTTTATTGCCCAACACGGTCTACCATCCCTTTAGTTGGCGTATTGTAAATTGAAAGAGAGAGGTATTGAGAATTGATTTCTTCATATATCACATACACAGGAATTATTATCTGAGGTTTTTATTTTAACTGAAGAGTAGGCCTATGACACTCCTATTTCAGGGATGTAGCTAAATGCAACAGGGTGAATAGCTTTCTCGGGTCACGAAGGCAAGAAAACAGCTAAACAATGTTAACAATTTATAAGGCTAATCCATATTACATTTGATTTAATCACCATGCTGTTTTCCTCATTAGGCAGTTATTACTAAACCATCTTTCCCTTTCCAACAAATTCTCCTTCCTTCCTCAACCTCCACCACCAATACCTCAACTTTTATCTGCAGCTTAGTTGTGTGTTTGGTGGAGGAATAGGACTTCGACAGCAGTATGATCTTTTTGAGGAACAGGTCAGTCTCCTACTGTGTTGGAATCTGCAACCTTCTTGGGGTTGCCTGGCCCAGATATTTTTTGCTAGACCAAGAACCGAACGTGGTCATTATTTTCAGACTTCAGAGAAACATTCACAAGCAGGTCTGATCTATCTAAAGCAACATTAAAAGCTCCTGAATACCATTCCTATTAACCAGTGTATTTCTAATAATTTCTCTTCACTGAAAATAGCACCATGCACAAATAGAGGAATAGAAGCATTTGTCAAGCTGTGTTAGTTAATAGTAACTCTAATATAAAGATTACAGAATGTTCAGGGAAAATTAACCGAATGATTAAACACAATCCTATGTTTAATTAACACAATAATGTTTTGCATACCAACTCATTCTATTGTCTAAAACACCATTTATCATACAAAATAGAATAACAAGTGTTGCCTTATACAACATTCTTTATCACAATGGTGTTTTATACTATTTATCTAATGTACTATTAAAAGATAAACAGGGGCATATTAAAATTTTTAAGAGCTTATTTGAGCAAAAATCAATTTGAATCGGGCAGTATCCAATCTAGCAGATAGAAGGGAGCTCCGAGGAGCTGTATAAAATGAAAGACTTTTATAGGCAGAGTCGAGCAGGAACAAGGAAGTTACATTAGGCAAAAAGCAAGTTGGTTATTGCAAGGTTACTCTCCTTTAATGGACGCCAGTGGTCTATGAGGCCGATTACCTAACTAAAGCTGATCAGGCCATTCTTGATTGAGTCGTTTAAGATCCATTTCTAGGAGACCCAAAATTGTAATTGTCTCAGTTTAGTAATGTAAAGCTTAGCATAAGTGACACCACTTTGGGGCATTGTCTTCTTTTTAACGGTACACAGGAGCTTTGTAAGGGAGGTAAACTTTATTATCCCATTTTATAAATGATGATCATAGACAAAGTAGTTAAGTAATGTTCCTGGAGTCATATACCAATCACTGGTACTGCTGAAATTAGAGCAGAGAATTTTTGCTTTCTAGTTAGGTTCTTAAGGTTCTTTGTTACCTTGAAATTATTTCACTATCAGAAATGTTTTCTGTTGCCCAAGGCATTGTTTACTGAATATCTACTATGAGCCGGGGACTTTTATACATGTTGTCTCATTAAATCGTCATAAACCACCTTGTTAAAAAATGATTATAGGTGAGTCCACTAAAGTTCAGAGATGTTAGGTAATTTGCCAGGCTTGAACATGACTGAATCAAGATTCTGGGCCCAAGTTCAAGAATCTTTCTTTCACTACCTCGCCTCAAGTTCTTCTATTACAAGTCTAAAAGAAAAAAGAAACATTTCTGCAAACAATTACATATAGCAATAACCCACACAGGATAATGTATGGGGCCTCTTGCTGGCTCAGTTAGTAGAGCACACTGATCTGCCCAGCTTAAGTTTGAGCCCCATGTTGGAGGCAAAGTTTACTTAAAAAATATATACATATGTATCAAAAGACAATCTAACAATAATTTTTTTAAGAAAAAAAATGATACGACAAAACCAAAACATAGTAAAAATCAGTTACTAGAAAGACATGAGAAGAAATTTAGAACAACTGATTTCGAGCAGGTATCAAAATTTAAGAAATACATATTGATCTCTTACTGTATCAAGAATTATGCTAAATCCAGGGCGCTTGGGTGGCTCAGTCGGTTAAGCATCCTACTTCTGCTCAGGTCATGATCTCACGGTTTGTGGGTTGGAGCCCTGCGTTGGGCTCTGTGCTGACAGCTAGCTCAGAGCCTGGAGCCTGTCTTCGGATTCTGTGTGTGTCTCTCTCTGACCCTCTCCAGCTTGAGCTGTCTCTCTCTGTCTCTCAAAAATAAATAAAAGACATAAAAAATTATGCTAAATCCTTGGCCTCATGAAGTACTTTCTAGAGTAATTTTATATAAAAATAATGATATATGAGCAAGAAAAAGAAACCAGTAAGGAAACAAACAAACATGTAGGTCGAGAAGGAAAGGAGAACCAGTTGAGTTGGGCAAGGAAAGCTGTGTTGTGTGTTTTACGATTAGTCTCCACTAACTATGCTAAGTCATAGATAATGAAAACTTATCTATGTTAATTTTCATTAAGGCAGACTAAGATTTATTTTCAGGAGTGGCTGTTTTATTTCTAATTTATAAAGGCATTGAGCCAAACAGGTCCACAGGCAGCCAAACCCGTCCCTTTTGGTAAAGGTCTGGTAGTTCCCATTGCTTTCTCTAATTGGTAACACCCCACCCCCGACAGGAAGTCCCGCCCTCCACTGGAAAGCATGGAGGCTGGACTCAGATGGAGGCCGGAGCTGGTAAGACAAGGCCATTAAAATTTCCTTAATTGTGGTTAGGGCCTCTTGAAACGTTTATCAACGTTTTTATTTTTCAGGTCCGATTAAGGTAACTCCTTCATCACCCTGAGGGTAACTGTAGAGCCTCTTTATAAGTTTAGAGGAAGAGAAATCACTGCCTACTTCCCAGGGGGCGTGGGGCCTGGGTCAGGGTGGAGGGGCAGGCAATGGCGGGGCAGGGCTTGTGGGCGGAGCACCGGGGCAGTGGGGCTACGTGGTGGGGGAAATACCCGTTAACTTGCCTTTGGGGCAGTACGCTATGGAAGGGGTTTATTTTCTATGGTATTGAAGCAATACGCCCAGAGTTGAGCTGACTAGTTATGACGTAGCTGAAGTAGTCCCAGAGTAAACATACCAGATTTGCTGAAAAAGAAAGATTCTGAAGCATTTACCTATTCTACCGTCTTCTGTTAAGCATTTCCTGAGGATGACCCAGAGGTCTGTTTATTTTTCCAAAGAACAAAACATTGGCGGTGGGAAGGGGTGTTAAAATTTTTTTGCTTAGGAAAAATCTTTGGATGTTGAATACTTCGTTTTTATTTATTTATTTATTTATTTTTGTAATTGGGGATTGGAGAAAGACTTAAGCTCAACTCAGTAACATGCCTTGTTTGCCTTACCATTGTAATTACTGCTCAAGAGAGAGACTAAGTTGCTTACCTCTAGCTCTTAGGCTGCTCGGGGGTGGCTGTTGTTAGAGTTCCCTAGAGATAATGATTCTTCTGGGTCAGTCTGAAGAAACAGTCTGCAACAATGGCAGTCCCCAGGGTGACACTCTCGAGGGGGCCTAGATTCAGCTGTCAGTCACCTTCAGCCCAGAGCCATCAAATCCATTTACACAAAAGCTGGTTATCACAAACCTTTTGAAAAGCTAAGTAAAGAGGAGATTTACCCATCCTTGAATCTTCATTCTTTTTTCTTTGATTCCCTCATTTCTCTTATCTTTCCTTTTTTTCCTAACCACCTCTGGGAACTTCTGGGATTTTTTCCCTTCTTTTGTTCCACCCTAAAGCTTACACTATTGTTATCTTAAAGCTTGAGCATAAGCTTGAATATAACTCTCAAGATATACAGAAATAAATACCTGGTACTCTTGTATGGAAACTTTTAATTCCAGTAAGTATTTCTGTCTCCAAAATGTTAGGATTTTCTGGGAGTTGGGAAGGACTTGTTTCATGCTGTAATGTTGAGAAACTGAAATTCTGTATTTTAAGTATTTCTTTAAGCATACATTTGTCTATGCATATAGATTCATATATCCTTTCCTATTGTATATATACCTTTTTATTTTTTTAATTTCTACACTCATGAGACTATAACATGAAAACTTAAATCACTTTGCAACTGAAATGACCCTCCACAACTTGTACAAATGTGAAAAAGTTATTTTGTTATCTAAGTATTACTGAATTTCAAATATAGCCGTTCTTTATGTGAATTTTGTAACTTTGCAATTATAAGGCACTGATTTCCTTTCCCTAGGAAAAGGAGAAATTCTGGCTTGCTCTGGAAATTCTGATCTTCTCTACGTACATAATGGCATCATTATAAAACATTGAGTATAACAAAGTGAAAGACAGTTTTAATTAGTGAAAGCGTAAATAAAATATATTAAAATATAAGTATTTTGTTGGTGTGAATACGGTTGCTATAAGTAGACTAACAAAGTATTGCCTAGATAATGCCTTGAGGGGGTATTTGTGATTGTAATTTTGTCAATTATAAGAAATTTTAGTGTCATAGCTACAGATAGAGGCAGCAGATACCCTAAGTGTGGTAGAGATAGCAGTCCTGGTAAGAAGAGCACGTCCAGAAACATCTACCCTTATGGCAAAAAAAAAATTTTTTAAATAAAAAATAAGATAGTTGGCATGCTGTGGCAGGCCATGTCACTAAAGCCAGTACTAATTATACCAGTTGCATCTGATATAGTCCAAGTTAATTCAGTCCCCCACCTGGTCCCTGATCCCTTCTGGTGACTACCAAAAGAACACCCAATATTCCATTTTGTTCATTCAACATTATTTCTTGAGCATTGACTATGCTTGCCAGAACATAATAGTAAAACATTCTTAAGTTGCTTACATGTAGTGGAAAGAACGAGCACCATGTAGGTTTTTGAGTGTGCTCCAAAACAGATTGTCGTCAAGTAAACACGATGAAATCTTATTTCATAATCTTAAAATTAATTTGCCCATTCAGACTATGAATATCCCAGAAATGTTGTTAGCATTTGAGGAGATAAAAATCAACAAAATAGGGACTGTGTCCCTATTATGCTTATGACCTCACTGACTTAGAACAGGCCACTGTTATCTCTTCAGCAACTTAGACCTGCACAGTTTGACTTTTGCCTGTCTCCTGGGTCTCTTTTCTAGACACTTCATTTCCTTCACACCATATTCCAAACATGTGAGGGTTTTTTGGTTTCTGTTATTTGCTTTCAGTTGTTGGAACATGTCATGTCTTATTCATCTCAGGGCCTTTGGGATGATTGTGGTCCAAGTTTATAAAATTTTATTGTATGGTTCACCCCTGTACTTTGAGGCAAGTAGAGGTAAATTATTAGCTTTTATAGTTGGATGTTAGCTCTAGTGGGAGATTTAGATCATTTAATCCACTGGACTCTGATAAGAGTGTATTAAATGCATGAAACAAACTCTTCATGCCATCACTCATCTGTTTGATACTTTTATTATTTGACTTATTTTTCCTATGCCACATTCACCATTTCAATACATATTATACAGTGTATTCATTTCCTGAGGTTGCCCTTGACAAATTACCATAAATTGAGTGGCTAAAACGCTAGAAATTTATTCTCTCACATTCTGGGGCCTAGAAACCTGAAACCAAGGCATCCAGGATGATCCACTGAGGCTCTGGGAGAAAATTCCTTCCATGCCTCTCATCTAACTTACTGCGGCTGCCTACAGTCCTTGGCATTCCTTGGTTTACAGCCACACCACTCTAATCTCTGTTCCTGTTTTTGTCACCTCCTCTTCTATCTTGTGTCTGTCTTCTGTGAGTCTTCTTTAAGGATGTTTGTCATTGGGTTTAGGGCCCACCTAATTCCAGGATGATCTCCTTTTCCCAAAATCCTTAACTTAATTACATCTATAAAGACCTTTTTTCTGAATAAGGTAACATTTACAATTTGTAGGAATTTTGTGTAGACATATCTTTTGGGGGACGACTATTCAACCCATTATATATGGGAATTTATTAATTTTATATTACATCTTATTTATGTGTTTTCATTTCAAAAACAAACCACTCATGATACCTTTAATATAGCTTAAGTGACTAATGTGTATAGTCAACATTGAACTTGAAGGCTACATTTAATCTGTCAAATTTTATGATTAGGAATTCCTATAAAATTTTGATGATCTGGTTCTAGGATTTTAAGAGTTTTACTGAGGAAGATATTTGGGCATAGGAAATCATATGTCCTTTGTCCTTTTCTCTGTAATGTAGGTTTATTTTCATTTCATTTCTAAGAGGAAGAGGCTGAGGTAATGACTATCAAAATCAACCATATGTTACAATCATTTGTTTGAAATGCATTGACAAGGAATGAATGCTTTAACAGAAAAATATATTAGAGGGGTGCCTGAGTAGCTCAGTCGGTTGAGTGGTTGAGCTTCCAACTTTTTGTTTCCACTCAGGTCAGGGTCTCACCATTTGTGAAAGTGAGCTCCGTGTCAGACTTTGTGGTGGCAATGTGGACCCTGCTTGGGAATCTCTCCCCCTCTCTCTGTGCGCCTCTCCTGTGCACTTGCATCTCTCAAAATAAATAAACATAAAGAGGAAAATACATTAGAGAAACATGGAAATTTCAGTTAACAGTAATTGGGGAAATGTAGCAAATATTGCATCCAGAATGGTCTTTTATATATATGTATTTTTATTTTTTATATTTAGCAGTAGCCTTACTTATAATAAAAGGTTAGAAAGGGACATATGTTCTTTATTGTATACATATACAATAATTATTGGTAGAAATAGACCCTGGTGTTTGTTAGCTGAAATACTGATAGATTACAACTGAACTGATTGGTTCTAAGATTGCTTAAAGTTTTCCTCTTTTCTTTATTCTTTCTTTCTTTCTTATTTGGGATTATGTTTAGCCAGAATTCTTTTCTTTTTTTTTTAATTTTTTTAATGCTTATTTATTTTGAGAGAGAGACAAACAGACAGAGTACAAGTGAGGGAGGAGTAAAGAGACAGGGAGACACAGAATCCAAAGCAGGCTCCAGTCTCTGAGCTGTCAGCACAGAGCCCAACATGGGGCTCAAACTCACAAACTGTGAGATCATGACCTGAGGTGAAGTTGGACGCTCAACCGACTGAGCCACCCAGGCGCCCGCCAGGATTATTTTCTTCAGCAAGTAAAGTAGGTAGTTGAGAATTAGAGTAACAAGAAGGTTAGGGAGGAAACAATGGTTTAGAGAATGGCATTTCAAGAAAGGAAAATAACATTGGAAACAAAAGTGTGATGGAATTCAAAATAGCTATATTATATGTGAAAAATGTGTGTAAAAGTACTGAAAAAATAGTTCCTAAATGGAAAAAAATTACAATCTAATGCATTGTTTTATTAGATTGGAAATTAAAAGACAATTTCTATTTCTAACTCAACTTGGTAGGAAGTTATGTACTTCCCAACATTACACATATTATCAAAGCCATGACAGTCCACAGCTTACCTAACCTTTTCATTGATTACTTAGGAGCTGTGTGACCTAGTCAGAGTGTTTCTATCTCAAGTTTTCGTTCCTAACATAGAAAGAATACCTATCATCAGTGCTTTTCCCATTGATAATGAAAGAAAAAAAGTCATTCATTTTTCCATCTGGTAGCAACCAGTTACTTAGGGAGGTTTGGCGGTGGCTACAGCAGTAGCAATTTGCCAAATCAGACTTAAGTTGCCTAGAATACTTTTTCTTTCCCTGATTTCCAACTGTCCAGTATTTGAGCTATTAATTTACTAGAAAGGAATGATCAAATCACCACAGAAAAGTATAAGGGAATTCTGGGAAATAGGCTGTTTGAGCTGAGAAAGATTTTCTGTTTGATAAGAATTGCCCACTATAGATTATTCTTAAAAGGAAAAATAGGTGATAGAGAAAGTTGAACTTGATGAGATCAGAAAAGGAAAATTCTTAGAAGACTATGAGAGAGAGAGAGAGAGACAGAGAGAGACAGAGAGAGACTGACAGAGAGAGAGAGAGAGAGTGTGTGTGTGTGTGTGTGTGTGAACTTGAGAACCCTTGGTACCAGCAAGAGTGAGCGAAAACACAGGGATGTGTTGAAATCTCTTTTGCAGCCTCAGCTATATTGCATCAATCTATTCTTTATAACCATTTCCAACTATCTCTTTTTCTCACACACCAGAAACAGGATTTACTCAATGTTATTTCCAGAAGTAACACCTCCAGAAACACTTTCAGAAACAGTTTCTCAATTCCAGGATACTGATACTTTTACCAGTCAGAAAAGAATTTCTGAAAATCGTTCCAAAGACCAAAGTTTCTGAAAATAGTAAGAGCCCGTAAAATATATATACATATGTATATACGTACATACATTAATGTGGATGTACACACATTAACATGGATGAAGAAAATTGGTAAAATAAATCATAGAGGCCAAGAAACATCAGTATTTCACCATTTATCTTTGAACATACCTGAATTTTGTCTAAAACACTTGATTCTCTTTCAGCTATTTTTGGAACAGTCAAGCTGTATCGAGATTCTGCGGTAGATGGCAAGGTTTTATTTGGAAAGCTAGGATAAAAGTTTTCTTTTACAAAAATTCACTTTATTTGGCCCCTGAAGTCCACTCCCTCCTAGGTTTGCATTTACTTTTTAAGGTATTTGTTCTTAGGTTCTTTAAAAATCTGGGGGAAAAAAATAAGCTCCTTGTGGAATGTGTCTTACATGAGTTTGTTTGAGTGAAAGGATGGTCCTTTTTCATTTAAAATAATCGAATATGTTACCAATGAGGGAATCTGCTTTTTCATTGACTGTATCAAGGCATGTAAGTGTAGGTTTATGTAGGTGTGTGTCTTTATTGTTTTTATTCCCTTATTTCCAAGGAGAGATGTGTATATTGTAGAGATTAATCCTCAAGATCATCATTATAGACCTTAAGCATGAAACAATTCTGAGAACTCTGTTGGTTAAAATTGAAAATAAGACTCTGGTCTGAGATCTTAACCATTGAAAACATTGAAATCTCATAAATTAAGCATCATTGAGCCTGGTCCCATCTTTCATAACTGCTCTCCAGAGAAAATCTAAAAGCTAGGGCACTCTGAGAGGAGCCGCGGATGATTCAGTAGGTGGCACAATTTTCACTGAGTCAGTACTGAACTGATGCCCCAGCATGGTATGAGGGGGCACTGCACTGCTGGAGGTGTCGTCTAATGGATGAGGGTAAAACCAAGGTCTTGACCACCAGCAGTTATTAAAAATCCCATGGCACTTTTCAAAAGAGTAAAGATGATGTTAAACCCTGTGTCCTGGCTAATTTCCAAATTGGGCAATTATATTCTGCCTACTTAAAATTTCTCTGTAATTTTAGTTGGATAATATATTCCTCATCTTCTGCCCTATGCTTTTGCGATTTCCAGCTTAGAGGTGGATGCATTTCTGTGGTGAGGGAAGTGATGCTTCTTTGAAAAATGTCTTACAAGGTCTGAGATCAGGAGATGAAAGGTGCAACATCCATCTATCAGAACAGGTGCCATATTAGTTTGTTTCTCCTGTGATTAGGCTGAGTATAAGAAAATTACCAAATAAGTGTCTTTAAAAATAGCCTCGTCAGGTAGTCAGAGGTGCTATGCTTGCAAAGGTTTCCAAGATGGATATTTTAATTTTATTAAGTTGTGACTAAGAAATGAGGCTTCTCTTGAAGTGAATATATTATGTAAATACTAACTATTTAAGCATGAAATTATAGACATTTAATAGAAATAATTAAATTTTCCAACATTTGCCTAGCAAAGCCTATCACATTCACTCGAAAACATTAGTCGCTATATCATTTTCACTTATAATGTATTAGAATTCTCTCCAAATCAATCATTGCTAAGAGAGAAGGTCACTATCAGGGAACAAATGTAAAGCATTTCTTAAAAACTAATAATAAAATAATTGTTCGTTAGCCTCGTCTGGATTTGAGGAAAACTTACAGAAAACATTCCTAAGGAAAAGACTAATGGTGAGGCTGTGGAAGGCTAGACCCATGCTTCGTGTTTCCAGTTTCCCTCAATACTTTGGGATCAACACATAGAAAAAAATACTCAGTAGAAATTTAGTGCCATAGATGATAACATTTGCATTTATCTTGGCTCTTTAAATGGTTAGCTAGAAAATGATAAAAACCATCAACAACTCATTTTTCTCAAGTACCAAGTATTTATCTGCAAAAACAAAAGATCAATCTAATCTTCTCTTAGTCTTACTGTGACTTTCATATATTACCTTTTTTTGTACAGAATCTTTCCAAGTAGTTTTAAAATGCTGTAACCTCAAAGGTTTCTATTTCTAACAATTAATTAACTTAGCTGTATTACAGACTTTTCTAACTTCAAGTCATCCTGCCTTACAGATATATTAAAAACTTATCTTGTGCTTATTAATAATAGAGTTAATACAAGAGAATGCTTTGCAGCAAAAGAAAAATGCAGCAGCAATGCAGAGATAGTATTAAATACTGTGGTAAATAAACATAGGCATTCTGTGTGCAAATGCTATAGCTACTGAATAAAGAAACCACTTGAAAAGGAAATACCATCCTTAGAATTTGGGCTTGCCTTTAGCAGAAAACACTGTAATGTTTTTAGCCTAGCTCTGACAACTACAACAGACTGTACTAACAGAAGAGTTCACTTTGTAATAGAAAAAGTAGTCACTCTGATCACTTTGTCTTTTTAGTATGCAGCCCAGAGGATTCAGAAAAAGATTACATTTACCATAATTAACATATATGTAAATGGAGATCATGGCTATGAATGATAAATTTTCATAGCAATTTAAACCTTGTACAAATTAATCAACCATACAGACACTTGATTAATGAAAGGCAGTGTCACTTTAAAATGCAACATGTTAATATATATTACTGTTATCACAGATCAAAGAATCTTTAAATGTAAACCAATTAGAACAAAGCTCAATCTACATTTTTTAACAAATTTAATTCCCATGTAATTATGATGGCAATTTGGAAAAAAACTGTTATCCTGCTTCATATTTATTTACTAATTTTAGTGAAAAGTCATGAAATGAATTTTGGATGTTCCATCATAGTGATTGGATTCCCAAAATATAGGATTACAGTATCATTGAAGGATCACATGAATGTACTAAAGCAATTACAAATTAGATACAAGATATTTATACACATGTCATGTTCAATTTAGAAGTTTTCTTCTAGTTTCCCCATTTTTGGTCTCACTGAGAGAGTTACATTAAACAGATTAAGTGCTAAATGACTGATATTCACTCAATACAGTGTTTGAGATGAGATTTAACATGCCACTTAACTAAGAGCTGTTTTTCTTGGTCTTTGAGGAATAAAAAAGTAAAAACTCTTTTGTAGATTTACTTTATTAAGAATGACTTTTATTATCATAGTGAAAATGAATGCCTAATTTATTGAGAAAGTCTTTTTAGAAGAAATATAAAATGTATAGTTAATACATAAGTGTATGTCCACAATATAAGACCTGGGATATACATTTTTTCTATAATCCTGTTTTTTGCAAGGAGAAGGTAGGCATAAAAGCAAACACTCCACTTTGCAAAGTCAATGTAGATGTACGCAGATCTATTTTACAAGGGTAATCCTATAATGGGTCATTAATTATCATTCTTAAGTTGGCAGTCTAAGCTGTTGCCACATTACACCACTGTAGCCCAGTACATCATTGAATACACTGTTAAGAAAGAATTGATAACATAACAAGAAAGACAGCAGCCTGTAACGGACAGAAAGATGAAATAAATGTGAAACTGAGTTCTAATAGCCATCGAGCATTTTCTATGTGACATATGCCATGTTAAGAACTTGGCATTTTTAAAAGATAATGCATCTATTTGTGACTTAATTATTAAATCATTTAATTCTGATAACACCTCTATAAAATAGAATTATTAGTTCACAGAGATAGTAAGTGGTCAAACTGGAATTTTGATCTTAGGGCTTCTCATTGCAAAGTTTGTGTTCTCGGGCCCCCTGGGTGGCTCAGTCAGTTAAGAGTCTGACTTTGGCTCAGGTCATGATCTCACAGTTCATGGGTTCGAGCCCCATGTCGGGCTCTGTGCTGACAGCTCAGAGCCTGGAGCCTGCTTCAGATTCTGTGTCTCCCTCTCTCTCTGCCCCTTGCCCATTCGTGCTCACTTGTTCTCTCTCTCCTCCCTCTTTCTCTCAATGTCAAAAATAAATAAATACTTAAAAAAATTTTTTTTAATTCAAAGTTTGTGTTCTTAAATGCTATGCCACATTGCCTCCCCATGACTGTATAACATTGTTTATCATCATCATTATATTTAGCCACTTGAGCAATCTCACTAAGGCTATAATGCTGCTGATGCTGATACAGGACACTACTTTGGGAACTACTGCTAACATACTACACATTCCATAAAAGGTTTAAATAGCACCATAGTATCATAAGCGAGGTCCAACTCAGGCTATTGGAATTATAATAAAACCTGCCTTTAAGCCATCTCTCCTGGAGTAGATATGTGAGCAAAATAGATGCATAGATAGAAAAAATATTAGCAAACATATCTAGTCATTAAATGAGCATTTAATACTTGGCAAGGATCTGTACTAAGTACTAGAGTTAGCATAGTAAATAAGTCTCATGTCCCCAAGGAGTATATAAGTGTAGTGAGGCGGGCAGAAATGTAAACTGCCAATTATACTACATTGTGATAAGTACTACTTGAAGAGTAAATTATGATGCCGTGGGAGTGCATAAGAGTGCCCTCAAGGACAATAAACAAACAACAAACAAGCAAACTCTAAACTAAATTTAAGCAGTTTCGTACAGTGTGGTATATCTGGGAATTTTAGGAAAGTCTCTACTTCAGTGTTACAGTTATTAAAGGAGTGGCTTTAAGAAAAAAACCTCAGGCAAGCCAAGAATTGCAGGGATCATAGACACTACCCAGTTGCAGACGATGCAGTCTTTCCATGAATATTAAAGAAAGGAATGCTGATCATTATATTAGTTAAAATAATAGAATGTGATAGTAGTTTAAACAGTCTTATTTCTCTCTCATATTCATTGATTCAAGATTGAAGGAGTCCGGTGCTGCTATAGCTGCTCCATGAAGTCATAACGGATGCAGGCTCCTTTCCTCCAGCACAATACTTCACCACTCTTAGAACGTGGTCCTCATTCTCAGGGTCCAAGGTGGCTGTTAGAATCTAGTTTTCACATCTGTCTTCCAGGCAAGAAGATGAAAGAATAAAGGGGAAAAAAGGCTCAACCCTCTTTTGTTTTTAAGGAGAGTCTCCTGATGTATCGCTGCACACTTTCCCTTACAGCTTACTGGCCAGAACTAAATCAGATGGCTATAAAGTCAGCGACAAATGAGGCTGAGAAATGTAGTCATTTAGACGAGTGACCAATGTACTCACCTAAAACATGAGATTCTGTTAAGAAAGAATAATGAGAAAGTAGATATTAGGAAGCAACTGGTAGTCTCTGTCACAGTCATAAATTAGTTTTCTTAGCTCACAGAGGTGGTAATCACTATTAGTAGAGAAAAATAATATTTTATTTTTTCTTTCTCAGCCTTCCTTATGATTCTCATTCCTTTTGAGCAGAATGGAATCTTTGCCACGCCATCTGTCTGGAAGGTAGGGCCTGTTCCTGCTTTATGAGTCCAAGATATAGTCAGTAGACATAAGACATCTTTTCATTATAAATTAAGAGTCTTGTATATGTGTGGAAAAGAACATCCTTAAGATTAAAAACTCTTAATATTTTCTTTTCACGACTCTTGAATGCCAGATTACTGAAGTTGTAATAGTAAAGCTATGAAAGAATTGATAATTAAGTGCTTTTATCATTCATTTATATGTCTCGTTCATTCTACAAATACATGATAAGTGGGTACTGTGTGCCAAGCTTTGGTCTAAGTGCTGAGGACATAGAAACGAGCAATACGGTTGAGATGTGTCATAGAGCTTACATTCTAATGAGAGAGGAAAGACAATAAACACATAAATATATATAAACATTATAGTTTCATATATTTTTACATACTGTTAAGTTGTGTCCTACCAAACTTCATAACCCTAACCCCAATATCTTCGAATATGTTTGTATTTGGAGACACAGCCTTCAAAGAGGTGATTAAGTTAACAGGGGACCCTTTGGGTGGGACATAATTCAACCTGGCTAGGGCCCTTATAAGAAGAGGAGATTAGGCCACACAGACTGATAACCCTGTGTGCAGAGGGGAACTACTGTAAGAGGCAGCGAGAGGGTGACCACCTGAAAGCCAAGGAGAGAGACCTTAGAGGAAACCAGTCCTGCAGGAACCTTGATGTTGGACTTCCAGTCTCTAAAACTGTGAGAAAGTGAGTATCTACTGCTTGACCCAGTGAGTCTGCTATGTTTTGTTATGGCAGCCCTAGCAAACTAATATAGGTACTAAAATGCAAATAAAATATTAACCGGGAGACCGCTTAGATTGGTGACCAAAGAAAGCAGCTTTTAAGCTGAAACCTAAATGATGCAAAGGAGTCAGCCATGTAAATATCTGGGGATGTATGTTCCTAGAAGAAGAAACATCTAATGCAAGGACTCATTTTTTTTTTTTTTTGTACAAGAAATAAGCTAAAAGTCAATCAAGCAAGTGATCATTTTCATCATCAAAAAATTGTTTCCTCGGTGTCTATTTGTTGATGGTGCTGTAGAAGGCATTACAGAGATAAATGTAAAGTGATACTGTAGCCCAGTAATAATGCCATCATTATTATTTCACTGTGAATTATGCTGTAAATATGCTTGTCACTGACTATCCAGTATCAAAATGACTTTACAGTTTCAGTTACAAATTTAAAGACTGTGCTAGCCAGTAGCCAAATTCTCATTTTGTTCTCCAACCACTAATACACTAATTTTACACAAGTCCTCCTTGACTATAGAAAGGAGCTCTTTTGGATATGACAGAAACATAAAATTAGAGCATGGTTCTCATTCAGGCTGTCTTCTTAAATGAGCTTTTTACAGAAAAGTCATTTGATACCTGAGCACATAAGATACTAAGTGACTTCATCTTTTCTCAAAAATGCAAGGGAAAAATGATTGTCATTGTTCTTGTGCCCTTTTTTTGCCACGTATTATCAATTTGAATTTTATATCATGACTTTTTAAAAGTCTATTTGTTCTGTAAAATCATCTCTCTCAGCTCTTACTACCATTTTGTGTTACACTTGCTTCCACTCAAATCCTAAAATTCTTTACAATACAAGACAATGCTTTATTGGAATTGGCAAGCCTCTTATTTTATGGTGACAGACTTGAGCAAAAGAAAGCAAGCTGCAGTTTCGTCAGTAATAATGTAAACAAACATTTATGTAGGAAGGAATAAGAGCAGTCACAATGAAGTGCATTTGTTAACAGGAGAAAAAAGTTGCAAGAACCAAATGCAGAGTACCTGAGTACACCCAACTAGCAACTAAATTCCTGATGGGTAAAAACAGACCTATTTGAGATGACTTGGCCACAGTTTTTTTTTTTTTTTCATAGTTAGGAACAATTTTGTGCATACAACATATAAGCTAGAAAATCCTATGTACACAATATATATTTAACATTTCATTATATTACATGTTTTTATATGTTTTTCCTCATTTTCCTCTTATGTGAAAGGGAACATTTCTAACTTATACTTCACATTAAAAAAAATTAGAATAACAACTCTAAGCAGCCTTGGCTCAATTTAAATCCCATTTGGTGGTCCCAGTATAGTTTTTATATCACACAAAAAAAGCCATCGCAATTTGCATCCCATCAACTATTCCCTTAACTCTAAAGAGCTATCATGCCACTCCTAGAGTGGGTCTCTAGGGTTGAAGTCTGTTCTATCACTCCTATGCTAGATCTATTTGGTAGTAAAATCAGGGTTACTAGCCTGGTGCCCCTTACCTGGGGGAAAAAAAAACACAACAATTCTGTATTAATCCTGTCTTCACGCTTTTCAGAAAATTGGTAATAAAAGTTGTCCTTTTACTCTCTGCTCCTTTTAATTCCTGGCATTCCAGAACTTGTTAGACTTGCCTTTCCAGCTTTCTTGGCAATGCTAGAGCTTGCTGCTGTTCTAGTATTCTAAATCTCCTGCAGTGTGTCTCCTTCATGCAGTTCCTTTCTTGCTGGTGGTGGGGGTCTGTTTTGGTAATATTTTTCAAATTACCAGCAAGTATCATGCAACGCATTCCTAGAAATTTCATCACTCTCCATCTGTGTTATTTCTGTCTTCCCTTTTCCTCTTTCTTTCTTCTTTACCTACCCACCTATTTGGCCTGTAAATGGACTCTTGGGCTCTTAACAACCTCTCTGTTTTGTTTTGTTTTTGTTTTTAATTCTGTTCTAAGGTGTTTCCGTACCTATAACTTGCATCAGAGTAGCTTTATTAACCTAACCAAAATTATGCTGGAAAGCATAACCGTTGTGAAATATCAACTATACAAGTGAATTAGAGAAGTTTTATGGGATCAAGACTGAGTTACTTAATAATATTGAGCAGCTGGTAGCCATTATTTTTAGTTCTGTCTCCTTAGTATCTATTCACAAGCCATTAAATTCACTTTTAAATTCTAAATAGTATTGACATGAAAATTAGAATAATTACTTATTTATAATATATCCATAAGATTCTAACCAGCTAGGTGGCATGAATTACAGGCATATTAAATCCATATTTGTTAGCCAGTTTTTTTAAGCTTATGTATTTATTTTGAGAGAGAGAGTGCACCCGTGAGCTCTTGCAAGTGGGGGAGGGGTAGAGAAAGAGGGAGAGAGAGAATCCCAAACAGGCTCTGCACTATTAGTGCAGAACCTGATGCAGGGCTCAACCCCATGAACCCTGAGATTGTGACCTGAGCTGAGATCAAGAGTTGGACCCTTAACCAACTGAGCTACCCAGGTGCCCATTAGCTAATTTTTTTGTGACATCTAGAAAACATTCTATCTTATACTGATAGAAACCAATAGCATCTGTTGCCTGGATATGCCACTTGGAGACCCATGAGCTGATATAGTTTTTCTCTGCCTTACTAGCTCTGCCATTGAAACAGCTCTTAATGAAGGAAGTTTCCCAACAAAATATAGATATGTTCTATGGAGGAGAATACTTTGAACCACACTGACAATAGCCTCTCAGCACTCTAGGAGAGGATTTTTAAAAGATGCCTTTTTTTTTTTTTTGCTGTTTTTTAAAATTTGTTTATTTATTTTGAGAGGGGGATCAAGAGAAAGAGTGGGGGAGGGGCAAAGAGAGGGAGAGACAGAATCTCAAGCAGGCTCTGCACTGATGTGGGTCTTGAACTCATGAACTATGAGATCATGACCTGAGCCAGGATCAAAAGTTGGGCTCCTAACCGACTGAGCCACCCAAGTGTCCCTTAAACAATGCATTTTTAATGTATGTTTACAAGTGGAATGCTATCTCCAGAAACTGTGATGGTCAAAATTTGAAATACATGTATAGATTTCCTGACGTTAACTTTTTTCTAAATAATAGAATGATAGTAAGGTCTCCTGTGATCCAGACTTGACTTCTGCAATATGGTTACGTTGAAAAACCCAAAGGGGAGGCATCTAAAAGCCTTGTACAGCAACCTTTGTTATGTACCAAAGAAACCTAGAAGTCTGTGTTAGCACTTTAGGATGAATATAGCTAAAGATACCATATTAAGACTCTTATCAATTTACACCGAATGGTTTAACACTGTATATGCAGGTATAGGCATGAATTGTCCTATAAATAGCAAAGCTTCATTATTAATAGAGAGGTTCTCCAATGAATATTGCGTTTCATAAAAATTTATTCTTTCATTTGGCATTTGTCCCCTTAAGGATCTAACAGAAAACACACCTAATTCTAATGCAGAAGTTTAAGTTCTGGCTTTTTAAGTAGATTGGCAGATGAGTCTCTTAAATTGTCTATCACTTCAAAATATCTATAAAACTCACATAAACTATACATTCCTTGCTTATACTAGCATTTAATATTTTGGACCCAGTTCATACAATTTTGTTTGTTTTTGAGAAATATTATAACTGTGAGAGAGGTGATGTACCACTAAATCATTCCTAATTACTTAGAATTTGATTTTTACCATTTCTGACAGCTTGCACCAAAACATGCATGCCTGTGTGCCTATGCATTAGAGCCAGTCTCAGTTGCCGTGAAGAATTAGAGTCAATCTAGTAACTCTAACAGTGGACTAATATTCAGCCATAAGAAGAAGATCCTGTCTTTTATGAAAACATGGATGGACTTTGAGGGCATTATCTTAAGTGAAATTAGTCAAATACTGTATGATATCATTATATGTGGAATCTTAAAAGAGCCAAACTCATAGAAACAGAGAGTGGAATGGTGGTTTACGGGCTTGGGAGTGGGGAAAAGGGGGAAATGTTGGTCAAAAGCACACACTTCAAATTGCAAGATGAGGGGCACCTGGGTGGCTCAGTCGGTTAAGTATCTGACTTCGGCTCAGGTCATGATCTTGCGGTTCGTGAGTTCAAGCCCCGCATCGGGTTCTGTGCTGACAGCTCAGATTCTGAAGCCTGTTTCGGATTCTGTGTCTCCCTCTCTCTCTCTGCCCCTCCCCCACTCATGCTCTGTCTTTTTCTGTCTCAAAAATAAATAAACAAACAAACAAATTGCAAGACGAATAAGTTCTGGGGAACTAAGGGACAGAATAGTGATTGTAGTTAACAATATTGTATTGTATACTTGAAAGTTGCTAAGAGATCTTAAATGTTTTCACTGAAGAAGAAGAAGGAGGAGGAGGAGAAAGAGAAGGGGAAGAAGAGGAAGAAGAAGAAAGAGGAGGAGAAGAAAGAGGAAGAGGAGAAGGGGAAGAAAAAGGAGAATGAGAGGAAGAGGAAGAAGGAGGAGGAGGAGAAGGGGATGAGGAAAAGGGAAGAGGAAGAGGGAGAAGAAGGATGAGGAGGAGGAGGAAGGGAAGGGGACAGGGATGGGGAAAGGGAAGAAGAAGAGGAAGAAGAAGAAGACAAGGAGGAAGGGGAAGAGAAAGAAACGGTAATTATGTGAGGTGATGGGAGTGTTAGCCCTACTGTGGTAATCATTTAAAAATATATAAGTGTATCAAATCAACATGTGGTACATCTTAAACTTGCACAATGTTATGCATCAATTGTATCTCAATAAAGCTAGAAAAAGTCTAGTAACTTTGAGAAATTGAGATCAATAGCAATGCAATTAAAAAAGGTATTGTAGTCCTTTAATGTGTAGTTTTGAAAGTATTTTACAAGGTAAGAAGCTACTTTGGAGGTTTGAAATCATTGTTTCATCTTTGGAGGTCACTGGAAAAGCTGCAAAAATACTCTGAATTTGTCAGTAAAAATCATTCTCAATAACATAAAGCAAAATTGCCAATTTTTATTTATAATTTCATTTAAAGGAATACATATTTCATTCCTATCATATATATTAACTTCATCTTATCTTAATCTGGGAAAATTAAGAAGTAAATAAGATATAGTCATGGCTTTCAAGATAATTTCAAGATTGTAACAAAGATGGGCCTATTGATAACTATAATTCAAGGAAGAAAGAGGCATAATCAATATGCATTGGCAAAGAGGAAGAGCAATTAAGTCTGACTAGGGCAATTAGGATTACTTTATAAGGGAAATAGTACTTAAGTTTTTCTTTGAAGGATGAATGAAAAATTAAATTGAAAAGAAGGAAAATAGAGAATTCTAAGATGGTGGAAGTATAGAAAATTGGAGATAAGAATGTGCATGGTAAATTAAGATATGAGGATGCAAGCAGTAAAGATCTAGATGATTAAGTTGGACACACAGAGTTGTCTAACCCAGGTTTTAGAAAAGACTGCAACAATACATTTTATGATGAGTTAAAAAAATCAATAGATAAGATTAAGGAATATTAATAAACCATATAAGAGGTCATGAACTGGGGAATTATCGGAGAAAATGAAAAGGAAGAAATAGGTTTGAGCCATACTAGTGACATTGAATTTACTTAACTGAGTAGAATGTAAAGGTTTACAAAATTTCTAGTTTTAATGACTGAGTGGTTATATCATTATCAAGATAAGAAACACAAAGAGGGAAAATAGCATGCTTTCAGATGGAAGGGAGGTGATGAGTTTATAGGTGGATATGTGGAGTAACAGTGTTTTAGAATAGTTATGTGAAGTGCTAAACAGATATTGCATTTATGCATGCATTTATTTATTCATGTATTCAGAACACACAGAAAGATCCAATAACATACTCCACAATAAAATAAAATCAGATATAAGGTAATTGACTGTTAGGGCTGGACCCCGGGGCTTCTTACCAGTAAGCTACCCAAGCTTATCTTGGTCCTTTCCTTAACCTTACAGTAAGTGCTTATTTTATGAGATTGTACTTTTTAAACCCATATAGTATTACTATGTGTTTGACTGTATTTATTGAGTGGCTGTTATGTACTGGACACTGTTCTAGGCACTGAGGATAGAAAATGAACAAGATATACACATTACTTATACTTCAGTACTTAATATTCTAGTGAGGGAAATAGAGAACAAATGAAACAATAAGGAACAGATAGTGAAAAAAAATAAACCAAAATAAGTGGATAGAGAAGGTTAGAGGTATGTACTACTTAAGATTGGATAGTTAGAGAAGACTCTCTGAGGATATAATATGAGATGACATGATGACATAAGATAATAAAATGATACAAGAGAATTAGTTGAAGATATGGAGGATAAATGTTCTAAGAAGTAGGAACAGTAAATAGAAAGATCCTAATATGGTAATAAAATTAGTATTTTCTAAGAATAATAAGAAGGCCAGAGTTAGAAAATGAATGTAGAGAGGTATATAGGAGTTAGCTGATAAAGGGTATTCAGCCATGATAAAGAGTTTAGATTTTTACTGTTTTTATTGTTAAGTTTAATGACATACTTTTTAGCAAGATACTAATAATCTAATTTACATTTTCAGAAGATCATTGTGATTCCTATTTGGATAATAGAGTATAGGAGGGCAAGAGCAAAACTGTGGAGTCAAGTTGAGAGGTTACTGCAGTGAATGATAATCATTATTTGGAATAGAATTGCAGTGGTTGCGATAATAGGAAGTATTCTGATTTGGGATATATTTTAGACTGAAGATTTTATGATGGATTTGGTGTGAGGAAGGATATAAAAATAATTTTTAGATTTTAAAATTGAGTAATGGGAAAATGGGACATTCATTAAGATGGGGCAGACAGGAGAGGAAGAGGTATAGGTAACAGCAGGAGGGCAAAACAGTGACTTCCATTTTGAATATGTTAATTTGAGATATTTGGTAGATATTCAAGGGAATATCTTGAGCAGACAGTTGGGTATAAAAGTCTGACCCTTATTAGAGAGATAAGAGCTGGAGATATTGAGTTGGAAATAATCAATATTGTGGTGGATACATTCTGTTTCTTCTCCAGTTCCCATTGATTTAGTCACAGGAGGTGACAATGGGTTCTCTTGTCCTCTGGCTTTTGATTAATTTCTTCCAATGGAAAACCTTTGCAATGGAAAGGAAGGAGGGAGAAGTTCAAGTTTCATTTGTTACCCTGATTCCTTCTCTAAGGTATTAAAATGGGCTGTCTGATGCCCTCACCCAAATGTCATAGTTCTTGTCACGTGTCCCTGTTTACCCAGCTCTCTCTCACTTGCTTCCAGGCTATCCCCCCTCCTTACCCTTTTAGTCCTAGGGGTGGTAACAGACCTCCTGCTGTTACTTACCATAGTGTATTTCATTACACTTTATGATTTCCTCCCACCCTGCTCACACTTCTGTGAAAGACCCTTTATCAAATCCTTCTCTGATTATCCTAATTTTAGTATGCCATCTCTTTCCTGCTGGGACAGAAAATAATACAGTATTCCCCAGGCTCTTTCCCAATGGTCTATTAAGACTAATATAGTAATTGTTACTAGAAGTGGCCCCAGAAAACGACTCTCAAATGGAATTCTGGGATTATTTTTCACATATTTGAGTAGTGCATTGATAACCATCTTGGTGGGAGTGGAGGGTGGGGAATGGGGCATGGGTAATCCATGGCATGCAGTGGCATTATGACTGTTTAAATTAACACCAGTAAAGCAGGCAAAGTGTTGTGCAGTGAGGTGGTTGTGGCACTTATCACTATGGCAATCATGGTAATTATAAAGATGGTGACATCAACTGTCTTCTCTTGATAGTCGTAAGGAATTATACAAAAGGTAAATAAAGGATAAATTGAATATCCAACTGAGATCATGTATAGAAAAATCAAGTCTCTAGCAGCTTGAAGGAGCCCTTCATCTCCTGAATCTGATAAAATATAGCTGGGGATCAAGTCCATGCCATGAATGTAACAGTTGAAGATATGACCACCAGTTAAACCCAGCAAGTTTTTTATATTGTGGTAAAGGAACTGGTTGGAAGAAGATGGATCTCATATGCTAGAATAGGGACATTTGGGCAGACAAAAAACAGAGCTGAGAACTTTGAATTCCTGTATGTCTTTCTAGCAGAGGCAAACTCTCCCCCAGTATTTGAGGGAACCAGCCTTTCAGTTACTGACTCTAGGGTAGTAGTTTCACCATCTGATGCTTATTCTTCCTAGGAACAACCTCTAATTCTCTCAGAAGCCTCCAGATTGATAATGAGTTTTAGACTTTAATGTAGCCAGAAGGAGAAGTACAAAACTGGGTGTTTGAGGAAGAAATATCCTAACAATGGAAGACTTATGAAATCTCATTGATTTCTATTGGCAGGAGTCTGGAGAGTATATATGGGAGTGAATAATATGGGTGTTAGATCAAGGAAGAAAAAATATAAGGCTGGATTAGGTTGACAAGAATGTATTTATTCCTCAGGATTTGGGATTTAATGTATTGTCTTGAGTGCCTAGGAGTATGGTATTAATAGTCTGGTTGTCTGTTTCAAGCCTGGGTCAGTCAATTGTGGCTGACATTCAATAGGTTGAATAACATAACTTCTCTGACACAATATAGGGGAAAGAATCAAGTCTTGGGAAAATAAGAATACTAGAATGGGTTTATTATGTTAACCAGATCAGCCAAACTTTATTTGAATTACCCAAGAGGGCCCTGAGAACATACTCTTTATCAAGACCTTAAGGAATGCATTGTTAAAGGAGAGGTACCAATATCCTTGAAAACTGAAGCAATGCTCTTTGGTGGCTTTTCTCCCTATGCCAGCATTTAGAGTAGGGCATGGAATGATGGAATTGCATTTTATGATGACAATGGGAATAATAGGAAGCCTGAGAATTAGAGGCCAAGTAGGAGTGCTTATTTATTACAGACAAAGTGGATGAAATTACCATAATAAGCCACATACCTGGAGTAATAATCAGAATGTTTTGATTTTCAGGGATCTTTGGCAGCAGCTAATTGATCATGGAGTTTTTAGAAACAAAATAAAAGGGGATGTATCTAACTAAGGAGCTCCTTGGTATATCTAGGGAGAAAAATCCTAGGCCTGGTGGATATAAAATTAACTTAAATTGCAGTAATGGGGATTTGCTTCTTTTTACCTTGTCCCTAGACTTAATCTACTTTATAGACTTAGAGACCTTTATTTGAGAAGGTGGTTAGACCTTTCAAGGAATTGCCTGGCAGTAGGGTCACAGATATATATCATGACTATTCCTCCACATCTGCCTCAGAGATACTTGCAGCTATTTAATTGATTGTTCCTGGACCAGTGGTTCTTAAACTGAAGTATGCATCATAATCACTTGGAGGGCTTTTAAAACAGAGATTTCTAGGTCCTACTGATTTAGCAAGTTTGGGATAGAGACACCAGAATTTATATTTCTAGTAAGTTTCCAAGTAATTTTGATGCTGCTGGTTTAGGTACCACACTTTGAGAACCACTGCACTGGAGAAAGGAAGCAGATATCTTTAGGGGTTATTAAATATTTCTTCTCAATAATTCGAATGCCTGGAGTCCTGAATACTACTGAGGTCCACTAGCCAGAGTTGTGATTTATGAAGATCTGATAATAAATTCTCTGTTATCGGATGGCCCAAGTCCATTTCAGAAAGTGTCCAGAGGAACTTCAGAACCATTTTTTTCCCTACAGGCCAAAAACGCATAGTAAAAATAGGAAAAGTTAATGATAGAATTTCCTGATATGAAGTGAGTTCTACTGCAGAAGAGGAGCAAAGTTGAAGCCCCTGGAACTGTGTCTTCCTTTGCCAAGATAAACCAAAAGCAATACTTCATCAAAAAGAGGATGTGCCCCCCCCCAAATACTTGAACAATTTCATAGATAGTGAATCCTACAATATCCCCATTTTACTCACTTGCTTGGTGGCTGAGGTGAAAGTCAGACAGGTCTTGGAGAATGAAGATAAATTATAAAAACTTAATTAAGTGATGATGCCAATTAGATCTTATGTTCCCAATGTCGTATCTTCACTGGAGAAAATCAGGATAGCTACTGACACCTATAACTTAGCAAATGCATTTCCCCCTTTCCTGTATTAGTAAACAGAAACAGAAGCAGTTTCTTTCACAAGGCAGGGATATCAATATGCCTTTCCTCTCTTGGCCTAACTTATGTCTGCTCATCTCTCTGTCAAAATATAGTCAAGAGATACCTTGACTGATTTGATATTTCACAGAATAGTATGATCATTAGACTTATTAAGTGAGGAGAAGAAGACACGTTAAGTGTAAGTGACATGCGATCACTGCCTACGTTCTCTGGGAGGGGTGGGGGGGTGGGAAAGAAGAAGAAAAGAAAACAAAAAGTAAGCAACATGTGTACCAGGGTTGGAGATAGATCTCATGAAAACACTGTCGCTTTAGTGAGGTTGCTAGGAGTCCAGGGGTCTGGGATATGTCAGGAGATCCAACTTAAAATGGAGCTGATTTGCTGCACTGCCCTTCACAACGAAAGGGACAGAGTTGGATTTTGGGAGGGAACATCTGGGCATGCTACTGTCATGTATTTAGTGGGCAACCTTAAAGTTGCAAATTTTGTGTGGACCTCATAGCAAGAAAAAGCTGTACACCTTGGCATTATGGCCTAACAAACCTAATGGCATTAGAAGTGTCTGTGGTAGGGGCACCTGGGTGGCTCAGTTGGTTAAGTGTCAGACTTTGCTTTGGGTCATGATCTCGCAGTTCATGAGTTCAAGTGCCACATCAGCCTCTCTGCTATCAGTACGGAGCCTGGTTTGGATCCTCTGCCCCCTCTCTCTCTCTGCCTCTACTCCGCTCCTTCTGTGTCTCTCTGTCTCTTTCTCTCTCAATATAAATAAATAAATAAATAAATAAATAAATAAATAAATAAATAACTTTTAAAAAAAGTATCTGTGGCCGACTGACACATCCACTCCATTCTTTACTGTGTTCTGTGCCCAAGGAGGCTAAGTTACATGGACTGAGTAATAAGCTCATTTGCCTTCAATATGGAGCCTCTGGCAGTTTCTAGGAGGAGAAATAGTGTCGACAATAGAATTTTGGATCATGGCCAAGCCCTCTTCTGCTAACTAATGTCTGAAGAGATTAGCAATCATTCACTTGCCACTGGACCTGGTAGAAACTGAACACCTTACCAAAGATATCAAAGTACTATGTGACCCAATTGCCCATCTTTAATTGGTGTTATCTAATTCATGGGACCACTGAATTGAAAGTACACAGAACAATTCTATTATAAAATGGACATGGCATAAATAATATCATGTAAGTCTAGAAGAGATAAACTGCAGAAGCAGAATGGCTCAGATTCCTATGGTACTGGCTTGTATTGCTTTGCAACCTTTTCCTCCACTCACACCTATGGTCTCCTGGAAAGTTCCTTGTGACATGTTCCAACGTAAGTCTCAGATGTATCTACAAAAGTGACAATGTAGCAATTTTATGTGAATTAACTCTATCCCATACCCCTTACTACTTTATATGAATAACACTCATGATGGCTAATGTTGCAGATTTCAAGTGGGAGTATGATTAAACTGATATGCTCCAGTTGATAATATGGTATCTGATGGGACTTCGTGTGTTGTACTAGTTCCCTATGGCTGCCATAACAAATTAGAACAAACTGGATATTGTTGGCAAACAACACATATTTATTCATTCACAGTTCTGGAGTCCAAAAGACAAAAATGAATGACACTAGGCCAAAAATCAAAGTGTTCACAAGTCCGTATTTTCTTCAGAGGCTCTAGAGTCGGATCTTTTTGTTCCTTGCCTCTTCTAGCTCCTGGTCACTACTATCTTTCCTTGGCTTTTGGTTGCATCACTCCAGTCCCTGCTATTGTCTTCACATTGCTTTCTCCTCTATGTATGTTTCAATTTTCCCTCTGCCCCTCTTTCTTATGGAATTTGGGGTCCACCCAGATAATCCAGGATGATATTCTTTAAAAAAATTTTTAATGTTTATTTATTTTTGAGACAGAGAGAGACAGAGTGCAAGCAAGGGAGGGGCAGAGAGAAAGGGAGACACAGAATCTGAAACAGGCTTCAGGCTCTGAGCTGTCAGCACAGAACCCGATGCGGGGCTCGAACCCATGAACCGCTAGATCATGACCTGAGCCGAAGTCGGGCGTTTAACCAACTGAGCCACCCAGGTGCCCCCAAGATAATATTCTTAACCATATCTGCAAAGGCTCTTTTTCTAAATAAGGTAACATTTACAGTTTCTAGGAATTAGGGCCTGCTGTCTCTGGGGACTGTTATCTAGCCCACTAAATGTGACTGCTGTCTCCGGGCCACAAGTTTTCTGCCTGTTTAGGCTCAATGTATGCTGAGATGTAGAAGGGATTGGAATGTCCTGAATAACTTCCATCTGCCCCTCCACATCCACTCTACTATTTTCCATAGCATTCTGTGCTCTAGGAGTCTAAAACTCTGTTGCCCTTTGGCTTATACTTGAGTTCAGCCCAAACTTGGTGAGAGATGGAAGGGAGAAAGTGGAATAAGGTCAAAGTATTTATTTTCCTCTCTCTTTTATTTCTATCCCTTCACCAAAGATGTTCTGCATCCCTCTACCAAAAATTATAGCTCCTATTAGATGCCCCCCTCTACATAGTTCTATCTTCCTGAGTTTCCTTTCAACACTTACTCTCCTTGCTCCCTCAGGCTTCAGGAAGGTTACAGAACAGTTGTATGTTGACAAATATTTAACAGCTGTGTCTCTAAGAACCATATGTATACACAGATAGATGAGCAGACAGACTGAGAAGTGTGGATGTTTGTTATAAATTTTTCCAATATAAAGGCTGCATAAAACACAATTTACAAATAAAAACGAAATATATAGTACAGTACATTTCCTGCGGCCAATTGATTTTCATAGAGAATTTTGTTGATTTTTGCCAAACTCTTATGATTGATAAGCAAGTGTAGAGCCAATATGGATTTTGGTTGATATTTTCATTTATGTTAATGCTTACAATGAAAGTGAAACAAGCATATTTTGGAATTTGTAAAGGATGTGAATGACTTCTTAACTAAATTAGTTAATAGTTTTTGACTACTGGAAGAATATATTACCGAGTTTTTAAATTATTATTTTGATGTAATGAAACACTTTTAAGTATAATCTGCATTACTAACATTTTCTCCATCACTTTGTCAAGTCTGTGCTAATTTCTGTGGTATAAGTTCTCCATCCATGGCCAATTTGCAGCTACCAGTATGGTATCATTGACTGTAAAATTGAGAAGAGATGTGAAGTAGTGTTATATATTATTTTTGTCATACAGTTATAATAGACATAAACCTAAAGAAACATGTATAATAGAAAATTGTAGTAAAATAATTGAGAAATGATGGATTTTTAATATTTATTACTTTTACTTTTAGTATTTATTTAATCATAAGTTTATATAGTTTAATTTTTAATAATGGCTGCATTTGACAACTGACTTGTAAACTGTCAAAAATTTAATAAGAGTCTGTTCTCATAAGCCAGTATAAGGTTGGTCCTGTATACCATCACAAAACAGAGCTCTGCTGCTCTTTATTCTATGGTACTGTCTTATCCCTTACATATTCCACATCATGTTCACAGCTTGTAAATAAATGGTTCCTTAATTAAACTCTCCTCACATTACCCACATAGAATGCACTATTTTCTATTTTTCTGCTGGAGTCTATATTGATAAAAGCATGAGAATATTATTAAACTTTTAGAAATAGATGATAATCCTATGGAATAAAAAAAAAGAGAGAGAAAGAGGGATGAGGCTCAGAGCATTTGAAGACCCAGAAAGAAGGAACAGTTAAAGAGACCTGAGTAGTAATAGCTCATGAAATAGGAAGGAAAACAGAAGAATGTGGTGTCCTAGTTAGAAAGAGAAGACAGTATTTTAGGAAGGAAGGTATGATCAATTCTGTCAGATGCTTCGAGGTCAAGTAACATGAGGACTGGTAACTGATCATTCATTGGGTTTGGCAAAATAGATATTGTTGGTAACTTGAATAAGCCTTCATTGACATGGTGGAGATGAAAGTCTTACAGTGAGTTAAGAATGAGAAGTGATTAAGTGGCCACAGCAAATATAAATACTTTTATGATGAGTTTTGTTTTTAAGGAGAATAGAAAAAAAAGGAGATTTAACTGTTAAGGGATATGGGACTAGTCATCCACTTAACATGATGGAAGACAAATATATGGGGACATATACAAATAGGTTGGCGTATATAGTTGTTGGAATATGGTGTGGCTGTTTTCTCACTGCTTCTATTTGCCCAAGTAAATATGGAAGCAATGTCATTGGTTGAAAGTAAAAAATAAAGGGATGTTTGAGGTTTAAGGAATGAGGAGACGTGATTTAGCTTTCATTATTTTTGACTTTGTGTTATTTTACTTAGGGAAAAAAACATTAAACATGAAAATATAGTAGGATTGCAAGGGCAGTCTATGAAAAACAAAACTCTGCATATTCAGAGCCTTACTCAGTATTTGGCACATATTAGGAGATTCATTTATTTATTTACAAATGTTTTTCTAGCACCTGCTGTGTGCTGAGCACTGTTCTAGGAACAATGAACAAAACAGAAAAAAATCCCTGCCTGCTCTTTGATGCATTAGAACATTGGCTGGCAGACTATTTCTGTACAGAGGCAGGTAGTGTATAATTTAAACTTTGTGAGCTAGGTGGTCTTTGTTGTAAACTCTCAACTCTGTCATTGTAGTACAAAACAAACTGTAGACAATACATAATAGAATGGACTAGGCTGTTGTAATAAAATCTTACAAAAACAAGTGGCAGACTAGATTTGGTCCACAGGCCATTGTTGGCCAAACTTTATGTTAAAGGGGGTTTGGTGCAAAGAAGACAAGGAAAGCACAGAAGAAGACAGGGAGTACTAAAGTTGAAGAATTTTATTTTTAAATGCAATGAACAGGTGAAGTCATGCTGAGAAGGTATGATTTAAGTCAAAGCTTAGAGAAGCTGAAAGACTAAGCCATGTGGATGAGCGTTCTCAAAAGAGACTGCAGTGTAAATGTTCTTGCAGGAGTGGACCTTGTGTTGTACATCAAGGTGGCTAAGCAGAATGAATGAGGAGAAGTAATATTAGATGAAATCAGGGATTTAAGAGGGAGAAGGATAACTTAGGTTTTTGTAGTCTACTGTTAAAGACTCTAAATGAAATGGAATATCACAAGAGGGTTTTGAGCAGGAACTGACATGATTTGAATTGCAGCATTACTTGGCTGCTTTATTGATAAAAATGGGGGCAACTATGGAATCAAAAATAATTTTTGAATGAATAAAAGAGTGAATGAATGAATGAATGAGTGAACGAAAGAACGAACAAGTGAACATGATTGAGGATACATTTCATGTAGCTGAATATTTGGGATCGGAAGTATCAACTGAGGAGTCTGGAGGAAGTCATAGAAGCTACAAGCAAGGATAGAATGAGAGGGCAATTATGGCTAGAACTTTAGGAATAACCAGGCCAGGGATTGACAGAGAAGGAGGAATTAGTGAAGGTGATAGAAAAGGACTATTGAGGAGCGCCTGAGTGGCTCAGTCGGTTAAGCCTCCTGACTGCCAACATAAAAGTAAGCCAATGGACTAATTTCATTATAAGCATAATATCTACTTAAACAATTCATTAATTCATTAATGTTTGTTGGCCATTAACATTTGCTAAACACTCTGCCAGGAACTGATCTCTTCATTATAGTCTAACACATTCTGCTGGAAATCAGTAATGACAGTGACACACAATGTTATTTAACCTATATCTACAAGAAATTCTGGAAGATTCCAAGGAAATTAAGAGGTCAGTATACCTGTGTAACTAATCAAAATAAAAAAGTTAAATAAAATATTACTGGCTTCTTGCATTTCTATAGCACCACAGTCTTTTCAGATAGTAACCAAGGAGTTCGTAGATAAAAGCAAAAAACAAAAAACAAACCAACAAAAAAAAGAGAAAAAACCAAAAACAATATGATGAAGCCAAAAGTTAAGAGTAGAGGTGAAACAAAAAATCATATAATGGTTATTAGAGCAGATGAAATGGAATTCAGGTCACATAATACCTCAGTTCTATTTAGTTGTTATTCATATTTTCTAGTAGGTGTCTTATTTATAAATATGCATGTAAGAACTTGTAATTTTTGGTAAGACCTTAAACATGTTTTATCATTCCCTGATTTTAAACTTCTAA
The DNA here is from genome assembly GCA_028646485.1 of Cryptoprocta ferox. NCBI lineage: Eukaryota > Metazoa > Chordata > Mammalia > Carnivora > Eupleridae > Cryptoprocta > Cryptoprocta ferox. Next base: position 41,852,850 of record CM053578.1, read on the forward strand.
ATATAGCCTTTTCTGCTTATTAGCTGTCTAGAGGTATGCTGGCCCATGTGACCTTTTACTATAATTTACTTATAAAGTCAGTAGTCCCAGGTTCCACATTTTTCTATTGTAATACACATTTAAATCTTTGAACTCTAATATTGAATAAACTCTGGAATGACTTTGAGCTCTGGATGTTGAGCTAGGTAACCTTGAACCTCCCATAAATTGGAGAAAACCTCTAAAACAGCCAAAACAAAGCTCTTGACTTTCTAAATATAACGTTTGTTTGACTCCTTGACTTAATTGTGAACTCTGTTGTTTTTCCTTGACTGCTTGCCACTATCATTGAAGTTAACCTTTTTTCTACTTAGTTGAAAATCATGCTTCAATGGCTTAAAAGACAAAATTGCATTCCTTCTAATTAAATCTTAAAAAGTCTTTAAGATGTGTCTTGAAAAAACAAAAACAGATGTATTTGTTAATTCTCCTAAATTATGATCAAGGGCAATGAATCCTCCCTTTAACTGTTTGTCCTTCCTTTTCAGTCTGTTTGACAATAAATTTACTGTGTTACTTATATTCTAACTTTAATTCTTTAGTTTTATCTAATCAATCTTCACTTTTATTTTTTAGTCTTTCAAACAGTCTTTCGTTCTGTGTATTTGGCTTTTAAAAATTAAAAAGTTACATATGCCTTTGGTAACAAAATCCATCAATATAGAATGGTGTAAAATAAAACATGAAAGCTCTTTTGCACTTTCCCTAATCCCAAACTACTTCCTAGAGGTAGTTATTATGAAGTTTGGTAATGGAGTGGTGTCGTGTTTCTAGCCTGTTTTCTCTACCTATAAACATATATTCACATTCACGCTCACATGTGTTCTACAACTTGTATTTTTGAATTATTATATTGTATGGCAAAAATAAACACTATTGTTGAGAATGAGTGAAGTGTTAAGTGAGTGAATGGAGATATATATATATATATATATATATACACACATATATATTTCATGAGATATTTGAATATTTTAAAAATACCACTACTGTATTAGAAAACTTATTTTCTCCTCCTTTTTCGTATTACAGTGATTTAGTAAAATGCCTTTTTAAACATTTAGAAAAATTCTTAAAGCCCACATTAGAATTAGTTCAAACAGGTGACAAATGGTAATTTGTCTTTTTCATTTTCAAAAAGATTGTTATTACATGTTTTTTGCTTTATATTTATAAACTAAGTAGATTTAAAGTGTAAGTAGAAAAATATAGCAGTATTAAGAAACGTACAATGATTTCATTAAATCATGTTAGCGTTTGTAACATGCCATTTACTGCCTCATTCTAAATAGACCATTCTAACATTACATAATTTCAAGTATAGATCCAGCGTATTCTACTGCAGTGCTTTCTATAAAGAGACATGGAAAAAATGTGAACTCTGTTACTGTGTTTTTGCTACTTATGAACAAATTACATTCATTTGGCTTACAACATATATGTAATATCTCTGCGGGACTTATTCTCTATATATATATCAAAGCTTTAATTTTGAAACGGTGAGGTTCTGTAAGTGCCTGTGAATTCATAATACACGGGGTGCCTTGCAACCAAATATATATTCAGTTCCCAGCATTATGGGTGTTTCCAATTTCAATAACTATAATATTATCACCTTTGGACTTTTATGGCATCTTTCATCCGTGGATCTTAAAGGGCTTTACAAACATTAATTCGCACAACATTCTTGTGAGGTACAGAAATATCATTAACCCCGTATTACAGATGAGGAAACAAGCGCAGAAAGGTTAATAATACATGCACCACTCTCTATTTGTACAGTGTCTTTCATTCAGGGAACTCTTGAGTACCCTGGATCCTTTACGAGACTAGTATAGAACAGAACTGTCACAGACTTATAGATTAACTCATGGCAGACTTTTCTCAAAAAGTATGTCATTTGAGAAATTGCCCCCATAGTATATAGATCAATAAATAATACTGAGTTATATTCAAATAGTTTTCAGTTGTAATTGGGAATCGTGGATTCTGATTTATCCTTAACTTTCTCTTCAGTCTTTCTCTCTCGTTTTACTTTTCTCTCTAGGTATGATTAGGTAATGATGCAACATAGGCAACAGACTAAATAAAATTGTGTTTTGCATACGAAACAAAAGAGGACTTCAAAATTAACTAACATACAATGACATGATACCGGTTTTGTTGCTGTATGCTTTTTAGGCATCAATAGTTATTCATTAGATTCAAAAGAGAAAAGAAACAACTTAAGTTTTGTATATTTTTATTGTTTTCATTTTCTTTGCTAATTTTTTATGTCAAAACCAGTTTTAATATCTTCCAACTACTCAGTCCTCAATATTCACATATTTGCAGTAATTTCTCTATGGTTAACAGACAAGGGGCCTGATCTGAGTCGCCCACAGCCAGAGTTTTCTCTATCACTGATCTCTTCCTAAAAACACTAAAGCTCCTCTTTCCAGGACCTCTCTATGTAGCTTTCCCTTTCTCAGTCTTTTTACTATTGGAATTTACTAAGGGATCCATTAGTATTATTTCTTTGCTCCTCTCTTGCCCACCTAAGGTTATTCATAGGTTTTGTGTCCTCAAGGGCTCAGGGTACTGTGCTGGGCACTCGGAATATGGTGGTGTGCAAGACAGACTGGCTGACAGGAGCTTACAATGTGGATGTGGAGACAGACATTAAAGTAGAAATTATAATTGCATTAATTACATGACCAGGAAGAATCTCTGTGGGGGAAAAAAAAAAAAAAAGGTCTGTAAATGGTTAACCCACAGGCTGGCAGCACAGTCCTCACTTAGTAGAGAAGAATGGACCATTGTAACGGTGATTCAAGGAAAAAGAAGATACCTCGATTCCTTGATTACTGTGGATGGATTTTGAAACATGATCCTTGGAGTAGAGCCCAGCTGAGTGGGGCTCTGAGTGGGGGACCTGTGCTGATTCACACAGGATAGGCTCTGGTCCTATGCTTCAGGTAGGCCTGTAAGGAAGCTAGCTGGGATGCTTGCATCAAAGTGTTGGTGATGAATATATAAGAAAGACATATAAGAAGTAGAAGAGAAGAAGAAACATTTTTTGCTTTTCTTTTTCTTTCAGTATGAAAGACATCCTCCTTGCCCGTATAGTTGCTTCTTAGGCTTGCACACTGTCTTCCCTTATCATTGCTTTCTGGGAATCTCCTCTCTAAATCTTGACTTCGTCTGTTCCTTCTACAACTTCATCTAGCAATGAGGATCCGGTGCTGAAAGCTCTTGGTCCCCCTTTTTTCCCTTAATATTGACTGGCTTTACTCCCTCACAGGAAAAGGATTGCCACTGAAGGAGCAAAGAATCTTTTAAAGATATGGTTGTGGGTACCAAATCGGTGTTTGCCTCAGGCCAGCATGCTTTACCTTAATTGTGCAACAAGAGTACTGGGGTGATGTCTAACTACCCATATGTTTGAAGGAGTGCTGCTCACAGTACATTTCATCAAGGGGTGGCAAGAACATCTCTGTTGATACACCCAGATTTTCACAGTTAGGCACAGAGATTTTAAATGTTATGCTTAATCTCAACAAATTAAGTAGAAAGCTTTTTTTCTTTTTTAAGGACAGCTCCTCAGTTTTGGGCTGATGTTATCAGTAGGCTGAGCAGTTTCTAATGTGATAGAAGTTAAGCCTCGCTCTCCCTTATGGGATTTTATAAACATGTTAAGTAGGCAAATGAGAGACTGATGAATAGGACTAAAGCCACACAGGCAGAGAGAGATGGAATAGACACAGACTCCGTTTGTATTGCTGTGCATTGTAGAACTGGAACTCAGTCCCCAAACATGCTTAGACATGCAGACTTTAAAACCACACAGAGTTGGGGTCAAGTCCCACTAGAGCTACTCACATATGTGTCCTAGTGCAAGTTCCTAAACTTTGAGCTTCAGTTTCTTCATCTGTAAAATAGGGATAATATTGGGGCTCCTGGGAGGCTCAGTCAGTGAAGCGTCCGACTCTTGCTTTCGGCCCAGGTCATGATCTCATGGTTTGTGAGTTTGAGCCGTACATGGGGCTCTGGGCTGACAGTGCAGAGCCTGCTTGGGATTCTCTCTCTCCCTCTCTCTGCCCCACCTCCACTCACTCTCTCTGTCTCTCTCAAAATAAATAAATAAACTTAGAAAAATGAAGCTAATATTACCTACTTTATGTGATTATTCAGAGACCTAAACTATAGGTGCAATGTTATAAATAGCCCCCAAGGAAGTTATTATTTACTGCTTTTTATTTATATGAAATTATATAGCAAGGATAGAGAAGTAACAGTGACATTCCTCTGGTCACACGGGAACTCTAAAAATGAATGAAATAAATTTCAATTTATAATTCTTAATCCACTCTGCCAGAATAAAATGAATGTGTCCTAAATAATCTTTTCTCTCCTGTGTTTATTGCCAATATATCACATGCGATGCTTGCAATCGATTCAGACTATTTATTGATGCAGCCTAATGAATCCTGATATTCCATATTTCAGTCATTTTACAATCTAGTTTTCATCAAATGTAAATTACTTATCCAAGGTCACACAGCTACTCAGTGGTAAAATACACAGCAGAGAATGGGTCTTAGGACTTCTAATCTAGGGCCTTACCTACCAAATCACACAGCTTTTGAACACACTTAACAGGCTTATCATTCCCTAAGCTTGAGAAAAACCTCACTAATATCATTAAAACATTCCAGGTCTCCTTTTCCATATTCATTTATGTACACCGATCAGCTCATTCTTTTCAAATGCCAGGGATGTATTGCTCACTAGAGGAACTTCAGTACCCAGCAGTCTTTAATGTAAAAGGCAAACCTTTCCACTAATGAGCAGTTTGTCTAGTGTTCTTAACCTTATCAGCAGTTCCTCAAGTGATAAAGGCTTAACTATTATGCACCGAAAGGTGTTGATAATTCTCAATCTTCATGCAGAAAATGGCTATTTTGTCACTTCTTACAGACTCCTGTTAAACTTAGCACACTGCTTACAAATTACCTTTCCTGTTCTGCAAAGCAGTCAGCTGGAAGTATTGGTGGGCCGGCAGCAGGTGGAGCCTCCTCCTGTCAGGACAAGAATGATACCTGCTGCTTAATAGAAATGGAACCATCTGCAGTTTAATGATGTAGACCTGTCCCAGGAAATGGACTGAGTTTAAAGACAAGGTAGAGCAAAGAACATTTTTTTTTTTAAGTAGGAGAAATAAGATGGGGTATTAAGGACTGTACAATTAGAACTGAAGGCTGGAGATTTTATCCACTCAAATGTTAGTGTGCAGGGACTAGAATTATTTTATTCCCTTGCTACTGGGATTCCCTAACCCCAGTGAGCCCTGAAAAGCAGGCTCACAGCTCATAGGGCCTTTCTTCTGCCAGCTTCTGGAACTGAAGAATGCAGGACAACATTGTCTCCATGTTGCTGCAAGAGAAACAATAAAAGCTTGATCAGCTGAATGCTTAAATATGGCTGAATGTTTGATGAGATGAAGATGTAATTTTGTCTATGTTCCCTAAGGATCTGGATTAAATATGACTACAGGGCCTAATCAAATAGCTAGTCACTGAACAACGGTCCCAACTGCATTTTTCATTCTAGGCATGCCTTTCTCCACCCCCCCCCCCCACTCTCCTCCAAGTACATTACTTATTCACTGGTTTGTCAGCAGTGTGCATTATTAGCGCTTGAGAGATAAAACTTTAAGTGTTGCTCCCAATTAGCACACCAGTGACCACGCACCATGCTCTGTGCTTAATGCCTGCTCTCAGAGAGGAGCTGGTTTTGAAGGTCTGAGGTGGAGGAGAAAAAAAATGAAACAGCTTAAGCATTCATTTTGAGTGGAGAGACAGCTCCTATTAACATTTAACAGCATTTGTGCAACTTGGTGCGGAGGTTATGATGCAAATGAGGAGGAATTAAAAGTGGCCAGGGGTTTGTCATTGATGGATTGCAGTCTGGCGGTGTTCACACTTCTGCCGTGTCCATCAGAAGCGATTACTGTGTAATTAAACCTTATTTCTCTACTCTTCAGTGCATAATTACTTTGTGAATGTAACCATCATCTAAAAAAGCTACCAAAATGCTTTAGCATTTAGTCTAGCAGTCATTTCCCTAGCTTGTGTCAGATATAACCATCAGACAGTGCAAAAGAACTGTCACTTTTAATAAGAGGCAAAAAATTAAATGAAACAGTATGCTTATTACAGGAAAATTAGGCGTTCAAGTGGTAGAGTCCTTTTCTGCTATTTGCATAATTTATTCTTTTTTGTCCCTCACACCAGAAGCTTCAGGCAATTTTCTTCACATTTAAATAGATCGCACATTTAAGGCTACTTAAGGAAAATTATCACTTTGCATATTTTAATTGTTGTAAAGAAAGTGAATAGAAGAGGTCTGCAGCTTGGACTCTTGAGTCGGTCAGATGCTCAACTGTCTGATTCTGGAGCTCCCCACTGCTGCACTAGAGATAACCCTACGGTTCACAGCCATCCACTTGCATTTCATCAGCATGCAAATGCAGCTCCAAGCACTACAATAAGTGGATCTTTGATATTTACAAACTAGCCACTAATAACTAAAACGTAATTTGTTTGACATAACTTTAGATTTTCTTATCAGTGTGCTTTTTTTTTCTTTCTTTTTAAGAGAAAAACCTGATAAGTCCTTTAGGTTTAGAAAAGCTAAGAAGACAATCCACTTAAACTGGATAATGTCCCACAGGTTCTAGAAATGTGATTTGCTGCAAAATCGTGTCTGTTCTTGTATTTTAGTAAGACAGTCAACACTTCAAGTTCCTTTGTTTAATTTGAACTCACCTTTAATCAAATGAAAAATTCAAATAAAAATGACAGTGAAAACTCTTTCCTCCATAAGAATTTTCTCAAGTCCAGGGTGTTTCAAATGAATGATTCAGTTACCAAGGGAAGGACGTAGTGTTTCAGTGTTTGTGTTGTAACTCAAAAAGATGAGATCAAGAGCATAGGGCATTGCAGAGCAAAAGCTATAAATAGGCTAATGCCTCTACAAACTGTTAATTATGAAACTGGTGAAAAAGTTAACAGGAGATTCCAGTGAAAACTTTGATCAAAACATACTTGGCTTATTTTTATTGTGCTTCAGTGGGTTAAAAAGAAAATCTCAGTGGTATAATTTGCTTAGTTTTCATTACCAATTAAAAAAAAATTCCAAAGAGACAGAAAACTGAAGTCTTCATTTTGACAAGACAGCAATGCTTTAAAGTATATTAAGATGTGAATTTGATTAACTCAGCAACACTTTTGTTTAATTACAAACAATTATATGTTCCCTTTGGCTACTGGTCATTTTCATTTACAATGCCATTGTCCTCCTTAAGTGCAAATCCTGAACACTAATGAATGTCTGAGGGACTACAGTTAGCACACAGTTGTAGACACAAAGCAAACATTTGTCTTTAAAAGTAAGTGAAGTAGGTCTTAGTTTACAAAAACTACCAGTGTATGGCAGTAATATAAAACAACACATTATAGAGACTGGCAAGAGGTTAGTATAAGATACAAGCTTGTAATTTAGAAAGAAACCTACCGTCATTCTGACCCGATATGACTTTTAGTAAAATCCTTTTTCTTTGAATTTTGAAAGGTAATACAGCATTACTTAAAAAGTAATAAAAGGTGTTTAATTACCTTCAGAACAATATCTTATAAATGTCTTCTTTTTGCTTTTGTTTTTTACTTAAATACCTAATGGAGAAAAATTAAGTAATTCTGAAAAAACTGAAACATTTTTAAAAGGTCTTAAAATTCTCCAGAGGTCATGTGCAACCTAAGTCTTTCATAGCAGATTCTAGCATATTGAGTGGGAATGAAAGAAGTTGTCTCTGGCGGCTTTCTTTGAGTCACTGAGACCTGGTTAAGTCAATCGACAATTTCTCAGTTTGATTTCCTTCTTTTCCTCTTTTTTGGAAATGAGTTTTAACTGTGTTGCTTTAACACACATTTGAAAGAGGAGTCACACATTCTTTGACTCTGCTGACCATGCTCCCCAACTCCTCCCACTGCCAAAATGACAATAGCCAGAAACAAGTGACCTCTCAACATGGTTGAATGTATCAGAGAATCAAATCCAGGGATGCGCATTTCTGAACATAGTATCCTGTGTTTACCTTTTAAATTAGAATTGCTTTTTGCAAGTGGAAACTGGAGAATATCTGTTTCAGATGAGTTTCTTAAAGGCAGAAATAGAATCTTCTTATAATGTAACTTATAGTTTTGAAAACAGTACTTATAATGAAGGAGGGCAGGATGATATATTCTTTTTAAAGTTTGCTTCCTTCAGAAACTGGAAATAATAAAATGTACAAACTCAGGTAGTGTGGTGGGGAATAATTGCAAGTAAAGTTAACACTACCCTTACGGTATACCCACTAAATGCAGACCATTATCACTAAATTACACGACTGTGAAAATTTAACTAAGCCTGATAGGTCAAAAGTGAAGTCCAGAAAGTGCTGGCACCCAGTACAGTATATCATCACTCATAATTTTTTAAGGACGCTCTCATGGTTTTTGAACAATGTCTAATAGTCATCTGTATATTTAATCACTGTGACATATATATTAGGTCAGTTGGGACTTTAGACAGTATAATGTAATGGTGAAGAACACAGCCTTTTGAATCAATATACTGAGTTAAAATTCTTACTCCACCATTTACTATTTCACTTTGGCTAATGGTTTAAATTTGCTAAGCTTCAGTTTTCTCCTCTGCAAAATGAATATCTGCCTTACAGTTTGTGGAAAAGATACAATGAGATAACACAGTGCCAAGTCCATAGTAAATGTCTGAAAATGATAGTTGTTCTCATTACCATAACCAAGACATAGTATATTCACCTTTTTATATACAAATTTCTGATAATGTACAACTCATACTTTGCCTAATTCTCTTTCCTTAGCAAGAATTAAACTACTTTGAATTTTGAATGTCATGAGCTGTTAACGTAAATTGAGTTGAAGATACATGTTTATACTAGATTCTTAAGTATCTATTATGCATCTTAGTATAATACATACTTTCAAACATGAAGTTTATGATTTCCTTAGACTCTTGAATAATTTTTTTAGTCTAAGCATTATGAGACATTATAGGGGAAATAGTATTACCTACTTATTTTTAAAAAATGTTTATTTATTTTGAGAGACAGAGAAAGTGAGCAAGTATGCAAGCGGGGGAGGGGCAGCGAGGAGAGGGAGAATCCCAAGCAGGCTCTGCGCTGCCAGTGCAGAGCCTGACACAGGGCTTGATCTCACAAACCGTGAGGTCATCACCTGAGCTGAAATCAAGAGTCTAGACGCTTAACCAACTGAGCCACCCAGGCGCCCCTACCTACTTATTTTTCTTTTCACTAGTTTATTAATTTTTATCTGACTTTTTTTTCTAAAAATAATTAGCCTTTCATTCACTCAGACCATATATCTATAGGCAATAATAACCTTAAAATTATAGATTCCCAACTGAAAACATTTTTTTATTAGATTTGCCATTCCATAAACTTAACATCTGTCATTGACGTTTAACAACTCTTTCATATTCTGTAGTTTAGAGAGAATAGCTTAGAAGACTTTCCATCAAACTGCACTTAACTGAAGCATTTGAAAATGGTATATAATTGTACCTGCTATTGTCTTTTACCTCCCAGTGCTGTTCACTGTCACAGTTTCATTTACATTGTTATTCTGAAGATATTAAGTGTATTTTTTAGTTTGTTTTTAGAGAAAATAAAGAATTAGACCAATTTTATGATAAATAAAAGAAAACCACAATTTTCTGAGTGATAAAGCCCATTTCAGTTTATTTCTATTCTTTCTGACCATCCTCACTCTCTGCCTCCTCCACCTCCTTCAAATGTCTTTCAAGTCCCAAAGAATACCAGGAAGAGTAAATAAAATATAAAGTAGCAGGGATGTGTTGAATCCACCTCCCAGAATTGATATGGATGATAGATATATTGGGTCAGTTGGGATTTTAGACCATATAGAAATAATGCATCCAGTATATTTAAGAATAATTCTACTTAATTGTGTGAATCCAGTCCTTTAGGAGGCCCTTATTTGATCATCCAACCCTATTTATGAGAAAAGGGATTTTGTTTTCTAATAATGAAATGGTACAGGAATGGATCCTCCAACTTCATAAGCCACATAGAGAATAGGTCATTGAAACTGTATGGCTCTGGTTGGAAATTAACCCGCACAAAGTGGTAATGTAAATGTCACTGTTAAGAAGAGGTTGGATAATCTTTTCATTTCAATGGCTGGGAAAGATAGTTTTATCATTTTAGTCATTTACTCGAGTGTCACTTAAAATTAAAACTTAACTGCTGTAGTATTGATTTGTAAATAATCCAGGCTCAATTTTTTAAGTAATGCTTTACTTTTTTAGAGCAGTTTAAAGTTCATAGCAAAATTGAGAGGAAATTACAGAGTTTCCATATATCCTGGGTTAATTTTTGGTCATTTATTATTTTTTTTCAAATTCTTAATGTTTTCATTTTTGAGAGAGAAAGAGAGAGAGAAAGAAAGAGAGACAGAGAGAGAGAAAGAGAGAGAGAATCTGAAGCAGGCTCCAGGCTCTGAGCTGTCAGTACAGAGCCCTATGTGAGCCTTAAACTTGTGAACCGTGAGATCATGACCTGAGCCAAAGTTGGCCGCTCAACTGACTGAGCCACCCAGGTGCCCCAATTTTAGGTCATTTAACTAGCATACACAAAAGTCTTAGTTTGTACAGTAGACATAGGCTAGTTTATAGTTGGTAGAAATGATTTTCTAAGACTCATGGTAACTGCTGAATTAATAATGTGTCTTTATACTTACTCTTTACGGAACTGAGTAGATGAAATGCATTTACCTTAACTGAGTGAATATTTGGTTACCTAATATGATGTGTATTGAGATGAAGTCTTAAACCTTTCTTCTGGCATTATTTGGAAGAATTTGGCTAAGCATCAGGTGATATGATGATATATTAAAACATTTTAACATAACTGGAACGTAGATGTCATTATGGCATTTTATTGGTTGTGTTATATTTTAATGATTTTTTCCTTGCAAATTTTCACTAAAAATGAATTGAACTTGATGAAAGGGTGAGGGTAAAAGGGATGATCTAAACCATGTATGTATGCATTGTCTCTTTATCACATCAGTGACCTTTATTTATTTTTATGACATTTATTAAAGATCCTTGTTTCAAATTAAGTTGCACAGCATTCAGTGGCAAAGTTGATTCGTATTCAAACCTTTCTGCTGTAAGTAATTGTTTAGAGCTAACAATGATTTACAAGTAATTAAAATGATGTTTACAGTATTGCTTCTCTTTTAATTTCTAGGTGGTAGCTAAATCACTTTTAGCTCACTAAGAGAACCAAGTGACTCAGTCTCAGATGCTTTCTTGAATTTCTCATTGGCGATCTATTGGGAGAAACTTTTCTACCCCTAGGCTCAAGGTCCTCCAACTAGCATTTTTGGCCTCAATTGTAAACTTCACAGAAATGTAAATAGAATCTTACTGGATCTACTGAATCAGAATCTCTGGGAGTGGGAACTAAGAAACTTTTAACAGGTAATTTTTATGCAATGAAGAACTACTGCCCTAGGACAGGGGGATATAAAAAAGATCGACACAAAGTAGGCTAAAGGTACCTAGATGGGGCTAGACCAGTAAAGAGTATGTAGTTACCTTCTACTACCTTCAGTCAGTGGCTAACAGCCATATGCTCGCTATTGTATAGTGTTCTTAGAGAGTTCTCTAGCACCGCGGTGGTAATTTAAAAGGAGACATAAAGTGTGTTATGTGCACATGGGTGACATCAGGAATGGTAACAAGTAGATGTGGGAAGAGACAAAAAAATTTCCTATAAATGTGTTGGGGGAAAATCTAGTATGTGCTGATAATTTAATTCTTGGATAATTTCGAAATATTACAGTTTAATAGCATTAACTTGAAAAAATGTGGTACAATGATCAATTAAAAACTGTATTATAAAATCATATTAATATGAGACAAAAATTGTAAGACTTTATGCTACTTGTTTGAGAGTATTTGATAAAACAGCAAGCATTTTGATTAATATATATATTCATCATTTTTCAATATGTCCAAATGATATGGAATATTTAGTTTCTTTGTGCAGAAGCTAATAACAGTCATTGTGTCATGAGGAAGCACTTATTCTGCTCATGTATTACACAAGGCAAAGCAGACAATAAGAATATAGAGAGCAAAAATAGAAACCACACTACCTTTTTAAGGACTCCCATTGCAGGCTTAACAAATTATAAATCACTGCTACTTAATCCCAAATTATTCTTTTCAGAAGTATTCATAATCTGAAATCAAGATTTCCTTGTGCTCTTACACTTGATACAGCCTCGTATCATTCACTAATTTTTGTGATTCAGTTCTTTGCATTTAACATCTAAAACAGTTTTCCTAGAACTAAAGATTACATTTGTGGTCTTTTGTGGACATCTTTAAAGGAGCTATTGAATTTGTCCTCTTTCTGATTTAAGGTACAAAGTGCCTGTG
>CM053578.1:41867949-41930829 GCA_028646485.1 Cryptoprocta ferox
TCATTTTTAATGAGTGCAATAATAACACATTTAGTTTCAGCAGATGCAAAATAATGCACACAAAAAAATGATTTGGAATTTGCAGAACAAATAAGCAAACAGTACTAGAATAACCCAAAGAAACATGTACTATATAGGGCTTTTCTTCTCGTAAGGGGTCAAAATTTGGTCAAATCCAGCGTATTGTTTCAATTTAAGCAAATAAAATCAATATGGTCAGGGAAGCAAAGTGCACAGAAATTTTAATTAGTTAGGTTTCTTTTTCTTTCTTTCTTTTTTTTATTTCTGTCACAGACAAGTACTGTTAGCTGACAAGAAATATGGCATTCCTCACCTAATACAGTAAACAAAACAAAACAAAAACCCTCTCTTAATCACTACTAGACAGCCTCTAGACAATACATTCCTGCAAGGAATTGTAAGGGAAAGGATTGGATGCCACTTTGTTAATGAAACTTAAGGAATAGATTGTCAGGCATACCGGGAGTTTCAGATGTATTTCTGAATTCACATCTGTGGGAGTTGTGGATTGTCACAGTTCATTTGCTTTTGTAAAATATCCACAATTTGCTGACAAGCAACTTCAAAAGTCCATTCAGTGATTGGGTGGGTGGTGGACCCCTTTCGGCATTTTTTAAAGTGAGTGTTCTTTTGCTACTGTAATACAGAGCTGGTGAAGAAAAAGAATGAATGCTAAAATAAATAGTAAAATATAAAACACTTCATACAAATTAATTTGATGTGCCATTAGTTGTACAATTACTTCAATGAACAGGTACAGGTTATAAAGGGAAATCGGAAACAAAATGCTTTCAGTTACGGAACTTGCAAGCACCCATGACTCCATGTTGTTAATTCCTTTGGGAAGTGCCATTTTTAATTTTTTGGTTTCTTTTCAGTGTTGGGCAAGTCCTTGCAACTGCCTGGTTTTTAAATTTATATCAGGAGTCACAGAATCAGAAGGAAGGCATTTGAAATCACTGAAAACTGCAGTTAAAAATAATCAAGTACCTTTATTTCTCTTAAATTTAGGAGCTGAGGTTGTCAGTCAAAACAATATAAAAATGTCGTTTTAGTTTGTTTGTTTAAGTAGCCAGATTGCCAGTGTAAAATCCTTGAGAATGCTAACACATTTCTCAGAGATGGGCGCATAAGAATAAAGCTGTATTCTGTATATTATGGGATGTTGATGAAGACCTACACAGTGCATAATTTCTTTTAAGTTCTTTTAAGCAGTCTTGTGTTATGAGTACAATTAAAAGTCCATCAGTATCCCAAGTACTCGTGCATTATCTACCCTGCCACACTTCGCTAATGCGTCTTATCATTTAGGTTGCTAATACTGTTCAGTGTAAAGACAGTCTTTCTGAGGTAGACTGTTCAAGTTCAAGGACAAGTCTTTTTCTTACGAAATGCATGACATTCAAAAAAAGACAACAAATAAATACTACATGTACAATATGTAGCAATGAGGTAGAAATGGTTATAAAGAACAATGTTTGAATATACGTCAGATGAAAAAAGAAAAAAAAGAAATGAATATTCATTCTCTAGCAACTGTATATAATCCACAAGGAGAAACACGCACACGCACACACACACACACACGAGTGAGAGAGAGAGAGACTGAAATAAACTTTTGCTTTTTTTTTATATCATAAGACAACAAGAAAGAATGAATGTGCTCCCAACCTTGGTGTACTACAGAACCATTTTATAAATATTTAACATTCTATAGGACTGATTCATATATTCTCACACAACTCTGTGGCAAGGCTGACCCATGCTGCCGACATTCTACATATCACTGAGACAGGGAGGTGAAATTTTCCTGCTTTCAGTCTAATTGTCTTTGACAATTGCAGTGCCTAGTGCTACACTGCTTGTGTTGTATTTAAAAACAGGAGAAAGAGGAGAGACTTGTTCATTAAAGATGCAGTATCCCTGGTTCACACAAATGCATCTGGCAGGTTCAAAATCGAATGTCAACCAGAGGTCTTAGCAGAGTGTGAGCTTCAGTTCATGTGTTGGTTAGTCACAAGCGCAGCTGGTTTTGAATTCTGAAATACTAATAGCTCCGCGTTTGCTAATGTGCTTCATATGAAAATCGGCAAGTGATTCAATAACCAAAGGCTTTACTTTTCAAAAGAAGAAAAAACATATTAAAACACTCTGCATTGTCACGTGGTCATGTGTATCTGCACATGTGAAGAAAGGAAGTAACCAGTTGCTTCTGAATAATGTAAAAGAGATGTTAGTTTTAAAGTTCAAATAGGTGGTGGTGAAAACAGCACACACATACACACTCACAAACACACATGCTAATTATATATATATATATATATATATACACACACACATATATATATATATATATATATACACACACATATTAGAACTTTACCTTAGTGGCCTCAATACTTCAACAAACTGCGTCCCTTTCACTTTGCAAAATATAGTCTCAATGATCATGATAGCCAATTCTTGCTAAGAAACATGAGAATGGGATTCTAGTAGCATCTTTCTGTTTGGAGTTGGACATATTTTTAGAGAAACACATTCTAAATGACTCTAAAACATATTTTCCAACCCACAAATATATGTAAATTTACAAAGACCTATTGTAGGAATTAATTTGGACTTTTTTGGATATATTCTTCTGAAAACTGCATAGCCAAGTACTATGCAACCCATGTAAATTGACCTTGCTATTTTACATAGCATAGCCTCTGGATAGCTTTTATCACTTGCCCAGATGGTGTTTGGCCTATGTATTTTAGTGGAATGGTTTATTTTCTCCTTGATAGGTTTCAAATGCACAAGAAAACATTATACCCGTCTATCTGCATTTGAGTGGAATACAAACTGACTAATAGATAAACATTCTGTGTGAAAGTAAATAGCCTTAAAGTATACTGCCTTCACATTCCATTGATCAGCTCAGTCAGCAAAGTTTTCCATATTGTCACTAATGTTCTAAATATTTTGGTGAGAAGCATGCCAGGAGTGTAGGGTATTTCCATTTGTGTCACACATAAGGTCATTATGAACTACCTCTTGGATTTCTATTGATCCTTCCGCTGAAGTAGTTTCCTTCACTTCCTTTTTGTTCCTGTTGGAAATGTTATTGCAGTTGTGAAGAAGAGAATTAGGGGCTGTTAAGTGGACTGGCTCAAATCCCCTGGCCAGACGGCCAGGGATTTGGACTGGCTCATTACCTTACCTTCATTAGTAGCCTTCTCCAAATTCTTAGCAGTCAAAAACAGGCCAAGAGTATGAAGCCCGATTACTCAGTTGTACTGTCACATTCACTTCTCAGGATGTGGCATCCCACCCCCACCCCAAGCTCCAGAAGGGATGGTCAGAAAAGAGCTCATTATTAGGCTAGTCCATAGAGGAGCTCATACTGCTGCCATGCAGAATCAAAGAATCACAGGAGAGCACCATCTCCTCAAAGGTCACCTTATCTCCCCCAACAGATCTTCATTTCTTCAGCATGCCCAATTTCCTAAGAGATCAAATCCTAGAATTCACGAGGCTAAATGAAATTCACACAAGATTTCAGCTTCTGCCTAAATACATGGATTTTTGACCACTCACATCTCAAAGTAATTGTTAAGTCACTTAAAGCTAAAAGCCAATGTGTATGACTTGAATTTATCTTCAGTTTTCTAAATGAGTGTAAAACACAATAGTGCAGTCATATTTGGCATTAACTCTTACTAGCCACAAAAATGTGGGTCAATAATGGATTTTCCAAAGTTGTCTAAATAAGACTGGGTTTGTCAAAACTTGCCAGTTGCTTTCAAGTGAACACAGCATGTTGGCGGAAATGAAATGTAATGTCTAAAAGACAGAAAATAGGTCAGCACTGTGCAAAAGTAAACTTGTCAGTGAGATCAATATGAACCTACAAGTTAATGGGGATATTAGAATCTTCTTACGATAAGAGATGTGTAGGGTAGAGCCAGAACACGATTATAGCATTTATCCACTTGTGAAAAGCAGAGGATGTATTTAAATATTATTTTTTGTATCCTTAATGAAAGGCACTGCTTTTTAATATGGAATATTTATATGTAAGCACAGTCTTAATTCATAGACTATCACAGTAAATTAAATTTTGGTTGATTTGCTCAGATTTTAGCAACATGAAAAATAAGAAAAAAAAGGGGAGCAATGGTCAAGCATCACAAAATTTCAGAAATATGAAGTCCTTCATTAGCCTTCTCTATGTTAAGTGTCTCAGAGAATTTGACATCGTGAATGAAATCCGTCAAAATTTTTGAAGGAAAAAAAAACAATAACAGAGCTTTCTTGGGGCTTCTCATTGCATTTATTTAAAATTTTTAAAAAATGTACATCACTTTTTGAATACATAAAATGCCAGTGCTTTGCAACAGTTTTGTTACTGCATCTCTCAACTAAAAAAAAGGAAGGAAAAAAAAAAAACAGCAAAAATACATTCAAAAAGCCAGGCTGTTCTGCTTATGCCCGGGCAGCGGCTTTGGAAAGCTACAGCCTACGCTGTCTGTTCAGAGGCATTGCCGAACATCAGTTAGCTATCAATGAAAAGTTGCACATAAAGCATTAAAGGATACAAAGAACAACTTGGTGGGGAGCAGGAGAAGAATGGGAAATTAAGAAAAATGCCATATATGCCAGGGAGGGGCTGGACTCAGGCAGAAGCAAGCATGAAGACTGATGGTTTTGGAGACTAGGGTTATGGGAAAAGATGGGAGAACACAAAGTAACGAGTTTGACAAGGTATAGGGGTGTGTGTGTGTGTGTGTGTGTCCACTTCCAATTTTCTACTTTACTTTCGAAGAGAATTGTGACAAAAACTGAGGTAGAAATGAATGTGGGAGCACTATGGCCCAGAAGATTTCAAAATTAGAAACAAAATTGCACTGAGAAGAGAGGAGTCGAAAAGGAAAGGGGATGTAGATGTTCTTTGTGGAGATATGTATATATATATATATGTGTGTGTGTGTGTATATATATATATATATACACATATATATGTATATAAAGTTGGTTAGTTGATTTTTGTATTTCTTTCTTTGTTTTTGCTTGCTATCTTCTGCATTCTATCAAACAGCACGGCAAGCCTATAAGCTAGATTAGTGAGTAGAATGACACCATTCCCAGCAATTTTAAGAGAGAACTTGCAAACCACCACCACCACCACCACCACCCTATGCAGTAAAAGGCAGTCCTAGTTTTTAGGTACTGTGACTTTCAGGTCCTAAGCAGGTCTTGTGGCTGAGTGTTCCAGACACTAACATAAACTGAACAAGTAGCTTTCCATTAACCAGTGTACCTATTAAGAACATTTTCACTTCATTATCAAGGAGCAATGTACGAAGAACTCTTGCAGTTTTTGACATAAAGAATTATTCTGCTCTGGTTTATTCCCCATAATTAGTAAAAGAATCTTTTTAAAAAAATCCTTCCATTTCTACTTTAAGTTGTAAATATTCAGTTGTATCACACGTCAGTATTTTTCTGGATACATTCAAAGTAATTTTCCTTGCTATCTTCCAATTGTTGAGGTAAACATACATTTTAATATAAAGTAACATCGAAGCCTATCCCATTACTCTCAGCAGTACATAGTGCTTTCAACACATTCCTTTGAGGTACTGTACAAATCACAATCGCTTTCCTGAGTTTTTGCAGACAAGAACATTAAAAGAAATGAACTGCAGAAATTAAGGTCCAGATTACCGTTACCCTGTTTTACCTGTTCTTAGCTTAATACCGCAGAACAGACAGGATTGAGGAATACTGTTGCTCTTAAAATGGCAAAAATCTGGTTTTCTGTCGTAACACAACCGTTCATCTCTTTAGTCCAATAATGTTTGAAGTTAAAGCTCTTTATATTAGCACATGCCACCAATGTAATTGTGAGGCAAACAAAAAATAAAGCACCACTCCAGGCACTTGACAGCAACTAAATCTCGAGAACAGCAGAATGGATTCAACACACAAGGTTCACGTCCTTCTGAAATCAACACACTTGCACCTTGCTCCTTGGTGAGTGTTGTCTGGCTTGAACTGAACTGAGCATCAACAGATGCTTTCTGTCATCTGGGGCTTTCAAATCAGAAGCTCTCATCTGATGCGTTTTTCCTCCAAATCTACCCTGACTCTAAAGATGCAACTCAATCGTCATCTTCCCCAGTACCCTTTGCGATTTAAACACTACTGGAAAGGGGCTCTATACCCTATGTAGCAGGTTTTATGTGTGTGTGCCAACATTCATTACATTTTTTTTTTAAGAAGTTATCACTGACTGCAACCAAACATTTTGTTCCATTCAACATACATATCAAGCTCTTTTTGAGATATGCTAGGCTGAATCTTGCAGAAAGCATTTTCAAAGTCTTGATATGTAACGGGCCTCAACTGGCTGGGCATGATGGCTGAAAGGTCTGTGGCTGGCATGGCGTGGAGGGGGCCCACCGCTGCTTCCTGACACAAATGAGCCACATCTAGTCCAGAAAAGCCTTCTGTGCGCTGGACGAGCAGTGCAAACTCCTTGTCATTGAGACAGTAATTGTGCTGTGAGAGCAGTTGTACTATTATCTGGTGCCTCGCTGTGCTGTCAGGAAGTGGGATTAAAAGTCGTTTCATGAAGTACCTCCGAAGAGATTCATCTATTTCTTCTGGTTTACTGGTGGCACAAATTACTACGATTTGGTCCTCAGCTGAAGTTAGTACAGTGTCCAGCTGCATCAGAAATTCCGTTCTCATCCGATTGACTGGACTGTGTTCCTCACTCACTTGGGAGGAGAGAAGCATGTCAATGTCACTGACAAAAATCACTGAGGGCTGGCGACACCTGGCCACGAGAAAAGAGGCGTGGATGATTTTTTCTGCTTCTCCTAACCACTTGGCAACGAGTCCAGAACCAGCGATTTTGAAAAATGTGGCCCCCAGCTGACTAGCTATGCATCTGCCCAATAATGTTTTGCCTGTTCCCCGAGGTCCAAATAAAAGGATGCTCCGAGGTAAGGCCGTCAGTCCACTGAACGCATCTGACCTCAACACTGGCCATAAAACCTCCTCTTTAATGACAGCCTTTACCAGGTCGAGGCCAGCAATGTCATTCCAGTCCACCGGTGGTCCTTGGGCGATAATCTCATTGGTTACCAGGTCAATGAGGTGCGTGTCAGTATTCTTCAGTTGCTCGTCCACAGAGTGGTTGGATGAGGTAGCTGCACGGAGTCCAGGGCCTTGCATTGGGTGAGAGAGGAGCTGCCTGTGCTCCTCCCCGTGCTCACTCATTACCGGTGATGTGTACTTCCCAAAGGATTCGCTGGATCTCGATCCCAATGAATTTTT
The DNA here is from genome assembly GCA_028646485.1 of Cryptoprocta ferox. Taxonomy (NCBI): domain Eukaryota; kingdom Metazoa; phylum Chordata; class Mammalia; order Carnivora; family Eupleridae; genus Cryptoprocta; species Cryptoprocta ferox. The sequence goes on from CM053578.1 coordinate 41,875,300, forward strand.
AGCAGTACTATAGGAAGGAGGGGTCAGAGCCCTACTGGACTGGCTGCTGAATTTCCTTTGCTGTTCAGAGGACATTAGCTGCTTCGTTGGCTTAAATGCTAAGGATGATGTTTCAGCACTTCTGTCAAAGCTGTTCCCCCGATTCGAGTTTGAAATGCTGTTGTCGGGCATTCTGTACATGGGGCTCTGCGTAGATCTCTGTTGGCCGTAGCTGTAATTTCCGTAACTGGAGTCCATCTCTCCTTGCCCTGCCATATAGAAAGCTTTCCTTTTGAGAGAACTCGCCGAACTGTTGGTCAGAGCCGAGGGTGCGATAGGTGTCAAACCATGACCCTGGTAAGTGTAGCCAGGAACAGTGGTGGGGGGCAGAGGGGTCGGAGCAGGAATTCCTGAAGGCAGGTAGGCCGAAGGAGGTGGCGGCGCCCCCCCGGGGCTGTACCCAGACCCCACGGCAGTCTGAGGAGGGTAGCTGGCCGAGGGGTAGCTGTAACTGGAGAGGTTAGAAGTCCCATTGTAGCCCGGGACCAGGGCGGGCGGTGGGGGAGGTGGTGGTGGGGGCTGCAGGAGCCCCGAGCTATGCAGAGGAGAGGGGTGAGGGGAGGGAAGGGCAGGTGCTGGCTGGCTACTGTAAGTCGAATGCAAATATGAGCCGTTGTATCCTGGGGCGTATTCCTGAGACGGGAGCCCTGCGTGAAGACTGGGTACCGTGTGGCTTCCGCAGGTACTACTCGAGTAACTAGGTTCTGTCAGGTTGCTGGCCACCCCAGGAGAGCTCCCTATGCTCGCAGAGACATCTGCTGGAGGGAGGGCTGAACTGACCCCAGCTTTGCTGGCCGTGATCACATCCGGGACGCAGTTCATGGGATAGACCGCTTCTGAATTCAGGGAAGGCTGCCAGGGTTCGCTTTCATTCTTCCGACCGTTCACCAGTCCCGAAGGCGCGTCCGAGTAGTTGCTGAGGACAGGGCGGTCCACGGGGCCTTCCAGAATGCCAGAATACTTCTCTGCGTATTTTTTTAGTAGGTTGGATGCAGTCAGAGCAGATATGTCATCATTTGCCCAGGCATACTGATAGGTGCGCTGCAGATGACCTCTGTAGGCTTCAACTTTGTGGGCAGGAGACCTAGTGGTTGAGGTGATGTCAAAGTGCTGTTCTGGCCACTGGGCATGCTCCGGCGTCCACTGCATCTTCAAGCCTGGGGATGGGGGGGGGGGTGAGGGGAGAAACATTAATTTACGGAGATACTCATCAGAAGTGTTAAACGCTTTCCCCCAACATCTTTTGTTACCTCTTCCTCTCTAACGATACTGACATTATAAAGAATTCTCACAGTACATCCTATCTCTTATGATCCGTACCATACGTACACTTTAAAATGGACTGACGTTCAGGCCTCTGTAAAAAGTAAACCGAATTTAAACAAGAACTCTGTAGAAGACCTATTTTTTTTAAGTAGTAAGCAAATCTGCTTCTGTGAAGCCTACCAAGTTACTTTCTACCCACACACAGGAACCCATATATACGTACACACACATTCCTGTCAAATTAGAATTCAGTCACAGGTTCTTACAACAAAATATGCATGTCTTTTATAAATATCTAGCACGGGAGACTATTAACATGTGGAATAGCTAGCTGTTCCATCTCTTTACATCAGAGTTTCTGTTTTATATTTTAACCAATATAAAAATGAGACACAGCTGACAGATCACATCTAGGACCCCTCTCTTATTTGGTACTGAACACCTAGTTAGCACAGTATAATGCTCCCTGCGCAGAACAATATGACACAGACATAGCAGGTCATTCCATAATCCAACTCTCATCTAAAGTGCTCCACGACAGTTTCAAATCTGCTTCGTGGAGTGCAGCAAAGCAATCTCCCAGGCAGCGCTCCATCGCTTTCATCGCACAAAGCCTACAACTCGGTATGAATTACAACTGGCTCCTTTCTGCCTCTCAGTTCTGTTGTTGAGTCTCTGAAAAAAAAAACAAGCATCACTTGTCTGTCGGTCTTCCTGCTGGCGTTTTCCCTCCTTCTCCTATAGTCCTTCCCTCTGCCTTACAGCTTCCCAGTGCTAAGAGGGGAGGATATGCACATATATATATATATGTACATATACCTATGTATACATATATATGTCCACGCACATACACCTGTATATGTATATGCCTATTATGTGTGTTTGTGTGTGGAGGGGGGAGGGAGGAAGAGAGGACGGGAGGGAGGAAGGAAACAGGTGAAAAGGACCTGTTTCTTATAAGAACAGAGAACAGGAAGAGAATCTGGATCCTCTTTACATTTCTGTGGGAAGCAGTGTGTGGCATAAACTCAAAGAGTGCAGCTAGATAATGAGATGCTATGGGTAATTCTGTCACCTGCTAGATTACTAACTGAAGTAAGGTGACTTAAGTGGCAAACTGGAAAGCAAGAGTATTTTCTCAGAATCAGAGAATCATTTGAATGTTACAGTTTAAAAAGACCTTAGAAATGACCTTATTTCACAGATTAGGGAACCGGCACCCAAAGGGATTTATAACCTACCCTCGAGGAGTCACATATACTTAGTTACAGTAGAGCACCGGAACCCTGTTTTGTCTCCCAATGCTGGCTCACCCCATTCCAATCTCTGCTTGGTTCAAACACTTGCTATTCTGGTACAGCCACATTGCGTAAGCCTCCTTAATCACCTTTGTATTACCCCAAGTGAATTTTGTCGACTGTCTCATGCCCTCTGGCAGAGACTCCTCGATAAGGAGGAGGCCAGGTCTAAATGGAGCATCTGTGGCATCGGCTCCCTTCTGAATTAACTGCAGTCTATTTTGACAGCTCCTACCCCCTTCTGCCTTCCTTCTCCAACCCCTTTAGCTCTTCATTCCCTGACTCTGGCTTCTGACATGGCCAGCTTTGACTTACTGAGTTCCACTGAACATAGCACAGAGTTTGGTAACAGAATGGCATGTTGATTCCCTTCTGACTCCCTCTTCCTTGTTTGCAAAACCACTGCACCAGACACTGGAAGTTAATTAGCAGGATGATGCTGTGCTAATTGTGTTAATTTACAAGGTTTTAGTCAAAGAGAATCATGCCAGGGCTGGCATTGCTGTCATGCTTCCGACTTAATGATTAAGAAATACTGAAAACAAGGTGGGAAGGATTGCAGTAATTACACAATAAATGAATAAAGCAACAGGATTCATTTGCAAATATATTTTACTGCAGTTGTACTCATTTGCATTTGGATTTTTTAAAAGGATCCATGTAGATATTCATTTGCAAATCACCATCTCAGTTAAATTAAGTCTGAATGCTGCACAGCATAACTTAATCAAGCTATTTTTTAAATAAAAATATGAAAGACCTTCTACATCTCCTGTATATGCAACAGATTCTTTCTTCACTTTCCTTCCCCTTACTCCTCCCAAATCTTGATGTGTTTCTCTTTCAAAACTCTATTTAAAAAATATCATCCATGGGGGAAAAATTGTGAAATCCTGCGGAAGTACAGCTTGCATCATTTCAGTTGGAGAAACTCTGGGGGTGAGATCTAGGAGGAACTGAAGTGATATTCTTAATTGTTTCTGCTTTCTCAATCATTCCTTTTCAACGGGGGGGGGGGGGGAGACAGGAAAAGACATCGCAGAATGGGTGAAATGACCGAAACCACACTTAAAGGGGAAAAGATGCAATTTTAATGAAGCAGCATTTCAGGAATCATACTTTCATTAAATTCAACTGGAAATTATTAAGAGCAAATCACCAGGAACCAATCGCAAGTAATCAGTATCTAAATTCTTCTAGTGTCATGGGATTTACTTCAAGCCTTATAAAAAAGGAAAGAATATTAATGTGACTGTAATGTAGAACTGTCTAAAAGACCTACAAATTCATTAGTTCTGTAAATTATTTCCAGGGAATTTCTATTAGGGTTTTTTCTTTAAGAGATTATCAAATACAGAGTTGAGAAAATAAGAAGGCACATGTGCCATGAGTGGAAATTTGATTAGATTGATACAGAAGAAACATGAATAGACGTCTTGAGAGGAGGCCTCTGAAAATATTTTGGGAGTCACAGGAAATGGAATTTACTGCAAACACAACATCACACACACACACATATGCACACACACGCATGCGCACTATCAGGCATGGGCTCCTTTCAGTTAGCTGAGCTCAGCCATTGTTGGCATTAGTCAACATACATGATAAAAGCCCATTAAAAACTGCTCTAGATTTAGAATAATTACTTAAAAAACAATAAAGGGCATCTTTTCACCTTATTGGCTTAAATTTTTTTTCTTGTAAATTAATCATTTATTAAAAATGTGCAAAAAATGATTTTAGTAAGTTATAATCATTGTAAAAGATAGGAATATCAAGTTTAAATAAAATAGGTTGGTCATTTTCACTGGGTCATTTCACTGGGTCTGCGGAGTTTAACTCTAGCAAAACTCATACATTTCCTAAGATTTCTGTTTCATCCGAAATTTAAAAAAAGGATCCTATCAAAATAATTTATTTGGGACAATTACTGTATATACCATTGCCTTTTGATTCTCATGCTATTTTTGGATGTGCTTATTACCAAGATAACTGAAAGTTTATTCATTGAAGCATACAAGGGACAATAACCTTAGCAGGGCTGCAAAAGGCAAGAGCGAGCTTCGATTAAATAACCTTAAGGGATCAGAGTCATTCACATCCCTTGGAACATGAGTACTTGCCCCTTGTTTTAAAATCATTCATATTACCAGAAAGTGTAAGTGAATAGTTAACCATGAGCTAGTACCTAGTAGGAGCTGAAGAAGCCAGTGTTCAGGAGACAGTCCTGGCCTTGGGAGCACAAAGAGCTTTTTCATCAGTTTCTTGAATTTTAATACTAATTGGAAGGACAGCCAGACCTGTTTGTGTTGCTGTTATTATTGTCCTGTTTATTGGTGGTGATAGTTCTGATGGGAAATAGAAAAAAAATGTAGAGCCAAATGTTCTTTGAACAAAATAGCATGCTCCATTTGATCGTACTGCCGTTATCTGTGAGTAGGAAACATGCATGCCACTTAACGTGACACCCAAATAATAAGATGAGTTTTAAAAACAGCTTTCAGAGGGGTTCTCTTTGGAACACGAAGAGAAAAACCTCTGAAACAATCCAATTTCACCATTATTAGAAACATGACTTCAGAGGAACTTCCACTGCTGTTAAGAAACAGCTTATTAACTAGGTACCATAAAAACTCAGAAAACAGAGGAAAGTAAGAAAAATAGTTCTTCAACATAATTGACGAGTTGTTCCAAAACATCAATTTTTTATTTTCAAAAGGATCAGAAAATTCTTAACACGGCTGGCAAATTTCGCAGCGTAACGTGTTTGTTTTTAAAATATGTAATTTAAAGAAAATTGCTTTTAAGATATGTTAGCATAAGTATTACACAAGAATGATAGATAGTACTGTAAAAAGCCTGAGCGTTTTGTTATTTTATTGTTATAAGAGGAATTTATGTATCTATCAATGAGCAAGTCTCTATCTCCCATAACACTGGACAGTCTGGATAACATCTCCCATCGTTATCACTCCTGACTACTTTATAATTTTAGGCTTAATTACTGAACAGTGCTGCCTCACTGCTTTACTTGCTCCATTTTGTTCTTCAACTCTGTTGAGACAACACAGGTGGGACACCCTTCAAAGTTCTGTCATAGTTTCAACATGATAAAGAAACTGTTATGCAAAAAAAAAAAAAAATGGATATAAAAACAACTTTCAGAATGGGAGGAAATCGGAAATAAAAGACGACGCCCCTGGAATCTATTTTTAGAACACATTCCTGGAAATATTCATCTAAGGCCTGCACTACCCCACCCCCACCCCTACCTAACATGCATATACTGTTAAGCAGTTCATTGGGTCTAAAAAGCCCTTCTCTACAAGGTTCCCAAAGGGTAATTCCAACTGCTACGGCCTCTGCCTTCATCGTAGGTTTGCTCAGAAGTCCTAAGGACAGGGACCCGAGGCAAACCCCTGCAAGCAGGGAGGGCTGGCTTGCTCTAGGATTGCAGCATGATGGGCACAGGGGGCTGCGCGGCCATCATTACACCTGTTGCAAGCACCCCTTTGGGCTATTGTACCTCTGAACTTTTCATTATTATTTATTTAAATATATTAAAAAAAGTAATACTGTATTTAGCCATGTTCTCTTTAGAAAACAATCACTCCTGGGGTAACTATAACAAAGTACAGTTGATCCTGGAACAACACGACTTTGAATTGGGTCCACTTATATGCAGACTTTTTTTGATACGTACATTACAATAGTGCAGATGTATTTTCTATGATTTTCTTTTTTTTTAAGTTCATTTATTTTGAGAGAGAGAGTGTCCACATGCACGCAAGTGTTGGAGGGTCAGCAAAAGTGAGGGGAAGAAAGAGAATCCCAAGCAGGCTCTGCACTGTCACCGCAGAGCCTGATGCAGGGCTTGAACCCACGAACCACAAGGTCATGACCTGAGCAGAAGTCAGACTTAGCCGACTGAGCCACCCAGGCGCCCCACAATTTTCTCAATAGCATTTTCTTCTTTCCAGCTTACTTTATTGTAAGGATACAGTATATAATACATATGACATACAAAATATATGTTCATTGACTGTTTACGTTATTGGGTAAGGCTTCTCGTCAACAGTAGACTATTAGTTTTCAGGGAGTGAAATGTTATACGCAGATTTTCGACACCTGAGTTGTTCAAGGGTCAACTTGAATATATTAGTTTACAGTCCCCTCTCCCTAATAATGCAACAGATTCTAACACACAGAGCATTCAGAATTTCATGAAGAGAGGAGCAAATTCACTGGCTAAAAATGTAGGTGTATGCAGTGACAAACTTTGTGAGAGAGCACCTACTAATATCCTGGTACTGAAAACCGGCCCGATGTAGGATTTCATATCATGATTCTTCAGGGGGGAGCGATGGCCGAATGAGATGTTTGAGCAGACCCAGCAGTATTCTCCTTTTGTGTCCTCACCCTCATAAGCCAAGAGGCCAACACAGCAGTACCTGGTATTCCCTGTACTAACCCATATGATCTGAAATCTTCCTCCATCCATTTCCTGATGATCCCAGTCTGAACATGTGATGTCATATCTAAAAGTAATAGCTGGGGGTAAGTGAGAGGAAGAGCACAGAAATTGCATGTTGTCTTTAATCTATTTAATCGGTTCCATTTTCAGAATACCCAAATCAGAAATCCTTTATCAGCTAAATATGAGGTAGGGACTGTTAATTTTATTTACTCAACAACTTGAGGGCTCACTATGTATAAAGCCTGCGGTTCAATGCTAAGAATTTAAGTCAAAGGGATCTGTTTATCAGACAGTGAAACTGTTTCAGCTTTCTGTCTTCTTTGTAATTTCACATTCTAAATGCTCTTTGATTTTAGAGATTAAGGAAACTCTAAAGTGAACTACTCCCCAATCCAGACAGTCTCTGTTATAGTTTGGTATTTCACTTAACTATGACGCCCTGTGGGGTTGAAAACTGTTTGGCCCAACACAGCGTTTTATTTGGAGGCATTGCCTACATTGTTAGGATAGAAAGGGACTGAAGAAAACATAAAGAATGCTGTAGAATTTTGTTGGAAGGGTGAACATCCCGGGTGTGAGAGTCAGACCACTGGCTTTGCTCATGCCATCACTTAATTGAACTAATCTTGGAGAAGTCACTTGACATCAAACTCACTTTTCTCAGCTATAAAATGTGAACTGTAATGGTATCATATATCTTACTGGACTGCTAATAAGATTACCCAAAGTAATAATATTCATGAAAATGTTTTCCAGCTGTGAACTGCTATACAAATATTTCTTATTCTTTGATTTTGAAAAATAATACAAGTGCATTAAACACAAAACAGAACTGACTAGAGAGAAAAAAAGTAAAACCACTCTTAGAATTTATAAATCACTTTTTCTTCAACCTCAAGACAGCTCCTGAAAAGGAAATTTTCCAGGGGGAATGTTGGTTACAAGAAAGGTATAGCAATTCTTTCACACTCAGCAAAACACAGAGCATGATCTTACAAAAAAAAAGTGTCAGAAATTCAAATGTTTTCAATTCCAAATGTTCTCATGGTATTTTATTTATTTTAAATGTTACTCAACATTGTAGAGACCACAGCTAAGCAATAGCAATAAAGTAAACTTAGAGGTTTCAATCCAGTTAAAAATGATCTCAAAACCTACAGTCTCAAAATAATTCTAATTATACAGCAATACTGTCAAATGATTTTTCTCCTTAAATCACACTTTCACACCTCAAGACTCCAAATTGTAATACATTTTGAAGCAAATTACTCCCCCCTCCCATTTCACCTTACTTGCATAAAGCGATCTTTTCTAACAACCACAAAGGCATTTCTGGCTAAATGGTCCTTCCTAAATACAGTTCCAATACCTCACCTCTAATGTAGAGAAACTGCCACCTGACTGCCTGGGGGCAACATACAACCTGCAACCGTCTTCTGCTTGGCCAGCACAGGGTTTTAAAAGTTAGTGAACTTTATAAACAGAATCTATATTTCCATATTTCCTATTTTTTCAAGCAAGCCAAGTGATCTTCTATCACTAGATCTCATTCTTACCCGCCTGAATCTGAGGACCAGCTGCCCACTTGGGACATGGCATGCCCTCTCCACTTTGTCATGGTGTCCCTACTCCCTAGTAAAACATTGGGTATTTTTATGGTGCCTATTAGTCACATAAACGACCAAATTTATGACTTCACTCTGATGCTACAAGCTTCAGCTTTTATACCTAAGTACATGTTCTTAAAAACTAGCAAGTATGGTGCTCTCAAATTTAAACAAGTAGTATCTTTGAAGTTTATTTATTTATGAGAGAGAGAGAGAGAGAGAGAGTGGGAGAGGGGGACAGATGGAGAGAGAGAAGCCCAAGCAGGCTCCATGCTGTCAGCACAGAGCCCATTGCAAGGCTTGATCTCAGGTCCGTGAGATCATGACCTGAGCTGAAATCAAGAGTCGGCCGCTGGACCAACTGAGCCACCCAGGCCCCAAAACAAGTAGTATCTTTAGAAAATTCTTAAATACTATTTATTATATGCATCCCTGTCCTCTTAATCAAAACGCAGGGAAAGTAATTGATATTTTTCTTGTTGATCCAGTATCATTAGTACAGCAGTGTAGAATAATGAATAGTGATCGCTTAAAAAGCTGGTTTCCACATTGCTGTTATTTCAGTGTTTCCCCCTTTGCTCTGATGTGTCCTATGCTTTTTCCAGCTGTCTTCCTTATGTCAGTCCCCACCATTCCTAATACATTCTTTTGAATATGCCATAGGTTCTGATAGCACAAACCAAAGCTTTGTTTAATTGTAAAGCTGCCCGTTAGTCAGTCATGAGCTTTAGTACAACTTTTGAGAGACTGTTTAAGTTACTCCAAAGTTATGTTTCTTCTTTCTTTCTTTCTTCTCTTTTTTTAATGTTTATTCATTCTTGAGAGAGAGGGAGAGACAGAGTGTGAGCCGGGGAGGGAAGGAGAGACAGGGAGACACAGAATCCACGGCAGGCTCCAGGCTCTGAGCTGTCACCACAGAGCCTGATGTGGGGCTCGAAGCCACGAACTGTGAGATCATGACCTGAGCCAAAGCCGGATGCTTAACCAACTGACCCACCCAGCCACCCCTATGCTTCTTATTTCTTACAGAAAGTTGTTGAGTGGCTGGTATCTGGGTAAGCAACCAATCTTGTTCTACACGTTATCATTTGGGGCATAGTAGGAACTGTATTCGATGTTGCAGGCATCATGACCCAGACTAGCATGATATATACTCTGTCCTTCAGTTGAATTTGTGTGTAGCTTATGATCTGAATCCGTGGGCCTAAAATAGATTACATTTTATTCATAGCAACAAAATATTGACCAAATGTAAAAATGACTATTTTGCCTCTATTTCATACTGAGGATGAAACTTGTTATGTGTTGGTCTGATAGGTCATCCTTTTTAACATATATGATGTTTATAAGAGTATGCCTTACACTTAATGAGGATGAATGCATGAACACTTATGCAAAGCAACAACACTTGATGGTGAAAGAAATACACAGTTAGTCCACTGAGTTTATATTTAACATATGATCAGGATGGACCGCCTATCGCTTGAAGTGACCCAGGAAATCATAAACATAATTCAAATAAATTTTTTTTCCTGTGGGATCCTAAAATTTCCAAAACTTAAGTCCCACTACTATTCAAGTAAACATATAATCATGCTCACATCAAATCCATATATTTTAAAATGATAATTTAGACATTTTGTTTGTTCATTCATTTGTGTGACCCACCCCCTGCCCTGCCCCAAGGGTTGGGTTTTACAAAAGTTTCTTGTAAAAATTTTTGAATACAAATCTAAGTAAACAAACAGTGTCCAAAAGACTAGTCTGTGTATATCCTATGAAAAGTAATTCCCCAAAACACATGGCTTTGCATATACATGCGATTTAAGTTTTTCTTTTCTTTTTCTTTCTTTCTTTCTTCTTCTTCTTCTTCTTATTATTTTTTTTTTGAGAGAGAGACAGAGACAGAGACAGAAGTTCTGAACCGGGCTCTGCACTGACAGCAGAGAGCCCAATGTGGGGCTTGAACTCACGATCCGCAAGATCACGACCTGAGCCGAAGTTAGACGCTTAACTGACTGAGCCACCCCGGCGCCTGCATATACATGCAATTTAAAATACACACGATTCATACTCTGAATCGTAGTATTTAGTGTCGGGTGTCATCAACTATTGCCACGTTAAGAGTTTGAGGGTTACTAGGCAAGAGGACTGATTTTCCCATGTTAAGTCAAATATTTTGTTTATTCTATCTCTGTGAATGTTTTTAGACAATTTGTAATCAGCTCAAATGGTGCTTTATGGTTAACCTTTAAAGATGTTCCTTTATGGCCTTTCATTACTCATGCTGTCTCTTCCTTTTCTCCATATATATTTTCAATCCATTACAGCCATCTACCCTTCCCCCCAGTTCTCTTTGTCATACAAAGATCATCAGGACATACCACATATGTCCATAGGGACTGCCAGGGCTAATGAATATGTATGTCCTGTGTCACAACAGAGCACTCCCCTTGTTCTGCAGTATCAACCCTCTTATGTGTGTAAATAACAGGTGAGCTGTGTAGCATGCAGGGATAAACGGGGTTAACACAACCTGAAAGCCCTGTGCTAGATTCATAGTAGCCAGCCTGTATGATTGATCCAGAAAGAAAAATACACATGCCAAAAGTATTGTGCATTTTCTAGGTGTTTTGAATCTTTATTTTTAAAAAGGTCTCTGATGAGGCAACATTACCATTGTCCTAAAAGTCTGAGGTTATTTCAATTGATTCTCAAGCTACGTTGTGCCATATAAAATAAATTTGTACTTTTAGTTAACACAAACAGAGCATGGGACCAACCTTGAATTATGACATGGCTGGTTAATTTTCTCGGTCACAATCCTAACATGTTATGTTAATCATTATGCGCACATATAGCTATTTCTAAGTAGTTATTTGCACGTGTGTATTCTATTTCAAGTATATAAATGCAGAGCTCAATTTAGTTATATTTAAACTGAACTATATTCACTTTTGCTCAACACACCATGCTGACATGGGTCATAAACAAATTTCAGAATCTCTCAAGCCCCACGACATTGTGTAAGATGCAATTTGTATTCATCCTCTTTTTCTGTGCTCCTCTGGAACCTTACTCTAAAAAGACAGTTTACATAAAACAGAAGAGACCACTGAGGCTGCTTATTGAAGACTGAGGGTTCTCTCATAATTAGACAAAGGAGGAGAATATTACTTACATATATGCATACAACTCTTCAACCGTTCTCCTTAAAAACTCTGCTTAAGGTTTTTGCACTATAGTGTGCAAAGCCCAGACAAAATTTGTTTAGGTTATTTATGCATTTTCCTCTTTTTGGCAATTCGAGCATGAATTTTTAATGCAATAGCAAAATAGTGTCTTGGACTTTGATAAAAATATTCTATAGTCAGGCCTGGGTGACACAGTGCATTAATTCAGTGTCCTTCACTCCAGGGACCTGTGTATAATTTAGTCCAGCCTGAAGAAAATAACTTTGATCTGAAGGCAGTGGAAAAAGCTACATATGAAATGAGTTTAGGTAGGTTTAGGGTTGTTTCTTCCATATAAGACAATGTATGAAGATAAACTGCTTTTGAATACAATCGACATGGTCCATGAAGAGCTTACTCACAACACTATTCTCCCTACGTCTCCATTCTCCCCACCAGGGCCCCATTCTATGGTCTGGTGAAATAAACCTGAGCACCACCTATAATTAGGATGCTCTAATTTCCAGATAAACAGAGTTGTTAAAAGTGCAGTGTGAATGACAATCCAGTCATTAGCGCTCTTGGCTCTTCCATTTGTAAAAACAAAGAATGCTACATAATGAGACAGAAGCAGAAGAGAAGATAGCAGCGTCCTCAAAGAAAGTGCCATTTTCTGTCCTCGTGGGGGTGCCCAACAACCTAACCTTGGGGAAATGCTAACAATAGGAGGGACCATAAGTAAGGAAATTGTTTCTTCAGATTCTATCTTGATCGTGTTCCCTCTGACAATATTTAACAACACAATATTTATTTTCGTCTACTGTTAAGACAGTTGATGCCATTGTGTCAAACAAAACAAAACAAAAAAACTTTAGGTCTTTGCTGAATTTTAAAAAGTGATTGGTCTAGGGGGCGCCTGCGTGGCTCAGTTGGTTAAATGTCTGACTCTTGTTTTCAGCTCAGGTCATGATCTCTGGGCTCTTAACTTTGAGCCTATGCACTGTAGGTGCGGAGCTTGCTTGGTATCCTCTCTCTTCCTCTCTCTCTGTCTCTGTCTCTGTCTCTTTCAGAATAAATAAGTAAACTTTAAAAAAATGATTGGCCCAGTAACATTAATCACATGAAATACATACCCTTTCTTTTGCTTATAATTTTATGATCAATTCCAATCTAACTCTCTTCTGTTGTGAATAAATAGGGCTTACTTTTGTCTCTAATACAACAGTTAAGAATAAATTTGCTCTCAATACTGTCCATAGAGTTAAAAGCTGTAAGGATGTTGCTTCTATATGATATAATCTATACTACAATTGCATACTTCTTACCTATCATAAACTATTTTATTGGCATCCTTAAGGTATGGATAAGCTACAGAATTTGTTACTATTTCAAGGAAAAAGGAGATAACAGTCACATTTTTAAATTAGCAGATAATTTGAAATAAACATTTTTTTAATATTTCAAGTTTTTATTTAAATTCTAATTAGGGGCGTCTGGGTGGCTTGGTAGGTTAAGCATCTGACTTTGGCTCAGATCACGATCTCACGGTTTGTGGTTTCGAGCCTCGCATTGGGCTCCGTGCTGACAGCTCAGAGCCTGGAGCCTGCTTCAGATTCTGTGTCTCCCTCTCTGCCCTTCCCCCACTCACACTCTGTCTTTCTCTCCTTCAAAAATAAATAAACATTAAAAAAAATTAAAAATTAAATTCTAATTAGTTAACATATAGTGTAATATTAGTTTCAGGAGTAGAATTTAGAGATTCATCACTTACAAAGAACACCCAGAGCTCATCACAATGAAAGAAACTTATTTTTAAATTTGCTAGTTTTGGAGTGCCTGGCTGGCTTAATCGGGTAAGCACTGGGCTTCAGCTTAGGTCATGATCTTGCAGCTCATGAAATGGAGTAAGCATTGGGCTCCATGCTGACAGTGTAGAACCCGCTTGGGATTCTTTCTCTCTCCCTCTCTCACTGCCCACCCCAACTGGCTCTATCTCTCAAAATAAAACTTAAAAATAAATAAATACATACATACATTTCCTAGTTTTAGTTGCTTATGTCGAATGAGTAAATAAGTCAAATCTTCCTGCTTCCTCTTCAAACTCTGCGTCCTATTTACACAAAGTCCCTCAACAACAGGAAAACTGGAACCTGCAGGTTATACATGTAAGCTACACAGAAAAATCAAATCTAGGTGCCTGTGTGTGTATATTTAAGTTTATGACTGTAGTTACAGAGAAGATATAGAGAAAACAGGAGGAAAATGGCAGAGAAAGAAAAGAGATTTTTTAAATTGCTTTTATCCTAAAAATGATCTGCTTTACTATTAATAATCTCAGAATCCAAAGTTCATGCTAAATGATTTAACGAATGTGGATATCATAGTTTTAATCACAAGTAAGCATATTTAAGGTTTTCCTTAGCCAGATGTTTATTATGTATGGCCTAAACCAAGTCATATACCTCAAAAAGTTTCCATACTTCTAAAATTAAACTTTTATTTATGCCAAACTATACTATGAACACTCTTTTCCTTAACTGAGCCCTCACTTTCAAGGAAGTCTGGGTTTACATGTGGAAAGTCTTCTTCAAAAAGGAAATCTAATAACAATTTTATTACATATTAATACATTTTCTCAGTTGAATACGAAAAACAATCATTTTTTAACTGAAGTATAGTTGAAGCACTTTTTAGAATCATTTTCCATGAAATGTTAAAAAAAACCATTGAAAAGCAAATAATTAAAATATGTAATAATTGGGTCAATACCTCCCAGTTGTTGATTTAGAAGTGTTTTTGTGTTTTCTATAGAATAATTTTTTTTGAAACAGAATAGAGAATTCATAAAGCTAATGATGAATCCTACGTCTAAGAACATTCCTTTCTCATTAAAATGACATACATGGAACTGGTCTCCTTTTAAGTAAATCTTTTTGAAAGCATCCGGATGCCTACAAGAGCATTCATTTATATTTGCCTTGCGTCTCACGGCCATTACCTGATCATTTAGCTAACTTGGGAAGTTTTTCAGGTGAGGATGTTTTATTATGCCCTCCTTTTTTTAAATGCTTCTTCATCCAGCCATTGTTTTCCTGTTTTACCCGGGAAATTATTTTATCTTGTTCAGTGTCAAATGATATTATACTTTAAAAAAGAATCTATTCAGAGAATATAGCATAAAACGGCGCATTGCATCCCTGGCCATAGCTCCCAGAAGCATTAAAATGTTACTAGAGTACCCGAATGACAGCAATGACAGCTTAATCACTTAAAGGCTTTTTACATTAACAATTTTTTTCTTTCAATTTGAGCAGTAATATTCAGGCATGATTTAATATGAGGTTAGCTCTTCAATGCAGCTAAATAACATACTTTTTTAAATCTCAAAATCAAGTTTAGTGTCTAATGAACATTTCTTTACACTTTCTGAAATATTAGTGCACATTCATAAAGCTTGGTTTCATTCCTGTTTTTTACTCCCCATATATGTACTTAAAAAATCGGCCTGATAATTAGCATGCACAGTCCAACAGCTTCCTATATTGTTATGATTTTAAGCAGAAGATCCATGGATAAAATGTAATTGAAAGGTGAGCCTATTAATCTGAAGAATAACCTCCACAAACCAAATAAGAATGAATCATTTTTAAGTCTCCACCTCATTTATAGCTTTATATTCCTCAGGAAAAAAAAAAAAACACGGAGGGAAACGAAACTAAAGGTGACCTTATTTAGACATATTAGTCAAGACAGCCTTTGCTGTTTTTAAGCAAACATGATTGTGACTCCACTTTGTCCATCCAGCTTTCCAGTGTATAAATTGGATGATGACTTGGACAATTCTCTCTTCATTAGTGAATTGTGGAAAGGATATATAGAGGTGGCTTTTTATTTTTTAAACTCTCTAGTGTCTTGTAACCAGATTCTGAGGCATCATATATATATATATGTATATATATTTTTTTCTAGACAAGCTGTCGTAATTGAAATGAAGTCTAATCAGACTCATTACTGTTTTCAGCAATTTGCACGACCAAAGATGCTTATTAGGTAACTGTGTTTAATAAACCACTCTTTAGAAAAATACCAGTAATGAGCTCTTAACAGCCAATCTTTAGCGTGAATGTAATGTGAAAAGTGTTCCTAGCGCTGAATAGATTTTCACAGTTAGTAGTGTCATAATTAAGCTCCATGAATTGAATGCTGTGATGTTAGATTTATTACAATAATCTTATTTTTTCCCTATTTCAAATATAGATGGAAATACAGTCATCTTCTATTACAACTGGGTTTATATCCATTGTAAAGCCAAATTTAGGCTAGTGCCAAGCTGGTCAATAGGTTTTTCAACTGAAGATTTGTTAAAGAGTGATAAGCAAGGATTTTATAACTGATAATTGATTCTAGCAATCAAGTCTTTCCTCATCAGCATCCCCACACCTTTTCCTGTCATTTGCTTATATATGAAAAGTTATCTGAGATATATATCAATTGTGATCATTTAGAGGAAACAATCGCTTTTCTATCACTAAGGTAAAACATGGATAAAAATGGACATTCTGCAAGCAATATTTGAAGAAACATCGATCTTTCATAATAGCAGCTATAAATAACACTCTATTGCTTCATTAGATATTGTTCTTAAAAAATGTGAATACCGTGTTCCTCCCTGACTCTTCCTTTCTGTGGCACTGTTTACTAAGATCTTAAAGAACAATATTGTGGATATATATTATTTATATGCACTAAGGGTGGTCATGAGAGCTAGGCTTCTTATTGATAAGGGCAAAAAAATGTTACACACGTCTAACAAGAGGAGTTATTTCCATGCAAGATGATGCATATGCTGAAATAAGTATATATCTATAGAGTCTATATTGATGAATCCATCAATAGAGTATATCCTGAGTCATTTCCATGTGCATAATAATTATATAGAAGCCACTGAAAATATTCCTTGAGAACATCTAAATAAGACTTATAGGAAGCTCTTGAGCTTATAGTCATAAAATGTCTCACAAGGTAAGACAAATATCTTTTGTTCACTAGAGGTAACCCAAAAGATGACACAATTAGCTTTGAAATGAGACTCAAGACATTCTGAAACAGGTTCATAAAGATAATCAATAAATGAAAAAGTACAAAAATAACAGGAGACTAAGATTTTATACCCATTCATGATACAACGTTAAGAAGGATTCTGTTGATGAATGATTCTTCTCCCACTACACTTATTTCTTCTAACCTCAAGCTTCATGACACCTAATTGGAGCCAATAAGCCTCCATAACTGTTTTCAGCTTTTTGAATCAATAGGGCTATGAGGACTGAGACTGTCAAATTAATGGCTTGTTTCATCTGATTTTGTGGAATGCACTTCTTCGCATTACAAAGTAGAGAAGAAACCAAACTCATTCCTTTGTGAATTCATATTGCTTTCAAATCAAAATATCTTCCTGTTTCTTTAAGTCTCAACTGAATTCGTATTCAGAACCACAAAAGAAAAAGCCAGTGCATAAAACTATGGTAAACCTATATCCTGCCTCTTTAAATGACTCATAGCTAAAAACAGGCAACAAAACCTAAAAGAGGGTCCCTTTCAGTGCCTTTGGAGTACCTTAGCATAACCTGAATAACTTTATTTATGAATCAAAGAATTTATGAATGTTTTATAAAAGAGAATAAATATTTTGTACATTAGAATCTATTATAAAAGCTAAGAGGCTCTAAGATGTCAAATAATAGTAATAATGACAAAAACAGCAATGATAAACACAAATCATTCTTTTGGTGAGCTTTTAAAATAACTTTCCATCATGATGAAACTATGGTCTTAATTATGAATTTTAAGAAGGAATTGAGTATTTAGTTAACAGATATTTTACCTAGATTTAACCCCGAGCTACATAGAAAGTTGACAGAATTTGCCGTGGTCTTAATTTCTAATTGAGAAACACAGGCTAGGGAGCATGGATATATGCACAGATAAGGATCTAGTACAGAGAATAAACAATACATTAATACATATTATCAGGTAAACACAAGATGCCGGGGGTAATAGGGCATAATTAAATGGCAGTGGTAATGGGGAGACTTGTATTATCAGGCAAGACTTTTTGGAGAAAGTGGATTTTAAACATCAGCTTTTGGTCATACCATTTAGACATAGGTCTGAAGATGCAGAGAAGCCATATATTTAAGCTTGCAAATAATTTTGAAAAAAAAATAGGGCCCCTCAATCCTTAAAACTTCCAAGAACCCACAATACCTTGTATCTGCCTTATTCTTAGCACCATATATAATTTTATCATTTGTCATATTCTTGAGCAAAAAAAAAAAAAAAAGCTTAAATTAAGTATCCTTCCTAGTAACAGACAAGCAAGCATGCAAACAACGACAAAAACAGGAAACCTAAAAAAGTTCATTTTCTTTTAGTTAGTTCTTAAATTCTTACAGGTTTACTCTAGTCCTGTCACCTCCTGCCCTCACCTCTTTCGGGCTCTGACATGTGGGCCAGTGACTTATTTTCTCTCCTTTCATTGCCTTTCTTCTTGTTTTTAAGTAGTTTGTCAATTATGAGGAAATAGGAGGTTACAGAGAAAATATATTTTAAGTCTCAAAACTAACATCTTAAATCTTCCTTGAATCTCTGAATCTTGATAATTTTTATTGTCACTAAAACAAAAAATAAACAAAAACCCCAAATAAGACCAGTTGGCTAAACTGTTTAAATTATAATGACATTCATGCTGTAATAACATGAGTGCCTACTATTACTTAAGAGCTTCTGCCCTAGCTGCTAGAAAATGAGGTCTTCTATGACCCAGCAATTGCACTACTAGGTATTTGCCCAAAGGATATAGAAACACTGATTTGAAGGGGCACATGTTCCTCTTGTTTATAGCAGCACAAGAGCCAAATTATGGAGAGAGCCCAACTGTCCATCGACTGATGAATGGATAAAGAAGATATGGTAAACATATACAGTGGAATATTACTCAGCTATAAAAAAAAGAATGAAATCTTGCATTTGCAATGACATGGATGGAACTAGAGTGTATTATGCTAAGTGAAATAAGTCAGTCAGAGAAAGACAAATACCATATGATTTCACTCATATGTAGAATTTAAGAAACAAAAGAGATGAACATAGGGGAAAGAAAAAAAAGGAGAGGGAGGAAAACTATAAGAGACTCTTAACTATAGAGAACAAACTGACGGTTGCTGGAGGGGAGGTGGGTGGGGGATGGGCTACATGGGCGATGAGTATTAAGGAGGGCACTTGTGATGAGCACTGGGTATTATATATAAGTGATGAATCACTGAATTCTATTCCTGAAAACAATATTATACTCTAGGTTAATTAGCTAGAATTTAAACAAAAACTTGAAGCATTAAAAAAAAAAAAGAAGTCCCTGCCCCAATGGAACTTTCAGTCTATCTTTAGTGATGATTTACCAGAGAAAATACTTAGTTCCAAATCTGGTAGAGAGAAGTAAGTAGCTATATAGAAAAGTTAACAGTCGAAGTGTATCTTGAAAGCTGAACAGAATTTCACCAGTTACAACAGAGACAGATAAGTTTTCTTGCTTAAGACAAAATTCAGTCAAAATCACAGATGATGCTAAATGTACTTGGCACATTTGAGAAAAAGGGTAGCTTGGTATCATTAGAAGATAGGAGATTATATGTCTATGTATAGGGTGCGATGGAGGTAGAGATAAAGGCTGAATCAGATATTGCAAATGGACTTAAATATTAGGACCTTAATCCTACTGCCATCAAAAAGTGCTGCCTTCACAATTTCATTAGAAATATATCAATAATAGCAATATATAGAACAGAAGAGAGAGAGGAAAGGCTGGAAGCAGGGACAGAACTTGAGCAATAGGAAGAGAAAAATCTGAGAAAGATTTTAGGCAGAGAATCAAAAGGACGGGCTGACCAATTAGGTTTGGAAGAATAAAGGAAAGGAAATGGGGACATCAAAAGGATATCATCACTAAAATAGAAATATTTGTGAGGTATCTGTAAAACAATTAATAAAGAAATTGTGGGTGTATTACATTGAATCCTCCAAAAGCCTAGTGAGGGATTGTTTTTCTTTTTTATGTATGATGAAACAAACAAGGTTTGATGCATCTAAGGAACTTTTCCCAAAGCCACCCCAAAGTCAGAATTGCCACCTGGACCATGTGACACAGAACTGCTACCCTTCGTCTTTCCTCAGAGAACTTATTAGCTTGTGCAGCCAATGAGTTGGACACTGGAAGTTCCTATCTCTTGATGGGAAAGAAGCCAAAGGTCTTGGAGGATGTTTAGGAATCATGAGCATATAGGAATTTGTTGAAATTACAGTAATGGAAGTCACAGCAGAGAGAAGGTGTATAGAAGGAGATGAGAACGGAAGTCTTGAGTTAAACCAACATTTAAGGAGTAGACAATGGGGACTGGGAGGACATTTCTAGAATAGAAAGGGAAACAGAGAGGGAGAGAATATGCTGTTTCAAAAGACAAGGGAGAAAGGATTTTCAAGGGCAGAGTATTTAATTGCAGCATAGGCATCAGAGAAATCAAGTCAGATTAGAGAGAAAATAGGCAGTTTGGAGGCCAGGGACAATCTGTGAGAGAGCAGCGTCAGTAGAGCGTCAGAGTCAGAAGCCATGATGAGTGGGATATGGAGAAAATGGCTCATGAGAAAATGATGTGGCAAGTATTGAAGAACTTTCCTCACAGATAAGCATCTTAATAGAGATGGATAGCAGTTTACGAGGAAAAGAAGAATCAAGGCAAGGGATTTTCTTTTTAAGGAATTTGGGAAAAACTTGGTCATTTCCCTAGACCAATAGACAGCAAAAAATAGCAGTAGGTCAAATCCAGTGTGACATCTTCTTTCGTAAGTAAAGTAGTATTGGAACACAGTCACACCCATTCCTTTATGCACTGTCTGTGATTGCTTTCTAGTTCCAAGGCAGAGTTGAGAAGTTGGGCTGAAGACCATATGGCCCACAAAGCTGATAATACCCCATCTAGCCCTTTACAGAAAATGACTGCCAACCCCTGTTCTAGGGTGAGGAGGAAAAAATAGTGGAAAGGAAAAAGGAAGAATACAACACTGTGTGGATGGGGCATGGGTGGGAACTGATGGAATTATCAAGAAGACTGTACAAGAATCAAGGGCACACATTGCAGACAACTCCTGGGGAAAAAGAAAGACCACCTCTTTGAGATAGGTGGGAAGGAGTTTAAGGACAGGTAGAGCATATCTGATCTGTGGATCCCCTTTTGTTTCACTTAAGAAATTTTAGGAATTAGTTATCCCTTCTGTCTTCCTATAAGCCAATCATTAGACCCATGTTCAGTGTTTTGTTCCTCAATCTATTGACTGTACCCCTAATCGCAGTCAGGTATAAACCCTGGTCAGTAGGAGGGACAGGATAAAAGAGAGTTTGAGAGAATCAAGGCAAATTCATCATTACTATCAGAAAATCACCACATGTAAACTAGTGGACAATAGTGTCATTGCCCTTTATGACAAGAAAGTACAACCCTGGAAAAGGAAGCCTAACTGAAGACTGCATCCCAATGGTAGCAAAGATTTGTATCATAAAAAGGATGAGAGGGGCTCCTGGGTGGCTGAGTCGGTTAAGCATCTGACTTGATTTTGGGCTCAGGTAATGATCCCAGCGTCATGGGATCGAGCCCTGTGTTGGGCTCTACACTGAGCTTGGAGCCTGCCTGAGATTCTCTCTCTCTGTCTCTCTCTCTCTCAAAAAAAGGATGAGAATTGGTAGTTATTACTGAATTATTTCATGAGAGTTTCAACTTTTGCGACGACTTATAGCTTTTGAGGAAATATATGAAGCTATATGGAAAGAAATGGTTCCCGCCTAAAGAATTCTTATGGTGTCTCTCCTCAAGAAAAATAAATTCCATTTCATTTAGAACTCACTAAAACTTAGAAAATGCATTCACAGTACTACACAGCTCTCTAGTCTTTTCACACTCCTCTCTGCCCCAAACACAAACACATTGCTCTCTTTCCATCATCTTCCTCTTCATTTCATAAAGCAAGTACTTGTTAGGTGCTAGAGATTTCTGCCTATTGTACAGTTTGGGATAATGCTCTTTTTTTCTCTGAGTTTACTACTTGGGCTCTTTACGGTAGAAGAGTTCTGGGAAGGCAATCACATGTGAACTAGAGCTTGAGTTACAGCAGAACTGCATGTGATAAATGTTAAGTTCATACTCATTTTATAACATCTGAACCCCTACTGGGTTCACTTGTGTAACAGAAGACTGCATTATGCTTTACTGACTCAATCTTTTTTTAAAAAATATTTAGGTTTATTTATATATATTTTCTTGAAAGAGAGAGTACAAGTGGCGGAGGGCCAGAGAGAGAGAGAGAAAGAGAGAGAGAGAATCCCAAGCAGGCTCCACACTGACAGCGTGGAGCCCTCTGTGAGGTTGGAACTCACAAACCGTGAGATCGTGACCTGAGTCGAAACCAAGAGTCAGACACTTAACCGACTGAGCCACAAAGGTGCCCTGCTTTACTGCCTGATTCTGAAAGTTGGTTTGAGTTTAGTATATTTTTGTATCATGCATATTGTGTGATATATAATGTAAGTATACATTTGTACAAAGAAAGTAAGTGCTTTAATAATTAAAAACATTTAGTTTATTGGGGCCCCTGGGTGGCTCAGTTGGTTAAGCATCTGACTCTTGATTTCTGCTCAAGTCATGATCTCACGGTTTGTGGGTTCAAGCCCTGCATGGGACTCCACCCTGACAGTGTGGGGCCTGTTTGGGATTCTCTCTCTCCCTCTCTCTCTCTCTCTGCCCCTCCCTTCTCCTGTGCATGCTCTCTCTCTCTCTCTCTCAAAAATAAATAAAGTTTAAAAAACCTTTAGTTTGATTAACCATGAATGATACAAACTCTGTTTCCCAAGTTTATCATCCATTTCAGTCTTATTTAAAAATTAAAAAGTTAAACTCTCCTTATTTGGATAGTAAGATTCATGTTTCCCTAAGACAATCTATTTTAGGTTAAAACACCTTACTCTTTGCTTGAGAATTCTTCTTCTTTCTATTATTATAATTATGGCTTCATTTAGGAAGACTTCCCAAACATCACAGTCTTCTCTTGTCCTTTACCATTTTCCGTATTACTCTGTACTTGCATTTTAATGCTCATTTTATTTTCCTATTTCTTCTGTATCACCTACTAGACTAATGTCTTTGACACCAGCAATGCATACCATTAGAATAGGTCAGGGACATAGTCTGTCTTGGCCATACCTATATGTCCAATGATAGAGTATCCATAAAAGTAGGTACTATATTTGTCTCTGTAGATATATATCAATATATTTATGACTTTACCCATATCTAGAAAGATTTGCTTCATGAGGGCCCTAACATACTCTATGTGTCTAAATACTTAAAACAGTTAAAAGTTATAAAGTTATAAATTTTTTTCGAGGGACACCTGATTGGCTCAGTTGGTTAAGCATCTGACTCTTGATTTCGGCTCAGCTCATGATCTCAGGGTCATGAGATCAAGCCCTGCACTGAGCTTGGCACTGGGTATGGAGCCTGTTTAAGATTCTCTCCCTCCCTTTCCCTCTCCCCCTCCCCTGCTCTCTCTCTCAAAAAATTATTTTGAAAGTCATAAACTGAACAAATAATGCTACACAAAATATGTTCATGCCTTCTACCTTTATAATTCTATCCTCATAAACATCTGGAAAGCTGGGTTCAAATGTAGAAACTTCTGTTTCCTGGGTCATCAGAGCTCTTCCAGAATAGGAGAGGCTGACCTGTGACTGGTTCTTTTCTTCTTGCTCACTATCTCACAGCATAAACGGCTTATCATACACCCTGTAGATTAATGTTCCTTCCATTCCCTGCTATTCCCCCACCTCCAACTAGCTGCCTCTTGGCCTTCCCTTGGGTCCAGAAGTACACACACTAAGGACACTTTCCATCTGTGGGAGGACAAACCTGGGGAAGAGCCCTGCATGGGTCCTGAAAGTGGACTCAGGGAATTTCAGGTGCTTGGAACATGGTCGAGAAAGAGGGCATGGATTCCAAGCTGAAACATCCTCAGGGCCTTTGGACTCCTTGCAATAGGTTATAGGAGAGTACTGGAGGAGGGCAAGACTGGATATTCTAAAATATGGTGCCCTCTTTGTCTGGGTCACACGATGGTTGTAGTGACTTGTATCCAATAATTTAGTGGTCTCCAAAATGAAAAGAAACCTTGTTTATGCTTCTTTTGCTCTTCTTCAATAGAAGATACTATATAAGGAGCCAAAAGACATACATTTTTGTACTAGTTCCCTAGTCACTATTAGAGTAATGTTGGTCTGAAGACCAGTCTCTGAATTTAAGATTCCTCAACCCCACACAAATGCCACAAATGCCAACTGGCATAATGCATGCAATGAATAAATTACTATTACAAAGCTAATAATTAGCAGAATTGGGGCCAGAACTTAAATTTACCGATCTTATTTTAATAGTTTTATTACTTTTACTAAAATCTTCTATTGTTTCTATATGTTGGCTATGGTATACCTTCTAAGAGGCAACACTGAGCAAGATATTTTCCCATAAAAAAATAATCCTTCTACCTTCACCTCCCAGAGTTCTTGAACACGTTAATCTTAATCTCTCAACCAGGGTTTTCCATCTCCAGTTTCATGGATACTCATCTCTCGGAAGAAAAAACTATAACCAATAAGTGTGATTCTAGCCCTCTCTGTATTTTCTGGACCTCTTACTTACTTCTACCCATGAAATATCTATAGTCATGTTAGGTTAGAGACTACCAATTGGCATATACTTTATAGAATATAGAAAATGGAACAGGGTCTCAGAGAAGAAATGTAATGATGTAATACTTGCATTTGTTGAAAGAAAAAACAGGAAATAGAGTCTTTATTTTAGATATTTTACCAAAATTATTTTTTCATACTGTTTGCAATATTTTCTTGACTCTTCTTACCAAAAACTACCTTAAAAAAATCATTTACCATAATAAGGAACTTTAATGTTTAACTGTGCATCCTGCAGAAATGTCATATTCTGACTACCGTGAATTGAATCTGGGCATATATTTGAATTGTTCCAGGTCTGAACTGCTAGACTTCCGGTAACTAGTCATGGGACCTGAGGCAGATTACTTAACCTTCCTATGTCTCAGTACTCCCACCTTTGACATGGGGATAATAATAATTTACTTTGAAAGGTTGTTCTGAGGGTTTAATGAGAAGATGGAAGGAAAGCAACTAGAATATTATGCTACTTTCCAGGAACTATCATTGCCAAAGGAGTTCTTTTTTGAAATTGCAAGAAACAGAACGAAAGAGAAATAGTGAGGGGAAGTTACAGGTAGGTAGATTTCAGAAGCGTAATATGAAATACCCCCTGATCTTTCCCCTAGTGATTTATGATTAGGAGATTTAAATTCCTTTTCTGGCCCTGCCAATAATTTACTGTGTTACTTTTATTAAAAATAATTTTTCCACGCAGCTAGAGTAAGTTCCCAATATGTGCAAAGAAGATTGCCTAATCACCCTTCAAGTAGTCTAGTTCTTTCTCCCTTATCCTACGCTCAATCAATGATAGTCTTTTCAGTTCATCTTTTAAAACACTAACATCTGATCCTTCTTCATTGCCATGCTATTGCTTTGGGTCGACCTTGTTCCTTTTCATCGGGGTCTCTCAGGTCCTATACATTTTTCCTTCTGACTCCTATTTATTTGTATGTATTTTGGGCTTACTTTATAAAAAAGAAACTTTCTCTGGTTTTGAAATGCAAACTTACTATTGAAAAATATGGAAACTACAGAAACATAAATAAAAATAAAAAGTGCTATAATTGTGTAGCACCGACCTACATTAAAGTCACTTTTCACTTAGTTTTCATTTTCCTTTGGATGTTTTAAAATTTACCTTGAGATTTCCTCAGTATTTCTAGTTCTTAGATTGTTGACAGTATGCTATACACACTACTAACTGTAAGGAATATCCTACACTTTCTCCTACTTCTACGTATCTTTTCTTCTACATACCTTTGTATATGCTGTTCTTTCTCCTTGTCATGCTCTTCCCTGCCCTGAACCATTCTTCCCTTCCTGGGCCAAAACTGCATTGTGTCTGCGTGGATCTTACACTAGACTGTGAGGTCCTTGAAGTCAATATTCTCTTTTATAATGATGTCTGATTCTTAGTTATAAATAGTCATGCAAAAAAAAATATTTTGGGAACTTAAGAGGAAGATGGTGTATAAACTCCTATGGTAAATTTCTATTAAGAATCATTCAGCCAATTATGGCGGTTACTCTGTTGTATGAAAATTGTTTGTGTTAGTCTCTTTCCCTCGGCTAAGACTGTCTTATTCATCTTATGTTTTCAGCACATCCCACTATACTTTGCACAGAGTATATGCTCAGTAAATAAGAAAGGAAAAAAATAAAATAAGCAAAATTGTCAAATTAGTGACAAAACTAGCCTTACTAAATTCTTTTGAAACACAGAGCAGTCACTACATAAATAGCACCTGTTATTTTTTAATAAAATAAGAATAATATATATTTTTTCTTGGCACATACTATGTATATGCTTAATATCAAGCACACTTGATTATAATATTTATTAACACACACTCACAAAATCGAACAAATAAAATGAGACTTCCTTAGAATATCCTATGGGTGCTACAAAATAAGATTCAACATGAAATAAGATTGTGATAAAATACTTAACCCTTATATTTAAATGTTATGTTGAAAAATTCAGTATAGGTAACAAAATATCGGAACCAAGCATTATAAATATGATTTTAAATTTCTTCTGGCTGAAGTCACATCACTCGCATTCTTTTTGTAAAACTCCATTAACAGAGTTTATGCCACGACTGGTCTAAATGATACTTGATAACTAATGGCTAGAGGGCGCAGACTGATATTTAAGATATAAGGTTGCACCGTGGTAACTTGGATGGGTTATTTTATATTAAGGATAACCAGATATGACATTTTGTAAAAAGGTCTAGATCACTAAAGAAAAGGAACGGCTTCATTGCATCAGTGGAAACTGCTCCTTAGCATAGCTTAAAAAATAGATGAATGGATAGACAGAGAGAGACTGGGAGAGGGGAGGGTTATTTTTTTTAAGGGGGGGAGCTCTTGAGGAAAGAGTCATGCTCTGTATTTTTCGATAAGTCTAAAGAGAGTAGTAGGTACTCTAAAATCAGTAGTATAGTTTGCTCTTAAAATGATGACACAGTCCCTTCCTTGTGGTTGATATGTTAAAATCAGCTCTGGGTCACTTTAGAATACAGTCTGCCCTTTTTGCAAGCCTGACTGTTATTTTACATTTTCGCTTTTGTGTAAGGTCACTTAGTTAGATTAAACTGTTTGCTACAACACTACTTCCCCAACTATACGTGCATGCTTTCCAAGGGTGATATTATAATGAAGGTGGTATGAACAAGCCGCCGCACAAAAAATCGAATCCAGTAGACATGCATCTGAGTAGGTACAGATGTTTAGGGTTAATGTATGTCCCACATTTTTCCAAATGCAATCCTAGGGATGTATGTAACACTTGCATCTGGGGGAAAATACTCATTAAAGAGAATTTGCCAAGTAAAGCACAGAACATTTTCTGTTCTAATCAGGTGCTAAGTACAATAAAGCAAAATAAAAAAAAATCCTAATTGTAAATAAAAAAGAAACACCAAACCTCGTTTATTCATTCTATCAATAAAGATTACTGAGGACCCACTTCGTGCCAGGCACTCGTCACTATTTGCAGATAAAACCGACAGAGATTAAAGTGAAAGCAGAAACGTAAGTAATCACAAACATTGGTGAAACGTGTTCTCTGGGACTTGTTTCAAGTTGCAAGAGGACTATGTATTCTCAACTTTTATCTTCTAAATCAGTTATGTTCTTCCTGGGGTTTTCAGATCTTTCCTCACAAATGTAATTCTGACAGTTCTTAACTTTGCCCAATGAATTAAACCATGTTAACACCTCCTATGATAACAAAGAAAATCCAACTGGAGAAAACACCTTCAGTACTGACTTCTGGCATCTGAGATTTAATGGCAGTGCATGTCTTCTTAGTGTCTCTCACTGAGAAGAGATAATGCACACGAAGAAAGTCAAAATTGTGGGTTCAGTCATATCAAAATGTGATTTATGCCAAAATAGATCTGGGAATGTCAACAATTGCAGAATAAATGACAAGTTTTAAATTCCTCAAGAGTAGAGTGAATTCAGTCATGATTTAACTCTTTTTCTTTCTTTCTTTTTATTTTTTTTTGGCTACCGCATGTGGAACAGTCTTTTCTTGCAAAGCTTTAAAATTTTTATTTTTCCTTGAGCAAGTCTTGGGAATCTAATAACATGTTATAACTCTACAGAGCAACACGTATCTTAGTGTTTTTACCCTCCTGGCATATTTTTGGCATGATATGACTTCTGCCATTAAAAAAATTAAATTGAACCGCCACTGTCAGAGTTTCAAGTAAACAAAGCATCAACGAAGAGCACAGTGCCTCCAATGTGCTGGGAGCTCCAACAGACAGTCATCAGCAAATGGACAACTTTAATTCGATTCCTGGCACCATTGGCTGTGCTGAGAATTCTCCTATCTCTTCACACCAGGGGTTTGCTCTTTTAAGCACTGCTCCCTGAAGGGAAGGAAAAACTAGAGAGAGAGGATTTCCAATGACCCTGCACAGATGAATGGATATGTCAATGGTGAATATTGGTTCAGCTTTGAAACAGAGAATCCTGCAGTGGTCTTGCTTCTCCATCCCTTCTACACTCGTGTGAGTATTGCCAAAGACTTGTGTGAGCCGGAGTCTTTAAAAGATCAAGACAGAGAAAGAGAAAGCAAAAACACAAACGGAAAGAGAGACAAAATGCTTTTGAAAAATTAATGATAATTCAAATGTTTGGGAAAATCAATTCTCGAGAGATGAGTAAAAGAGGATCAACCCTTCTGTTAGTGAAGCTTTATGTTTAAAACTTGAGATCTGCAAGGGAAATTCCAAAACACGAATTGCTCAGGGAGCCCATTAGTAATCCAGTGTCCATCTGACAGGTTTTGAGGAACAATTAACTACTGAATTGAGCACGAAGCACATTGAATCGTATTCTTTCCCTCGCCAGTGGTATAATGAAAGCATACACAGGCACAGCAAAAGGAAGAAATATTAATTCCACTTTGTTTGGAAGATGAGCATTTCAGTTACTAATCTTGCAACTGGGTGGATGCAAAAATTCTGCCTGAATAATGGCAGAACAGGCCTTTATTTTCACGTGCTTTATGGTTAGTTTTCACTCAGCTATCAATCAATCAATTATGCTGTGACATGATGTAATTTCCTAATCATACTAATATTCAGGCTTTTATCACTATCAAACCTAGAGCACATACATTTCAATGAGACGCAAGTCTAATTATTTAAATATGCTAAAGCATATTACATCTCCAAGGCTGTTTCCTTTATGAGGTTTTCTCCACTAAAAAAAAAAAAATCTAATTTAGTTGCAAAGAGGAAAAGTGTATAAAACAGCATTTTACCCTTCCAGTAAGCAAAACTGATTTTTTTACAGATCCCAATAAATATTACAGAATTTTTATGGGCCCTCATTTAAAAATAATGTTTTCTACTTGTTAATAAAAGTAGAATAAAAGAATTCATGTCATAAAAAGACATGATAATCAGGGGCGCTTGGGTGGCTCAGTCGGTTAAGCATCGGACTCTTGATTTTGGCTCAGATTATGATCTCACAGTTTGTCGGTGTGAGCCCTGCATTGGGCTTTCGGCTGGTAGTGCAGAGCCTGCTTGGGATTCTCTCTCTCTCTGCTGCTCCCCTGATCTTTCTGTCTCCCTCTCTCTCTCAAAATAAATAAATAAACATTAAAAAAGAAATGATAATTATACTCAATATTTGTCAACACTCTTTACCTGAAAAAAAATTATTAAGGACTAACTAGGAATTGCTTTATATGCCCAAAATATGATTTTGCGTTAGTTCTCAAGGTTTTTTTCTTTTCCTACATTTAAAATGGTCCATATTTAAAAAATAGCACTTGAGTCATTTCAATGTTAACGTGACAGGTGCCAGAGGAAAGTTTAAACTTTTTCGAGCAAGACCAGTTGCCCTGATGCATTTGTTGCCGTCTATAATTATAGGCTCTATCGTGCAGATTACTTTAAAGGCAATAAATCTTCTACACAGTATAAATTACATATGGCAAACATACACTGTGTTCCCTCAGATCTCTATAAGAAAAAAAAAAATCCAGACTCAGTTGCTACAATAATCACTTCCTACCTACATTGCTCTGAGGCAACAGTCCACTCAAACCACGGATATAGCTCCTAAGATACTTTTTTTAAAAAAACACAATTTTTTTCAATGTACATTTTCAAGAGATTCCTAAAAAAATCCATTATTCTCTTCAGTGGGGAGTGAGCATAGATACATTGAACCCAAACAGGAAAAAGTTACACCATGAACAAAAACAACAGAAATCCCAAAGGCATTATTTAAGTACAAAATCAATGATTTTTCAACCAATAAAAGTTGTTTCTTATAAAATTTTCAGGGAAAACAAAAGTGAACTTGGGATTCCTTTTGTACTTTACCTAAGTATATTATCGCCATTCTCTTGACATTCTAGTATTTTAGGTTTTTGTAAACATAAATACATATATAAATATTTCATGCATGAAGTTAGGATAATTAATGCATTTTTTTACAGAATTCTTATTGTATTATTATTATTATTATTATTATTATTATTATCATCCTGGTGCTGTCTTTGGTGTTAGAATTATTACTCTGCTGAAAAACTATTTCATATGAAATTACAGATATGTACACACACTTGTATGTGTGTAAAGGAAGGGCTTCCTGCAAGGTGTTTCATTTTACTTTTACCTTTACCTTTTTTTTTTTTTTTTGAGAGAGAGAGAGACAGTGAGAGCACATACACATGTGCGTATGAGCAGGGAAGGGGCAGAGAGAGAGGAAGAGAAAGAATCTTAAGCAGGCTCTACACCCAGTGCGGAGCCCCATTCAGGGCTCGATCTCAGGACCTTGAGATCATGGCCTGAGTTGAAATAAAGAGTCTGACTGACCCTTAACCACCTGAGCCACCCAGGCGCTCCTACATTTACTTTTAAAACCAAAAGCTGTTGGAAAAAACTTCATGTGCTGCAGGATTAGCACATCATATAACATAGTAAACTGGTTTTTAATTATGAAAATATGTTTAATCAAGTTAACACATACAGAAAATGTTGAACTGGAAAATTTCACAACGTTGAACGAATGAGCAAGAATGCAAGAATTAAGACTCAGTCTGTTCCAACCATTTTCACGAAAACCTCCACCGGTTACTCACTGTACCATTTTCTTTCAGCAGCACACACCTCCTCCTGCCACCATACTTCCCTCGTCTACACAGTTATGTGGGCGTCTACACATGTATTTCTACAATCAGGTTCTGATTGTTTTCATTTTATACATTTCTGCTCAGGAAATAAATAATCATTTGTAACAACTGACTTTAAACATGTTTACACTTTTAAGAGTCTGTGCTTAAAAAGCAATTTGGTTTGGGGCTTCTAGGTGGCTCAGCCGGTTGGGTGTCTGACATCGGCTCAGGTCATGATCTCACGGTTCGTGAGTTCGAGCCCTGCATCGAGCTCTGTGCTGACAGCTCACAGTCTGAAGCCTCTGCTTCGGATTTTATGTCTCCCTCTCTCTCTGCCCCTCACCAGCTCACACTCTGTCTCTCTCTCTGTGTCTCAAAATTAAATACACATTAAAAAAATTAAAGCAATTTGGTTCATTTCTCTGGAAATGAAGTTTCCCAGGTGAGGAGCATCTCCCTTCCATCTCAGAGCTAAATAGTAAATCGAAACCTGTTATCTTGAAAAAGAATCCAGCAGTTTGGACGGTAATGCTAGGTCTTTGAACTATATTTAGTGACACAAAAGACAGGGTTAACAGAAACACCTGAGCAGAATAGTAGGGTCATCTTATGCTAAAGACAAAAAGCCAAAATAAAACGCCAAATCGCTCGACATGTACTTGATCAAAGGTTTAGAATAAATGTGGTACGTATGAGCCTTGGCCCTTTGATCCTCAAGTTTCCTAAACAGTGATAAATACCAGGGATCCCCAAAGAGTCTCTTCTTGTCCCTTAACAGACTGTTTGGCATCAAGTGCTCAGTGGGCTGGAAACCCACTGCCAGCCAGGGAGGGACAGTACAGATGGAACCATGTTTACTCTGTCAGAGACAGCTGATTAGGATGACACCAACTCTTCACATTAAACCTGCTAAGCAGGGCTTTACCCAGAGGGCTTCCCGAAACTGGAAGCGTTCACCACTGAATTGACAAACTACGGTATATGTTAATAATGAGGAGTAGGCTGTTGTAGCTGCTTATACAATGCATGTTAATTATGAACTCTCTGAAAATGGATGCTCCTCAAACTTCATTTTGAAACGATAGAATTGTACAGCTTAAAGTTATTTAACGAGAGGATCCACTGTAATGTAATCATCATCCTATTTTTGTATTTGACTTAGTTCAGGGTCAGGGGTTACTAAAGGAGAATCTCACAAAGCAATGGAAAAATTAACAGCAAAAGCTTCAACTTCATATCGCTGAACCCCATAGCTTGAAAGGTCTTTGAAGGCCATGAGTTCAACCCCTTCATCTTACCCTTGCCCAGAGTTCTTACATCTCAGTAGCTAGCAGAGCCAGGATTAGAACCCAGAACTCCTGCACCAGTCTGGGGAACTATCCATTATCCAGTCCTGGCTGCTCTACCCCTTTTCAGGAAATTAAAACTCCACATACTGGGACATAATCGTAATTTCAAAGATAGTCCTGCAGAGGCAAAGGAGGTGGGGAAACTCATGAAGAAAAGGAAAACAGAATTGCAATGGCAGTAAATCCCATCAGTGGCACCCTTAAAATAAATCAGATTTAGTGGATACAAAATATCTTTCTTAGAATATACCATGACATGGGTTGTTAACAAGGAGGGATGAGCTTATCATTCATCTTCCACTTAAAGTCTAGTAAAGAAGCCTGAGGTCCATGTGTTTACAGAACCTATGTTCTTTAGACCCACTCAGGCTCCAAAGACTTCCGGCAGAATTCATGTTTATCCATTATGATGCATTTCAGTAATAAAGAACAATTGTCTCTCAAAGCTGCATGATTAATCTATTGTGGCATAATCATATTTCAACCTAATCTGATACACTCATTTGGTTGTCATTTTAGGTAAAGGAAACCTTCTTTTTCTGTCACTTTAGAATATTCTGGCTTAGGTCACTTGGGAATGGCTGAGTCATGACTCCCCAGCATGTAAAGTACCCACTGAGAGTTTATTTTCTAAAAGTATACTTACTCTTTAGCCATTATGGTATAGTTTCACACACTGTTAGGCTAGGTTGATGCTAATGACTAGCACCCTAGTAATCCAACAGAAGTAATGACTGCTTCCCAAAAGCTTCCAGAATACTTGCAGACCCAGTGGGACAGTGACAACAATGCTAGATTTAGAAGTAAACAAGTCTGGGTAATTAGTCTCAGCTCGAATAATTAGTTGTGTTCACTTAGCCCTTTGATCATTTGTTTCCTCATCTACAAGTGGAGTTAGATTAGAATATCCCTAAGGCCTTCTTTATTTCTACAGTGTTATGCTAAGAAACTAACTCCAGGGACCAGAGGAATGGGAAAGTAGGAGAGTGTATGTATGCCTTATCTAAGACAACCTAAAATGTATAAAACACCGTGAGTACGCACAGGAAGGAACAGCTAATAATGCATCGTAGAGTTGGTTAACTTCTCAAAGGCAAGTACTGAATAGAATTCATCTTTCTGTCTCCGCTAGCTAACACAGTGCTTGGCCCACGATCAGTCCTCATTAGCTGCATATCAGATGAATAAATAAACCTAAGTCTTGTACGATGGAAAAATGGAATGTCGTTCCAGACAGATGCAACACTATATATGTCAAGGGTCTGCAGTTATGAAAGGTTATGGTTTCTTCAAGTAAAGAAGTATGCTGGGGCGCATGGGTGGCTCAGTCGGTTAGGCAGCCGACTTCGGCTCAGGTCATGGTCTCGTACTCTGTGAGTTCGAGCCCCGCGTCAGGCTCTGTGCGGACAGCTCAGAGCCTGGAGCCTGCTTCCGATTCTGTGTCTCCCTCTCTCTCTGCCCCTCCCCTGCCTGCTCTCTGTCTCTCTGTCTGTCTCTCTCAAACATAAGAAACATTAAAAAATTTTTTAAAAGACGTGTGCTTAGATCATGAGGATTGTGGTATAATAATGATAAGAAATGAAGTGAGTTTCCATTCATAAAGGGCCCTAACATTAGCCACCAAGGACACTTTACATCTAAGCAGAAGGGGGAAACATCCTCCATTTGGGATACTAACAGGCAGTAGCATGGAAAGAAAATATGCAAACATTTAAAGACGACATCAACAGCACCAAGATATGCCAAATAAAGTGGAATTCCTGGAAGAAGCGTAGCGAGGATTGAATTATGCAAGAATAAGGGAAGCAGGCTGCCATGCTTCCTGGACAGGATCCATTACCTCTCCTGTCCCATTCTCACTCCCAAGCCATGGGTGCTACTACGCATCGCTGTGGTGAGCAGAGGAGCCCTCAGGATACTTGCCACGGAGCTGCTGCACCCCCATCTTATTCTCACCATATTCCAGCAGATGTGAGGGCAAGTGTCTCACATGTTTCCCTTCCTTGGGAAATGACACATGGTCATCCTCTAGAAATGATGTGTCCTGAAGGAAAGCCTGTTGTAGTTACAAGAAAACAGGCCTTGACTACAAATGCATCTTAACTCCTCTCCTCTGATGAGTCTTTTTAAGTAATGAAGTATAAGTAAAGGTTCTAAAACCAAATTAACATCTGAGAATAATTCAGACTTAGAGAAAATAGTTGTGATTAATTACACAAGGAAGTAAACGAGTGGCTCCAAAGAACCAATCTGTAATTACAATACTAGTCACCATATACAATACCACAGACTTTAAAATTGAATGTAAAATGTAAACAACACTAAATTTATTAGTGTTGTAATTAACAGAAACCATTAGTTAATCAATTTGTCTCCCTGGTTACTACCCTTATCTCTGGTGGTCTAAAACTTTACAGAAATGTCTTGAGATACAAAGCTCATTTACACAGTCTCAGCTTTAGAGGGATAAAATTTTAAAGATATTTTAAAATCTTCTTAAAATAACATTTTTTTTCTCCAGTTGCTATGTTCCACTGGATACAAAAAACTAATAGATAATGTTAATGTAATCTTTTGGAGCAATTTTACAGGACTTTATAGAGAAAAGTTGGCCATTACTAATAGGGGGAGCATTCGTAGTTATGCAGTCTTTTCCTCATCCAAATGTGATGTATTTCATTTAGGAGTGAAATCGGACATTTCTGCCTTTTTTGCTTTTGGGTATTGTTTCAAAGAGAAAATATACTACTGTGATGTCAGCAGCCTATGAGGTAAGAGTGGATTGTGTTCCAAGAGTCCCTTTCATAGGTCAGGAATATCATTTTAGTTGGATTGGTGATATTTTCGGGCAATTCCCCAGAATGCTCTATTAAGTACCTTACATAAAAGTTAAGATCTACTCTAGCTAAGCCTGCTCATATGAAAGCACTGTCTGCACGGAATATGAGGGCTGAGTTACGATTACATATGCCCAGAAAACATGCACTGGGGCCTAATTCACAACAGCTACTTAAGAAAAGGTGTCTGTCCAGGTCAGTCATGCTTGAATTTCTATAAACTGGAGAACAAAAGTTCCTTTTGTACATGTGAGGTGATCCTCCAAACTTCTAACTGTAAGAATAAGTCATTAGTATATTCAAAGCATGGAATATATTTACATATTTAAATTGTTCACTATCATGTGACAATTTCCAGTACACGTTAAAGCTAAAAATTATTTTTCATTATTTCTGTTCATAAGAGTATTAAAATAAATATCCAATTGCAGATGCATAGCTTTTGGTAAATGGATGGAAAGTTTCCTTTTCTGGTTGTTAAAATTTTACTGTACTGTCCAATCGAGCAGTATAAATTGAATAAATACGTGTCCTCGAAAGTCTTCAACTGTATGATCGGACTAATTTAATATAAGCCTCCTATACAAAGAAATGCGTTTGTTCTATCACATCCTCTTTTTGTTAGCTAAAATGAAATTTACTCAAGTGTTGTAATGTGTATTCTAAAGACACAAGTCATTGCTGCCAGGTTACTTATAACAGAAACTCTGTAAGTTTTTAGGAGAATTATGCATTTTGTTGAAAACATATACTGTAGTGATAAGCTAAAGAGATAGGGGCTCATAACCAACATTTTAAGCCATGGGAGTCCTGGTGTGTCCAAAATTTTACAAGGATAAATCTGTATACTTTACCTCATTTCATTTTTTTCAAGCCATGAGAATCCTGGTATGTCCAAAATTTTATAAGGATAAATCTGTATACTTTACCTCATTTCATTTTTTTTTTTTACAAAATCTCAGCTGTAGCATTTATCAATGACATGACAATAAAGTGAAAGTAGTAAGAAAATAGGCTTTATTATTGTTCTTAAAAGATGAGCATATATATGTGCCTCTCATTATAAACATCGGGTCAGTTTCTGTACCATTCTATTGGAACGGGATAAATAGGGACCAGCCACCATCTCTGTTGACAATACATTGGTCTCACATTAATTTGATTGAAGGTGGCTTGCCAACACATCTCACTTTCCCCATTTGAGAGCACTCAGATAAGAAAAACACAGTGATGTTTAGCAGATAGGCCTGGTGACACAATAGAGCGCAACTCATTGAAGAAGTGTAATTATAGTGATTACTTCAGAAAAGAGAGCAGATACACTGATGGGAAGAAGTAAACATTGCCACAATTACGAAAGCACGGCTCCCTTTTGGTACAGATAGAGGCATCCCAAACAACACCAGCCTAGCAATAAGAACACAGAAGGCTTTCCAACTTAACAGCATAAAAGCACAAAAGGTTACCGAATGGCATAAGCCAATTTGCCAAAGTGCTGGAACAAAGGGGCCCGTCTGTTTTGGGTAAATTCAATATATCAAATAGACTGGTCAAACGGAGAAGTCCTCCTTCCGCAATTAAAACTAAGTACAAACATCAGGAAAGTTTGTCCCCAGAGGAATGTAACCTGCAAATGCTTTTCAAAGCTGTTATTTTGATGGCTGTGAAAAATATAAACTACGTGGGGTGTCCAGTCCTCTCAGGTAACAATCCCACGAGGCCAGTGGCAGAGACAGGGACAGTTCGTCTGTGCCATTAATTGGGCATATATAATCCATGGGCATCAAAGTACCCCAGCACTGTATCATAATCTGACAAAAACAAGAAAAAACCTCCTCTCTCCAGTCCACTAGAGTAGAGATCCACATAGAGGGGGTGGAAAAAAAGCTTGAAAAAGGGTCCCAGAGCTCACGTTGTATAACCCTTGTCTGCCATTTTTGAAGAAACAGAGACTTCAAGAGGTTTACAGCCTGGCCTCAGACTCCACAGCAAGTTACTGAAAGCAGGACTAAAACCGAAGTCTCCAGACCCCCAGTTCTGTGTTTTCCACCATAATTGAATTGTTTTTCAGTCACAAATTTTATAAAATAAAAATTATGTAAATTTGCACCGTAAAAATGATAAAATCCTTCAAAAGCATTTGAGTCACCTTATTTGATTGTTGCCAGGCATCTGTGAGGTACCTAGAAACATTTTTAAGTCAGATATATATGTACTTGTGTAAGTATATATATATATATATATATATATAGAGAGAGAGAGAGAGAGAGAGAGAGAGAGGGAGGAAGAGAGACTGAGAGAGAGAGAAAGAATGTGTCAGCTTGAGAGACAGTGGGTAAGAGTGGGATAGATGAGTGAGTGAAAAAGCCAAAGAAACAAATGTCAGAGAGACACACACAGATACACTGAGAAGAGACAGTGCGGGCTTCAATAATTTGCCCACAGTCCAAACCCAGTATTGAAATCCAAATCCCTATCCTCCTCC
This sequence comes from Cryptoprocta ferox, assembly GCA_028646485.1. Classification (NCBI taxonomy): domain Eukaryota; kingdom Metazoa; phylum Chordata; class Mammalia; order Carnivora; family Eupleridae; genus Cryptoprocta; species Cryptoprocta ferox. The sequence continues at coordinate 41,913,309 of CM053578.1, forward strand.
TGCAAACCTTACTTAAGGCTACGTACTATCAAAAGCAGAGGTGAATTAGAATAACTCCTTGATTTTATTTCTGGCTGTAGTTCTTTCATTTTGGCCCCACCTCAAATAGGATAATTAGAATGGAATGGGTGGAATCTTTTTAACAGAATCAAAGCAGTGGCTATTGTCTAAATGGTTGAAAGAGTAACTTTTCGTTTTAAACAGCTGCCTTGGGAAATGACACTGCAAAAGAAACTTATCTTTCTGCTTTCATTAAAGATTTAATGACCTTTACGACAGGGTTCTTACTGGGATTCCTGAATGTATATGTATCTGTAAACCCTTAATAGTATATGCAAAATTTAGAGCACATATGCTTTTTCTAGAAAGAGAGTCCATATGATTCTCAGAGGCCTCTCACTCAGAAACATTATAAATTTGTGGAAGGATTAGTGACAATATGTACCTTTTTTTTTTTGTTACATCAAAAGTTAACTATCTGAACAATCTGGACCAAATAACTCATTTCAGAAGACCAGTGATAATCAATCTACAGTGCTCTCAGACCCTACAAATTCTTGTTTTGAGTTTAACTGCAAAATATTTTCCCTCTCTTTATGCTCTAGCCACTTTTAATGTAGAGCTGTAGGGAAACGATGTGTGAAAGTGAAAATCATTTTTAAAGGCTGGCCCAGGGGCACCTGGGTGGCTGTCGGTTAAGTGGCCGACTTTGGCTCAGGTCATGATCTCATGGGTTCGTGAGTTCAAGCCCTGCATCAGGCTCTTTGCTGTCAGCTCGGAGCCTGGAGTCTGCTTCAGATTCTGTGTCTCCCTCTCTCTGCCCATCCCCCATTCACACTCTGTCTCTATCAAAAATAAATAAATATTAAACATTTTTTTAAAGGATGGACCAATTTATAACTAACTTCATTACGTTTGGAATGGTTTGGTAATAACACCAAACTGGTAGGCTTTTTCTTTCTTTCTTTCCTTTTTTTTAAAGCAAATCCTATATAAAATATACTGTGTTTGTTTCAAGTCTATTGATGGGCTGTGCTATTCATCAACATTGGAACAAACTGTTTTGAAGCTAGACCAAAGGCAATCATCTCATATGTGGATGCTTAGAAAATTGCCAGCATTGTTTGCTTGAAATTAGAGCAGAAATGTAAAAAGGACTCATCTGTATTGCCAAGGTACAACACTATCAGGGCCACAGGGATAAGCCAGGGACAAAGGAATTAGAAAACCGACACTGTGGTCGCTGGTTTCCAAAATGGCCGTCAATCAACCACACTTCCCAGCCTTTCTTCAGTCACCTCCGACAGTGAGTTTTCAGGCCCCGGTTCACTTTCCGCAATAGAATATACCACAGAAGCAGCCCCAGGGCCAGTTCTAGATGTAGGCTTTTAGACTTTGGGGGGCCTGGTCTTTAATGTAAGAAGTCAGCCACTCTGTTGAGGAGGCCACATGGAGAGGCCACAGTGGGAAGAAGAGGCTCTGAGACTAATATAGAGGGAAGCCCAGCTGGTCAGTGCCTCAGCTGAGCTGAAGCTCCCACAGTCCCGCCAAGGTGCCAGACATTTGAGTGACCATACCGAATATTCCAGCACATGAGTCCTGTCATGACAGCAGCCTTGGCCAATATCACCTTGAAGAACTGCTCACCAGTGCACAGTCAACCCATATAATCAGGAGAAAGAATAGATTGTTATTGTTTTAAGCTAAGTTCAAGGTGACTTGTAAAGCAGCAATAACCAACACTGAAGCTACAGGTTAATATGGCATAAGTAGTGAGTTTACAAGAGGACATTCAGAAGATGATAAAGTCTAAGTAACCAACGTTTATCTCTGTTGAGCATAAAAGAAAAGCATTTATTAAGTACTAACTGATTGCCCATCACTTATCTCATTAAACCTCATCACCATACTGACAAAGAGAGTATCACATTACTGAGTCACATTATTGTCTAGAGAGGGAACACGCCAGAAGTTAAACACAGATTTTATTTCATAGCCTCAATGATCAACTCATTCTATTACCCTGGGCAGGCTAAGAAGAGGGAAGAGAGGGAAGAAGGAGGAACACTGACATACAGAAAGAGGCTTGACATTTAATTACTGTTGATGGAAGCCTTTCTTAAGTATATCCATACTTTTTTTTTGAGGTTTATTTTTTTGAGTTTGTTGTTATTATTATTGATTTCAAGAGAGACAGAGAGAATGAGTGGGAGAGGGGCAGAGAGAGAGAGGGAGAGAGGGAATCCCAAGCAGGCTCTGCACTGTCTGCATGGAGCCTCATGCAGGGCTCGAACCCACGAAACGTGAGATCATGACCTGAGCTGAAACCAAGGGTCAAATGTTCAACCAACTGAGTCACCCAGGCAGCCAAGCATATCCATAGAGATATGAGAGCGTGCAGGGTTTTCCTATGAACAAGGTGCGTGTACCTCCTAACGTATAAAGTTCAATGTTTGGGATAGCTGGATAAGTAAATCCTAGCTGAGAAAGTTTTTAGTTAGCTACTGAATTCCTTGCAACACCATGACAGGAACTAAAGGAATAGTTTCTGTTCTAAAGAGCTCTCAGCCCTGTGGACATCCTGGTGGTTCCAAATTGGGCTCAGTGGGACCTAGGGGTCTGCAGCAATCCAACAAATGATGTTTTGTTTTGTTTTGTTTATTTTTTTAATGTTTATTAAACTTTTGAGAGAAAGAGAGACAGAGGGCGAGTGGAAGAGGGGCAGAGAGAGAAGGAGATGCAGAATCTGAAGCAGGCTTCAGGCTCTGAGCTGTCAGCACAGAGCCCAACACGGGGCTCGAACCCATGGACTGTGAGATCATGACCGGAGCCGAAGTCAGACGCTTAACCGACTGAGTCACACAGGTGCCCTCAAAAGATGTTTTATACGTACTGCAATTAGGTATTTTCTGACAAATGCTAAAGACTGAAAACTATCCTTTCATTGCTTTTATCCACTTTATAGTTTGGGTTCTGAGTCTGACTTAGTTTAAAAACAAAAAGTTCTACTGTTCAAATACTTTAGAAAGTAAGTGCTTTGGGAGATGCATTGTGGCTGAGGAGGGGTGATGGAGCTGCCTGGACCTTAAATATTTTCACGAATTTTATGTGCCATATATAATAAGAAATGGAATGCTTTTAAAATTGAGAGCTAACCTTTACTAGAGAAAGTTTACATCATTGATACTCTGCTGGTGGCCACTGTACAACTCAAACACCTACAATATTGGCAATGCCTCTAAGCTCAACTTATTCTATTTAGAATATAAAAGACTTATGGGGCTCCTGGGTGGCTCAGTCGGTTAGGTGTCCGACTTGGGCTCAGGTCATGATCTCGCAGTTTGTGGGTTCCGGCCCCGCGTCGGGCTCTGTGCTGCCAGCTCAGAGCCTGGAGCTTGCTCTGGATTCTGTGTCTCCCTCTCTCTCTACCCCTCCCCCACTCGTGCTCTGTCTCTCTCTCTCTCAAAAATAAATAAAAATATTAAAAAAAGACTTTTGATAGCAAGTCATTATATCATAGGCAAACAGATTTCTGATGTACAACACTGGGCCATGTTATTGTTAGCGTGAAGACACTCAGTAGCCCAGAAGTTTTTAAAATGCCAAGTTTAAAGGACTTAATTCAAGCAAAACTTATACCTAGTAATAATTGCTTCTTTTAAAGTGAACTTAGAGTATTCACTGATCAAAATGTATACACAGGTCCTTTAAGGACATCCACAATTACTGTTGTCACGCCTCTAGTTAGGCAGTTCAAATTGCTTAAAACTTTGGTAATGACTACTTGGCTATATTTGAATGAAGGTCATTTGCCCCTCCATTCACAGCTCATACAGTGCCTTTTGTACACATATCTCGGGGTCCTTTACAAAGAACACTAATCAAGACACAAAATAACATTGTAGCAAATAATCTTGTCACAAATTCCATTACACAGTAAAAGCTAAATAAAAAATAACAGCTTTTCTGCCTATATTTAAAAATTTATATCACTTAGTGTCAGGCAATTCAGAGAAGAGAATTCCACAAAGCAGAAGAAAGTGACAGGAAGAGATCCATTAACTCACACACACTCACACACACTTTCACCAGATAAAGATGTTAAGAATAAACCTGGAAAATCAGTAGTGAGGAATAGGATTTTCTACACTGTTAACATATTTTAACCAAAAAATTAGATAAATTGATCAGCTGACTACTCTGAAATTACTATGAGCAAATATATTCACCCAAATTTAGGCAATAACGCAGTGTCTCAATCTCCGTGTTTACACAGTTAAAAATCTTGCTTAACATAGCTAGCTTCTAGCCTATTAAAAACGTTCAGGGGGCGCCTGGGGGGCTCAGTCAGTTAAGCATCCGACTCTTGGTTTGGGCTCAGGTCATGATCTCATGGTTCTTGAGATCAAGCCCTGCGTCAGGCTCTGTGATGACACTGTGGAGTCTGCCTGGGATTGTCTCCTTCCCTCTCTCTCTGTGTCCCTCCCCTGTTCACACTCTCTCTCAAAAAAAATAAATAAACATTAAAAAAAATAGTTCAGGTACTTTTGCTTTTTAAGAAGTATGAATTATTCCTACTCCCATCTCTCGGGCCTCACAAACACCCTTTGAACTTCCATAACCCACAATCCACATGTTTCTAAAAAGTGTCTGTATTCGCTGATTAATTTTTAGTGGCTCCCAAACCCTATTCTAATTATCATTCCTATTTTATAGGTTAAGAAAACGAGAAGTTGTAGGAAATGAGTGACATTAGCAAAGCAGCACATATTGGAATTGACCAATTACTATAGTACAAAGAATGCTAATTGATTTTGCCTGAGACAAATATTTTGATCAATTCTTTTTCCTTCTTACTAAGACCTACTCCTTTTATTGGCCTCTCACATGTGACTCATAAGTATTAATTTGAAGGGAATTCTTGACAAACAGTACCGAGCTCATCATAACCTTAATAAATACTGGATAATTATGTAAATAAATGAGTTTGAAGAACTCAAAAAGACCTATATTCATTCAAACTGCATGTCTTCCCACCTTCCCACATGCCCTCTCAAACACACCCACACCCACCTTGCTTTAGTACATATATGTGTCCTGTGTCATCACGCTTTCTTTCGAAAACCTTCAGGCAATGACCACTAACAGAAAAAGATAGATTTTCATGTTTACTCATTCCCATTCTTTTTTTTTTTTTTAATATAATTTATTGTTAAATTGGCTAACGGTGTGTAAAGTGTGCTCTTGGTTTCTGGAGTAGATTCCCATGGTTCATCACTTACATATAATACCCAGTGCTCAGCCCAGCAAGGGCCCTCCTCAATGCGCATCACCCATTCTCCCCTCTCCCCAACCCCCTCATCCACCCTCAGTATGTTCTCTGTATTTAAGAGTCTCTTATGGTTTGCCTCCCTCCCTCTCTGTTTTATTCATTCAGCATTTGAAGATTGTCTAATACATACAGTCTAGCATCACAGTAATGAAGAGAGAAAGTCTGGAGCCAGATTTCCAGAGTTTGGATTTTAATCTTAGTATGTACTAATCACATGACCTCTGGCAATCTCTTTCATCAGTCTGGGCCTCAGTTTTCTCATGTGTAAAGTGGCAACTACCTCCTAGGACTGATCTGAAGATTAAATCACCTAATCCATGTACTGTGCTCAGAACAATTACTCGTACATAATAAGCACTCAATTAAATATTAACTATTTCTATCACATTCCGTGCCCTGACTAGGCACTGAAAATGCAGTGGTAAATAAAAATAAGCACAGTCCCTAGCCTTGTTAAATATTTGGTCTAGTTTTTGAGAATTATGCACTATTTCCTTCTATTAAAATATAAAGATGCTACAAGACAACAAAAAGACTTTATCAATAAGGGAAAATTGAAAAACAAATGAAGCTTTATTTAAAGCTTCCTATATCACTACTTGTAGAATGGATAAAATTGTGTGTAATATTATCAATTTTTGCAGGACCAAATTATGGTTTCAGTGTATTTTGTGATTTATTGATTACCTTAAGACATTAGTAGTAATATTTTAAAATATCATTGCTAATGTTTTATATCAGAAAGTTATCTAAGTATGCAATTTTAAAATATTTACGTAACCTTAGTTTATTCAGAGTAATTCCTTCCTCTTACCAATCTCGGTCCATAAGATGGAAGCCAATATAAAATGAAAAATGGATTTTAGGCAACAGAAATTTACTTTTCAGGAGGTTTTTCTTTTTTTTAATGTTTGTTTATTTTTGGGAGACAGAGGTAGAGAGAGACAGAGCATGAGCGGAGGAGGGGGACACAGAATCTGAAGCAGGCTCCAGGTTCTAAGCTGTCAGCACAGAGCCCAACTCGGGGCTTGCACTCAGGAACCTCAAGATCATGACCTGAGCCAAAGTCGGACGACGCTTAACCGACTGAGCCACTCAGGCACCCCCCCCCCCCTTTTTTCTTAATCGGAGGGTTTTCTTTTTGTTTTTTTCTTTTACTTTTTTTTTTTTTTACTATTTATTTTAGGAACATTTTTACAGACACTTTTTTTTTCTTTTTCCTTTGTTCCGAAAATCACAGAAAGGCAACAGGATGTTTTAAGGTCGATGTCCAATGTTCCCTAAACAGTCTATGGTTGTGGACTTAAACATGAATAGACGTCTGGCTAAACTGGAAGCAAGGGCTAATATGAACATAAAAAGACACTGAAAACTACAGTGTCCACAAGGCTCGTTTTGAATAGGTGAGAGTCTTGACCTATTAATAATCTTGAGGATTGAAAAAAGGAGCTTTCCCTTTTAATTTCATTAACGGTTGCCCTTATTCCCACCTCCTATCACTGATTTCATTCCATTTCTAGAACTATCTTAGAGATCATATTACTGAATCCTGAGCAGGATTCAGTATAATCTAATAAACAGTATAATCATTTGTCTTTGGAGAGTATATCGGAATGATCAAAAGTGTCCGTAAAATTGTAGTTGTTTACAGCCAAGAGCCTCACGTTATTTGGCTTGAATTTTGGCACAGTACTTAGCACTAATCGGGTTAAGAAAACATACATTATTGACAAAGATGGTGACAATCAGGATTTCCCTCACTAATGCTGGATTCTATGCAACTATTTGTTTAGGGTAGTTGGGTCTTTGGCCCACTTTCATTCTTAGTAATACGAATGTATGTAACTACTCAGTGCCAAGTGCGTCATCATGAAATGGATCAGCATTGCTTTGTAAAGAGAAGGGAAATACAAGGGAACAGACCTCCATTATGTGCATGTCCCTGCGCCCCGTTATTTTTCATAAGCCCTCACATTTAATCATCTTACCTAAAAAATGTAAAGAGAGAAGTGGGCATGTTTTTTCAATTTCCAAAACAGAAGAGTCCCATCAGGAGACCGATAAATTGTAGAGGACACTGCTACCTGAGATTAGAACTTGGACGTCAGGCTTCTAATGTGAGATTTACCAGCTCTGTTATCATCAGATTTTATGCTAAAACATACCATGTTTGTACCGTGTTTAACACGTAAAACACGTGTTAAAAATATACGTGTATATTTACACACACACAGTGCATATTCAAGAGACTTTTTATTCTTCTCTAAGGACTGGTTTTCAATTAGAAAATATGGTATCTCAGGCCATGACCTTTTTCAAATTAAAGTAGCCGACACTTGGAAGATCATGACCGAGATACAGTCGGTGGCCCAAATGTCTCCAAGACATTTCTTTAACAAACCTTGTATGTGTTAAGTATCATTCTTTGACACATTCCAGAGATATAGAAATAAAATAACTTTAAGAACCTCATACTCCAATGGTGGAAACAAGATCACAATTATTAGATAATATACTATGAGGTATAACAAAAAAAGATGGCAAAAGCTTTATAGCCCGTGATATGTTTTCAGTTGACCCGGAAAATACAGTATACAGTTTGGAAATATCATACATACTACACTCCGTCCATGTTTCTAACCTCCACCACCAAATTCTGCCACTACTTTTTGTCACTAACCATATCCTCCCCACTGAAAAGGTAACCACATTTTTATGATTCATGACTGATACATTGATTTTGATACATTATATTGGAAAATCTGATACATTCTAGACCCTGGAGGCTGATGCTGTCTTTTCCCCACATATATGGCTTTGTTTGTCACAGAGAAATATGTGGTACAAGCTCTAATGTTTATAATGCCTTCTGTAATGAAACACCGCGCGCGCGCGCGCGCACACACACACACACTGAGATCTTCACTTGCAAACATAATTCCTTCCTTATACACTACAGCCAGCAGAGACATTTCAGGTTCCACTAATATCCTGGAGTACTTACAGAGTAAGTGACCTGAGCTAGGGAGACTTTCCTTGCTTCTTTAAAACCTTTTATAACAACTCTTTCAAAAATATCAAATTCGATCAAGGTTAAGAACACTGTTTTGGATCAAATGACTCAGATTAGGAAGAAGTGATTTTCCTTTTGCAAATAATCAGATAAGTAACTAGTGTTAGCAACAAAATGTATCTCCCCATGATTATCCCTATACAAAATAAATAAACCTGTAAGATTACTAATTAATCAATATTACACACAGGTTGCTGTCTCTTACCCTTAGAGATATCCAGACATACACTGTTTCTTGATGCTGATGAATGATCACCTGATACTGTTTATTGGAGATCAAGAATTCTAAATATCCAGAAGCTTTCGGGAAAGAGCTGTGACAAGTCACTCTAAATCAGAACTAGATTAGAAGTGGAACTTTGGTGATAATGAAGCTGTGAGGAAAAATAGGAAGATATCCCCTAAAACCTGGAAGGCTAGACTTGTCCTTAGAATGAATCCAGCCAAGTCAGACCCCACTCTTAAGGGGTTCATCAAGCCAAATTTCTGTTGTGTGCCAAGCCTGAGATGATTAGATTGCTTCTACCTGCCCAATCAGAAAAACTGGGACAGTAGATCGGGCATGGCAGTTGGGTTAGAAACCTCCTGAGGAGTCAGAAGCTGAGCTACCAAATGATTAAAATTGCTTCTAACAGGCATTATTTTCCAGTGTTTCATCAATAAGGAAGCGGGTGCCTCTGTACTATTTCACAGGGTGGGAATGCTTTCTGGAGTTAGATTGTCAAGAGCTGCTTTTTAAAATAGCAATACTCTTATCATAGTAAAACTTGCCTGCTGAGTCAAAAGGAAAGTTGGCCTCATCTACCTCTAGAGCCCAGGAAGAATTTAAAATGTAAAGATGCCTGGCATGATTCCAGCTGTTGGCTACCGCAGATACTTTTAAATATCTACTCTTTTATTGATCTGAAGGTATATGGATAAGCAGGTATATATTGTAAGTGGAAAACATAAAGAAGGCCATCTTTAAAAGTCCAGTTGATTGAAAATAAACAATAAGAAATCTTTACTTTTCTTTTGTCCACCCAAAGAATTTAGTTTTACTAGAGCCCGCTCCAAGAAGAAAAACAAAACAAAACAAACAAACAAAAAACCCCACAAATGAATGCCAAGGCAGATCTCATTTCTTATAATGATGAAGGAAGAGTTCCAAAAAAGAAATATTTCCAATGAAGATATGAAATCTAATGCTATTTTGATGTCAAGACCACCTCCCCCTAATTCCCACTGATTTTTATTCAGCTTAATTTGAAGCTGTCATAGAACTCTGTTTTAAGAACCCTCCTCACTCTCAACAAATTTAACTAGCAGGGGTGATACAACAGGTCTGTATTGATCAATGACCAGCTGACTAGCCTGAAAACATAAATATTGATGAATTCCAATGGAATATTTTAGCATAAAATGCATAGAATGTGTCAGAAAAGGCATATCCTTGTGTAACGTTGGGGCATGTCAAGGATCAGGATTTCAGACAGATGGGTGTGTGTGTGTGTGTGTGTGTGCGCGCGCGCGTGCACGCGCGCACGTGTGTGCGTTTAGATGGTGTTCTCCCAAAGTTATCTGAGCAAAACTGAAAATTGAAGAATTCTATAGTAGTTACATAAGCCAAAGCAGAAGACTAGTGCAATTAAGAGAAACCTATATGTAACCAGCAATGAGTTCTTTCACTTGGCCAGACCATGGTGGTAAGAGGAAGGTGCCGTTCCCTATTACACATTTTTAGTAGGTCAGGTCAACTAGTGTAGCCAATAAGGAGAATTATTTCTACTTCAATACAATGATTTCACAAATATGTAATAGAATGTATAGTACACAATGTACTCAACTTGACATTTCTGAAAACTATAGATATATATAATAATTTTGTGATTTTGAAGCTAATGAATGAAGCGAAAACTGCAGTTGGAGCTCATTTCCCCAGGTTTAAAATAAACTTACAACCTGGGAGTAGCAACACTATTTTCCTATTCTAGGTGTTACCTGAGAGGCAATGAGGTCTAGGAGCTACTAAAGAAAAGAGAGAAGGACTAGAAAACCATCATCATCAAGACCTTTAAAAAATAAATACATAAAAAATCCTAGTACTCTCTTTCTTGGGAGGAGGAATTTGTCCTTTGGAAAATAGATGTTACTAGGATAGTCTTTGGAACCCATTGTCGGTGGTACATAAGTTATTCCTTAAAAAGTAGAAACCTGTAGGCACTGCACGGGGCCATTTTGGGGATGTCTGCCTCTAGAGCGGGACTGAGTGATAGAATCTAGGCTGTGGCAAATTCCAAGGGTCCAGTCCTTCCTGGAAAATACTTCCCTTTCTTTCTCGTGCCTGCCCTTACACGTCATCAGTGAGAAGAGAGTGAAGCAACTCTTACTTAGGTGCATCAGTTCTTTCATGCCCGGATTACATTATTCTGTGAGTGTTCTTGAATGCTCATCCAACAAATTGTTTCACAGCCAGAAAGGAGTCAAAGCAACCACACCATCTATACCCACAAATGAATCCTCCCCCGTATCTGACCAAGTTCATAAATATCTTCTTTCTCTATGAAATATCCACACATTCTATGGTAATTATGCAAAATAGAAATCTAAAGAAGGAATGATAAGTAAATTCAACACAGTTGTTCAAAACCCCAAATTAGCTTTATGGAAACAATTTGAGAAACAAGATGATAAAAATCAGAACAGAACAAACTAAGCAAAAATATTTTGGGAAAGACCCCCTGGAAGACTTCCGTTATTGTCATAGCTATCATTTACGCAACAATTTGAGTGGAATGAGTATATTAACTCCAATTGCCAACCTAAATTTCTAGGAAATGCTGTCTTTGGGAATCCAAAGCGTTCTCTAAATGCACTACCAATGCATTTCTATGTGCGAAATTAAAGTAGATACTCTTCTGAATTGGAAGATATGATCCAGAAACTCTTGGGCAAACAGAGGCTTCAAGGAGCCTAAGAATGCACCCAGGTTTTCACCAGATGTTGAATGAAACCCTATATCTAATCTAATAAAAATTCATTTTTTTAAATTAGTCCCAGAGTGGCATTAAGTGGTCTGAAATATTTTGGTCAATCTATGAGACGTTAGACATCACTGGGTTTCTGAAAAAGCAAAAATGAATATACTAACTTTTTAAAAGCATGTCTTACCATGGTAGATTGTTTTCACTTGTTGGGTAGCAAAAAATCCCCTAAATTAGCAGAGATTGTCAATGAAACACCCGACATGACTGACCACTCTGCATAGCACTAAAACCCAATTCAGTCATATTATCAAAACACCAAGATAAAAAAATAGGCTTCAGAACTCAAAAATTCAGTTGTTGATGTGCTAATAATCAAGAAAATTATGAAGAAAAGGGACATAATATTATAATATTCTATAATATTGAAGGATTAAGTGAAAAATGACTTCTCATGATTTTGATCTTATTGTATAAAAAGAGTCACCTCCCTCTTTAGAGATTTACCAGTTCTCTCCAGGGCTCGGGGTAGCCTAAATGGTTCTGTAGTGCTGTATTATTCCAAACTTTAATAATAGTAGTCAATGCAGTGTAATGTAATTTAGGCATGAAAGAATTGATGTACCTAGTAAGAGTTGCTTCACTCTCTTCTCACTGATGCTATCTGATCTAATAGGTGGAGAAATGTGCTGAATTGTCACAGCATACATTTCAATAAGAAAAATCACTACAGCATAGAAATATTTATGGAAGTGCTGACAACATATCAATTAATAATGCCTGCAAGATACAAAGAGAGAATATTCTATCCTTTACAAGTTGAGAAAGAGCCAAGTCAAGACCTAATTTCATGCAGCCTCTCCTATTGCAACACAGCAAATAATTTCACCTCTGGTGGACTCAGCAGACCAAACTGAGATTTTGCTAATAGCCAGAGTGAAAATAAGCAACAAGACAAACTGTGTGCTATGTGCCACCATCTATATAAACCAGGAAAGTAGCAGAGGATATACATAAATGTTTGTATATACAAAGAGTCTTAAACTTAGAAAGAATATGTAAGAAACTGGGAAAGTGGGTACCCCTGAGGTGGGGTACCACAGAGCAGGGAAGGACACAGACATATTTTCACTATACATGCCTTCATGCTGTTGGCCACTGTCGTCTTCATCTTCTTCTAATTCTTTGTAAGAGTGAATGAGATGAAGAATCTGAAGCAGGCTCCAGGCTCTGAGCTGTCAGCACGGAGCTCGAACTCACAACCTGCAAGATCATGACCTGAGCCAAAGTCGGACTCCTAACCAACTGAGCCACCCAGGCACCAGTTTTTTTTAATTTTTTTAATGTTTATTTATTTTTGCAAGAGAGAGAGTATGAGCAGGAAAGAGGCACAGAGAGAGAAACACAGAATCCAAAGCAGGCTCCAGGCTCCAAGCTGTTAGCACAGAGCCTGATGCTGGGCTCAAACCCACGAACCGCAAGATCATGACCTGAGCTGAAGTCGGAAGCTTAACTTAGACTGAGCTGAGCCTGGATGACTCATCCAGGCACCCCTTAAAAATGTTTTTTAAAGAATGGCTGGAGAATAGATGAAGAATAAGTATATTGTGGAAGAGTAAATTAGCAAGCTGTTGAAGAACTGTTCTGATTTCAGATGTCGGTAAAAAAGAGTTTATTCTTTGGCCTATAGAGAAAGTGACTTACGAGCTGTAACAGAGATAGTACGTATAATGTCTTAACATGACTTGATAACTCCCAGTACTGCCATGTACTAATCGTCTGTCCTTGTGGGTCAATTAGCATCTGTGTTCTCATCTGTAAATGGGTGTGATTACACACATGTGCATGTGTATCTGTGTATGATAGTGGACAGCCTGGGTATAGTTAGGACTGACTGTCTCGGGCAGGGAAGTAGTTTTTATTAAGGAGTGGATACCTTGTATTCTGTATTTTTTAATGTTTATTTTATTTTTGAGAGAGAGAAAGAGAGACGGAGCATGAGTGGGGGAGGTATAGAGAGAGAAGGAGACACGGAATCTGAGGCAGGCTACAGGCTCTGAGCCATGGCTCAGAGCCTAACGTGGGGCTTGAACGCATGAGCCATGAGCCATGAGATCATGACCTGAGCTGAAGTGGGTGCTTAACTGACTGAGCCACGCAGGTGCCCTCCTGTATTCTACATTAAGGGAACTTAAACTCTGGCAAGATTTTGAAAATGGTAAGTTTTCTTCCCATTTTAAAAAGTAAACAAGGGAAGCACACCTGGGTGGTTCAGTCCGTTAAGTGTGGACTCTTGATTTTGGTTCAGGTCATAATCTCATGGGTTTGTGGGATCAAGCCCTGAGACAGGCTATCAGTGCAGGGATTCTCTTTCTGCCCCTCCCCTGCTTGGTGCTTTCTCTCTCTCTCTTCCTCTCTCTCTCTCTCTCTCTCAAAATAAATAGATAAACATTTAAAAATAAAAAGTAAACATGGGCAATGAGAATTGAAGATCTTTCGGCTGCAGTGTTTCCTTCCTGTATAGTCTCTCTTTCATCTCGGAGCCAAAACTGCTTCATCTATTATACTCTTCTTCATTTATAGAAATGCTGAATACTTCCACAAGTTTCCATGGGCTTATATTTCTGGAAAGTCATTAGAAATGTTCCTTGTTTATTAAACTCTAATACATACATTTTAGGGTTCACTTAAAATTATCCTTAGCACTCCCCCTGCCCCATTTATTAATCATAGGCATCCTGCCCAAAGTCTACATTTCTACCCATTTCATCTGTATGAGCAGCCAAGAGTAAAATGTCATTCCTTTTCCTGTTTTCCGAGGCTTAAGCCAGCTCTAAATCCATCTGGTGGCCAAATAGATTCCACTCAAGTTCATAAAATAGTGCTGTCCCAGCAGAGGCTCACCCAGTCTTCAATCTTTAGGCAAGTTTAACTGTTGCCCCAGGTTGAAAAATAAAGCTATGTGAGATACCATAAACACAAAGATGAAACAGGCAACAGATTTCTTTTATGGATGAGTTTGCTATTTCGCAGTTAGTTCCGCCAACCAATTAACGTGAGCTCTCACATTGCGTCACGCCAGCCGCACGACCAGTCAGTGGATGTTTACGTGAAGGTACCCGGGAAGTAAATTGAAAACAACTCCCCAGTCGAAGCCGACTGCCTCCTGTGTGGAGCTCTTTCCCCAACAGGCTGGCAAAATGAACTGTAGTTTTGTATAGTAATTCAGAAGATAATTGATTATTTGCCAGTAGTCTGTTTTTGAGTTGCCACTTATTATTATTTTTTTTATCCACTCCAGGGACACACTTTCAATTTCACAGTCTTTTGCACATTGTGGACAGTGGCGTTTAATTTCTTAAAGGAAAGCACATATTCGGTTTCTATTATAGTTAGACATGTGGCTCTCCAAAGAGCAGGCAGGGAACCTGATATCCATGAAGAGAATGTCTAGGTTCACGTTTGCATACTCACAACATCCGTAGTGTTGTGGCTTATGAGCTGGGAAGGGAATTAAGAAAGAGCCTCTCTTCATGTAAGAAAAGACACCTTTGTATCTCATAGTCTTAGATGTTCTGTCTGAGTGGTGGTAAACATTCCTGAAGATACTATTCTTTAATTGTTTATGGATTACTTCTCTTTATTTTACCATTAAAATAAGAGTTTCTAGCAGAGTTAAGGAAAATCTTGTCAGGAAACAGTTGTTTTCCTCCTACAGACTAACATTCCTGCAGGCAATGCAGCAAATTAACCAATATAAATGTTTCCTTCAAAACACAGAAATCTTTTATCTATTTAGGGACAGATCACACAATATAACATGCTGCACTATTTCTATTAAGCCCAAAGATGACAAAAAATTGAAAAGAATAAATCCATTATAAAGAATTCATATCTGCTGCTTTGTGAGCGATCCATAATACATCGTATTGTGCAAACTATAGGAGATGATGACCTAACAATACAGAATGTAGAGAGGGCTTTTGACAACAGAAAAGCATAAGAGAGAGTATCATTTAATGGAGAGAGAGAAAAAAAATGATCCTGGATTCTTTTTCCCCCTTTATTTGTTGTATCACTTTGTAAAACCTCTCTATGCCTTGCTCTCTTCATCAGAAAAATGAGACCTATGGTTTTATTTTTATAAAGTGCTTTAAGATTTAGGAGAACCCAGAATGCATTATAGGATGAAAGTCACCATGGTACATGTCACATGACTGAAGCAGAAAAGGATCTAGGGACCAAAAGGAAAACATGAATCAGCAACGAACACTCATTTTGTTTGTTTAAAGCCCCAGGATGTGCAAATATGTGTCAGAACTAAAGTTGACCCTCTTCCTTTACAATCACACGTTACTCTATCTGGGTCTGGTTTTAGTAGAAAGTTTAGTAAAAAGAATATGAACACAGGAAGGAGTCAAGGGCAGGGTCTCTCTCAAGCAAACCCTAAGTGACTAGAGCTACACTAAGTCATGCTGAAGCCCTTGAAGGACCAGAGATAGACAGCACTGGACTTCCTCTGCTCCCATCATCAGTATATTCCTATTCCCCAAAGGGACAAACCAACAAAGAAGGAGTTGTATCTTCCAAATGTCCAAAATTATATGGAATTTTAGCAACATAGGGGAGTCAGAATTAGGGATAATGTGGATCATTACATTGAGAAGAAGGTCAAGATGGTGTACTAGACATTTGGACTTCTAGGTTCCAATATTTAGCCCCACATAAACTCACTGCAACAACCAAACTCCGTGGACCTCTGTTTTCTCAACAGACGTCAAGGGTGAGTAAGGTGGGGATTTGGTTTAACTGCTCTCCTTCTAAGACCTAGAACTCTGTTATCCTTTGAGTGTAGAGATAATGACAGAGGATCTGGAATATATGTTGGACCGAAAAAGATTTAAAGTAGGAAGGTAACTTTCTCTTGGAAATAATATCCTGGCATCAGAATGACAGAAGTGAGGAAATGAAAGCAGAGAAATAACCAATCACACACTTAGCTAGTGGCAAAACCAGGACTAGACTTTGAGATATGAACATAAATTCTGAGATTTTTTACACCGCAGTGGATTTCATGTAAATCCTCCAGCTTGAGAAGTCTAATACTTAAACTCATTTAAAAAAATACAGTCTCAAGCACAGTGACTCTCTCAGTCTACAGATAACATAGAGAGAGAACTAAAGATATAATAGGTGTATGTATCTATATATCTAGATAGATTTATGTAATATACAATCAATCAATCCCTTTTATACCCTCTGTTTTTGGTTACTGTCACCCTAGAGGGATAGAAACCCTGGTGTCATCCCCTGTCCTTCATTTCCACTCTGACCACTCTGCATTCAGACAGATTACCAAATACAAGACTTTACCTTTGACTTCTTTCCTCATTTCTATATTCTTCTTCCCCAACAGGTTTGCCCCAATCAAACCTTCATCTGTTGTCTCACCTCTGCCCTCCTAACTGGTCTCCTTGCCTCTAAATCCCTCTGCCATACTATAGCTTAAAATAAAAAACTTTCTAGAATTGAAATGTAAACATATTCCTTGCCGGCTTAAAAGCTGCCAAAATTCATTAGTCTACCCACAGGATGAAATCTAACCTTTCTAATAGGAAAAATCAGGCCCTTCCTGTGCATGGCCTGCCTTTCTAGCTCGATCCCTCCATTCTCCACACGCATTCCATGTTTCAGCAAGAACAAACGCTTGCGGACCTGCCCCAGACGCTGCGTACTATTGTTACGTGGCATATGCTAGTATCTCGCTCTGAAAATCCCTCTTCTTTTCCCATTATTTACTTGAAAATCCCATTTCATCTTTTAAAACCCAGGTAAATCATCCGTCTACTGGGATTTCTGTAACTCCACACTCGCCCTTAAGAGTTAACCGCATCTAAGCTGCTTCTGCACTTTTAAGCTACCCCATGTCATTCTTTTTTTTTTTTTTTTTTAATTTTTTATGTCTTTATTTTGAGAGACAGAGACAGAGAGTGAGTGGGGGAGGGGCAGAGAGAGAGGGAGACACAGAATCAGAAGCAGGCTCCAGGCTCCAAGCTGTCAGCACAGAGCCCGATGCGGGGCTCGAACCCACAGACTGTGAGATCATGACCTGAGCCGAAGTCGGATGCTCAACCGACTGAGCCACCCAGGCGC
>CM053578.1:41930929-41942133 GCA_028646485.1 Cryptoprocta ferox
CCCATGTCATTCTTTACACTTGTACTAGAATTGTTCCTTTGTATGGCACACTCCCCCACTAAACTGTGAAGCCACCGAGGGCAGGCAATCATCTCTATATCCTGAACACAGGACCTGGAACACGGATGATCCCCAACAGGTGTTTATGGATGAATGAACAAACAAGCCAACGTTCACTCACTCAACAACTTTTGTACTAAATGTCTCACAGGATCAGGGAAAAAGACAAAAACTCCACAAATAACAAATAGGAAAAAGTTTCGGACAGAGATAAGAAGTATTCAGATAATTAAATGGAATGGAAAACAACTGGGTATCTACACTGGTTCGCACTGTTAGGAGAAACTTCTAACTCTGAACAACAAGAACTGTCTCACATGCTTTGCCAAGAGAACAGCTATGGTCCTGATGGATTAGCAGCAGCTCAAACTGAGGAAAAGAGTGTAATCAAGGATAACTCAGAGTGCTTTGGTGTTAGCACCCGAGTAAATAGTAGTTCTGTATACTCTGATAGGGAAGATCAGGAGGGGTGCACATTTGGAGGGACCAAACTAAAAGTCGCCCATTTGGCCCCTGCAATTGGTAGATGCCTACTGGTCATCTAAGCAGAGGTGTCCATAAGGCTGTTAGATATAGGGTTCTGGAGTGTTAGAGGGACGTGTGACCAGAGAGAAAGACTTGAGAGCCATCTGCTCCCCAAAAATGGTACTAAAGACACCAGGCAGCTGGAAGAAATGACCTAGGCAGAGTGTGTAGATTAAAAAGAAGAGCCAAGCTCTGAGAAACAGTCTGACATTTGGAGTTCAAGTAATAGAAGAATTAGCAAAGGATAATGAGCAGGACTTACTACTAAGCTAGGAAGAAAACTAGGAGGTCATGGTCAACAAGGAGAAGGAAGTGTATGGAGGAGGCAGTGGTCAATTTTGTTGAACTTAGCTGAAAGATCTAGTAAGATAAAATGCTCAGTTAGCAACATTTAAATATACTGGTTACCAGGGCGCCTGGGTGGTTCAGTCCATGAAGCGTCTGACTCGATCTCAGCTCTGGTCATGATCTCAGGGTTCATGAGATCGAGCCCTGTGTTGGGCTCTGCACTGACAGCCCAAAAGCCTGCTTGGGATTCTCTTCCCACCCCTCTCTCTCTGCCCCTCCCCTCTCGTGTTCTTTCTCTCTCTCTCAAAATAAATAAACGTATATATATATATATATAAAAGAGTTAAACACACTTGTTACCTAGATGAACACTCTGAGAGGAGAGAGAGAAATGGAGCCTCACTCAGGTCGAATCCCAAATTTTCATAAGAAATCATGAAGTTATTACACAGTAATAAAAAAAGAGAAACATTTTTTCTCCAGCCCTGGTTCAAGTAAGTCTTAAAACGAATAAAACTTACATGAGATTTAGGGTTGATTTCAGGAAGAATTTCCTGGCTGCACAGTTAACAACAAAAAATAAATAGATGAAAAAGAAAGAAAGAGCCTCCTATCACATATTTAAAGAAAAGGAAAGGCACTCATCCTGTTGAATATTAATCAATTTAATTGCTCCTTTTTAATGTATATTTTCTAAACTGAAAAAAATAGTTGGCTGAAAATCACTCAAAATATGATTCATTTTTCTCACCATTTTAGGGTCCATTCTCCTATAAATCCATATTCTAATAACAACTATACACTTTAGCATCTAGAAACCAAGAAATAAGGGCAATGCATTTGACTTCATACTATTATTGTACGAATGAGTCTCTAATTATTATAACTTATTTATGGGTTAGAAAGCGAATCCATTTTAAAATCTGTAGATTGAAGATAAAATGAAAGGGCACATTCTACAATGAAACTGTCAGTCACAGCAAAAGTGAATAAGACAATTTCCTTTTACAAATTCTACATCTCAAGCAATTCTTGTGGCTTTCTTACAAAGAAAAGGCAAAGATTTCACAATTCATAATCTTCTGGACAAACTCCCAAAGAAACAAAACTAATATACATCAAGGTGTTAGCCTCTGTTTCCCTGGTGCCGAAAATATTCTTTATTCTCTTCGAATTGCAGAGGACTTCTATGATTAACATGGGTATCCTTACAACGTGAACATGTATGATTTAAGAAGAAGTTAACTTAAATTCCCACTCATAACCTACTAGTGATTATTGAAATACTGATACTTTTACTGGGAGCAAAGGATATTCAAACGTTTTATACATTAATGGAATATCTCATTAAAAGCAGGAATGACTAGCACAAGACCTATGTTCTTTTATTATACACAAAATATATGCAAAAGGGTAATTCTGATGGACAGAAAAGCTTGGCTTTAGCAAAACAAGAGTGATCTGCTTGGCTGCACCACAATAATTTTATAATTATCTTAAAATAAATGTGATCTCCTTTAAATGTTAGCTGCTAGAAAGCATTATGTCAAATATGAAAACGATGCAGTGTTAACCCCACAGCACACAACATGGCAGGCAACACTGGGCTAGAGGACAGAGTAAGATGACTTTTTAAAATTGGCTCCACTGCTTAGAATCAAATAAAAAAAAGCAAACCCATAAAAACAAGTACCTTAATTGCACAAAATAACTACCAGATCGGAGTTACCGGTGGATATATAGCGTCATGATAGCACAATGTGTATTTATCTTTTTTGAATGCCGTATCTTATGCAGCTTAATACCTTCCTCCCAATACACTAAACGCTTGATATACATGTAAAGTACAGTAAAAACAAATTTAGTGAAAAGACTTTTAGCCTTGATGACAAGACTGTCATCTATAGTTCCTGCTTACATTTGGAAAATCGTTTTTAAAGATGCTAGTGGTTTATTTTAGGAACATGATTATTTCATCAATAATAGTTAGCCAGCCATAACATCAAGATGACGCTGGAATAGGAGCTATGAGATAACATGATGATTCACAATTATCTAATCCGACTGGCATAACTGGGCACACACGGTCTTACAAGATACCGCACCAGCTTGTGATGGCCTGGAGGTGCCGTAAGCCCATTCTCTGAATGCTGACAGTGTGGCACGGAAATTGTTAACCACCAGCATCAGTTTTCTACACCTTAGCAATTGGCAAATATTCCTTCTGTAGCACAGGTTGGGGTGGGGGAGGTTTTGAACAGAAGACTGAGAAAAATTAAAAAAAAAAAAAAAAAAAAGCACAGACAAAAGGGAATTAACCTCCATAGCGTGCTGACCATTTCAGGAGGTTGAGGTGGTGAAGCACGTTGGAGGCTACATGTAAGAGACCGGGCAGTGCTCGCACATGTGTTACGTGCACAGACAACACCAAACAAAACATGAGGAAAAGGAACTATGACCATGAAAACACATCCCTGACAAGCGGTTAATGTGGGAGGTTTGTGTTTTCTGAACACAGAGCCCTACATGGTTATACCTCCTGCCAAACTGCCTTATGGTTTACCTCATAATTTAAGAACAGACTTACAGTCATTTACACAGTTACTACCTCTCACCTATGATGGGTCAACATATCGGCAACTGAAAGATAATTGCCAAAATTGGTCATAGAGTTTTAAAAGGTAGACACTGGGGCGCATGGCTGGCTCAGTTGGCAGAGCATGCCGATTCTTGATCTCAGGGTAGTGAGTTTAAGCCCCACATTGGGCACGAAGCCTACTTTTAAAAATTAAATACACACAAACTAGATACCCATGAGCATTTTCAGGAAAGTAACCAAGAGTCAACATTTCACTTATCTAGTTTGTTTTTAAATAGTTTTTTATAACTGGGGAGGATTTTTTACTATATTTTAAGCACCAGTCAATGTGGTTAAGTACTATATAATATCAAAGTATTACAGCTTCTGATTCACATTAAAAAGCACGAGCTAATATCGAGCTACAAAATAGGTAAGTGTTAACATGACAGGGATGTGAAACATGCATGTAAGATTTCTGAAGTTCTCTTCATTACTTCTCTCAGACAAATTTAGTTATAATTTCTTCATAACTGAGTCACTGGCCAACTCATTACAATAATATAATCAATAAATTATCAAGACAGAAATATCCAGGCAACATGGCAAGACTCTAGAAATGCCAGTTTCTAAATTAATGTCAAAGTATTACACATGTGACATAAATGGCTAACAAAGGGATGCCAAATCACCCCTGTTGCTGAGATAATTGTTTTACTTTGAAGTTCTTTAAGATGTATTGTGTTAGCTCCCAGGTCAGAGCTATCTCGCTCTCTTCTTTTTTTCTTCACTGTTCAATCATAGTGTAGAATTAAAAAATTGTTTGACAATAAGATAGCTGAAGTTATTTCAATGGTTTGATGTAGCAAAGCTTTTTTTTAATTCTACTTGATTGATTTTGTTAAAAAGGAGAATCCTTGATCTGTTTGCCAAGATTTATGATGAAAATTCTGCATATCTTATGGTCCTATGATAACCTTTAGAAAGCTACGAGACTAAGGGATGAGCTTGGGGCACATGTTTATAGAAAGAAGTGCCCTATGGAGAATCTGTGAGAAAGGCTTTAACGCGGTAGTCGTATTTTCATTTTTTTAATTATTTTTTAAGATTTAATATTTTTTAAATCATCTCTACACCCAACATGGGGTTCGAACTACAACCCCGAGATCAGGAGTCATACTTTCCACTGACTAAGCCAGCCAGGCGCCCCATCTTAGTCATATTTTCAAGTATACACACTCTGTCTCCTTCAATTAGACTGTAAGCTTCTCCAGGGATTTAGGACAGTGTCTGACACACATTAGGTGCTTCACAAATGTGTGAAGATTGACTTACTGAAGAAGCTTCCATACATGACCTCTTGGATATTCAAGGCAAAATCCTCTACGTGAAAAACAAGGTGCTGCAGTTATTGTTTTGTCCATGCTCACACTTCTGCCAGCCAGGGTAACAAACCAACAAAAACAACAGCAAAAAAAGATCAATGATGATGTTTACAGTTAAGTTGAAACTCTCCCATTGTTCACAGAGTCAAAGAATTATACATGTTGTCTCTTGCGTGCAGACTCTTCGGTACGGTATCTTTTTTGCACCAGTCACATATTTTGGGGATACTGTAACTTGTCTTATAATCTGGTTTATCCTCTCCCACTCTGCAGATTTCCCTGGATATGAGATTTATTCTGCCTTAATTTCTTTAAGCTGCCATTTCTGTATCTTTCCAAGGAGGAAAGAGATATAACAAAATATAATAGGAAATCACAAAAGTACATTTTATATTGTTGTTGTTGTTTTAAACCAAATGTACAACCGGTTAGAATTTCTGGCTAGAAAATAAACACAAATATGTGTGTGTGAGGACAGGAAGTAAGTAGCTAATGACGAGGAGAGATTATTAAAAACAAAATGAAGTGGCTCAGTTAGAAGAGATGCAGGTGGGCAGTGTTAGAATTAACTCGCCCTAAATGTGGAGCCAGGCAACTGGCTCTGCAGAGTGTAAACAAACACCTACCTTGGGGTGTGGGATTCATTTAAGGATTTCTTCAAATGGAAATGTACTTGTCTTGAGACACTGGGTCCCCAAGGGGAGAGAGCTATAGAAACAGACTTCATTTCTGCGGTTTCCTGTAGTAAGTTGAATCTGACAGCTGACTCTCTGACAAGGAGAATTTTTAAGCCAAGAATATAAACATGGTCCATTCTTCTGTCTTCATCTTATCCTAGATGGAGACTTACCCCAAGATTTCAGTGCACGAGCTCAAGTTCAGTGAACTCTCCGAGATTACTATGCATTTCCCAAGGACAAGAGATGTTCAGAAATTACCCTGCCAATTACATGTGCTGGTTTCATTAAAGCCTTCGTTTAATTGCCTAGGATTTATAAAAGATCTAGTCACAAAGGCACACTGTGCCATAACTTATCCCAGCCCGCAGAGAGGAAACGAAGCTCAGATAAGTTAAAACTATGTGCTTTCCGGGGCAGGGATGGTGTCTGTTTTGTTCTTTACTGTATTTTCATGGCCCTGCGCACTGCAGTGTAGTGGCAATGTAGCACAGGAGTTAGGAGCTCGCAGTCTGGAGTCAGACAGCCCTGGTTTGGAGCACAAGCTCCTGGCTCTAGCAATTACTTGGTGAATGCCCGTGAAAAAGTTGTTTCATCATATCTGAGCCTCAGTTTCTTCACCTATGAAAATGGAGAAAATAATAGTATCTATCTTATAAAGTGTTGGATAATTAAAGTAATACATGTAATATGATCAAATAGCATCTGCTATATAGCTCCTGTTTAATATATCAATATATTATTGATAATATTCTCATTGTTGTTGTCTGGCATATAAGAGATACGTGATATTACAGGGAATGACCAGATGAAGGCAGCTATTAAACACCGAACGGGACCCCTGATTTTCTCCCTTCTCTCCCAGTTCCTGGCTCCCTTAAATCATACTGCGTATGTAAATGGAAGTATCCTACAAGGAGTTAAGAATTTAGTTTCACTAAGTCAAATGCAGTATCTCTTGCAGGCAGGTGGGAAAGAGGAGCTTTTCATACTTAATGTTTTGTACCAGCTGAGGGTATTATCTGTCCATTTTTTTTAAACACCGATGGCTGAGTTTTTCTAATGTAGAAATTTACTACTGAGGTAATGCCCCATTTCATGACTTCTCTATTACTTCTAGCATTCGAGAAATGCTACTGCTGATATTGCTGGGCTGCAGGCTTCATATGGAGAGAAGTCTGAATAAAGACAATTCTGTTCCAAAGCTGTTTTCAGTCTTACAGTCTTTAAGCAGCGACTCCGAAATCAAAATGGCAACTCTGACCTAGAATTTGAGTGATGTAGGCAATTGTTTAATTGTACAAAACTGAAGTGATTTCGGGGCGGTGGTAAAAGATATTTTGAAGATTACCCTAAAGTTGAATAAAATTTAATTTTTTTGTATAAGCAAACCTTGAAGTAGAATCAAGGAATTCTATAGGAAAGTAGGTCTAAGAAGATTATAATGTAGTCTCTGGATTTCTTTAGTGCCTCCTTTCAAAGAGTTGCAAGACCATCACGTGTATGCTTGCTATATATAACATTCCTGACAAAAAATAAGGACCGGGAACTCTTTTTTAAATATAGACAGAAAAGCTGAGGCACTTGAGTATTTAAAAGGCTTTCTGAGAAGTACAGGGTTAGCTTGTGGAAGAAGAGATAAGTAACTGGAGTTTTGGTTGAAATCCACTTGAGTAGTGGTTGAAATTCACTACTCATGATGGATGAATAGTAGCTTCTGAATATGACCCTTCAGGAAAACTATAATATACATTCACCTTAGAGCCTCTATGTACATAAGTATTCTTAGATTAAATCTTAGAGGGACACCTGGGTGGCTCAGTCAGTTAAGCGCCCAACTCTTGATTTCCACTCAGGTCATGATTTCACAGTTTAGCTTAGGTCATGATCTCATGTTTGTGGGAGCAGCACAGAGCTTGCTTGCAATTCTTTCTCTCCCTCTCTCTGCCCCTCCTCCATTTGTGCTCTCTCCCTCGCTCACTCTCTCTCTCTTAAAATAAATAAACAATTATTCTTTAAATCTTAGAAAATTGTATAAAATCAAAGCAATGAATTTTTTCTCATGCTACATTTGTGTTAACGTAGTCTCTTCTTACTGATCCAAAAAGAACTGGAGTAATATTAATAGAAATAGATACAACAGGGCCTGGATAAACCCCAATTTCCTTTTTTTTAATCCTTCAGTGCCCCCTGCTTCTTATTGCTCTGTTTGAACTGAAAGAGTATGTTTGTGTTTGTTCTTGTTTTGTAAGATCTGATGCATAGTTTTCATACAGTAGGAATAGTAACAATTGGAAGATGTGACGTTCTGCACTTAAGAGCCGTGGACCTAACTACTTAGGAATCTATACATTCTTACAACAGACCAGACCAGTGATTTTCCAAACGTAGTCCCTGGAGCATCATGCTGTTGCTGATGGAACATGCTGAGGAACTTATCAGAAATGAAACTTACAGAGCCCTACACACTATCTACCTAAATCAGAAATTCTAGGTGGGGCCCAGCCATCTAATTTAACAAGCCATCTAGGTCATTCTGATATCAGCAAAGTCTTGTGAAACACTCACCCAGACTCAGAGCCCCTTAATCCAGATATTTGCATATTTGCATGTTATACACCTGCTTTCACTCTTTCTGCTTGCCACGGCCTATGCTTGAGGGTTTGATTTCTTTGCCCACCCATGTCAGCCTCATCTTCTCGATTAAATGGAATCACTGCCACTTATATGTGGTAGGAGGCAATATGGACAAGAGATATTCATATAGAGGTATTCATCTATGTGTAAATTACTGGTTTTAGAGTCAGTATCTAATAGCAGGGAAACGCATGAATATAAAATGTTTCAGGTGAGAATATTCAATGATGTTGGAAAATCTACCTAAATAAAGGGATTAAACTATTCACAACTGTAAGTCCCAAATTTAAGTGCAGTTCACAAAATATCTCATGTCTCCTATACGAACCCGGCCTTCTTACCCATGGATCCTGCCCTGTAGGGCCTAACTGATGTTTCTAAGTTTCATTTAAAAGTTGGTCTATGTTATAGTCTTGCAGAACCATATTTTACTTAAAAGAAAAGTTTCATCCTTTATATTTTGCAGCGAGTAGGAATACAAATCACCAAAGTAATACTCTTGGCCAGTATTTTGGATTCTGCAGAGCACTTTGTAATCCAACAAACATATGACACTTTGAATTTCCATCTCAGATTTCAAAGAAATGGACATCTTTTTTATCTTCATTTGTGTTCCATTAATATCATCTCCATGTTTGTTTCTTTGAGTCTTGACCCAAAAGAATACCTAGGTTCTGCCTTTAGTTTTACAGGCTCAGAACTCTGACATATAAAAAATATTTTCAAATGTTCACTCAAGGTTCCTTTTGCCAGAATGCCTCAGTGGCAACAAAATTTTGTTCTGCAAAGCATATACCTGGGGGAATTGGAGGAGTGGAGTATCTTGTACAAAATGAAAGAATATCAGCAGACATGATCTACAAACTTACAATGTCTTTCTTTAACATTTATCATCAACTGAATTAGGGGCACCTGGGTGGTTCAGTCAGTTGAGTATCTGACTCTTGGTTTCGGCTCAGGTCATGTGAGATCGAGCACCGCATTGAGCTCCACACTGGGCGTGGAGCCTGCTTAAAATTCTCTCTCTCTCTTTCTCTCTCTCCCTCAGCCCCTCTCCTCTGCTTGCACACACTCTCTCTCAAAAAAACATATCATCAAATGCATTAAAAATGGATACCAGAAATTTATACCAGATTGGAATCAAATTGCCACTAATGTCTGAATCTATACATAAATCATGCCAAAGAGAGTACATATGAATTTGGTTTGTTTGTTTAAATTCATCATATAAGTTTTCTGAAATGTGAGTAACATATAAACTCATTTTCAAAGGAAAATTTATTTTGAAACTATCATGGGTTACAAACTTGGTGCCCAGTTGGAGAAGTGCTGACTTAAAAAATTAAGTTTCTCCTATAAAAAAATGTTTTCCAGTTGAAATTTTCACTATCAAAGGAAATTTTATGTTTCCTCCTATAAAACATTTTTTATTTTGATCATTAAAATGAAAGTATAAAGTTATAAATTCTCATGGTTTCCAGTAATACACATAAGGACAAGAGCCTGTGCTCCCAGAATAAGAAATGCAGCTTTATACTAATCCATGCCATCCCTCTAGGCCCTATAAAACACCTACAGTAAAAGTGAAATGTGTGACTAAGATTATTTTAAAGCAATAAGTGTTACTTTATACCAGTTATTAGTTAGAAAAATTTAAAATTATTTCAGTTTACATTTTGAGGACAAATTATTACTTCCATGCTTAAACCTGCTTTAAAAAATAAACACCCAATTTTATTTATACAGATAGCCAAACTAGTATATTAGCTTGAAATATATCTTATCAATACTTGAGGTCACCCTTTTGAGAGCCTTAAGCCTGAATTACCCAAGAAATGCACTCCTATCCCAGTTTAGAGGTTATTCAGAAATGGAAATTCCAGAAGTTATAATACAAAAAAGAATTTACACTCAAAATTTTTATGCAATAAACTATTTATAAAGACAGTATCTCATAACATTTACATGACCAAGGGAGATTATATTTTAATGGAAGGAGGGCAGGATGGCTTTCAAATTCTTACAGTGTTACCCACTCTGCTTAAGTGCTAAACTCTGTCGATAGCAGTAATATCCTTGTTGACTCTTATAGCTCTACTTTAAGCCAAATAATCTGTCTCAAGAAAACTGTGAACCATCAAGTTTGCAAAATGGGCATGGCTCTGCCAGTATCTTATCTGAAACCTCATTCCCTGAATGAAATAGAAAAGAAAAGATGTGAAATAGAAAAACTTTAATGTTTCAAAGTTTTGTCTGGATTTCTGTGAATTCTAGTAAGACATGCAAATAGTAAACATAACTATATATAACATCCAAGGTCAGATATGAATACTTTTACCATAAATTTCTTAACTCCAATGACCCTTCCATTAGCATAGAATTCAGTGCTTTCCAATAGAATTTTCTGTGATCATGGGAATGACCTATATTTGTGAAGTCTAATATGGTAGTCGATAGCTACATACATCTATTGAGCACTTGAAATATGACTAGAGCAAATGAAGAACTGAACCTTTATTTTATTTTACTATTTAAAACTTATATTTGAAAAGCCATATGTGGCTAGTGGCTACTGTATAGGACCGTGCAGGAGAGGATCCTTTTCTTTGAAAAAACATTTTCCTACATTTACCTTTACTTTTCTCAGACTATTTTGATATTAAATCAGCTTTTTATATAAAATTATTCTTTCTAAACTAAATTCTCTCTGTTTGTAATTCAAGTCTGTTTCCTTTTGTTTTGTCTTCTATTCAGTGACATATTTGTGAAAGCCTTTCATAAAATTGAAACAATTTTCAGAACCACAAAACACTGTTCTCTTTGTTGAGCCCGGTAAGTTTAACTCACTTAGACATTTTATCCTCCCTCATCTTCTTTTAGTTTTCCTGGTCCTTCCTGTGCTCATTTTTCTAGATGCGTGAAGCCAAAACAAGATGCAACATAGACTGAATAAACCAACAGGTTTGTGTGGAAGGAGAAGTGGCTGACTTTGTTTAGAATGGTTTTAGATTTAGACAAAAGTTGCAGAGATAGTTCACAGTTTCGGTATACTCC
>CM053578.1:41942233-42062233 GCA_028646485.1 Cryptoprocta ferox
TACTCTAGGTTATGAGAGCTTTTCACGCTTGTTAACTGATTTTTAATTAGAATCACCATGATTGAGTACATTTATGATTGAGTTGCTAATAGTCCTGGAATTAAGAATAAAATGAATTTTAAGATCCAAGAGAGTACTTTACCAAAAAGTTTGGTGATCACACCTGGACTGAGACTTTTACAAATAACACCAGTCACCCTGGTGATCAGGGAAGATAACCTTGGAATACTCTCCTAAATGAAAGTATATCATGGCTAACTACCTAAAGGTGCTAGTCATTCCCTAGCGGGTGGGAATCAACCCAACAATGAAACAGCCTCAACATGTTAGGTCTAGTTCATTCATGACATCACCTGAGATTAAAAATATCCTACTCACCCTCTACCCCCTCCCTCCCAAAATACATGGCCTGTCACGCTACCATGGAAAGAAATTGCATTTGTCTGGAAAAATTTGTTCTTCAAAAACTGGTCTGTGGTTACTTAGTAATTTGTGTTAGTCTGTACTCAATTGCAAATAGCAATTGAGTAATTGTGCTAGTATAAATCTTACACATTGAAGTTGAAAACAGCTTTTGTAGAACATTGGGTTTTTATAAAGACAGTATCTCACAGCATATACATGACTAAGAGAGAATATATTGTGATGGAAAAAGGGAGAAATGGCTTTCAAATTCTTTTAAGGATCCTGAGATCCCTGCGCAATTACAAAATCAGTTCTGGGCCAAGACCGGGAAGCCAGAAGAGAATCTCAGAATTGAGCTAACTTGTAGCTTCTACATTTTAAAATGGGCCAGCTGTAGTGTAACTATTCCCTTCCTGACAAGAGCCTGACTTTCTTGTCTTTTGAGACCAACATTTCTGTGTTATGGGGTGGGTCTCTGAGGAGCAGGGACATTTAAAGGCTCAAGTTTCCTTGGTTCCTCACTTTCACTGCACACAATTTAAGGCCATTTCTGCGCACACACACACACACATACACACATACCCTAAAAATGCCTCTTTGCTTCAGTTTCGTAGACCTTGTCCTTAACAAAAAAAACCGGTATTTTTCCTGTGTCATCTGCTTCGATTTCTGTATTCATTCAAAGTTTCAAGGGGTTGCTGTTGTTTACACAACAACTTATATTTTAGAGACTTCGAAGTATAGAACTTTAAAACTGGAATCACACTATTGTCTGGTACCTGTTCTTCATTTGACACAGTACAAATCTGAGGCCCAACACTTATGAAAGATCACACAGTCTGTCAGCAGAAGAGTGAATTCCAGATCCTAGGTAACCTAGGTCTAGGGTAGAAAGTGGGGAGTGATTCTGCTACACTGCATGGCCTCTTCATTTCATCAGAAGGAAGTTTCCCCAAAGGGAATTCGTTCGTAAAGTTCCAAGAGCACTTTTCTAAAATGGTCTGACTTTTGAGACCCAGTATGGACTCTGTAGGCATAAAAATAAGGCGGTAGTGAGTGTGCTATCAAAATGTATCGTCGATGTCCAAAATTAAGGTGGAGGAGTCTCTTTCCATATACATCTAAATCCTTTTTGTCCACTACCCAGTCTTTCCACACCATTTC
Organism: Cryptoprocta ferox; assembly: GCA_028646485.1. Lineage (NCBI taxonomy): Eukaryota > Metazoa > Chordata > Mammalia > Carnivora > Eupleridae > Cryptoprocta > Cryptoprocta ferox. The sequence goes on from CM053578.1 coordinate 41,943,803, forward strand.
TTATAAAACCCACCCTCTCCTGAGGTTCTTGGTATCTGCATTTTCTACCTGTGGCAACACACCAGGCGCCACACACCAGGCACAGAGCTTCATGTCCTCCCTGCAGCCAGCTACGTCCGGACTCCCTTTGTGAGACGGTTCCCATGCTTCTTAGCAGTAGGCAGCAAGTCCTGGGAGAGCAGTCAAGGGCGCCTGCTGACACTGCCACAAGGTCCATCTCACCCGCCATCACTCCCTAACAATGCAAGCGGGGAAACTGACCTGGTCTTTCTACCTACGGCCTCCTCTTCCGTGCTTGCCTGCCTTTGCACGTACGCTCATTTGCACTTCCACCCATTACTTAGCACCTGCCTACACGGTCTTCAAAATATTTAAACACCACCACCTCTCTGTGCTTTCTCCAACTCGCCCCTCCCCAGAAGGAGATGCGCCCTCTTTCGGTGCCCACAGCCTGTTGTCTGTGACTCTATCGTGGAACTTGCTATATTGTATAATAAAATCCTGCCTATCTAGATGTCTCGCCAACTAGACATGGAGTTCCAAGCAGCAAAAAACATGCCTGATTAGTTCTGGTTTCCTCAGCAGGACGCCTAACATAGAACAGGTCCTAAGTGTAATGCAGTACTCGAATACATACCACACGTCAGGTGCCATGCTAACAGTATTCATAGGGATTATATATTTTTCACAATGATCTTAAGTAATGCTGTCACTATGCTCACTTTACAGATCATAAAATTGAGATCCAGAGAAGTTAAATAAAATTCCAATGTTCAAACATCATTTAAGTTTAAGAACTCAAATACAGGTCTAACTCTAAGTTCATATTCTTAAGTATTTTCTTATTTCGCTGAGGGGGTCAATAAATAATTGTTGAGTGACCCAGGGCATGGCTGTCAGTAAGTAAATGGCAAGGATGCTATATTAAAGCAGATGATACCAAGAACTCTGAATGCTTGAGCTGCCTGTTGTGGAATCTTCGTGTATATACTAGAATGTTCTTCTGAGGAAGAAGATAGACATTGAGTGGGAAGGTCATAAAGTGTCTAAGGGACACAACATACATTTGAATACATTTTCCAGGGAAAATGGCCGAATCATTTTTCCTACTGGCTTAGGAAGAACTCTGTGGAGACTGCGAGAATGACCGCTGTGAAGAAAAGGGCCTGAAACCAATCCAGGAACACTCTTTTCTTCAAAAGAAAATTCCAGCTGATCCAGCCAGGAAATGTGGCTTTGAACATCTGAACATTGCAGGGAACGCAACTGTGACTTGGCTCACACTGGACTGGACATTTCCCCAGTGTCTTTCCCATGAAGCTGCAGTTTGGCCTTGCTTTTAGGGACTCGTGTGCTAAGTGACCGAGATTGTGAGTACTCAGAGACCTCAAAAAAGAAAAAGAAAAAAAAAAATTCTGGCAGACCACAAATTATTTAATCTACTTTCTTTTCCTGTTGCAATCTTTTGCTTAAAAAAAAAAAGGTCAAAATGAAAAGAATGTGAGCTTATTTTAATGGGAAAGGCATTTTATGGACATAAAAATTCCATTTGTTTAATTCCTTAATAAAAGGGCATTGCTTTTACTGAGTAAAAATTCAAAGTTCCTATTTTAGGATATTTGCTTCTCATGCATTTTAATTACTATTAGCAGGAGCATAAAAAACTACACTATAGCTTCAGGGCAATACAGTAATCCAACTCAACAAGTATGTTTGTCCGTGCTACAAGAGATCTAAAGGGTGTATGTGGCCAGGCCCTGTACTTCAAGGCACAGGCATACAAACTTGTTATGGAGAAGAGAGACATCCAGAAAATAATTAGAGAACAAGACAGTACTGGAAAGGGCGAAAATATAATCCGATACATTGTCTTTGCGGTCATGAGTGTAGGGGCAGATTTTGAAGCAGAAGTAGGATGAGATATACCGTGAAGGATTGCTTTCATAGGTGAAAAGGAGATTCAGGAAAAAAAAAAAAAAAAAAAAAGAGGTGTTCTTTTTACGGCAACAATGTGAACAGAAGCAGAAAAGTACAGAACAGCATCCATTCAAGGGTTCGTTCAACAAATATTTGCTGAACACCTGAATGTATAAGGCCCTGTGTCAAGAGCTAGCATGACATTTCTTCTGATTTTTCAGAGAAAGTGAAGAGATCACACTAGCAGGAACAAAGGGCAGATTTTAGCTGTATGACTTGGGATGAGTCACTTAACCCCTCTGAGCCTTCGTTTCCTCCCTTGTGAAATGAAAGGATTAGCCACCAGTGGTTGTCAAAGTTGTTTTTTGCTGTTGTTGTTTCTGTTTTGTTTTGTTTTTTTCTTTTAGCAATGAAACTCTTTTGGTTATAATCAACTCTTAGGCACAATCCAAATATATTAAAGAACCAAAACAGACCTGCTGTGGCTAAAACAAGAGAAAGGTGTTGGGGCAAAAGAGAGCCCGGACATGCTTTTTGCACATCTCCCTCTCCTCCTTCCCCAGTGCCTCCCCCAAGGCTCCTCCACAGAACCCCATGATTACATGGGAAATAATTTTAAAACAACTCATCTTCCCGATCCCTCAATCCCCACCCCACCCCCGATTATAAAGTGTTGCAATAGGAAACATAAGCAATCAGAAGATTCATTTTTTAAAAAAGAGTTTCGTTATAAAGGATCCTGGATGTCAGGTGCCAAAGCAGTGTAAGGTTCTCAAGCGAAATGGCAAAATTCTTGTGTGAAAGAATTTCGAACTGTTGTTCGAAAGTGCCTGGTAACACCATTTAGGAGGGACTGAAAGAAGAAAACTAGATATTTAGCTATAAAGATCTTGGCTAGACTAGCATTACTGGGGATGGTAAGGGTCAAACCAATACAGCTGAGGGGGAATCTGCAGAGCTTGGTAAGATTACATAGGGAGGAAGGAGACAAGGGAGTCAAAAACAGCATTCCAGTTACTAAATCCAAAATGGTACTACAGATAGATATGGGGAAGTGGACCTCATATTTGGTGCATATTGGAATTGCCTGAGGAGCTTTAAAAAATGCTGGTAACTGCTTCTTACCCCCAGAGATTCTGAATTTATTGGTTAGGGGCGCAGCCTGGGTACTGGGATCTTAAAGTTCCCCAGGTAATTCTACTATGCAACCAAGGTTGAGAACCACTGAACCAGAAGGATAGGGCATTAGCACAGGCCTGTAGAATATGCATTCATGAACTAGACGGCTGTATTTGTGATCCAGGTCATTTTTTAAGTAAAGTTGATTTTTTTTCAACTTCTTACCTAATATTAAAAACTAACCATATAACTACAGAGTTATACATAACAGCATTTATTTTCTATATTACCCCATCAATATATCTCTTTGTATTTGCAAGGCCACCACTCTCTATGTTTTTCCAGTATTAAAAATCAATGATAAAAATCTCCGCTAACAAGACATGGGTGTGTCTGTGTGTAAATGCTATCACTTCAAGAGTTGTACCTTACAACAGATTGCTAGTACAGGATCCTAATGATGTTTATCCTAAAATTGCCTTTCTTTCACACACACACACACACACACACACACACAGAATGCAGAGACTTATAAACAGTATATTTTTTCAGGCATTCTTAGTCTGAAATTCTACGTGTCTCTCTATAAGAGTATTACTAAAACTCAAGAGAAGGGCAGCATTTACTTTGCGTAAACATAGTAAAAGCAAGATAAATGAAATCTTATGTCACGGCAATCCCTAATATTTGCCTAGCCTTTTTGAGTTTTTAAAACCCTTCTACAAACAGCATCCAGATGGATCCTAAGAATAGTTCTATTATTGAATCATGCCTGAGACTATAATTTTCTTTTTCTAGATGGGGAAATGGAGGCCCAGAAGTTAGGTTAACAGGCCCAAGGTCCAGGGGTAGAATTTAACCCATAAACCTTAGGCCTTTCCTTTCCTAGCTCAGTTTTCTATGGTTTCTCTCAAGCAAATGGTCTAGTTAGCAGGAGTAATCCCCCCCTGCCCCCACCTAGCTCCGAAGAGGGAGAGAGATTCACGTTTATCCACTCAGAGTGATCTCTCTTTCTTCCACGTCCTAAAAGGCTTTATCAGCACAATCTAATAAACATATTAATAAACATTTCCAATAAACATTTTCTACTTTTATTAGTGCTAGGAAAATGCTTATTTTCATTATTGAAACGTAAACTTTTTTTAAATTTTTTTAAATGTTTTTTTAAAATTTATTTTTGAGACCGAGAGAGACAGAGCATGAGAGGGGGAGGGGCAGAGAGAGAGGGAGACACAGAATCTGAAGCAGGCTCCAAGCTCTGAGCTGTCGGCACAGAGCCCAATGCACGGCTCGAACCCACGAACGTGAGATCATGACCTGAGCCGAAGTCGGAGGCTTAACCGATTGAGCCACCCAGGTGCCCCTAAAACGTAAACTTCTGGAAGGTTGGGCCCATGTAAGATAGTAAGAATCGTGTTTCCTATCCCCAAAGGACCTCATGGACGTTCGTGCACTTAAGCAGGAATGGGAATATACTCTCTCACTGCTATATTCTGTCTTAACTCAATTTGGTAGACTTTTTAGTTTGGAATCAGAAATATCATTTTTCAAATTAATTTACACTCTTTGTTCCACCCTCTTGTGACACATACAGAACCATCTGCTATTGTCTATATGGTACACAGCTCTTCAGATAATGACAAACTATTACCACAATATCCCTGAAGTCTTTCTTCCTACTGTCTAGTCGAATTTTCCCAGGTTCTTCAACAGCTTAAAGTAGAGAGGTTTTGCAGATCATTTATGTTCTTTGACAACATCCCCTGGATGAAATTCCTGTCCGGCACAGGCATCCCAGGACTAAAACCAATGCTTCAAAGGTGATGTGATCCGTGTAGAGCTCAGAGGAGATACCACCTCCCTTGGTCAGGACCCGTTGTTCAGACGCAGGCTGGGTTGGCTCTTATGGCCACCACAATGCATCCCCTGGAAGGCTGAGCCTGCTTTTCTTCTAGGTCAATATTAATGATCTAGCAGTATCATTACCTGAAGTGAAAGAATACTTCAGTGTGTATATCTGAGCTCTTCGAATGGTTTTTCCTAAGACATGAAATACAATCCTGTCGGACAGATAACTGGGAAGCTAAACCAGGGTATGCTCAGACGGTCTGGATTTTCATTATGACTATTACAGAGGACTTCACTCCTGTCCTGCCCCAAGCAGTGGGTTTGCAGAACCGTTATGAAGACACATGGCATAAACTACTCAGTGAAGATCCATCATGAAAACACACGAAGAAAACAATACTCTTCTTTCTGAGCAGCTCCAAAGAAAAAAAGTGCATGTAAAAATCTACCAAGCGGGAGCGGGGGGGGGGGGTCGCCTGGTGGCTCATTCTATTAAGCATCGGACTCTTGATTTGGACTCAGGTGATGATCTCACTTTGAGCCCCACGTCGGACTCTGCTGATGGCTCGAAGCCTGCTTGAGATTCTCCCTCTCTCTCTCTCTCTCTCTCTCTCTCTCTCTGTCCCTCCCCTGCTCGCCCACACTCACTCTGTCTCTCTCAAAAATAAATAAGTAAACTTAAAAAAAATCTACCAAGAGCACAGAACTATTTGAGAGAGTCATCAAGTTTGGACTTCTTCAGTTTGGCATTAAGTCCCCTAACAACCTCTCAATCGATACGTCCAATGAGATTACTCCAACGGTACAAAAGCAAGGACAGAGAAATAGTGTCACAGCATTTTCAAGGGGTGGAAATGCTAACAAGTTATCTCTGGAGTCCAGAATGGATTGCAGCTCTGATTCCTGCAATTAGAAAAAGATGGGAATCCATCCCCCCATCCTAACTTATCCCGACATAAATAAAAGGAGGATGAATTTCAAATTACCTCTACTTATGACAGTTTTATTCTAGACAAAGTTCCTGCCACAAAACAGAGGGTGAAGGGCTTCTAAAAGAGCTATAATTGCCATAATGTTGATTAAATGTACACTTAACGCAGAGGAAAGCTTTTCTGTGGCATGGCAGAGCAGTCTTTCTAGTGCTATTAAAAAACCCTTGAAGTACAATCTTCTAAAAGTGGTACTTTGATGAGCAGTACAACAACATACCTAAAGTTTCATTGCATGTAAAGCCGAGAGGGTGGAACTGTAAAGCAGTGAGAAACATGGTTGGCGCTGCCTCGTATACATACATGATCACATTACACCTGTTTTCTAGTGATGAACACAAGAAAACCAGCTTTATTTTATAGTTACAACTCTTTTGAGGCCAAATATTATCAGTTTCACTTGATCAGCTCCCCTCACACCTCATTTACTAGGCTTGGCTTCCAATGACATTAAGCTATTTTCCCAAATCACATATGTATTATTTAAAAAAAATTTTTTTAATGTTTATTTATTCTTGAGAGAAAGGAGGACAGTGCACGAGCGGGGGTCGGGGGCAGAAAGAGAGGGAGTCACAGAATACTAAACAGGCTCCGAGCTAAACAGGCTGTGAGCTGTCAGCACAGAGCATGACGTAGGGCTCGAACTCAGGAACTGTGAGATCATGATCTGAGATGAAGTCGAATGAGTGAGCTTCCCAGGTGTCCCCACATTTACATTTTTAAGGGCTAAGGCTAAGTGTTGCTGACACTAAAGATAATCAGAAGAAAGTGACATGGGACAAAAGTACTTTCCAAGCAGGAGGGACAAATATGTTTTGAAAGGGCAGAATATGTATTTTTGTTTGTTGAATAAGATTTGGAAAATCTGTTCTAGTTTAAAATCACTAGTCATTACTTAATAGCTACATATGTCACATCAGAATGTGTGTGTGATATTATGTACACACACACACACACACACACACACACAAACACACACCTAGATGCTCCCAGACAGTTCTCTTTTGGTCACACCTAGATGCTCCCAGACAGTTCTCTTTTGGTTAAGAATAATAGTATTAACAGATGACAGACAAAGTTTAAGTTATGATTCTCAGAGGCAACTGGGAGATTTTGAAGAGAAAAGAAACAGGATGGTATTCTGAGCAATCAAATTGTCCCCTAACCCCATCTCCCCTGCTCTCCAAGCCCACCTTAGATTCCTCAGATAAACTACTGAAGGAGTAGTAGCTAAACATTTTAAACCAGTGCCAGGCGTCGCAAGCAAGCCGAACAAAACCATCCCTCCACAGCGGTTCTGAGGGAATGGCAGCAGCAAGCTACACCACCAGTGTCTGAGTGCCAGTTTAGAGAGCAGATCACACTGTCAATTGACACTTGCCTTTTACAATTTGAACACAGTCAGGTCACCTGACCCCCCAGCCTCATACACAGCTTAGTAAACTGCATTGCTCCCCAAAGAATAATTTATCTTTTCCTTTCCAGAGTGCTAGACTTCACTCTAAAATGAGGTAACTGAGAGTGGTCCACTGACTTCACACCACAGCACTACTCTTTGAGAAAGAGAGTCAAGGGAGAGAGAATCTGGTCACAGAAGCAATTCGTTTGCATTTTATTCTACTTACCATTTGATGAAGTAGCTGTCTGCCTAGAAACAAGATGTTTTGCATTGCGTCTAACAACGCAAACTTAAAATTTAGCCGTTTATGAATTCTTCATTCTAAAGCTGCCAAGTTTTTCATGATCACGTTTTAGTAGTAGTCCTGTTTTCAAAGTAGAAATAAGTGAATAACGGCATTCAGAGTTAAATCATGGCTGGAAATCCTCACAAATCTTTCGGGAGAGAGCCCTACATGCCTAACGAAAAGACCACAAAGAGACATCATCCCAGATTGCTAAGTTAGGAGTTAGTAACCAAATGATTTAGAAAGTCAGGTATTCACCCTCTTAGTGAAAACTGCATAATGTGTCAATTATATTTCATGAAATAAATGTTCAAGAAATCCCAAAGGATTTGATTTATCTTATTCACTAGTCTCCATTAATGAAACTTGTCAGGAAATATTTAAACATATAATCCCACTGTTACAAAGAAGATATTTATATGGCATTTACTTTCACTGAAGTGAAAAATTCTTTGTTTAAATTTTGCTTAATGTTTATTTATTTTTGAGAGAGAGACAGAGTGTGAGCAGGGGAGGGGCATAGAGAGAGGGAGGTATAGAATCCAAAGCAGGCTCCAGGCACCGAGCTATCAGCACAGAGCCTGATGCGGGGCTCGAACTCATGAACCGTGAGATCAGGAATTGAGCCGAAGTTGGTCACTTAACTGCCTGAGCCACCCAGGCGCCCCTGAATTGAAACATTCTAAAACGAATGTCTTTATGCTTATGTTTGCTTATAAAAGATACTTCATGTGAAAGAGTCAAGAGATCAATCACCAATGAAGTGAATATCTAATGCTAACTGTGTATTTAACTTGTAGGAACTTAGAATAGAAGGCCTGGCCCTAGGTCTGACATCCAGGTTGTAAAATACCAAACAAAAATAAGGCATCACTTAATTGATAAATAAATTTCATGTTACAGATAAAGTTGTGAAAAAGATTAGAATTGAGACCAGCAGCCTAAAACAGTTATACATAAGGTGACCCTTTATATTGGTTGTAGAGAATGAAGAGGATTTGGAAGACATGAACAAAGGTGAAAAATGGAGAAGTGTGTGAATAATATGTCTATGGGAAGGGGAAGGGGAAGGGAAGGGGAAGAGAAGGGAAGGAAAGGGAAGGGAAGGGAAGGGAAGGGAAGGGAAGGAAGGAAGGAAGGAAGGAAGGAAGAAAGAAAGAAAGAAAGAAGAAAAAGAAAGAAAGAAAGAAAGAAGAAAAAGAAAGAAAGAAAGAAAGAAAGAAAGAAAGAAAGAAAGAAAGAAAGAAAAGGAGGAAGGAAGGAAAGGAGGAAGGAAAGAAAGAAAGATCCCTTAGAATGGAAGAGGAGTCTGGGCTATCATAGCCTTAGAAGTAAGGGGGGATTGAGACTTTGTGCACTGAAAGTCGGGAGCTTCAGAAGGCTCCTGATAAAGAGGTAGACATGGTGAAGGTAGTGTTCAACTGACTATTCAGCCAGGATACTATAAAGTGGGTGGAAGAAAAAGAAACTGACAGCCAGAGCTGACAATTCTAGAATACTCTTCCATTAAACAAAATAGGATAGCAAATATTAGGGAATTTCCATTTGTGTTTTCAGAAAAGGACAAACAGGGTCTAACAATTATTTGTGAAGAGAAAAGCAGAGAAAGCAAGTAGGCTAGCAAATGATTACTACAACGGTCAAATTATGAGACGCTGGAAAGAAATCTTAGCTCGGGCAGTAAGCTTTTCAAATGTAACATGGCAGAGACAAATCTGTATACTGGAAGTCTTCATGAGTTTCATCTCTTCGTAACTGGTTTCATGGGTCCCACATATGTCTCTTGGTCTCATATGTAGTTTAAATATCCATAACACATAAATTCTCAATAGTTTAGATTGTCATTTTATCTATGCCTGTTTTTAGGCTTTATTCACTCTCAGATATAACTTAGACAAATCAGAAAACAGAATTTTAACTAAAAGGAAAGGAAATATATGGCTAATAGTAAAGAGAGGGATCACATAATACCATAAAATAAAAATGATCAACCTTTTTAAAAACAACAGAGAATTTCAATTGACTAGTGTTCAAGTATTGAGTCACTCTGAATTACACAGAGCCTTGACCAATATTTATTGCTACATGTTTTAGAAGCAATTTCCATTTTGATGGGTTGCTTCAAAAGTGGTATTCTAAAGCAGTTAGGTAACATAAAAATATAGGATCAAGATTATGTCTGTCAGATAAAAAATACGGCATTTATGCAGCATTATATAATCCATTCACTGGTTTATGAGCCCAAGGTCCCCACGGGAGTGTCACAAACCGACATAATATGCTACGGGGTTAGATTTTGAATTTAAGAATCCAAATGAGGAGGAAATACTTTTTAAAATCACAAGTGTAACTAGAATATTTGGTACCATGAAATACGTCCAAAACTACAAATAATTTCAATTTGGCAGCTTAAGGTGGCCTCAGTTTGGGTGACTCAGACATTAGAATACACGCACTTTTTCTCCAGGACCCCTCAATTGTTAAGATACATGGCACATAAATCAGATGGCCAAATTGGGCCTATGAAAGAACAGTTACCAATGATTCAATGTCAAGGAAGCCTACTACAGTGCTCCCCAAGGATGAAGCCAGTATTTCTTAAACACTCCAGCTAACTGCCTTCAATAAAGAAAGAACAGATGATACTTAATTTCAAAGATGACATCACACCAGGGAGAGCTGGTATGGCTAACTCAGGAATGGACATAATTGGAATTCAAAATGAAAGGTTATATCATGGACATAAATTTTAAAATAAATAAAAGAACAATAAGATTTTACATTTATGAAAGAAAAAAACACAATGGAATGGCAATATCTAGCAGCAGAAAAAATGTATAAAACAGCTGTAAGAGCTTGAGAAGAAACAAAAACTAATCCTGATTTGGAGTGGAACCATTTTCAAAAGTGTATCTAATCTGGATAAATATATAAAGCATAATAAAGTATATACAAATAGGAAGGTTATATCGTGGACATAAATTTTAAAATAAAGGAACGATAAGATTGTACATCTATGAAAGAAAAAAACACAATGGAATGGCAATATCTAGCAGCAGAAAAAAAATGTATAAAGCAGCTGTAAGAGCTTGAAAAGAACCCAAAACTAATCCTGATTTGGAGTGGAACCATTTTCAAAAAGTGTACCTAATCTGGATAAATATATAAAGTATAATAAAGTATATATAAATATACCATAAATTATATATAGTATATATATTACATATGCTAAATAAAATATATATAAATATGTAAAGTATAATAAAACAGTTGTATCATTCTTTAGTATTTAGTACAATTATGAATAATACCAGTCCTGTCTAAAAAAATACAGAAATAATTTAAAGTGTGTAAGGTAAAATAGGATTGGCGGAAATATTAAAAAAGTCTAAATTATTTAAAGAAATAAAAGTTGGAGGGTGGTTCAAGTGTTTTGAACATATTCACATTCTAACTAAGGAAGAACAAAAAAAATAGAGTTTATGTTGCAAAGACAGATTTACACCAAAAAATGTAATTTTGTCATGTTGAAGTTATTGTAATAGGTGACAAACGTTAAAATTCTTTGGGGTTCTTAATACGCCTTACCCCAATTTATGATTTTTAAAATGTAGACTCAGTACAGAGGAAGACAAGATTTCACTGGAACGTCTTAGGAAATTGACTTCCAATTCTTGACATTTTTTAACAGGCTTTTGGGTAAATTATCAACCCACATTGCCTTTCAGTCTTTGGCTTAAAGTCAGGACTACGGGATTCAAAATAAACTTTCTTCCAAAGGAAACAGATCTTTGACCATTATCCACATAATTAAGAATACTATGCATATTGCTTTTCATATAACACTAAACATATATTCCAAATTGATGAGGTTTTTAGAGGTCACAGACTGGCAGGACATGCAGAAGATGCAGACTGTATGGTGTTTGGAAAATCTTTGATTAGTTACCTGATAATTTTTTTAAAATAATCTACATAAAGATGGAGTATTTGGCATATCCGGAAAAAGAGAAGGAAAGAATCCGGCAACACTGTGCATCTATTTTCATACGTCAACACCAGCGGACTGTTGGTGCAAAGAAAGAATGATCTTACTTCCAGTCCTCCTTCCCTCCTTCCTGACCAACCTGGTCCTAGGAGGCCCCTGCGCTCGTTGTCCCTGGTTTATAAGCGTGGACATTTTCTTACTTTGCTACACGATGTGACCGATTTTACACAGAGATTTTAGTATGCCCAGAAGACACTACAGCCCATTCATTAATCCAAGAGTAACTTAACACCAGGACGTCAGAGCACGGCAGTCGTTAATGAGTGGTTATATTTAATCTAACCAGATTTCATCCAGTGACCAAAGATTTCATTTTACCCACACGAAGATAGGTGAGTGGCAATGAACTCTCCTTCCCTTTGTAAGAACTACAATCCCTTTAAGAATTAAAAACACACAAAAACAAAACACGAGTTGTGGAATAAAGAAAGAAGGAACTATGTACCACAGCCAGGGCCAGAGGAATTTGCGATAACAAAGAACAAAACACTCTGTCAAAGGAAAAGACAAATCAAGATGCTTTTAAATGTGTTTTCAAGCGTTCTCTCCAAGAAGTGAGTAAAGGCCCAGAAGCAAACTCTTCTTTAAAAATTTTAAACATTCAGTCAAATTCATCTTAAACATGTTTTGTTATACCTAGAGAAAAGACTCTTCCTCTAACCTTACTGTCTTAGCAAATGAGGCTATGTTCCACAAAAATAAAATGTTCAATTTTGCATTATCACCGAAAGCTATGAAAGATAAAATTCTTGAATCAGAAATGAAAATTGAATTTTTTAAGCATGTAGTTCTAACCACCTTTGAATAGAAGGATTGTATACTGTCAGTTACTTGTTCAGATAAAAGATTATCACGTGAGAATATGATTCAGTAAGGAGCAAAGGCAGGCATAGGGCTGGTCTTTCTAGACACATCCAGGAGATTAATTGGAAGTACAAGGAGGAGACGGTGATGACTTTCATAAGGTAAATTTATTTATAGCTATGCTCTTAAGCATTGTGTTAGAGACAAGCTCAAAAATATACAGCAATGTGATATCAAGTATGTTTTTTTTCTAAGAAGCTAGAAGCACCTCATATGCTTAAAATATAATCTATGCTCATGCATATCAAGGAGGCTAATGATGCCTCTTTTTTATTTAAAAAACTTTTTTAATGTTTATTTTTGAGACAGAGAGAGACAGAATATAAGCAGGACAGGGGCAAGGAGAGAGGGAGGAGACACAGAATTTCAAGCAGGCTCCAGGCTCTGAGCTGTCAGCACAGAGCAGGACATGGGGCTTGAACCCACGAGCTGCGAGATCGTGACCTGAGCTGAAGTCGACACTCAACCAACCGACTGAGCCACTCAGGGGCCCCAATCCACTTTAGTTAAATGAAACAGCCCAAATTCAAAGCAAAGAATAAGGAATAGAAGTTGTTCTTTGTTTTGTTTTATTCTTTAAGTCAATCTGCTGTGCATGTCTTTCTACTGACGATTATAATTCCTAAAGGGGTTTGCAAGTCTCTTCCTGAAAGGTAATAGGGAAGACAGACTTCTATTAATGCTGTGTCCTCTGACATCTGGTCTGTGAAAATAAAAGGAGAGAGCATTAACTTTTAGCAGTGGACATGTTAAAAAGAAAAAGAAAAAAACAACAACAAATGAGAAAATTCTAAATAGCTTTGCGGAGCAAGGTGACCCAGCCTAGTTTAACAGAAAACCAAAATGTAATCAAATGATACCTACGACCTTTGTACCAGAGAGAGTGAGGGAGACAAGAAGGCAAACACAATTGAAGAATCTGTGAAGAAAAAGTAGAAGTCATAGATGTGTGGAACATTCCACAGAAGCTCTATGCATTAGGTGGTCCCTGAGAAACTCTTCGGTTGGACAAAGAGGCTGCCAAGCCCCTTGGTACTTTCTGTCACCACAGGTTTGGCATCTTCCCATGAGCCATTTTCAACCCAAGGAAACTGAAGGCGACGCAGACCAACAGGGCAGCGTGAACCAGAGCTCTGTGAACTGGCCCCGACCCACCTGAAGCCACGCCTCTAGTTTCCAAGTGAAAGCAAATCCACCGACTATCTCAGCCTCTAAGCAGACTCCACAGCAGCCAGACCCTTTAGCTAATCAAGAGTGGTGTGTGTGTGTGTGTGTGTGTGTGTGTGTGTGTGTGTCGGTGTGTATGTGTTCAGCGGAGTGAGGGATGGCCAAGGAGACCAGATGAGGAAGAAGAGGTTGAATTCTGAGGAAGAACCGCAAGCAAGAAGGAGAAAAGCGTGAAAAGGCAGGGCAGCTACTGCATCCCATTCTCTCTCTGGCATGGAACACAGTGCTTATAGCACATAGTAGGTGCTCAGTAAAAAGACTGCCGAATAAATCAACAGAACAACATATCTGCTAAAACTGCATGTGCACTTTACAACGTCTTACAAACTATCAGTTATTTGGGAAGAAGTCTGCTTGCTCAAGATGATCACAATCTAAAGCAACCGAAATCAGAGTGGCTATGTCAATAAAGACCCTACAAATACAAAAAGTAAATATGAAATAATCATTCCATCTAGAAAAGAGAATTGAAAAAGAAGACATATACGGTGGCAATTACTACTAACAAATGAAACATACGAGGGACACTTGGGTGGCCCAGTCGGTTAAGCATCCAACTCCTGATTTGGGCTCAGATCATGATCTCAGAGTTGTGGGATCAAGCCCCACGTTGGGCTCCACACCTGCTTAAGATTCTCTCTCTCTCTCTCTCTCTCTCTGCCCCCTCCTCTGCTCTTCCTTTTAAATAAAAAATAATTAAGAAGAATAAACATTTTTAAAAATTAAAAAAAAATTGAAATATACTACATTTTATCCCCGGGAGGGGCCAATGAAGCACCTGTTTTATTTAAACTATATACTAAATATCATATTACAATATATCTGAAGGTATAAGAAATAAAAATGTTAGACGATCCTGTGAGTTACCATATAAACAAACAAAGGCACACTTCTCTATTACTTACTTTCCTTAGCTGTTTTGGAACTTTTGAAATCATACAGGTAACACAGCACCTACCGTCCGGGCCCTCCTTATAAAAGCTTTATAAGCTTATGTGGCTTTCTCTTCAGCTTATCCAAGGGAAGGGCTGGAAGGTACGGGAGCTCTCTGCCCCCATCTCAAAGCAGCGATGCCTAGACAGGGCCGCGTGTTTTATTTCTGTTAATATTCTGCAAGCCCAGGAGTTTTTTCCTTCCTCTTCTGATACTGGAAGGAGATACATCATTTCCAAGCACACATCCATGCTCACTAGAGACAACAGCCATTAAGCAGTCAACCCCTGCTAACTTGGGATAAAATTTTTCATAAACTCCTTGGGAGAATAAACGCTTAGATAAGTGTTTCCCATAGTATGTTCCATGGAACACTATTTATTTAAATCAGTTCGCGCAGCGTTGCATATTTTAACCCCCACTTCAAGACTGTTAATGACATTAGCATTCTAGAGGTTCTCAAAGGGCCTAATGTAAAGAACCTGTTCACCTGTAACCCAAACTTACGTGACCACGGAAGCCTCTCTTCCGCAGAATGGAGAGGCATGAAGGACAGGCAAATAAAGTGGCTGTGCCTCTCATAACATTTTGATAAAATGCAGAACCAGAACGAAACGGAAACTTAGAAGTGTCAGTGCAATCCCTCACTTTAGACTTGAAGAAACTGAGGTCCAGAAAAGTAAAATCGCTTGGCCAAGATTGCACAGCCATTGTCTACACGGAGAGCAAAACCATAAGCCATCCCCTTTGGTCGTTTTACTACTTCACCAAATAAAAGAAACAGGAGACTAGATACTCCCACAAGAGTGGGATATCTAGATACTCTACCCTGGTACTTCTCCACCTCCCTTACCTCCTGGCTCTCCTGTTTTAGAGGCTAACCCCTTCTCTTGGGCACCGGATTTCATTTTTGCCAGCTCCCCTGGGATCCCACGCTCACTTACCCGATCCTCTTTTATGCTTTGTCTCCCCGTCTCTTCTGATTTTCACCACCAATTTTAAGAATATCCTAGTTCTGTCTTACCTTCATCTCACACTACTACCTTAGTTCCATCTTCCTTCATCTCAGACTACCACTCTTTCCCTTCATGGCCAAATTCCTTAAAAGATGTCTATATTTAACATCTTGACTTCCTCACCTTTCATTCATTCCTTAATTGTTAACATCTGGTTTCATTCTCTCCTACTCTCCTAAAATATTTTTCCCACTATTTAATCCCACACCCTGCAGTGGTCCAGCCACGAGGGGCCTTTCCTTTGCCATTGTCTCTTGAATACCTAATGCCCTTCTACATCTCTAGCTTATGTAAACTGTGCATCCTTTTTCCCTCCGCCTACCTTCTCTGACAAGCAACGGCCTTAGCATCTAACTATAGCTCAAAAATCACCTTTTCTAAGAAAACCACCTTGATTTTTCTTCTAGAAAGAAGATAGTTAATGACAGTGTTTCCTTAGCAGGGACAAATTCTTAATAGGAACAGATGTTAAGCAGTACACCATAATCAAGTATTTCAACAGAACTGGTGTGAAATCTGGTGAGGTGTTTCTCCGGTTACCCTTGAAACAGACTAGAGAATAAGTAAGTGGCTTATTCTCTCCCTTTTTCTACCTCCTTTCCTTCTTGGCAATTTCTCATCATGTAAGACCCACCTTTAATGTCACTTTCTTGATGAAATATTGCTCAAATTATACAAGTAGTCATTTGTCTCCTCGTCCATGCTCCCAGAGCACTTTGCTGAGATTCAACAATTTATTGAGTATCGAAAGTGTGCCAGTGAAAGTGTCAGGAGTGTTCACATACACTGTGCCATTTAACCCATCTAATAACCTTGTGAGAAACTTTGATTGTTCCCATTTTGGAGATAACTAAATATAGAGGATTGAGAGAACTGTCTAAGATGCGAGGGAAATCATGGACTCTGTATCCAACTTCAGGGCTCCAGTTTAAGCCTATGTTTCCCTGATACAGCCCTAGGCACATTCTGTGCCATGATCATTTATGTGTCTGTTTCCCCTACAAACCTGTCCAGGTTTGAGCAGGGAAACAATTTACCAAAGGTTTCCAGCACAGTGCTGGGCACACATCACATACAAAGGGTTAAAAGGAATGAACACATAGATAAAACCTCTCTGACCTCTGATACCCTTGAAGAGCGTGGTACAAGCCAGGAAATACTTCATTGTGTTATTGACAGCCAGGCAGTGAAAAGAGCTCCAGATAAATAGTATCGCAAGAATTTATGTTCATTCAACTTACAATCAGAAAAAGGTGGTGATTTCTTTGAACACCCTGAGTCTTAACTATGAGACTCAAACATAAAGCCATTTAAGATCTCTTGGTTTGTTTGTTCCTATCTATGCCTACATCACTGGATGCGATCTTCCTTAGTCCGTGTGCCCCATGAGATGTACTTACTAAATAATCAGCTGGATTTTGTGAAGCATGGTGGAAACCGGCCCTGTTACTTTATAATCCCATCATCCTAATTATCCTCATCCATCTAGGTCCTTCTTGTTCACAGCAGATTGATTCCATCTCTGTTTATGCTTGTATCTCAAAAAATATTAAAATGAGTAGTAATGGGCCAGCCCCCGCCCCCTGCATTCATATTTCTCACCCACAAAGAACCCCCAGTGCCAGGTGGCCTTCCCACCCAGAGACAGGCCACTGGGGTTTTCTCAGAGGGAAGTTAGGATGACTGGGTTTTAGCAGGAGGGAAAGAACATGGCAAGTTTAAACGGGGAGGAAGGAAAGCATGTGTCTTCTTCCTAAGACATGAACACCCAACATTCTTCGTGAGCACTGGACCGCACTCTAACTGTTCCCAGTCACCTTCCCACTGGGCTGGCAGAACGGAGGGAACAAGGAAAGGGTAGTGGGAGGGCAGCACTAGAACACAAGCTTTGCCATCACGGTGCTGGGTGTGGGACATGATTCCACCACACGCTAAGCATGACATCGGAGCTCTTGGGTAAGTTACGTTCCCCAGAGCCTTCCTTCGTGTTCCCTGTATAAAATGGAGATAACAGTAACTGCTGAGCCTCACAGAGTGGAGGTTTATTATTGTGGTGGTGGTGGTGGTGGTTGTTATGTATTCGTATTTTTCCTTATCCCTCGCCACAGTCTCTCCATCCTCACTGTTCCTTCCATTTCCCTACCACCTTCTTTAGAACAGATGAAAAGAAAGGGAGATGGGTGGAAGACGGCACTCCCTTCCTGCTCATTGTATAACACCATGTAGTATGCCTGAGAGAGCATAAGCTCTGGAATGAGAAAGACATGCTTTTGAATCCTGCCTCACCCTTTACTAGCTGTGAAACTGTAAGCAGCTTATTTAACCTCCTGGAGGCTCATTTTCAAGTTCTATAAAAGGGATCTGTTCATTCCCTCAACATATAGGGTTTTGGTTAGGATTAATGTTATTCTTGCTCTCTCCTCATCTTCCCTGGGAGGTCCTCTAACAGCCCATCCCGAACCTTTTCAACAAATTATTGAGGGAGAATGGGATTGGGAGAGGATGGCAAACTAGGGAAAGAAGAAAGATAGAAGGCATAGGCAGCCTGCGCTCATTACCTCCCGCCGCCTTCCTCCTCCTCCTCCTCCTCCTCCTCCTCCTCCTCCTCCTCCTCCATGCCAGCTTATCCAAATCCCCCTCGCTGGCGCTGCTCCCACTCCCCCAACTCCTCTTTCAGAATCCCCTGCCCCAGGAGAGGGATGCCTTGAAGCTGAGACAATGCAGGTCTTATTTCCAGGGCCCCCCTACCAAGGACAGAGGGGGTGAGAGTCTCCCCTCCTGTCACCCGAGCTACAGAGTCCCCTAGGAAGGAGGCCTTGTCCCCTGCTTGCTAAGTGCTAATTTGAAACTAATGTGAATACACAGCATTCATGATAGATGCAAAGTACCACAATTCAGGTAAACAGGCAAAACTTCGGTGCACTGGACAGTGAAACCTGTTATTTCTGTAGGGTCCGGCCTTCTACCTTTGAATCACTTGCAAACAAACTCTGAGATCACGCCGACTTTTCACACCAGAGCCTGCCAGCCCTGTGTCGTTAAAACAATGTTAGATATTTTGAGTTCCTGCCGGCATGAAGGATACTCTTAAAGAAGGAGGCTTGAACATAAAGGTGTCTTGCTTTGTCAGAGAAGAAGCAAAATGCACCGAAGGAAATTTGGTTCCTTTTTGTCTTTGTAGTGGAGGCAGTCTGATGTTGACAAAGTAATGGAGAGTTTCACTCAAGCCCTAGGGAGGAGAAAGTGCTCCAGAGGTCAGGTGGTCTGTCCCCAGCCTCTGGGAGGAATGTACCTAAACTTGCCACAAAGGCCCTTCGGGAGTAAATGAGCTAACGCGCCATCTATAAAGAATTTAACAATAGTGATGCAAAGGGATATCTCTAAATTAAAGAGCTTTGAGAACACAAATTGCACAAGGCACAAGTCAAGAGAGAAGGACAAGAAAAGTCTGTTGTTAGGACAGGACGGGGCAGGTATGAAGGCATGGCTTTGTCGGGTATTTTCAGTTTTATAAAATTAAAATGAACTTTGAAAAACCATAAACACCAAGATGCCAGTTTACGGTGATTTTTGTGGAAAAAAATGACATGCTAACTATATGTAGACATTCAGGACCACACTGCTATTCAATTCTCCTTAAGAAGTGTACGATCTAAACATCAAAAATTGTCAGGCAAACAAAAGAGTATGATTTTAGATTAGTGTCTTTTCAAATCGGAATGTATTGGAGTCATTATGTGTTCTCATGAATGTAACTTCTTAACATTGTTTAACATATAGGACATTTGACATACAGGCCATTTAACAGACAGGACATTTAAAAAATAAAACAAAACAATGAACCAAAGAAGCTACATCTTCCCTGAGAACTGGGGTTAAGAAAATCCCAGTCAAGGAGAAAATTAAGATTCAAGTAGAGATTTTACATTAGCTTAAGAAAGGAACCTTAACAGAGCCTGTGATTCCAAATAACTGTGCATAATTGTTTTTGTTGTTTTTTATTTTTGTTTTTGTAAATCAGATAATTTTAGTGTAGTAAAGATAGTTGATATTCAAGACACTGTAGGAAAAAAAATCTTTTATGAAATGAATGAACCACTTGTATTATAACCATGCTTTGTAATCTACTGAAAAGTTGGTTTCAGCATACTAGATTTTCAAGGATAGAGGATGAGTTGATCTACTCTTATGAACATGCTATTTTTAGGTGTTACCCTTTGTATGAAATTAAAGGGGGAAAAAGAGGGACAATACAAATTATAAAAGAAAAAAAAAAGAATCCAAGACACTGGGCTCAATGTGAGTTATGTGGACTTTAAAACCAGAAATCTATGGGATTCTAAAGCATAAAGAAACCACCATTCCTTATACAAAAGGCCTCGTTTTGTAACAGACATGCTTCTAGTAAGTAACTGATAGTGTTTTGAATTCTAGAGCTGCAGACACCCTTTTTGGGATTTTGTTGTTGTTTTGTTTTGTGTTTTTGAAACAACATAAATTAAGGAAATAATTCCATAAAATTGACATAAGGGAGGCAGGCATTCCTATCTGACAAAAACAGGAGACTGTTCAGATCATTTGGAATACTGTTAAAGGTACAGATTTGGAAGCATATGAATAATGAGGTCTTTGAGCAGTTTCACGTGAGGAGGAGAAGGGAGCAAGGCGGACACTGGGGCAGGGCTCTGAAATATACTTTAATGGGATAACAAGAGGCAGAGTTTGTGGCAGAGTGGCCACAGTGAGAACTCGGAAGGCTCTGGAAGCTCTAGTTTCAGAACACATCAGCCTAGATGAGAAAAGATGAAATCCAGAATTCAGAGACTGGGTTGCAGCAATGTCATAAATAGGCTATATTGTGGGAGTGGTGACTAGCAGATTTATAGAGAACACCGAAAGGGAAGAGTTCAGTCAAGGTTACAAGCAATGGAGGCAATTGGAAGACGGCAGTGGAATAGCGTGGTCTGTGAAGATGTTCCATTTGAGGATAAGAAATGCTTCTGAGTCCGGGATCGCATTTTGCAAAAGCAGAGAAGTGTAGAGTATCTCAAACTGTGGATGGTTTTTCCTCTGATTGTTCTGTCTTCTCACTGAAGCATGGCCCCAAACAATATACCGTCATGATCATCAATTAATACGATGCTCTAATACAGTACCCTGTATTCTCCACATGCTCAGTCAGTACACATGCACACACACACACACACACACACACACACACATAGCGTAACTACTAATTCATATTTGTGAAACATTGGATTCACAACTCCTCACTGCGTGCTTTATTTAGACACTTCTTAACACTTTCTTATCCTGAGGGAATTATTTATCAATAGATAGATGTATATGCACTTAAGTGTTTTGGTGGGGTTTTTTTGCTGTTGTTTTCACATTTCTTATCTCTCCAATAAACTGCAAGTTTTGTGTGATGGTTGAGAAAGATCTTTACTGAGTCCGTATCTCAGGGCTCAAGTCCTCCTCCGCCAGTTCTGAAATGTAAGACCCAGAGTGCAAGTCCCCTGACCTCAGTTTTGTCTTCTGTGAAATGTGAATTATAGCATTTACTCTGCTTACCCCTTAGAATTCTGAGAAGTAAGGAAGTTAATGGATGCAAAAGTATTTTATAAATTGCAAACAGGTACCCAAAGGTAAGATGGTATTATTATCGTCTTTAACATAATTTGTATGCCGTACAGTTACTCAATAAATATGTGCTGATTCAAAGCATAACCTAGACACAAGAGAGCACACACACACAAAACAACTACCAAAGATGAATGCCTCGTCCAATAGATGCTAAGAGTGTAAAAATACTGACAAATCAGGAGCACTTGCTGATGATTCCCCGGAAACAAAGCAGCACAGGAGAAGCCCCTCTAGATGCTAGAAGCTCTAGCCTGTGGGTGCCCAGCAGACTGAGAAGTGGCATGTGGAAGCCCCTATGGGTGTGTGACACCGAGGAAGTGAAGGCAGCCAGATGAGAGAGACCTTCTTTATTGATACTTTCCATGTCCCGCTAGAACAGCCCGACATTTTCCTGCTTTAATTATTGTTACTCATGTCTACATTTTTATTAATATTTCCAACAATTTTAGCCAACTCTGGTCTCTCTTTTCCTATGTGACTTCTTTAATGTGAATTCTATACAATGCAGTATGTAGTCAAGGATGTTAGTACATTCAGGTATAAGCACAGTCTACAACAGAAGCATAAACATTTTAACTGTTGGGACTGAGTCATTCAAGCTGTGTAACTTCAACCTGAGCCCTATATATTTAACATTAGTGCCAGGAATAGAGAGCAGTAATTATTGGCATTTCTAAAAATAGAACCAATCCCGTCCTCTTAGCCAAGAGTACCTACCAATACAAATCTAATGAATCTGATCAAAATGAAGCCTTCGAATACCCATTCTGTTCCCACGTACGTAATCAGCAGAGGCAGACCTACCTTGGAGCCTAAGGAGACTGAAGTTTCAGGGGTCCTCGCTAGCACTGGTCCTTCCAACACCCACACTTAGTTGTGTATTTGTAATTGGTGCTATTATTCTTAAAGCAGGAGCCCATGTTGTAGAAGCCTCAGATCCTACTAGGCTGGGATATACCCCTGATAATAGATATATAAAGAGCCACAGTTCACACACCATTCTGTTTAGACATACCCTTCAGTGTCATCTTCATATACAAAAGGACAAGGTCTGTAAAAGAGGTGAATTTCCAAAGTACCACAGAACTATGATCAGGGTCACGTTTTGTATCACCGCCACTTATAACACTGTGAATCTGTCTAAGCTTTCTCTTTCTAGGCCCTTGCCTGTGCGGGTCCCATTCCTGATGCTTCCATTTCTCAAAGAAAGTTTATGGATGTAGCTCCAAACCAAAGGCTACTCTGAAAGAAAAAAAGAAAAAAGAAAGAAAGAAAGGAAAGAAAAGAAGGAAAAGAAAGAAAGAGCAGAAGACAGAAAGAAAAAAGTCCCCTATAATGTACTTGTCAGAAACAAAGCAATTATGAACATCATATGATTAAAAAGGAAAAAAAAGTCATTTAAACAATGAACTCTAATTTGACTATTTAGCAGTTCACTATTTAGCAATCTGCTATTTTTATTACATTTCAAATCAATCCATCTAACAGAAATTCTCTCAACCCCTCATAGTACTATTTCATTGCTATAAACCTATATTTCATTGCAAGACAATATCTTTCTATAATAAAATGGTAATAAAAAGAGTACCAATTATCCCAGTATTTTCTCAAAATAGGTAGACTTTCTTTCATGCCTTAATTTTATGTTTTCCTTTGCCCCATACTAAAAGCTCGGCATAATTATCCCTGAACAGGTTGAGCAAGGTCTCTGCAAAATCTGCTCAGGGTGATTATTTAGCTTTTTTTTTTGTATTTGCAGAATTTAGCTGAGACTGTTACAAGCGGTTTATCAAAATAAATGCTTGATTGGCTTTAGCAGTTTTTCGTAATTGAAAAAATAAAGAAAAAAGAGTTTTCTAATAAATGGAGGGAGAGAGAGGTTAAATACTTTAATTACTAACTTGCAAAAAGATTTCCATTTGAATATGGAAACAATGTAAAGGGGTCCCTAATTTTTATGGGACTGGAATCACTCCAGAGGATTTAATGATACTGCTGGGCGACTGAAGCTGTGTGACTGAATAATGTGATTTCTAAGCATACTTCCTTAAAATTTAATAGTGCTCGGGAATATTTAAAGTGGGCTATTTTAAAAGGAAAGTTGAATATGCAAATTTGGGGGGGTGAAGGAGACAGCGTTTTGTTTTGTTTTTTTATGATACGTTTCTCACTTTCTATCTTTAAATGAAAACCAGTTACTTTTGAGTCAACAGGCATGTGAAAAAGAGAGTTATAGAAGGATTTTCCCATCAAGGATTGCTAGATATTAACTGAAGAGCTCAGGTAAATGCGTCTTTCCCTTTTAAAGCATACTTGACATTTCTGATCTTTGAACTCTGATTTTCACTATTTGTAGGGCCCCTCAGTAAGGTCTTGGAAAGTACAGGTCTTCTTGAGCTCAAATGACCGTCGTTGCTTGCCGACCCTAGTCATATTCGGGCACTGTATTGTGGAAAAGCTGTATTAACTGGATTTCAAGGATTCAGCCCCTTCAGCTATACATTGTACCCCCAAACTGGAGATTTCATAAACAAAGGAATCTCCATCCTTCTAAATATCAGTTAATTCCCCCTAATCAGATCTATTATCAGCACTAATCCTAACACATAGATTACCAGCGTTACAAAGCAGCCATTACTAATTAGCCCTCCTTCCTAATGCCAGTAGCCCAGGAAAGCCTACCCACATTACTATATTAAAAGGGAGTCTATTCTGAATTGCTGTTTTGTTTGGAAAGGAAGAAAAAAAAATCTGTGTTCCTTTCCAGCTGGCAGTTTTCCTAAATTAGATTAACTTTTAATTTAAATTAAAAATTTTAAAAGCCTTACACAAAGAGACAGTAATTGCCCATTTGAAACATCCAAAAAAAGGTGATTGAAGGGTACAGTAATATGCTTACATGAATAATAAATAATACTTAGCATTTAGATAGAGCTTTCCCCTCATCAAATCACTTCTTTATAAGCATTAACTAATTCATACATTATCCTGGCAAGAAAAGTAAAATTAAATGGTAAAACGGATCTCTACTTTAAATTTGGGTAAATTGAGGCACAAAAAAGCAATTCTGTCATGACGATAACATGTGGTTTTCAGAATGTGGACTGTATTGTCAGGCATTTTCTTGTGGGACTTGTATGTGCCATTAAGCTAAATCTGAAATTAATTTATGCCCCAGACACTATGTGGGTGTTGATGTTACACAGGCCAGTTTTGAGTCCTATCTCTGCCAATGGCTATGAGGAGTTGAGCAAGATACCTAAAACCTTTCTGCCTTAATGTCTTAATCTATAAAATGGGGAAAATTATTCCACACTGTAGATACATACACACTCACACGCACACGTACACAGTGCCTAGTAAAGGCTCAATAAATGATGGTCATTATTCACCATTAGGAGGAGTTTATAAGACAACTACTAACAGTGAGCTAATGGAATATTTCAAGTACTCTGACCGGAAATGGAGCCATAACCCCAACGAGGAATTCGAATGGAATTAAATATTCCAAAGCCCTTGGAAAAATATTAATGGCACAATTTCCAAGGCGATGCTTAATAGTTTACATTATATGCAATTAATGTACTCCCAATGAGTACACATTCATCTCCGATTACTGGTTTCCACTCTTTTTAGCAATAAAAAAAACTTCACAGATTCAAGATATCAATTTTATTTTCAGCATCCATTGGTGGAGAAAACACTACTAAGAACTACAGTGAATTCTGTGACAACTTTGTGATGCTTCTAAACAGATTTATGGTTTTATTCTAACCACAAGAGACACAACACATATCCCAAAAACCTGTGGAACATATGTGTGGTAAACAGAAGTTAGGTGCACATGTGAATTTGAGAAACCTTTACAATAAGTCCAAGATTCCTCAGAGGTCTCCAGCCCACAGTGTGCGAACCACTCTCCTAGAAGCTCAGAAATAACATACTGTTTAACACTTTCTGTCACACAGCTGTTATCCACCAGAGAAATTGAGTGGGACAATCAGTTTCCATGTTCTTAAAATTTTTCCAATGGAACTTAGAGCTGTTTTAGACCTGAAGAGAATTTAGAAATCTTCCAATGCAAAGTCATCCATTTTAAGATGAAAACACTGAGATCCAGAGAGCTTGTGTTTTGACCAGATGATGGCATAAACTCAATACTTAAAGGTTTAATTATATCCCATTGTGTGTGTGTGTGTGTGTGTGTGTGTGTGTGTAGGTGTGTGTGTAAGTGTGTATGGGGCACTTCTGGAAAAAAAAAAAGAGCACCATATAAACTATATTTTTTTGGCCAATCCTAAAAAAACTGTGATGCAAGGTTGCTCTGAACAGTTCTCAAGCAGCACTCAAAGTCGTTTATTGTAATGGTTTTCTTTTTCTTTTTTATCTCTTCAACTTTTTTTTTCCATTAACACAGTGACAAGATAGGGGCACTATATACATGTTTGGTTTTTAACATAACTGGTTTAACATAAAATCCAGTTAAGATATGCCAACCACTACAGAGAAAATAAAAACTTGAAATCTATTTTCATCACACTTTTAAGTGTGTGCATTTTTAAGCTGCTGGAATTTTAAATATATTTTCATTTCTCCTCATCTGGAGAAATTTACATGGTTGCAGGAAAACCTTGTTGAAACCTTATTTTGGTCTTCATGGAACATAATCTCAACATCTCAGACAGCCTGAAGCATCCTGAATTACATTTGCAGCTTCCTCAGGGGCTCTGTGAAGCTCTATTAGTATTGCATATTACACGTAAGTTACTTTTAATACTCTTCCAAGCCTTGTTAAATGCTACACAAACTTTACACTTCACAGCTCTAATGTTTAACCAGTAAATTTGAACCCACAATTCATCTAGTTGTTCATGTTGATGACTCCCACCCATTATTATTTTTAAATGAGTTCTTTTTTAAAGAACTTGATTTTGATTAAGAGCAGTTACTGATTATGTACATGAAAAGAAATACCTTGAACCTTTGCCCCACACATTCGACTAGGTAAAACCAAGGATGTAAAGGTGGTGCCTTAATAGTTTTATTTAAACTGTGACACTTACTAATAGGCACAAACAACCTATTCAAATATTATGTATTAAATGTGACTGTTCTCCTTATTGGGAAATTCCAGTGCCATCTAGCAAAGCAAACCTGAACGTGATGATTCAAACAGGTGAAAATGTTTACATTTATTTCAGGTTTAGACTATTCTAATTTTTCTTTTTGTAAGGTGAATCTAAAACATACTATTTAATATACAAAATTCACAATACTTTCTGCATGTCATCCCTAAATATCACATTTAGACTGCATATGATTTTTATTTGATAGGATTCTGTCCCGAGCTACATACAACCTAGAAATCACAGTCTTTGAGGTAGAGCAAGGTTGAAATAGTAGTTATTGTACATCACAGAGGAAATTTTTATTGGCTGAAATTCTGACAAAATTTTATTTTCCAACAGGTTTTTATTAAGGTTTTTTTTCTTAGAACAATAACCTCATTTAAAACAAATATATAGGTATATAAATATACCCAAAGGTATAAACTAACTGATGAAAACCTTCATATTCCTCAATGTCACAGCAATGGTAACATCAGTTGTATTTGAAGGAAGAAATCTTAATGTTTCTTTCTTATCTTCACTGCTTAACATCAATTAAATTGTATGATTCTTAATTTCTACTTAGAAACAAAATTTCAACCATTTTTCTTTTGGGACATTCAGAATATTATGAAAACAACCAGGTTTACCATGTTTATCTGTCTTCAGCCATTTAAAGCCTCATTGTATTTTAGTAGGAATACTCTCTCTAATATCAGGTTATTTCAAAGATACAGAGACAAAAACAAAGAAGATTAAAAACCCAGAAAAGATAGAATGTGGAATTTAAGTATTTTTAGTAGATTAAAATAATCTTTGTGGGATTATTCAACCACAACTAAGTACATGCCAAACAACATTTGGAAAATAAGTGATATTTTATCATTATTATAAATTTCATAAAAATGAGATTCCTGAGTATACTGGCCCTTTATTTTGCCTTAATTTTCAGGCAATTTAACAATGACCTATTTATGCCAAAAACAGGAGATGAAAGAACCAAACTATTTGAAAAAAAGAAAGAGGTGAGCAGTAGATGTTTTTTTCTTTTCACACAAATTTTACAGTGAAGAGAAGTTCACATTTATAATTAAGAAAATGACATATTTAGCAGAGACATATCTAGTCTTGATATAATCATAAACTCCTCCATACTCCCAAATACACTATTTTTAGTCATCTGTTTAAAAGGAAAATCGTATTTAAGATTCTTTTAATAATTCCTGTAAGAAAAGATACTGCATCCTATTTGTAAATACAATAGCACAAATTTTGCACCATTTAAAAAGAACTTTCTTTGAAGAGATGACTTAGTCATTGGGAATTTTCAAAAAGAAAATTAATATGATGTCATCAGAACAACTGAAATTTGACCATTTCACACATCATTATTTTGACAGAATAGGTAGAAAATTAAAACTTAGAGTAGGGGAGGGATGAAGAAAGCACAGTTGTCACACAGACACCCACATACTACCCCGTGTTCAATGTTCCTACTACCAATAAGAATGATGTCATTGGAAGCCGACCCCAACCAGTGCCTTGATTAACCAGTATTAAGTAGTAACTAAGTCCATTCCAATTAAGTTTTAATTTTAAAAAATTAACTACAAACTCAGTCATTCAATAAAGAGTTGTAGTCTTTTGGTGTGTTTCTAGGCGCCGAATATAGCAATTTACTATTGACAAGCACTAACGGACGGGGTCATTTCACAAGTATAGTGTGGACAAAGGTGAACCGGGCAACTGATGAAATCTGTGGCCAAGGCGAAATAGCAATCTCTGAGCCAAATGGTAATAAAGTTACTGAAATGAAGCAATGTAGTTTCTAAACTGAACTGTCATAAAGGAGGATATGGGCTTCAAACTGGCATGTCAGTAGTAATTAAAATATTATTTCTCCTTTTTAAAAAGTTCCAAATGGCGTTAATAGTCTTATCGATTTTTTATTCAGAGAGCTAAAAGTGAGGTTAGAAGGATACTGTGGAGGGATTGAAGGGAAGGAGTGGACCGTGTAGAGGTCTGGAGAGAGGGAGGGCAAAATCCTATAAGAGCAGAAAGAGAAAAAGAAAAAAAAAAGTAGACATATTAACCCACTGGGGTCTACGCATGCTTCCACAGACAAAATCCTATACTACCCTAAAGTAAAAAAAGTCAGAGAGATTCAGAAGTTACATGCGATATGAATGCTTAAAAGGCAATGGTTGCACACAGACTAGATTGTTCACCAGGATATAGAAAGTTTCTGTGAGGAAAGATGATGAAGGGAAGTTCTCAAAGATTTCTCCTGAGAAGTCCAAGGTATTCTCTACACAAATCTCTCCCATTGATCCCTCATTGAAATGACTGGTTTGGCTAGTCAGATACTTGGTCAGTTTATTCAGGAACAACCTGGCTGAGACTGTTAGAGACTGTTAGGTGCCAGCATAAACAGGGCTTTAAGAAAATGCATTTGTTTTGTGGGCCTAGCTTTCCCCTACCAGGAAAGATTGAGCTCCCTGCTAACAAGAGATAAAACCTGTAATAGCTACAATTGGTATCATTTTTGCTATTCTCCTGTTGAAAATAAAGCACTGTGTGTGTGTATGTGTGTGTGTTAGTGAGAGAGACAGAGAGAGAGAGACTGTGAATGACTTCCATGAGACATTATTGAATCACAGACCTTATGGCTAGAAATAATCAAAAGATTATCAGACCCAGGATCTACCTTACCTGAAATAAGAGTCAGAGTGCTTTAAACAGTAGTGGAAAACATGTTTGAGATAAATGGCTATGGAAATGGAGATGGGGGTTCCTCACAAGTACGCAAGGGTGTAAATCTGCTTGCAGTCTGAGTGGTCTGAGGACTCAGCTTCCTCATAAAGTCTTTTCCATTGGCACCACGTAACTTGGCCCTTGGCAAACACAGAGAAGGAGTACATCCACCTTGCAGTGAGCTGTGCAGCCCAAGTCCAAATCTAGATACTCCTTAGCAATCAACACACTCCTCTTTACAGTGAAAGCCTACCAGAAAAGTAGCATTTACCATAAAACAGCCTCCATACCAATTCTTTATGTAATCCACTTTACAACTAGCTAATTATATGTGATCATCTTTCATTTAATTGAGATTACACTCACATTATTCAAAATCAAATGACTTGTCTAAACAGAAATATAAAGCACCGAACAGGTGATTTGGAAAGGACACACACAAATCACCAGGGACCTACTACCGAGGTCAGAGAATCAAGGGGGCCTTAGCTTTAATCTGTAGGAGAAAGCCCAAAACCTTGGAAATTTCTACAATTTCTTTTTTTTAAATCTCCTTCGAAGCGCGATCCTAAGTTACAAGCCATGGCATCCCCCACCCAGCTGTTAGAAGCCCAAGATGTGATCTGCTGTGTGATCAAGGCTCTATCTGCACAGAACTTTGCAGACCTCAGATCCCATTGCTGGAGAAGCCTCCCTCCTCTTGCCAATACCTGCCCAGCCCCAATAAAGCAAAATAAACACATAACACATGCTTCCGGAATGAAAGCTGGCTTTTCTTCTCATGTCTATGAGCAAAAACTAAAATGGTGTTTTAAAATGGGCAGGCCAATCCATTTCTTTTTTTTTCTCTCATTCGTGGAAGCTCAAGTCGCAGGAGTGGGGGGAGGGAAGTGGGAAGAAATACACTAGCCAGATGTAAATTATTTATCTTTATTTTCTTATGGCTTTACAAATGTTAACACATGCTCTCATATGACAGCCCATAAGGAAAAATAACAATATAAAAATTAACTGAATAAGAAATGTCCAATTAAAACTAATAAACAATTGATGGTGATGGCTTCTGTACTATGAAGCAAATGGCAAGTATTTATAAAATCCTCCCTGAAGTTTTGTGGTTACCACAATTTTTAAAAAAATTTTTAATGTTTATTTATTTTTGAGAGAGAGAAAGAGAGAGACAGAGAGTGAGCAAGGGAGGGGCAGAGAGAGGGAGACACAGAATCTAAAGCAGGCTCCCGGCCCTGAGCTGTCAGCACAGAGCCCGATGAGGGGCTCGAACTCACAAACTGTGAGACCATGACCTAAGTCGAAGTCAGAGGCTTAACTGACTGAGCCACCCAGATGCCCCATACACAATTTTTTTTTAATTCTATGCCACGGTAGTGATATCAATTAATGTTTCAGTAGTCACCATTACAGTGCTGGCAATTAAAACAGCCTCCGGATACAGAAAGCAATTGTGTCCATGGGCAGCCTCCATTTTTAGGGGTAAGGGAAGTTATCTACATCACTCTCCAAAACTGTGACATTTCAGCCTAGAGTTCTATGGGCCTCTCAGAAAGAACCACAAAGTAAGATTTAGCAAGGATACAAACTACCCACTCGTGAAAAATAAGAAGATTAAGCAACCTCTCATCTGTCCTTGGTTTATTTTGCTTTTTATTTTGGTAAGGCTATATAACCTCCCACCACAGGAAATAAATCTGTAAGGAGCTGAAAATCATAGGCAAGGAATGCACTGACCAACAAGTGAGTCCTCTCAAATTCTGGTTTTGGATGCGTCAAATACACATGGAAATGTGTTTGTGAAAATCAAGCTAAGGCAAAACCCAGGCAGACTTGCACTGCTGCTGAAAAACAGAATTGAGTTTAGTTCTGTGAAAGATTTCCTGCTGCCTGACTGTGACATAATAGCGTCAGGTAAATGAAAGGTTTTATTTAGTGCCAATTTTAACAAAACCCAATGTTTAACTTATGACACAATGGGGATTTGGAGGTCTTCTTCAAAACCCTAAAAGGAAGTGAACCGGAATCCAGCATGAGATGAAGATGCTATTTCATCTTGTACGGTTCCCACCCTCACCCCAGGTAATAACTTATTTACTGATAAAATAAAGACCTACGGCATTAACTAAAAAGACACAATTACAAGATTACATGGAGTCGGTGTTCGCCTGTACACAATGGTTTGTCGGACCATAAAGAGCCATCCATCTCAAATCTTTTCATTTCATCCAAACTCTTTCTTGCTTCACTAAAACTAAAATCTACGCACTTGTGCACACGTGTGTGTGCACATATACACGCAACATGAGAAAAAAAAAAGAGCGTTCATTTTTAACCATAGAACTGCAGCAAAATCAAATATCCTTTTCCCTCCAAAGGCGCTGCCTGGATTGGAAGACGCTTGCCGCTCCTCAAAGCAAGTCCAGTTACCATAACAAATGCACATTTTACCACCCTTGGAATTCTAATTGTGTTTAATACAGTTTCATGTTGCATCAAAGTACAAAATCAATACCAATTGTCCAGCACACAGGAAAAATGGAATCTATAAACGGCTGTTATTGAGTAATTAAACACCTATTATTGTCATGGGTAGTGAAACAATGAATATGATAAGATAAATTTTTGCAAGAAAATGCTGCAGTGATTAATACCTCCCCGCGTATTAAATAAAAATGACTGCCTTTTGTGCAGTACTGCTGGCAGAAGAACGGACGCGAGAAGTAGTTGCCAGCGCTACAATAACAGGCTAACCTTGAACTGAACTCCTTTCCTCAAGAAATTAAATGCTGTAGCAGGACTTTAAATCCCCCCACTTAGAGCTCATTTGCGCGCCATGTAACCTGCAGTTCCTGAAAAGAACTGATTATCTTCAAAAGGAGAATCCCTTTATGATTTCTTTATGGATGTGTATATTGTTTCCACCAAAAAAAAGTATTTCAATGTCTAAAAAGGAGAAGCATATTAATAGTGTAAGCAAGGCAGGGAGACTTGTACCCATCCGATACCATTTCTACTTCCAGGAATTCAAGAGCAGAATGCAATCTGTTATGGAAAAACTGCACTTTAGATTGAGAATGAGGTTAGAGGAAATGCCTATTTAGAAAAAGGGATTAATCCGTTAGACCGATGCTAACGCTTCTGGCTATTCTGTTGCTAGAGTTCTGTATCATTCTGGGTCTCGGTCTCTGTCTCTGTCTCTGTCTCTGGCATAAGCATGAAACTCCCGGGTCCAGACCCCCCATCTCCTGCGTGCGCGCGCACGCATACACACACACACACACACACACACACACACACACACTCCCCACCCCACCACATGGTTCCTCCATCGCTTTGCCTTTTTTTTTTTTCAACTTAAGAATGATGCACCAGGAACAACTACAAAGTACAAAAGATGAATCTATGGATGTGACACTTGTAAAGGGTAACCCTATTTCACAAGTGAGATGGGACAAAAAAGAAAGAAAAAAGGCCACTGAAGCAATAACTGCTCACTGAATTACCATTAAATTGTAAGATTTACAATCCAATGTACAGTAAGTGCATATCTAATGAAGTTTGTCCTCTAAAAGAGTATAAAGTGAATCTTTGCAGCATAAGATGTGTGTAGGTGATAGATGTTTCTTTTAATCTGTGTTTTTAATTAAAAACAAAAAAAAGTTCAAAACACAACAAAAGGACACATGGATGCAATACCAGCAAAACCCTGAGGCAACCTTAGAAGCCTACCTAATTTTAAATGCACTTCATATTAACTGTTTTCATTTTCTATCAAACCGAAATCGCTCCTCCAAATATAAAAGTAAGGTATATAATCAAATAAGTATAAGCAAAACGACAGCCATGCTATCCTTCAAACAGCATTAGTACATGAACAGTTAAACTTTTTGAATTGTTTGTTAAAAACAAAAACAAAACAACCTTGAGTCCAAATGACTGGTTGTAAGTTGCGAGATTTTTTTGCTGAAGGCAAAAATAAGACAGAGAGTTCATTAGTAGGAGTGTGTCATTTAATAAAGGCAAATAAATTCTTATGTTGACAACATGGAGAGAATTCAAATATGATACTAATGTAATCAAGTATCAATAATATTATGACTATGTTTGTCTTTATTAACACAAACAGCCCCCAGAAAGGAGCTATTTTGGAGCAAAATCACCTAAAGTACTTTAATTATTTCTTTAGTAACCATTAAAAGCAAATTTGAATCATCATTCCCTGTGCTGCTTTCCAAAGTAAACATTCATGAAATAATGCCCATTTTCTACCTCGTGACAAAACACCTAATAAAACCTATCTATCTGGTCAGAGATTCATGCATGTGGAGACTATTTTAGCAAAAGCTTCCTGGAATAGGAAAATTGATACAAGGTAGCCTAAGTAATACTATTAGAGGATTTCTTTATTTTATTTAGATAAATAGGGGTCTTTTAAGTAGTATTTCAGAAGTCTCTGTCCTTGAATTAAGTAAAATGTAAAACTATTATGCCGATTTTGCAAACCTATGCTTTGCTCTTCTCACCTCTCCTCCACATGATCTGAATTTTATTTTAAAGGATTAACAAGTAACACATTTGATCAGCAATGATATCCTTGTTCTTTTAAACCTTAGTGAATCAAGTTCGCTAAAGGTGAACTAGTGGAATTATCAGTACAAGTGGCTATGTCATAAGAGCCTTCATAAAGGTGCTATACAGAAATGCCTAAATAAACAGCAGCATAAAGGATTTTATATATGAAATATATACACACACAGATCTCTCTCTCTCATACACACACACACACACACACACACACACCACTCACACACACATGCACGGCCTGCCTCTGCTTATTAAAAATATGAAACAGATTCACTATTCTATATAAACCGAAAGGCATTTGCAATACCCCCTTCACATTAATTTTAACTTCACTGCTAGTTTAAATGATGTACCGTTTCCTGCACCCCCCACCCCCACCCCTTGCCAAGATATTTGAAAGATTATCTTAAAAATCAGTTGGTTAAAGCCCCTCTCTATGCTACAGTAAGCTGGAGAATTTCCAGCATCTGATGAAGACCACTGGACCACCTGATACTTTTTCAGCAGAGTGAGAAAATTAAAGGATGGCTTTGATTTGCTTTGAAGGATTACTTCCCTTACCTAATTGTTTAAAGTGCACAGTATTAACACAAAGAGGGGGAAAGAAGAAAATTAAGAAGGTGACTGAAGAGCCTGAGCTAATTGCAAGCTGATTAGATTGTGCCATGCAAGAGCTCTCCCTCCGTTACGTACCATCACCAGCTCTGGTCTTTTCCACCCTGCTGCTGCAGCAAACAAGCTGATTTGCTAACAAAGTGGTCAGCTCGGGCACTTGCACAGCGGCTCACGGGGTCCACAGACGGCTGCTCTCCATGCAGAGAATCTCAAGCTCCATTTTCCAATCTGATTACACGGCATCTTGTTCCAGCAGCCTTAAACCTTCATGGCAGTTTACCAACATTTTCATCACTTTTTTCTTTTACAAAGCAAAGGAACTGATAAGCTCTCAGGTACCCAGGATTTCATAGTCAATGGCTGGCCAGCAGCCAGCCTCCCTCACCACACAA
This sequence comes from Cryptoprocta ferox, assembly GCA_028646485.1. Lineage (NCBI taxonomy): Eukaryota > Metazoa > Chordata > Mammalia > Carnivora > Eupleridae > Cryptoprocta > Cryptoprocta ferox. The sequence goes on from CM053578.1 coordinate 41,978,560, forward strand.
CTGTTTCAGGCCACACTGCATAAAGCAGACAGGATTTACCAGACAGCACAGAACTATTAGAATTTTGCCATGTGTACAAGTAAGCAGCATGTTTCTGCCCTCACGGATGTCGACTATTGTGTCTAACCACATCTAGGAAGTACAGAGACCTCGTAAGTGCCCTGGATGCTCCCACCCCCATGAAAAAGGGGGTGATGCAAAGCAAACCAATAAGCATATGCCCATGAATTCACTATTACCCTAACTCATGTGCTCAGGAACTCTGCCGGGCAAATGTAAAGCACTAATAACTGTTTTTCCAAGCCCTGGTTTGACAACGTAGACCAGTTACCTCGATTACGATGAAAGTGATCCTAAATGACTTTTCATTAAAATCTAAAACGTTGCAGACAGGACAAAATAATTGATCAGCAACTTAAAACTTCGGCAATCCCCTAGAACTTTAAAGAACACAAACTGAAAGATCCAGAGATGAAGCACAAAATGATTATCAAAACCCACCTCACGAGAATTACTTACTCCCTTTAAGTCACAGAAACCGCATCATGCAGTTAGCAGGTGGTTCAGTGTAATGCATTCCCATTCAAAAGTTTAAAACAATGACTACTGTAGCCTTTCAAGTAGAACACCTATGCGTAGACCCTTCCTCCGACGTAATACCTTTAAAACTCATTTTTACCTATGGCCCATGGGCAGACAATGAAACATAAACAAGCTTCCATTCAACCAGAAGACAATAAACAAACAAAATAATAACAGAGCCGCCTTCTGCCATGGCCAATAACTTTCTAACAGAGACAAGGAAAAGAAAAATGGGTTTTAATGGCTGTGGCTATTCCTGGTTCATTTTTGCATAATATTGATCTATAATAAAGGGTCCAGCAGGGCAGGGGAAGGGAGGAGACGAGTCTACAGTTATGGGAAAAATGTACAATTCGGCTCACACAATGCCTCAGTTCTCCAGCTCACCAGTGCACTGACCCTCTGTATCTCGGAGTCATAAGCTGGAGTCCCAGCCCTGCCTCCAGGAGAGGGGATTTGAACTCACACACCGGAGTGGGGAGATTTGGGATTTTGAGCATGCCAGACAGAAGGGTCAATTCCTCCTCACTGATGAGGAGGACACTTGTCCCCTGGGGAGGGGAAAACTGGATGAGTGACTGTCGCAAGATTCAGGCAATGGACGTGCTGCTGACTCAGGAATGGACTCTGACAGCTTCCCTGCTTTAGTCCAGCCGCTCTGTGTGGGAGCGGTTTTAGGGCAGCAGCATTGACAGGTACATGCAAAAGTTAGGGGGAATGAGAGAAGAGGAAAGAGGGAAATGAACAAGCAAATGCAATAGCAACTCCTTCTTGAGACACATGCGTACAAGAAACAAACATTCTTCCCACTGCAGGCTGATATTGCCCAAGAGATAAAAAAAAAAAAAAAAAGTTTGTGGATATGCATATTTGGAACGCCCACAGCATTTCTGAATGGACTGTAAGAGAGGACCTGCATTTTAAAAACCAAGAGATTAGACTCAGTGTATCTCCACGTCCACAATACGGCAAAAGCCTATAAACTCACAGAAAGTATACAGACACACCCATATATGTATTTGCATGTCGGTGGTATTCTGCATAAATGACTGTCAACTTAAAATGCCATTCTCTAATTTATATGCAAATTCTACCTCTGGTAAAATAAAAACATATTTTAAGCAGCTTATAGTGCCAACACATTATTCCCATGAATGATTCCTAGTAAACTATTTATGCCAACTGTGGGTTGATTTTTTTTTTATGATTTATTGGATGGTGAACGAAACCACTTAAACTATAGTTGCCTGTATGAATCAGTAATTTTCATGTTTCTAATTAAAATGTAAACAGCGTAATGAAGACATCAAGTTTTTAGGCAAATGTCTCTTCCAGTGCCACTTGGGGTATGGTAATTACTGGAGCAGATCTATGGATGCTTCTGAATCCTCTACAAGTCCAGATTAAAAGCATTACTGCTAAACCTGGCTTTTTACACGAGGGAATTGTGTACTCTAACCCATTCCCAGTTTGCTTACAGATGCACATGGGCACTACCTTTAAAACCCGGTCATTAAAAAAAAATCAAAATGGAAAATAACTAAGTAATTTATATTTAAAATGTTGATTATAAAACATTTACTGGCAATCAAAATGCTGGAACTTGAATTTGATTCTCTGCCTACAGCTTCTTGGAGAAGGAAGGAAGGAAAGAAGGAAGGAAGGAAGGAAGGAAGGAAGGAAGGAAGGAAGGAAGGAAGGGAGGGAGGGAGGGAGGGAGGGAGGGAGAGAGGGAGGGAAAGAAAAAAGGGAAGAAAAACAGCAACCAAACAGTGTCTACCCTAAATTCCCAGAGCCTGGATCTGGGTTGTGGGGTAAAGGGAGAATCTGATTCCAGATTCAAAGATTATTTTAGTTTCCAAGATTTATTTTGTTTAAATGAGCAGTTTAAATGAAACAAGTTCACAAAACAAATTAGCTAAATTTAAAAATAATATACAATCCGTGGGATAAAAATGTGCCATTTTCCCCTCTCATCTTCAAGAATGTAAAAGTGCCTTTGATATGAAGCTGTAATCTGTCTTCATTTTTATTTCAGCATCTACTTCTCTGTGAAATTCGTCAAAATGTATCCTAAAGCAAATGACCTCTTACACGTGCTGAAGACATACATCACCTCTTCCGCCTACAACTGTTAATTGAACCTCCCTCTGAAGCCTCCTTTTCCGAGTTAACCAGCATGCTTGCTTTACATATTTTCTACCTGGCACTTGAACAGTTTTTCTCAGTTACAATTCTGCATCTCCCCTCCACACACCCCCAGAACTAGTGTGGCCACACCTGCAGTTGGGTAGTCTTAGCTGAAATGTGCAGGGAGAGGAAAAGTCTGAAACGTATGATAAAAGGAGGATTCTTCTTCTCCCCTCCCGCCTCCAACCCTGGACTCAAAGTCCACAGACGGACTGATATGGCCAATTTTCATATTATTTTTACATAAATGCTAGACAAGCATGTTGCTGAGGTTGGCTGTGAAATTGAAAATGGATAAGAAATGTGAGTGTGTGCGAGGGTGATGTAATGCAGAGAAAGAGCAATTTTTGCACTGTTATGTTTTATTACTAAAGTAATGCCGACAAATAAATGTATATCCACCATCCTGGGGTCAGAGGGAATGTTTAATCGAAAAGCGTTTTCTACCACTTTTCTGGATGAAAACATACAAGCTTTTTTTTTTTTTTTCAGATTTGGGCACAGAGAGGTAGTATTTGGGGGTGGGGGAGGGGTGGGATACAGAAACGTAGAGGATCTGAAAGAGGTACATTTTGGTGATGTTTAAAAAATTTTTTCACACCCCTGGGGATTTTCAGAGGGAAAGAAAGCTGATTAAACAAGGCCAAGTGTTTCGTCGGCTTAAGGGTGGTATCATAGTTGTGTTCAATATCAGAAGTGTTGCGAGTACAGGCATCATTTCTACTCGCTTTGTGCCAGAAAGGTAAACACTGGATAGCATTGTGGATTAAAACAATAAGAAATCCCTTTCCTCTCAGGCTTTCAAGGCCGTGTTAATCGGGTGTAATTTTTAATGAACACTAGCTGCTTGGTACTCATTCAAGACATTTCATTAGAAGGTTATTCATTTAAAAATCAACGTTTCAACCATATCAAGCTGTAACCTTTCTTGAAATGTAAATGAATGGTTTAAATGAGAAGATTAATAAAGAAGGGATGTTCCAATTCCAAGCATGGCATGCTATGTATTTTTAAATTTGTCTATGCCAGATGCTGTCAGTCAGAACAAAAAACTGTCCAAGCAGACAATCTGTGCGTCTGAATGTTGATCATGTTGGAAAGTACAGGGGGGAGGGGGGGGGAGTGTGTCAAGGATTCATGGTCCTTCATCTTTGCAGTAGAGCAAACACGTCTCTCAGTATAGCGACAGACAGCTGCTTCCACTTTCTAATGTGCCCTAACTTAGATCACTGAAAGAATTGTCAGCACTCAGAGAAACACACAAAGATAACACAGCCAGCTGCCATGGAGGGGAAAAACAGCACAGCTCAGAAGAAATGGGATTTGTTCCATTTGCATGATGCTGCCTCCCCTGGGCCCCTTTCTTTCAAATCCAAAGCACAAAAGACAACACTTAACATATTTGCTTAAAGATGACAACCTCATGTTGATTTCATTTGGATGTAACAGTGTCAGGATTACAGATATAAGAATATATTATATCTGTAACAGAGACTGACAAATGTACCCATCAGTGGAACTGTCTGATTCATCTGCTTATACAGCCATTTTACCATCCCAAGGGTGCCATCTAAGTAGTAACTTTAGAAGACTGAAGGTCTAATTTTATTACACCACATTTCAACCTACTAAACAATATTATTTCTAAAATAGATCATTTTTATTGGAAGTCTCCCTGATGAAAAATCCAGTAGACACCAGAGAATTTATGAACTGTATGGGTCCTTTGAACTCAATATACTGCCCATTTTAAACAACTTTTCTTACTCTATGGCAAAATCTCAGTATCAAATAAGTGAGAGAGAGAATGTGTGCATTTTGAGTATACAAGTAAACTGATACATTAAGCAGATTTTAGAGAAGTGGGGGAGAGGAGGGACACTGACTGATTGATTATATGGACAACTATAAAATCAGGCCTTACCTGGTCCATCTGGATAAATTCTTTGTAACTACTTATTTCTGTCTATTCTCGTATATGTCTTCTCTCAATACAACATCCATACTTCAGTAGCAGCTATATGAATAATCATTGCCTATCAATATCTTTTGGACATATACTCAATCTGATTTCCAGTCAAGGTATTCTTCAGGTAGAGGATAAGACAAGAGAATGATTTAAAGCTAAATTGGCTAGCCACTAGCCATAATTTGCTACAGCTTTGGAAACCATGATTTTGATCTGAAGCCTCTGCACCTTGACAAATCTTTATTCTAATGGCTTTATGTATTTTGACTTAGTTTTTTAAACAAATACAAAGATCTAGGATGATGTGATTGGATTGATTTATTTGCATCTACAATACTCCGGAGTGACTTGATTGGAATTACGGGGGCATGGAAGGAGACGCAAGGAACAGGTAGAGAGGAAACACCCATTCTCCTCATATATGCGGTACACACACTGACGCACACACAAACACACACATAAATGCCTGGGCACATCCAGCCCCACAGCCCAACAAACTGACTTCCCTTAATGAAATGCTGGCTCCCTTGTGCTCCTGCTTTGTCCAAAGGAAGCTCTACTGAATGTTGCTATTTACTGGCAACAGTATAATCCACTCATTTGGTCTTGTTTTATAAAATAGAGTTAACTGCTCTATGTGAAATTTCTGCACAGCAGATGGTTACCAATCATTATTTTCCATTTGTTTAGTTTCTAGTAAGAACAAGAAAAAACTGTGGAATGGTAATGCAAGGAAAGCTCGCAGCCTGTGTGATAACCCAACCAGTGCCAGAAGACGCATTAAAAAAATCACTTTTATCACATAGTATATCAAAGCTAAATATAATTTTGAGGAATGAAGGGAGGTTATTCACCCCATCCCCATCCATAAAGGAAAATGCCATTTGAATAATTTATTTTATTTCTTAGTATAAAATCCTCTAAGATTTAGCCTCTCCATTTTTTTAAGTGATCAAAGTTTCTAGAAGCAACTTATTATAACCATTAATGTTTGTCATCACCCAAGCTGAAATCACTTTCCTTCCCTCTAAGTGGCCCAGTTGTCCAACAGAAAATGGGAAATAGGAGCCATTTGTGGACAAGTGCACATGCACAGAAAATTAAGCTGTAAATATCTGGACCAGGTTATTACTGGAATCTGGAAACATCTGGGGCTACAGAACAACCCAAGCCCCATTTCCACAATGTCCAGGTAATTGCTTAAATGATTTATACCTTACTGTTTCTATTAAAAATGTCTTTAAAGAGAAACATTTGGAGGCTGGGCTCTGCAATAAAAACTGGTATCTGATTTCACTTGCACAAAAATCTTGTGAAAGATGCTACATTTCTTCAAGGACATGTGCATGACTAAACCAAAGCCTGGACAAAGACTGGGCTGGAAGAAGGCGTGGTCAGTCACTCATAGAAAAGGATCCTAGCAGGAACACAAATTTTAAGTGGCTTATTTGTGAAGCGTGTTTATTCTAATACAAATAACCCAGTTAAAAAATGATCTTCATGTGCATATGACAAACATATTCAAGCCAATTTCAGGTAAACTATACCTCATTACCCATTTGCAATTTCAGTTTTAACTAATTTCTCATAACCCTTGTTTACTGAATCTTCAACTAAATATCTTGCCAAACGTATCCCCTAAGGGATAAGTAAGTACCGCCTCCCTGATAGACCTTGGCTACTTAGTTAAGAATCTGGAGTGAGACTTAAATCAGCTCACTTAGATGGTGTCTTTAGGAAACTATCAACTGGCCCCTCAGAATGCAAGAGCTGGAAAGGCTGTCATGTTTCATAGCTGCTCTGCTGAATAAAAACACACTCATGCACGCACACGCTCATGCACACTCACACGCCCAAAGTTGTACTCACTTGAAATAATGTTATGTTTCATTTTAGATTTTAAGGCAAGAGGACAAATTTAGCTTTATATTCTTCAAGAACTGCCATATATAGGCCTAATAAAAAATTTAGTTACTGACAACTTTCAACTAGGCTTATGAGGGCCAATAAATAAACAAATAAATAGACTATTGATCACTGACTTTTAACCATGGCCCATATTTTGTGGCTACCAACTTACATTACTGCTCTCTCTGGGGAATCACCCAACTTTCCTCTGGGACGACGAAAGGAAAAAAGGCCGACATTGGAGGCATGAAGGAGCTGCGTGGATATTTTTATTTAGTTTAAAATCTCACAACTTCCTGATGATAAACCAGATAGAATGTGAAGCTATGTCTTTTAAATCTTCCCTTGGGTTAGTCTGGTTTGTGGAAAGCTACCATCAGACGGATTTTCATCAGTTCATAGTTGTTACTCTCAATCTCCTGGATTTTAACGTATATTTAAGCAATTTTCCCTTGCTTAGTTTATTGAATGGTGTCCAGAACACCAGAACAGCTGATTTAACAAAGGGACTAAACAGATTGTTTTAGTCAAACGGCGAACACGGTTCTGCTACTTTTTCAAATTGTTTCCAAATCTTTATTATTCTACGACGTCCTATCTTCTGTACTACTGAAGCTCTCTCTCTGCTGAAGACGGAACGTTTTCATGCAATTAACCAAGTAACATTCATCCACTGTAGCTCACCTAATGGCATGTCTTTGTAATAATCCAGGTTGAACAATCAGCACTGCAGATATTTTCTGCTATACAGAGTGTATGAGATCAACCTAGATTTCAATATGAAGTGGTAAGATAGCATCTAGAACTTTTCAGATCTGAAGAGCCCAAATTAAAAGAAAACTAGTGAGCTTTCAGTAAAGGTTATAGGCTTCCTTAGTAAAATTGTGTTTTGAAAAGAATGACAATAGAGCCTTTGTTGTCTTTTTTTTTTCTGATTTCCTTCACAAAGGTGAAAAAGTGCTTTTCTCTGGTATATCCATCTTTAGGTTCAAATACACAAATATAAAATAGAAATCTTGTAAAATACTGTTGACTCATTCATTGCAACCTCAACGATTTGATCAAATTGAACTTCCCTTAGAAAATTCCATAATGCCATTTGTTATAACATTAATGACAGCGCTGAGAAAGAAACTGACCCTTCGTAAGCACACGAACCTGACTGGCAATGCAGAGAAACCACTAGATGACAGGGTCATTGGGTGTAACCCTAGATAAATTGCTTATTACCCAGTATTTAGTACAAAATAAAGGAATAGTGTCAAACACTAAATATAAAACAAAAATATGTCATTTAAATAAGATGTTAACAGGGTCAATGAAACTTCTCATGTCAACTACAGATTAACTAGTTTGCATCTCACATCTCATCACCCTAAGTACCATCATATTCCCAAGGAAATCTCTTTTGAGTATTGCTGGGACACATATTTACATACTGCTTATTTATCAGAGAAAGGACAAAATAGAAAGAAATGGCATCTCTTAGGAGATCTGATTTCCTATGTTCAACCAAAGGATGAATAATCAACTGTCAGTCAGCCCTATTTTGGCAAGAAGTGGATTTGGAAGTCTCCTGGTCTAGCATTTCATGATTCTGTAGCCTCAGTTTTTTTTTTGACTTCAAACACACAAGGAAAAAAATATATAGGACATAGTGTTTTGAAGCCATTTGTTACTACTTTATAATCAAAATAGTCTATGGATTTTTGTTCTGTAAGATTTTTAAAGAGATCATTATAATGTTCTATTTTTATAAAATAGTTTAAATACTCTCCTCTCCAGATATATGAAAACAGAATAAGTGATGGTAAGCTCTTTTTTAGGTATATAATTATAAAACTATTTTTCAGGGTTAGAAAGTCTTTCTTTGGTAATTAAATTACATAAAGAATATAGAAATTTCACTTTTTAAAATGAAATACACAATTTTAATATATCTGTTCTTTAAATATTTTTAAAAGTATGTTCCAATTTTTTAAAGTAAGATTAATAAAAGATCAACCAAGTGACAGTCTCTTATGCTTTAATCAATTCAATTCACCAAACATTTATTGAACACATAATATAGGTCTTGCACCACACAGGAACGTTGAGAAGGTTAAAAATAAAAAATGAATTAGATGTGCTCTGCTCACAAGAAGTTTACAGTTTCATAAATGAGAAATGCAAATACCTAGCAATCTACAGTACAGTAGAGATGATGGCAAATGATCGAAAGGAGATTTTTTTTTTTTAACAGTGCTTAGGGAATATCAAGTAGATACTGAAATGCATCCTGATTAGGGTGGCTCAACAAAGTTTTCATAGATGATGCAACATTTGAGTTAGATATCAAAGTCCTGACAGGATTTCAACAGGTGGAAAAAAGCTTTCCAGAGAGTAAAAAGAAGGTGAATAAGGACTAGATAGAGATAAAGCAGAGGAAAGATGGAACTGCTTCCAGTTTGATCCAAATTTCCTACTGATCTGTAATTTATATATATTTTAAAAAGAATTTGAAGTCCCTAAACCCACTACTGCTTAAATTAATCTACTTGTCAGTCTATTTATATCTCTTGCAGGGAAAAAGCATCGGCTAACTAATACTCATCAAACTCTCAAGATAGTAGAACTGCTGACACATTTGCTTGCAACCAATTAGTAAGCATATTTAATGAATGGTTACCATCCCCCCTGAAGGGCTTAACAGAGTGATAAATGGTCCTTGAGCTTCCTTTATTATTTCCAAGGCACTTTCTGTAGTTTCTTAAAAAGAAACAAATATATATATATATATATATATATATCTTTTTTCATTGGCCCTTGGCCACTAGCAAGGTTCCACGTAACTCAAGTTTACTAGTCCATGACCAATCAGTCATGGAATCTATAGACTGGAAAAAATCTTAATAGTCATCGGATCAACTCTTTTTATGAGAAAGTAAACAGAGGCTCAGAGAGGTTGAGTGACTTACCCCGGGTCACAAATATGATAGACTCTTGGCTTCTGTTGGCACTTCTTTTCACCATTGTCACTTTCCCGGGGTCCTCTTAATAGCATGGTGGCAACGTTTTTTAGATTCTTCATAGATTGTTGTTGAACTTTAGCCAGTACATATCCTTAGCACATTCAATTCTGAATAGATGATCTCTGATTTTAGGTCTTCCAACAGGAATAATGATCTTTTTAAGTAGCGAAAAGTTTAAGATCTCATGAAATGTATACATTTGAGGTTTAGAGAAGAGGTTCTCAAGCTCAACTTTACATCAGATTCATTGGGGAAGCTTAAAAGAAAATGGGCATCTCCTGAACTTCCATTTAACTGGTCTGAGGTAAGGCCGTGGCAGGTCTATTTATTTATTTTAATTTTGGTCATGGGAAGGATAACTAGCAAGGATAATTTATCATTAAACTTTGCTCAAATCAAATCAAGTCATACATCTGCTTTAATGATCAGAACACCCGTGATAGCAATGAATGCATTATTTTCCAAAAGAAGCCTAAAAAAAGATATACCCCAACCCTCAATGGATTTTCTTTGGTAGTCTCACTTGCAGCCTAACCAACTTGAGTATGTTGATGGAGAAGAAGAGTCTAAGAGTAATATGAATCATCCTTAAAGGCATGTATAATTTTTACACTTTTTCAAATTATGAGGAAAAAAGAAGGGGAATAGCTCTTTTAATATGTGTGATCACAAATCCCATATCTGCAAGATTTGATACAGAATGTGTCATTTTTAAAAAGGGAAATACAATTTGTTTAGATTGGCATTCTGCACGCTATTTAACCTGCCCTAGTCACTAATTCCTAATAAATGATCAGTTTTCCCACATAATTGTATTAGGATTTGATTTTTTAATTGTCAATGTCATTTTTAACAAGTCACATGAACACAGTCATAACCCTTAGCTGTCCTCAACAACTTCCCTCATTTATTTCCCTTTAGCGACTTCCCCATTCCTACAAGTTGTCTTTCACCTTGTGTCCATGCCAAAAAATGCTGCTTTACTTCCTCCCACTACATAGTTCAATGTCTTCTTAATTATTTCGGACTACCTCCTCATGGTGTAAATATCACATTCTAGTAGCTCAAGTGAAATCTGATTTTCCAGATGATCAAATAATATCCAGCCCTACAGATAAATACTAGAAAACAAAACGAAAAACAAAACCAAACCCCAGCTCATCAAAACAGTACACAGATATGAGTAAAACTGGAGCCCAGCAGCAAGAGAATGGAGGAGACAGCAAGGTTCCTGGCAAGTCTGCAAACAGCAAGATAGGTAGAAAACCTTGTTCTCCCTGGCCCCAAGCACAAGGATACCTGCAGAGTCAGTGGTTAGAAATTACAGTTAAATACAAAAAATATATGTATTTAGGTACACATGTGCATTACAATGATACATCAGTGATACCTACCATGATAGCTTAGGAATGGTGGCATTTTGGTATAGTAAGGTAGATTTCAGAGAAATAGAATTATATTGGGGTAAAATTGTGGGTGTTTGCCCATCATTATAAACAAATCTGTACCACATGTTTTAGTGTTCTCACTAGATATTTTTCAAGACAAACAGTAGAAAATAGTTTCCCCTTAAGGTCGCTTTACTTTGATCTTAAAATAAAACAACACAAAAATGGAACAAACAAGCAAAACAACCATTAACGAATTTATGAATTCATTGAGGACTTATTAAAAGAACAAAGGATGATAAAGAACTTCCAAATTAGATTTTTTTCCCTAATACTTCAACTGCTTAAATGTTACTGATAAAGATTTCATTCTCAAGTTAAAAAAAAAAAATCCCAAAAGGGATTTTGCATATGTACAGAAGTTTTCTCTTCCTCGAGGGACACTAGCTCAGTCTCAATATCCATTTCTGAGTAAGATTCTTTAGTGCTACTATCTTACCCATCATAAGTAAATTCGTATCGGTGACTAGCTGACTGGTATTCATATAATCACATAAAACATACTTTTCCAATTAGGGAATCCTTATTCTTAGTACATTTAAAATCTTCCCATAGAAAGAATAAGTACTGTTCATGTAGGAATATAAAATTCCAGAGGTGGTGATATTGTTTACCTTCCAGTTTGTCAGACAAAGACATAGGTCATTCAGGGTCCCAATGTCTCCATTCGGGTCATATCAGTATTCCCCTCAAAAATGTTGCTTAATCTTCTGAATAATGCAAATGAAAATCTCTCTTTAAAGAATTTTGCACCAATACTCTTGGCATAGGATACCATGATCCAGGCAGGGGATTAGACCCACATCTTTTGTAAGTTGGGCCTAAAATTGACTCCAGATTTGTGACTCATGAACAGAAAGTCAGTTTTAATATAGATATGCTTTAAAGAGAAAAAAATGGCTATTATTCTTAACAAGTTACATATTGGGAATTATTCTTAAAAATGACTCATAAAATATCTTTTTAAGTACTTAAAGTCATGAATATGTTCTACTCTTTTACCTTTGCTTAAATGCAGTTTTTCATTTCCAGGAAAGGATACATTTTCTAACTAACCCCGTTAACCTAATTACTCATAAAGAAATACCAAAAGTGTCCCTGACATCGATACCTTCACAAAGAAATGTATCTATGCACATGCACAGAGCATATTCCATTTAGATAATCAAAACTGTAATTTTTATTTAAAAGATTCCTTTTGATCCATGTAATTCCTAGCAGTAAAATTTATCAAAAGCACTTAAAGTTTGCAAACACTAAAACTGCCCTATCCATATCTTTATTTCTTCATTCATATACTTACAACTCAAAAGTATTAACTCTTAGGCTTAAACGAGTAAGAGTATTCTGTTTATTTAATGGTCTTTGTTTGATCTTAAATGGGGTTTGTAATGAAAATGCCTTCAATCTGAAGGGAACCTTTTATCCTATTCAGAATAATTATCTTGTAAGATTAAAATCAGTGAATCATACCTAATTAAGATTTATAATTTAGCATCACTCAGGTATATGATCTAAGAGAAAGAGTTTACAGTCTTAACTTCAGTTTGACATGAAACGGGGAAAGAAGTGAATGAAAGGGAAATAAGACAGTTATTTGGGGCATACCGATGCACTATATTATCACACATTTACCCAGATTCCTGGCTTAATCCTTTTTAAGGCTAAACATTTATTGCGAAAATATAATATAGTAAAGGATAGGAGTAAGGCGGGGAAAAGAAGGGTTCCGATTTAAGTTACACTACAGATTTTGTAGGTAGGTTACAGAACCCTCCACAATACGCATGCTGGCTCGCCACCTATCAAAAATATGACAAGTTTATAATGTCTTTCATGCAAAAAAATTCTAAACTGCAGGGTGAGTTTATAATTAAATGGGACACTGTTGTAATAGTTATTTTCAAGCCTCCTTTCATTGAAGTACCTATCAGCCGAGAGAGCAATGCCTTGTGATAACATGGGGCAAAGATTTTTCTTCTTAGAGGGCCTCATATGTAGTACTTCTCTCTACAATGTCTAACAAGACATCCAAAATAAGTTCAATTTTTTTTCTTCCTCAGAAATATCTTTAAAGCCTCCCACCTTCCCCCCCAGTCTTGGACTACAAAAAAAAAAAAAAAAAAAGAATAGTTACTTTTCCGAGGTCTTTGATATTTCCTTTCCTGGCAGAGTCATCTATCTGATGTGAGAAACACCGTTTGAAAGTAAATGGTGGAGCTTGAAGTGCACTCAGATCCATTACTTGCTGGACATTCCATCGGATCTCGGTTTTGATTTGAAAAAAGCCGCTTGACTTCACAATTTAGTTTTAGGTCTCTCAATATGGAGCTGGATCTCATTGAGAAGCATCTTGGGAAGCAACAATGTAAACGTCCTGTCCACCCCTCCACACAGTGTTCAAATCAAAGGAGAAAGGGGGTCCTACCTGGTGACTCTATTATTCAGGGAAAAGGGGGTCATTTCCTTCCTGGTTCAGAAACCAAGTTCACAGTTCGAATAGAACGTACCACACAGTTGATGTTACTGCATGGAAGGGTTGTTTGCATCTTTAACACAGCTGTCACCACGTGTTTATATAGCTACGATGCCACTTTCTAATGTCAAAATATCACCGCTGCTACTGTTGTAACAAGGTAATTATTTTTGCGTTTGTCCCTTTTGTCTGCCTGGCACTCAGTGAGCTGTGCTTTTATTTCTCACTGGTCAGGATTTTCTGTATATTTAGGTAATTTAGGACTCTACACTAGCAATACTGATTTTACTTGTGCTTGAAACCGCGGTGGGTTAGCGGTGGTACATGACAACAGAGCAACTCCCAGGCTCTTGCTACAAATCCTTCCAAAATCTTCCCGCCCAACCGTTCTGAGACTGGGAGTACAAATTTAAGTGGGCACCTATACGCAAACAATGCCAAAACACAGGGTTCCTTTTAAGAGTATCTGCACAAAAATTCATGGCAGAGATATATACGGAGCACATATCAGGCAAGGGGCAACATGGGATAAAGGCACCTCTTTGTGTCACCAATTCATATGTAGAAAGAGCAGAAGATACCTAATGGTTCATTTACCACTGATTCTCTTACTAAGTAACCATCAGTACTTTTTTAGGCAGAGGCACATGAAATAATTGTGGCATAGTCAGTCTCTAAGTAGGAAACCCAGTGACTTCCACAAAGCAGGGCCTGCTTTGTGGAAGTTTGTGGGCTGTGAAGGCAGGGCTAGCTAGCTTCACTGCCCTGCATCCTATGCAGGCTTACGGGGTCCCTCACAGAAGCGCCCTGCACTTGGTAGAATGCTCCGCTGTTTCTGTCTTGAGTGTTTAATAAGTTTTGAACGAGGTGCCCCACGCTTTATTTTTGCACCAAGCCCCAGAAATTATGTAGCCAGCCCTAGGTGAAGGGGACAATGCATGTTGATGGTAAAGATAATAAATCAAAAGAATAGCAAGTTTACAGTTACATCTGGAAACCCATGGCTTCACATGACACTACTTTTAAAATGTTATTCTGAATGTTACTGTTTCCATGAATGATACCTCCTTAGGAACCAAAGCATGAAAGTAGAGGTCATTTATTCTCAGATGAGTGTACGGTCATATGAATATGGCATTTAATCAATTGTCAGTTGCTTAAAAGGCATCCAATTGACATAAGCCAAACATTACTTGGATCTGGGAAAAAAAGATATTTTCCTTTTTTTTTTTGGTGGGTGAAGAAAATGCAGTTTCTGTTCTCTTGCCAGCAATATGTCCACAAGTGGAACAGAGTAAATGCATACATTACCAGCAGAAATCAAAACTCGTAAGAAAGAAACTGAGTAAAGGTGTTTTCGATACGAAGAAAACATTTTTTAGGCATTTTACATTCTGTAGTAGGAAAATATTTTTTGAAAGCTATATATTACTAATAACTTTTCATAAAAGCTACTCTTAACTGAAAATGAGAACAAAAGTCTAATAAGAAGCAAATTTCCCAAAATTATAAAATATACTTTCTAACAAAGATATCTCAACATAAAAATATAAATACATAAGCTGGGTTGCAGGGTAAAAGAACACTTTAACCTTGGGCCTGCAGAGAATAAACCATGCATACATACTACTTTCAAGATGTATCGGTTTCAAAAACGATAGGAAGAGTAACACTATAAACGCTTTGTGAAAGTCATAGTAGCTCAAAAACAAGCAAACATATCCATTTATACATATATTTAACATAAATACATCTTAATTGAAATTCTCCTTTGAATTTACTGCTTCTAATATACCTTGAAACAACAGCCCACCATATGCAATGTTAAGCAAAGTGTCAATACTCCAGTAACAAGACAACAAACAGATTTGTTGCATAAAATATGTAAATATTAGTAACAGAAAGTGCCACACGATAGCTCATGTTTGGACGGTTTCTGATCACCTATCTTTTCTGCCGCCTCAATCTCTTAGCTAAGCCCATCATCAACAGGTATCGTACGCATGTGTGGTGCTAAGACAGAGCTCCTGAGCAGACATCTGTGGTGCTGCCCTGAGGAAACAGCATACCCACCTGCTTTTGATTTGCCTCAAACTTATCAGGACAATTTATTTTTACCATATTCTTGCCTACTTCTTATTTGCACTATCTGCATTTCTTGCAGCAAGCACCTTTCAAGTAAAATTGCCATGTGAATGATAACATCAAAAATACCAAAAGATCAGTAATCAGCAATCATGTCAAAGAAGCTCTGCTTGAAATTTCTACCAGAAGTAAAACAGCTAATGATAAAAATTCAAGGTTAGAAAAAAAGGAAGAAAACTATGAAATCTAACCATGAAAAGCACTTGCTAGAGAAGCATTTATTTTGTTTTTCAAAAAAAGTTTCATTTTTCATAGAGAAAAAATTTAGCTATAGTGTGGGTGAGAGAGAGAAAGAGAAAGAGAGAGAGAGAGAGAGAGAGCTAACTGAAGACAGAATAATTTTTGGACTTGCATTCTTCCAGGTAGAACCCCTAAATAATTTCTAAGTTGAACTGATTTTAATGAAACATTAGCCCTTATATATCCCCAAAGAAAGAGACAATTACATTAAGGTTTTTTGAACTGAAGAAAAAAAATTGCCTTGTTTCCTGTGCCACTTGTTTATTCTGGCTTATCAATGACTCAAGATGTAAAAGCAGATATGTTGATTAATCAAGTCTTATCGATCAGTAACATAAGTCAATATTTCATACAAACGTCTACAGAACAATTTCTCCCAATCAAAAATTTATCAATCAATTTAAATTCCTGGTAATTAAATTTATTAGCGCTACAACAATAAATGTGGTACTTTATAAAAGTACTGCATGAAATTTGTACTCAAGAATATATTGATCAAAGGCAAAACAGCAAACATTTCTATTAACCAAGCTTCCAAGAACAAATTGTAAAATACAAAACATAAAAGCCTGCAATTGTTTCCAATATACCTAGCAATTCTGCTGATTTCAGGCCATTAAAACTGATTACTTAATTAGGCAATCATTCAAGGCATCTAAACACTCACAGACAAAAATAGGGAGTCATTAGCATAGCGGTCTTCACCTTGAGATGAAAATTCCAAAAAATGTTGCAGGCCCGGAAACTTTCGGGATCTGTCCCCGTGCATACACGAAGCAAAATATTAAGATCCAAAAGCTAACAACCAAATCAGGAAAAAAAGAATTTACCTCTAATCATATCACTTATTTGTCTTTTCAGGTGGTTAATACTTTAAAACGATCTCAGAAATGTCAAGTTATAATACAGATAATCTCTATCAATTCCTGGAAGCATTACTCTTCTCCCCTCTGGTCATACTCTTATGCTATCTATAATATCTGCTCTCTTGTATGCATATCAGAAGTAACTGCCTACAAAAAGGTTTTAAAATTTCCTGCCTGACATGAATAAAAACAACAAAAAGATTTTCTATTTATGGGGGAAAAAATTTAAACACCCAGTTACTGGAGACTCAGCCACTGGAGTATTTAACTAAAGAAAAAAAAAATCTCTATTTTCACTCAGAAGGTACCAGAGATAATTTTAAGAAATGTCACTGATTCCGTACAGTCAGGAGAAAGAAAAAATATTCTGTTTTCAAAAAAAAAAGAAAGAAAGAAAAAGAAAAAATGATTCCTGAAATAATTCCAAAGAGACCCTATAAACTATCTTTTTAGGAGAAGAGAAAAAGCAAGTCAACTCACAAACACAGCTTCCAAACAGAAGTCTTACCCTCTTCCAGGAAAACAACAATGAGACTTTATTACCCTGCTATGATTCTTTCATTTCGGACATGATTAATTAGCAAGTATTACACTTCCCAAAACTCCCACCACACTCTTCGGGTCTGTCAGCCTAGTTGTTGATAGATCCAAATGCAAGAGTAAGTGGTCCACAGCAGTACAAGACAAGTATCCAAAAAGTATTTCAAAGAAGGAATACTTCTCTCATATCTTTGCCTCCCAAAATGAAGCAGGCTTTTAAGTGCTTTCACAAAAAAAAAAAAAAAAAAAAAAAACCACAATAAATAAATAAAATAAATAAATAAAATTTAAATGGTCATTTTCTTAACAATACCTTTTAAAATCTGAATAATGCATGCAACATATTCAGGATTCAAGACTACATGGCCTGGTTGGTGTGTTACCTACCTATATTTTTAGGCTTTTAACTCAAAAGACTTGAGTGAGTCCATGTAGTTTTACACTGATAACCACCCACATGCACAACTAATAAACAATAAAGATGATGTGAGCAAGCATGTTTGGGGAAATCGTGTTTACAGAAAAAAATCTTTCTTTCCCAAAGAAAAGCGAAAATGTCACACATACAATGATGACAGGAAACAGCAATAAAGGACTAAAAGAGAAGATGAAAGGAAGGAGGCAACCCTAAAATTTGAATGAATGAAACCTCGGCTTCTCTGCACATTGTTCCAAAACACCGTCTCCGAATAATTTTCCCTTTAAAACAATCTATGTTCAAAATGTCCACATGAACCAAGAAGCCAGCTGTAACTGATGGTACCATACACATATAAAAAGTATCAGTTTATGAAGGCTAGGCTTTCCCCTTCAACCTTTCAACTCTCATGTCCAAAAAAACTTCACACATAGTACAGTACTAATAAGTAGATCTTGTTGGTCCCAGGAAACATTTTTTTTTTAAATCTATTCTGGTCATAATATCCTTGCTTTTTTTTCCGTTGTATTAAATTTAGGATCAAAAACATCAAAGCAGCTACCACCTCGGACCTAACTTTCAGAGAATCAATGTGACAAGGCAGTCCCTGATAGATGTTTCTCTTGATAAACGACTTGTTCAAAAGAGACATTGTAGCTTTCATTTCCTGACCACAACACACTTTTAATTTGCAACAGCAGAGCTGCCAGAGTGTGAGCACTAGCCCACTTCCCAGCCTTTTTAGGTTTGTAGCTCTGGTGCCTTTAGGCCACACACTTGAGACAAACAAAATCTAAAAATGATCAGAGTAATAGAATTACAAAATAGGAACCACTAATGCCACGTTATACATAGACACAAGTATCTACTTTATAGACAGATATAAACTTTTCCTCCTCAGAATTCTGGTGTGTGATAAGTCTCCCGAGTGACCATCATTTGCACAGCGAGCATTTAAACACAGAGAAATAAATGATGTGACTATTATTTAATAGTAAGCAGAGAAAGGGGAGGGGGGCAATTTACACACTTAAATCTGCTGTTAAATGTCCTGAATTATATGATTGCCTACCCCAAAGTGTTTTTTACATATTATTGCAATGATTATTATTACTACTACCCAGAAATCACCTTTAAGTATCAATACGGTGAACAGTCAAACCATCCAATTTCTGCTCTCAGCACATTGTCCGAGCTCCGATTTAAAATTTATAAATGTAATATCCTCCTCATCACAGGCAGCAGCCCAATCTGCTCTGAATATATATTACAGCTTTAACATCACAGAGGGAAATCGCCCATCTGGCAATCCCATTCGCTCCAACAGCTCCGGGGGAAAAAAAGCTGTGCTCTCTCCTCCTTAAAACATTTCTCAGGGCAAATTATGTGCATCTAAAATAAACAGTCTTCTTATTGATCGCTTCAAAGTCAACAAGTTCCAAATGCAAAATTCAAATCCTTTCTATCGTGTGAGAGCAGTGTGTGTTTAGCTCAATAGTCACCAGAGTCCAACCAGAAGTGTGTGTCGCGCACCGGCTCTTGTACTGCCTTTCCTTGTATTCACATTTGTGTTATGAGAGAGCAGTAGCCACGGCCACATTACAGACCCCTGGCAGCTTTGCCCCACTGCTATTTCTTTCTTTCATATTCTCCCTTTCCTTCTCTCTCTTTGCAGGGTGAATGCATGGTGGTGGGATAAATGTAACCAAAATAATTTTTAAAAACCACACACACACACACACACACACACACACACAACAACAACAACCAAAACCGAACCGGTATAAAATGGATATATCCTGTGGTTATGCAAAATACTTTTAACATCTTTTTGTTGTTGTTGTTCCCTCTTCATCTTAATTGAATATCACAAAGTGTACACACGGCATGGTCACAAGAGCCATTGAAAACCCCCTCTTACTCCATTTATCTGACCTTTCTTTCTTTCTTTTCTCCTTCTTTTTGTGAAGAAAGAGGAAAGAGCGATTTCAAACAAAGTCAATTTCAGGGCTTGATTATTTAATTCTGTCACAGGTTAAAAGTAAAAAGCCCTGACAGGCGGACAAGTGAATGGCAAGGTAAAAGAAACTACCACTGTTTTTTAAAAGGCATTAAGGACTTACAGCAATCAAAATATCTATTTTTTAAATTTTTATGTAAAAGATACCCCTTCACTCACTCACCCAAAAAAACCACACTCAGAAGAACTGATTACTCCACAAAGTGTAATCATCCAGAGAGCAGACAGTCAAATTGCATTAATAGGTTGAGAAAAAAAAAATTTCATCCAGCTCTGTGTGTACATACATATATATACACACATATATATACATATATACTTTCATTAGTAAGCAGTCTTTCCCAACACTCCCGCCCTCTCCCCTCTCCACCCAGCCTCCTCCCCAAAAAACCCCACACTGAGTTTAACTAATTTACATACCATTTGACTTCAGCGGTTATATAGTGTATTACTAGTAACATGCAACTTTGGGATTACTGCTAAAACCGATAAAAGTGGATTCCAGTAATCTATTAATCAAAACTGAAATATAAACAAGTGATAGCAAAGGCAAACAAGCATTTTGACAGATTAAAATATACATATATATATTTAAAGAAATTATACATCATAAGCATCTGCTTCCCAAGGAAGAGTCTTTAATGGTTTTTATCATGCTATTTAATTTGTCTTTCCTATTTAGATGCAAAGGAAGTAAATTCCAAAACTGACGTACCATAAACACTGGTGCTACTGATCATTTCTTGCTGGCAGCACAAAAAGCTGAATTGGATTTCTCACAAGCAGGAATTCCAAAGGTTGCTTTTCATTAAAGCCACTTTTCCTCTCAGCTATCAAATGTCACTGCCTTGAAACGTGGGCCCTTTCGTCAGGTATTCATTTAACCTACATGCATATAATTAAGGGGGAAAGCAACATCAACAAAAAGGGGATCTCAGATCACAGGAGAAGAAAGAAAGGAAAAAAAGCACATGACCAGGAATGCAAGTCCATGTCAATTTCACTCACTCCCATTGAAACTAACAAGAGCTCCGGGGAGGACGGTAATAGGATCAGTGGATTGTATATACCATTAAATTATACATCTTTCTCTCCCGTTCCTTGCCAACAATACGCCCACCACGCTGTACCCCCTCCAAGATGATGTGCTTACATTTTTCTGCAACCGATCTTCTGACATTTTCCCGTTCCCCCAGCCACGAGACTGTAATTTAACCTCAACTTTTTGTGTGAGCAAGATTCTTATTTACACTTCTTATTTACTTAGAAGTTAGTTCCCGAAGAAAGTCTAGCCCCACCCTATGGCTCCGCTTTCTTTTTTTTTTTTTTTTATTTTTGAAGTAAAAAGATAGTAATAAGTAAGCCCAATATAGCGGAAAACGAGATTCTTGTTATCGCGAACTCTTAATCCAATACTATTGTTACAATGATTAAGCAGCAAAAATATGCATTATAATGTTTCAGGGCTACTTTGTACAGAGAAATTAGACAGCAGGTTGGCGTATAGAATAGAAGCGAGTGCAAATCACATTTAATGTGTACCGCACAACTCGGGGATCTCTTTTTATTAGGGGTCTTGGATTTATTTATATTCTTAAAAAATAAAACAAACAGAAACAAAAACAAATTTAAACAGATGGTAGAAAACTACGAAGCTCCTCTTACCTGAACGCGCGGAGCAAAAACCCGATAGGTTAGCGTAGCATCGATCCGATGTGTTTGCTGATGAATGGAAGCTAGGGTTAAGTGAAGGTGCCTATGATTTGAAATCATTCCAAGTTTTTGAAGGGAAGACGGACTGCAGCCTCTGCCATGTTGGAATTTCAAACCCAAAACAGCTGCTTGGAAGGAGCCAGCATGCCAGAGGCTGGGCGCAGGCGCAGAGCGCCGCCGAGCCAAATTCAAATCACTTTCACACTAAGAGCCAAAGATCAGTTTTCAAAGGAGAGAGGGAGAAAGAGACGGAGGCTGCCGAGAGGGAGAGAAGACGGGAGGCAGTGGCGAGAGGCGGGCAGTGGAGAGAGACGGGCAGCGGGAGGACCGAGAGGGAGAGGGAGAGGCGCACGGAGCCCGCGGAGCTGGAGGGGGAGAAAGGGAGGCGGGAGGCGAGCGGGCGAGCGAGCGAGAGACGCGCCAGAGATTCATGGGCAGGGAGGGCTCAATGGCCGCGCCGCGCTGGCCGGCCAGCCGCTCGGGTCATGTTACACGGCCGGGGCCGCGGCGGCCGCCCAGCCTCGCCGACGCGCTCACGCGGCTCGGAGGGGGCCCCGAGGTCATGATTACGCGCGCGGGGACCCGCAGCTCTCCCTGCCCGCAGACCCGGGCGGCCCAACCTGGGGAAAGGGGAGCAATGCCCTGGGGGGGCGGGGGAGGGGGGAAGGGGCCTTTCTTTCCCACGCGTGACCAGCCGGCCCTCGCGCGCCCCAGCCAGCCTGGGAGGGCCCGGGACCCGGCTGCGCGGCTCTCGCGCCTGCGGGCCCCTCCCTGCCCGCTCCCGGCCCTCCCGACAGCTGCGGCCGGTCCACCCTTCCCCACCCGGCCACGACTCCGCACGCAGGACAAGATCTGGCCCGGGGAGCCGGGACCTCACCCGCACTCTCCCCTGGGCCTCCAACACGAGCCAGAAAAATGACTTCATCTACCAAGAAGAGGCAACTTCGGGGGGGAAATCCGAATTAAGCCAGTTCCCCTCCCCCGCCTCCTTGTGAATAAATAAAATCATAAGTGTCTAGGTGTGCGGTCCACTCTGGCGCTCCCTGGTTCCCCTCCCTACCTCCCCCAGGCGGCTCGGGCAGGGGAAAGCAGCGCCTGGGGGCCCCCGGTGCGGTCTGCTGGTGCGCCAGCATAGACGTTAGGCTCATGCTTTCCCAACCCCCTTCTATGGAGCAAGCTGGGGACCCAGGAGTGGGAAGAGAGTAGGGGCTTTGTGGTGCTGGGAGCTGAGGAAGAATGAAATGTGCAGTTGAGTGTGTTGCTCGCATCCCAGGGAGCAATGCAGTGCTGATTGTCTGTTGCTGAGATAGCCTTTTGTTCGGAACATAAGGTTTAAGAAACACACACACGTTTTCTGGGGTCTCTTGTTAGATGTAAATGTGCTGCATCCAGACGCTTACTATGCAGTGTAAGCTCAGTTGGTTTACTAATCACCCCGCCCCACCCCCAAACAACCAGGATCATTTGAATGAGAACCTCATTCAGACTTCTAGGCTGCGAGTATTGCCTTCAACCTATTTCATTCTAGACTAGCCAACCATCCAACTGAGATAATAAAGCAAACAATAACATTTGATCATGATGTCTACGAGATAATGTGCCCGGCAAAGTTCTTTAGGAATTGTAATGAGAAAGTGAGTGAGTGAGGTAATAATTTCTCTTCGTTTTCATTAAATATGACTTTAATAGATAAATGGTAAGTTTATACTTTGGCCTGGTGGACGTCCAGTACGCTCCATTTCAACTCAGCTAAGAATGAAAGAGGCAAATTATATATTCGACCAGGAGCCCATGAGGGTGAAAATGTTACCTTTGCAGGTTGGAAACGAAAATATACTTGTTTAGGACTGACCCTCATAACTGGTGTTCACACTCCCCCCTGCTTCTCTGCTATAGATTTAATAGACTAAATAGCAGCTCTCCAGATGATGAAATGCAGCCTTTAAAAGGTATTACACATATACTTTGAAATTAATTTCATTCTTCTTTTGTGATTTTCTTACCTGTGAATGGATAGCCATTGAATGGATGCATTTAGCTAACACAATGAGAAAGAAAAATTATTTTAGTTAAATCTAGGCAGATGACAGAATCTAAAAGACAAAAAGAAGTGATTCAAGATCTTACCAAATATTTCTAAAGAATGAGATTTCTATTTGGAATGGGTTTGACCTTTCTGTGCATTTTTTTAAAACCAGGCTTCAAAATAAAACAGAAGAACTTTATTCTGATGTAACAGAGAACACTGAAGCCCCTTTAGTTACATTTTACAAGATAGCTTTGAAAATGATATTAGGAAAAGTTGCCCATTGGATTTCACCACAAAGAAATAAGTGTAGACAAAAAGCTATGGGTCATTGTTGGATTGAGTACAGATGAATTAAAAAATAACAACTGTGAAGAACTTACAATTCCAGTTATTGCCCATTTGGAGAATGACAAGAAGTCCTCTGGACACAGAGCAGATGCTCTGTGCAATTCGAGCAAAACTGCTCAGTCCCTATTTGTTAAAAAAAAAAATTCAAAGCTCATCAAACTTTAAGACTAAATTCCTCGTCTTAGATTTACAGTTCCTTATGTAAACTGAAATACCGAATAAAAAATATATGCTGGAATATCCACTGAGTAAAAAAAGAAAAAAAATGATTTTCATGATCAAGTCAAAGCAAGTCATTTTCAATATCTAAAAAACAGAATAAGCCCTGCTTTTAAAAGGGGGCAAGAGAAAGTGTGGTTAGCAGTTGATTCATAGAGAAGTACTACTTTTTTCAACGCCTTTGTATATTCATTTGAAATACAGATTATAAAATTCATCATTCAACATACGAATGAATATAATTGACTTTGGAACCAAAGAAAAGGAAACTATTCAAAAGAGCACTCTATGTATTTACACAGCACTTCAAAATTGTCCAAGATTACGTATACTCTGGGAGAAAAATGTTTACGTAATAGAATATACATTATGGGATTTGCACGACTAATAAGATCCACAATGGAGTTCATCACCCTACTATGTACAGCTTCTTTTTTAAGGTATGGATAAAGGTTGCTTTTCTCCAGTTACTTTTTATTTTTTTGCAAAGGAAGATGAAACTTGACTTTGTTTTTCAAAAAGATGCATTCTTTGTAAAATTAGCACAGTGTGTATGGTCATTGTTGTTGTAATAAAATGATCTTTTATGATGTGGTATGATGAACATTTTAATAGTCACCGTAATCTACCCACATTTATTTTTAAAAACTTTTATTCAGAAGAAATGTTTCTGGTTGTAACTGACATCCATCTCTACAATATACTTTATGAAGCTTTTCTTGTGACAACATTGAGAATAAGAAATTGAGTCTCTGAAGAAAGTGGATTGGCTAGTCAAGAAAATTGTTAATTCAGTGAAAAGCCGATCGGACTAATTTTTTTTCCCCACTGAATTAAGCCCATTGCTTATTTCTTTTTTTTATTTTAATTTCTTTTTCATGTAGAGAGAACAAATATAATGAATTTCTAATAGACAGTGTATACTGACTTGAGTTTTTTAAATAAGCCAAAGAAAAATAAGCATCACTATTTTTTTCCCTTCAGGAAAAGTGTGTGTGTGTGTGTGTGTGTGTGTGTGTGTGTGTGCGTGTGTTCCTGTCAAGCTAATACAGGGAAGAAAGATTCTTCTACTTTTTCATTCTTATTCTCAATATACAATAAGCAACAACAATCAAAGTGGAGGGTAAGAAAATAAACAAGGTGATACTGAATGCAACTGTGAAGATGACCATATTCTGGTGTGCCTGGACTAAGGATAATTTGACCCAGATTAGACACAGAGATGTGTACCTATGTGACAGAAGAAAAAAAGAGAAGGAAAATATGAGGGTAAACAGAACATAGCAAAGATAAGAAGATGAGGGTGACAAGATGTTTTAAAGATAAAAACAAGTTTGGGCGGCTATAATGTTGAGTTTTTCATGAAATGCTAAACACAATTCAATTTAATTTATAAATTCTGCTTTTCAGTGTAAAATTCAATTATTAACTGTTTTAATAAAACATTAAACTAGTAATATCTTCTTCCAAATGATCCTGTTTCCAAAACATTCCATAACTTACTAGCTGTTTGTTTTCATTGTTTTCATATCGCTCACAAAATCTAAAGTAGATCTTATCATAATGCAAATTACTGGTATAATAATTTTTTATGCTTGCATAAAATTGCAGTGTATTTAAGGATCTTCATCTGTACTTCAACTAAGAATACTAAAAAATTCTTATGGCCCTTCCTACTCCCACGAAAAACTAGTGAAGACCTTGACCTCATTTTAGTAAAATTACTCAATTTATTAGATTTACACTTGAATACAGATACTGTCAAATGGTATTAGAGTGGTCCATATATCTCCTTGGTGACCTAACCCCACAAGAAAGAGACAACAGGAAAATCCTGTGAGAGGTTCGCTCACGTGAGATGTTTTCTTCGTTATGCAAAAGTGCTTTTTTCTAAAATGTTTTTAATGTTTATTTATTTTTGAGAGAGAGTGTGTGGGAGCAGGGGAGGGGCAGAGAGAGGGAAACACAGACTCCAAAGCAGGCTCCAGGCTCTGAGCTGTGAGCACAGAACCTGATGCGGAGTCAGACCCTCAACTGACTGAGCCACCCAGGAGCCCCAAAAGTGTTTTCTTCTAATAACTTGAGGATTGCACATTTTCATTCACTTTTTTAAAATGTTTATTTATTTTTGAGAGTAAGATAGACAGAATCCATCCAGACAGAATCCATTGGGAGACATGCTATCCAAAGCAGGCTGCAGGTTCCAGGCTCCGAGCTGTCAGCACAGAGCCCGACAGCGTCACAGGGCTCAAACTCACCAACCCTGAGATCATGACCTGAGCCGAAATTAGACAATTAACCAACTGAGCCACCCAGGCACCCCTTCATTCACTCTTAGAATGGTGGTAGTGTTTATTATTTGTTGCACCCTCTGCCTGATTCTGTATGATTCTCAAGTTCATTCAGGGGGTGCCTGGGAGGCTCAGTCGGTTATGCATCCAACGCTTGGTTTCCACTCAAGTCAGGATCTCTAGGGTTCGTGATCTCTGCACTGAGAGTGCAGAGCCTGCTCAGGATTCTTTCTTCCACTCTCTCTGCCCCTCCTGCTCTCTCTCTCTCTCTCTCTCTCTCTCTCGCTCTCAAAATAAATAAAAACAGAAAGTACATATAATACTGAACACTTAATGTGGTTAAAAGCATTGCACTAAAAATTGCAGAAGATTTAAAGAAAACTGACATTAACGTTTTATGGATAAAGTCAGATAAATATAGTTCAAAGTGAGTAAGTGACTCATAAAGGGTTCTGTCTAGAAGATACGAGTTCTTTGATGAAGGAGAGGACCGTTTTCCTGGCCTTTGTAGTCTCAGTCTTTAAGCTCCAATACAACAAACCGCTTGTAGTCTGCAGTTCGTGTATGTCCTGTTGTCTGTTCCTTCTGCGCCTTGCTTTCCATTGCGCCCTCTGGTTTCCCTCTGGTTTCCCTCCTTGTCTGTGGCGAACTGCCTTAAGACTCAAGCACTTACCTCTCCTCCAGGAAGGCTTCCTAACCTTTTCAGGGGGAGGGGCCGGGGGTGTCGCTTCAGCAGCTTTTCCCTGGGCTCAAACTTCCTCAGACTCCGTCTCACTCTCTCAATCTCTCTCTCTCTCTCTCTCTCTCTCTCTCTCTCTCTCCCCCCCAGGTCATATTTAAAGTATCTTTCTGTTTGATCTCTCTGTTAGATTGTAAAGCTCCCTGAGGGCAGGCAGTCATTGTAACTTCCAGCTTTGGTTTTGTTTTTTTGTCCCTGTGCCCACACATTGGTGCTTAAAATGGTGACAATCCTGAATAAATGTTTATTGAGGAAATTAATGAGTTGAGGTGTAGAGGAAGTAGGTATGCCCAAAGGCAGCAAGGAAGAAATGATGAGAGCCTTTGCAAAAGGAAAGAGCATTTAATCTAGTT
Source organism: Cryptoprocta ferox (assembly GCA_028646485.1). Taxonomy (NCBI): domain Eukaryota; kingdom Metazoa; phylum Chordata; class Mammalia; order Carnivora; family Eupleridae; genus Cryptoprocta; species Cryptoprocta ferox. Next base: position 42,006,065 of record CM053578.1, read on the forward strand.
TGGTGGAATCTTTGGTCTACACGGGCACAGAAGGGGAAATAGGAAAAATGAGAATTGGGGATACATTGTGGAGAAATTTCATTCGATTCCTGGATGAGAGGTTTGCATTTCAGTAGGTAGGCAACAGGAAGCTCTGGAAGGTTTTTAAGTGAGAGATTTATGTGGTCAGAGACCTGCTTTAAGAAGATATAGCTAATAGAACTGGAAAGGGGGAGACCAGCTGGGGAGTGATTGCAATGGTCTATCATTTTCTGGTCCCTCAAACTGTCAATCCTTCTTGTAGGGTTTGGTGATATGCTTCCTTGCCTTTTTTATAGATGGGTTATTTGTATTGATTGCTCAATACTGCGCGTTCATTTTGTAATATTACAAAATGTCAGTGTGTTTAAAGGCATTCATTTAATGTCAAAGATATAAAAAGGGACAATACATTGGAATCGAGTGGGTTTTTTTCCCCCTCAGTCTGAACATATTCTTTCTACAGTCTCTCTTCTCCTTATGTGGCCTCCCTCCCCCCCACCCCCCACCACTTTACAATTAGTTCCACTCAGGCTGTGCTTTTAGCTTAGCAGGTATTTCATTTTCAAGAGAAGTAATGCCTGAAGATAAGAAAAGTTCCTCCCTGGAGTATGTTTGAGCAAGCAAAATAAGCAAAGTGAATTTGGGTTTATATACTGAATAAAAATATAGACGCACGTTTTCTTCATTTAAAGTATATTAAAGTTTCCTAAACAGGATTTTTAATTCATTTAAAACGGCATTAGGTTAGGTGGGCTGTTGGTGCTTTGAATTAATGTGCAAGCTGTTAATCTCCATAGACCTGGATTTAAAATTAGACAAAGCAATAATTAGTTTGGCACCATCATTTCACTACCCAGAGGGTAATAATGTAGGTCATAAAATACTACAGCCTGGCACAAGTTTTTCTGTACAAAACAAGGATCTACTATTAGGTGGTGTGAAAAAAAAAGATTGTCACTGGAAAGTACAATGGCTTAGCTTTTGATGTATGTCCCACTATTCCTAAAGAGACCTAAATTCAGAAATTCTTATCAGGTTTTCGTGTTTAAGGTGAGTCTTTTCCTTCTAAGTGCTACAAAGAAATCTTCATAGCTTCTCCTCTCAGTAGCTGGCGGGATTTTTTTTTTCCCTGTAATATTTTTCTGTACAGCATTTGTGTATTGAGTTACAGAATTAAGATTTTTAATTTGCACTATGTTTTTATTTTGCCGTAGTTATTTTCCCCACCAGTTTGCCAGTGTGTTAAATTATAAAATTGGCATACCGTAAACATTTTTTAAAATATAAAAGTGTTGCATTCAGGGAAGTGCTTACCATACATAACTTGATTTGTTTTCATGGCAAATGACTACTGGCAATATCAATAATTCAAGAATAGAAACAATGAAAATACAGAGGAATTGCATTTGGATACTTCTTCCTGTCAATCATCTTTGCCAGATTCCTATTTGAACACACTGAAAATGAGGAAGACATCAGATCTACCCTTAAGTATGAGTAATAGTTTTCTATTTCCTTACACCATTCACCCCAACTGAGCTTTTAAAGCACAGGTACCTTGGGTGTCTCTGTGTAGCTTAATATTTCAAGCTATGGAAATAATATTTTAATATTGCATTGAAAATATATTTCATGCAATATACATGTACAGACTTTCTATTTTACATAAAGCAATATTCAGGCACCTGTGTGTATCTATAGAGAGTATTCAATGTATCAGATGAGTACATTCACAAATCATTTAAGTTGAGATTTTCAAGTGATGTGAGCTACTGATACAAACTTGCTAATGATAATTATAGAACTGATGCTGATTTAGTCATTTCAAAAAAGCCACGGAGGCATAATTAGTGTCTGAATGGCCTCAATATTGCATTATTAGGAGGCTAGGGTGAAACTTGAAATGAGAACATCAAGGCTGATAACAGAAAAGAAAACATGAAATACATACATAATTCATTCTGAGATATTATAAAGGTTTATAACCAGAAACAATAATTTGCAGAAAGCATCTCATGTACTGGAGCCAACTGCAATCATTTGGTCAACCTGTTAAAGATCAAATAGTATATTCTTAGCTATTCTCAGTGGTGTCTTTGTAATAAAGTAGCAGCAAACAGACACTGTTTGCTTCTGGTCACTTTTAAAGAATGTTCAGTTTATCAGTAGGGACTTTAATCTCAACCTTAATAGAGTACAAAAGCAGCCTTGTTCCTGTGCTTCTCTCCTTAAGGCCACAAGCCATGTGCATTTTTTAAATTCAAAAGAAGAAACATAAAATTCGTTTCCTGAGAACCCTAAATACTGTGGGTTTTTTCCCCAGATAGTAATTTTCATCCACCTTTCCTTTTTTCATACTTTTCTTCTCTTTCATGTGTGTGTTTGTGTGAGTGTGTGTGTGTGTGTGTGTGTGTGTGTGTGTGTGTGAGTTGATATATAAATGCTCCACCATACTTTACAGTCATCACCGGAGTGAAGACATACAGAATATCTATGAAGTATCCCCTGTGTTGGACGCCTGCCAGGCCAGCCATTATCAAGTGACCTGATGTGCTGGTTGACTAGAGCATTCTAACTCAAAAGCCCCCCTTTTATGGTACTCTCTCCTATTAGGGGGCAACAGATGTGAAGAATGACTCCCAAAACACATAAAATCAAGAAACAGACTGCAATCTTAGTCATTCTTTCTCATTAGCATAGGTATACAGATAATCAGACAAAGCCATCTTTAAACAGAATGTGTCTCCTATCTCAAATGCTTCCTCCCAATGTGGTGGCCATTGTTGTTGTTATCAGTTTCCAAAATCGGGTTGTACTGCCTAGGAGAAATCTGGGCTGTGGTTGACTAGTTATCATTGATAAGTATAAATATTATCTTTCATTTTCCAGTAAGGCCTGATACCCATGAAACAATCAGATTTGCAACTATCTGGGTGAAGAGAGGGTGAAGAGAACCATAAGTAAGCCAGGATGTGAGTTATGGAAGAAAAGAAAGAATGAACCCTTAGGTGGATGCCAAAGTGTTGCGTGGATCAAATGTGGTTTAGGAGCCTGGACTATATTCTGCTCAAGTATTGGAGACAATTAGCTTAATAAAAACAATCAAGTTAATTTATGCACTCTAGTCTTCCGATCCTCCCACAGTAACTGGTAAACACTGAATGTTTACTATGTCCTTGGTAAATTCAGTCATTGACTTGCAGTCCAGTAGTGAGACAGCTGGGAATACCAGAAAGCTGTTTTGGGGGTTTTATTTTAAATGCTTCCTACTCACTAACTTCAAGAAGTTACAGAGCTTTTCTATCCCATCATTTCCATACTGATGAATGGAGTAGCCAAATCCATGACTTTCAATAAGAATGCCTTTGGCTCCAAACAAAAGAAGGAACAATCAACAGCAGCTTAGGTACTAAGGAATTTATTATCCCCCATTAGAAATTTGTGATTAGGGCAGTTCTCAGTTTCTTCTCTACTATCTTGAACGTTTTGGTGACACTTCCTTCATATTATATGTGCAGCAGTTTTAGACATCACTAGAGACAAGACTACACGCCATGGAAGAAGAAGAGTGTTCTCCATGTCTCTTCATTTCTAAGGAAAACCCTTTCCCAGAAGCCATCAGGGAATTTATTCTTACCATTATTGGGTCACATTTCTGTGTTTAAACCACGATGAGCAGGGGAGTGAGACACTGGGACTGGCTGAGATCCATCATAAATCAGTACCTATGCTGAGAAAGTGGTCACCTATCGATAAGCACACAAATTAATTTGAAGTCCTCTCGTCAAGAAAGAAGGAGCAGAGTTGTGACAGCAGAGTTTATAAAATGGTTGTATAGGGCCCCCATTCTGTGTAATGCCGCAAATCCCATTTTTACCTCAGTTGCTGTGAATGGTGCCCCCCAGGGTTGTTGCACGACAGAACTAAAGTGTTTGCCCATTACAACCTTTATATGAACAACAAATAGACTCTATTTTACTTGTCGTATGTTCTGGCCTAGCTGTATGAGTAGGAATCAGTTTCTTATGATCTAATTTTTATCCTTATTTTTAGAACCTACTTTTCCTAAGTTTCAAAGGCTCGTAGCACAGGTATGAGGCCATCATTTCAGAAATGAGCAGGAGCCTGGGAGGTGGAAACTACTATTCTGAACATTAATTAAAACATTTAAATGCTTTCCAACTTAAGCAGATAATAGAGATGGTGATTGGTTAAATATAACAGTAAAATTAATGAAATATCAACTATCTTTAAAAATTTAAACTAATAGAACACATGATAGACCCTCAATAAATATTTGTTGAATGATCAAATGAATGGAGGTAAGTCCACCAAGATGAGAAACAGCAAAAGAGGTAAAATGAAGATGCTCTCTGAGAGTCCAACTAGCTATCCTTAGCACCTGGAGAGAAGAGGGAATTAAAAATTGCACCAGAAATGATTTGGGATAGACACTGTTGCGTCAGAAAAGAAGTAAAGCATTGGGCCATTAAAAGTTCTGTTGTGGAATCCGGAGATTTTATTTTATTTTTTTATTTTAATTGTAATTTTTAAAATTTTTTTTTTTTTTTTGGAATCTGGAGACTTTAAAGAAAGACTTAACTTTTACCTGTGATGACAAAGTACAGATCGTGAACTCAAACTTGCAAAATGTCATCTCATTGTATTGACAAACAGATGAATAAGGACAGCTTTCACTTGAAACAATTTTCTATGGAATCATTATCAGTGTTTACCTTCCAGGAGGAGGGTGGGGGGAGGGGGAGGGGAGGAAAACTTGGTGGGAGGGGAAGCCATAGTATAAATATTGAATCATTTAAAATGTGTTGGAGGCAGGACTTCAACTTAAAGAAATACCTGCCTACAAATACCGTTTCGAAAATAAAAAATATTCTTTTAATTATTATAAATATACCTTTTAAAGCTAAACAATTGAGCATCATGCTCCTGCCAGACACCATCATGAAGGCTACTTGTGCCTCTGTTGCCACAAGCAATAACAACTTTTTTCCTTCTTCCCCTTTCCATTTTTTCCTGCAATAGTCTTGAATTTTATCTACTTGTATAATTAAACATGCATTAAATCCACTTTCGGGGTACTAATATTCCATAAGATTGGTTTTGGGTCTGTGTCCTAATGGATGTAGTATTGAAGAACAACAAAATATAGACACAAACTCTGTGAAAAACTGAGATTTTCCTATAATTTCTAGGCAGTCAAAACAGTCACCTTCCTAGTTCAAGCTCAACTCAGTCTTTTCAATTTCTTCTAGTATCTCTTGGAGATGCTCTCAGTTAATTCAGGAATCTTCTTTCCTTTCTCTTTCTCTTCATGTGGGGGGGGGGTGTTCTAGGGCCTGTTTTTGACATGGAGGCTGTGGCCCATAGCCACATTCTGTCTTCACTGAGGTTTAATTCATTCTACTCAGCCTTGGTGCCTCAACCTTTATCTTGGATATATGTGCAGTAGGTATCTATGGTCCTTTTGTGTGGTCTTCAGCTTGTGTGAACCAAGTTATATCCGGTCAGGTGTCATGTCATTACATGTACATGTGTCCCCTTATCCACTGAAATTCTCTCACCTCTTTTGCATCTCTCTCAGAGGCTCCCTGATATTTTGGATATTTTCCCACACCAATTTGGCGCCTTCCCTCTGAGAGTCAGTCCTTAGACCTATCCTTACTCACTCATTGCTCCTAATGCACAGGCATGTGTGCAAACAGAGGGTGGGAAGGGAGCAGAGGAAGCCCATACCTATAACTAAGCCCTATCCTTTTATGCCCCCTTTATTCCCGAAGCCTTTCCTTTTCACCACTGTCCTCTTCCATCTCTTCTCCTTCCTTCGGTCCAGATGGAATTTAAAATTTTTCTCTGTATTGGAAAAACAGTCTTTTATTTTATCTTGTATCCTTTTCAACTCAATGATTTTTGGTATAAACTTTCTTCTTATTATTGGTAAGAAGAAGCTTTTTATTTGTAATTTTCAGAAATGTACTCTCTCGAGACCCTCTGTCTTTCCTGTTTTTCAAGATTATTTGTCTCTATGACTGGAACTCAAAGCAGACTCTTTTCTGCCTTCACTCTATCTTCCCTCCTCTGGAAGATGGTGAATGGTGCCATAAGGGTAATAGACATAACCGCGGAGGACACCCAGGGGAAGAAACATCAGGTTGGAGAAACATCTCAAAACATGATCCTATTCACCCAGCCTATTTACATGCTAGAGTGGAAGAAACGGCCAGAGAGAAACATCTCCAACCTCTCAGAAAATAGCTAATTATTAATTGTTCTCACACAGTTTGCCAACATAGCATTTAGAACCAATTGTTGGATGATTTTTCAGTTACCGAGCAGCACTGAACATAAGAACAGACATCTCCATTATGTTTTCCCCCCATTTTTTATGTGGGCATTTGTATCTCCAACATTCTCAAAGTAATCTCTGTGGATGAGCAAATATGAATTTGTTACGGGACATCCATTGAGTTAGGCTTTTTACCTAACTTAGTTCCTGTAATTTGGGGAAGAAGTTATTCTCATCTCTATTTTCAGGTAAGAAGACTGAGTCTCAAAAAGGATAAATAATTTGCACCAAGGGCAGAAATCTAGTGAATGACGAAACTATATGGAACATATTATTCCCACTTCAATTTTGTTCCCAAGTCTTTGCGCTTTTTATTACATCTTGCTCTTATCCCTCTCACTTTCAGTGCTGTTTTATGCCCTTGTGCCTTGCTGAACTTCACTCTAGTATGTACATACCCAGAATCAGTGTCATGACTGCTAGGAAATTGCTCAATACTTTTCAGACTTGTTCAGGCAAAATTTCCCATCCTAATTAGATTTGAAGTTCCTCGTGCTGTAAAACAGAGCTGAAACACTGTACAGCAGAGCTCTTCTTCTTTACTGTTCAGTTAAACTGCTAGATCTTGGCTACCCTTTTTTTTCAAATGTCAACCCCTTATTAAATTGATGGAGGCAAGGGGACAAGTTGGACCAAATGTGTTTCTATTTTTCATGTTAATTTTCCTTCATATGTTTAAGAAATGTTCATGATTCAAAATATGTGAATTTTTCAATAATTCAGTTTTCACTCATTTCTTTGGCCAAACTAAAAATGATAAACATTTTTATGGGTGACTCAGTCGGTTAAGCCTCCGACTTCGGCTCAGGTCTTGTCCTCATGGTCTGTGAGTTCAATCCCCGCGTCGGGCTCTGTGCTGACAGCTCAGAAACAGGAGCCTGCTTCAGATTTGGTGTCTCCTTCTCTCTCTGCCCCTCCCTGCCTCATGCTCTGTCTTTCTCTGTCTCAAAACTGAATAAATCTTAAAAAATTTAAAAATGGTAAGCATTGAAAATGACTTGAACTCCTTCTACAGATATTTTTTCTATTTTCTCCTCTACTTCTCTTTTTGTTTTCTCCTGTAACTGACTTTTTCTCTTAAATCGCAGTCATCCTTTTCAGAAAATAAAGATATGCAGTGTGGAATTTATTCAGGTCTGAGGTTAAAATTGAAGCAGAATTATATATGTATATATAATGTGTTATAATACACACATACAAATTCGAAGCATGTTTCCAAGAACCTTGATAACTTTAATGTGCTTTAGAAAAGTGGACACTTCTACTTCTCTACCAAAACAAATGTGGAAAGCTAGAACTAAATCTCTACCTATTGATAAATCATGAGGCTGGAAGGGGTATTTAATATTCTTGAAGGCAACAGTGCTCAAAGTGTGGTCTCAACCCCCTATGCTAGATCTATCTAGGAGAGGTTATTGGACCTATTCCAGACCAATTGAATCAGAATCTTTTGGAGGAGAATCATGGAATCTACTTTTAACGTGCCCTTGTGTTGATTCTTCAACATACTTAAATTTGAGGACTTCTTCCTGTAGCAGAGCTCTAGATGACTCCCACCCTCAAGTGAGAATCACACTTATAAAATTCCAAGGAGCTTGAATCCATTTATACTTGGCTATCTATCCTTCCTTCATTTCCTTCCTCTTTCCTTCCTCCCACTTCCCCTCCTTTCTTTTCTTCTCTTCCATATACATTGGTAGATAGATATGTAGATGACAGAGAGGGAAAGAATATCCATTATCTGTTATCAGATAACACAAATATGGTCACTCCTTCCTGAAATGTAATGATACATCTTGCCCCACTTTAAGTAGAAAAGGATCTTCCACATTCTTATACTCAGCAATCCCTTGGTACAGCTAAGACTTTGCTTCTTTATGGGGTTCTTTCTTGTCTCAGTGGTTCTTCACTTAATCTCCTCTCAAGATCTTTTTGTCCTTCAGTTGATAAATACCAACATTGCTGCACAGAGGTATAAAATGCATGCGACCATTATGAAGAGACATATTGGTCCCAATGTTATATCTTTTATCAGGGCATATTTATAACAGGCTTTAAAACTACATTTTCTTGTCATTTGTACCCAAGTCTATTTATCTGCCTTCATACTCAGCTAAACATGGATTCCATGGCGGGTGAAGATGAAGATTACCTATGTGATGACCTTCAATCTTCTGAGTGGTAGCCCTGCTCATTCTCACACACACGTGCACACACAATTTGGTCTAAATATCAGTAACTCTTCAGAGAAACAGCTTAGACACTATTTGCCCCATGAAATTTTCCCAAATCACCAAATCTAAAGATGTTTTGCCTTTTATGTTTTGTGCTCTGCATATTGCCACTACATAACACCCTATGTTAGTATTTTCTCTAGTCTCTATCTTACCCCACACTTCAAACATTTTAAGGACTGAAATTATTTTTTATAATGTCATCAGAGGCCCAAAGAATTCCTAATTCACAGTAGGCACTCATTGAAATCTCTTGGATAAATGATTAAAAATACAATTATTTAAAATAAAGGCAAGTTTGCATTGGTATAATTATAGCTATTACTCTGACGATACGAAATTATTTTTGAACACAATAGGTGTTCAATAAATATCTGTTGAATAAATATTAAGCCAATAAACACATTGTTCAGAAATGTAGCTAAATTCATTTTACCATGGGAGTCATCACATTCTATGAAACACACTAATCCTATTAAATGCATGCATGTACACACATTCACACCTGTATATTTTCTTATAATATTTAATGTGAAATATCTTACATTTAATTTCCTTCTTTTTAAACTGAGAAAAGAGAAAATGTATTATATATAAGCAGCTGATAGTAAATACCATGCATGTAGGATGATACCATTGCAGTGTAGAATCTGATCTCTAATGAGTGTGCATGTGTGTGTGTGCGTGTGTTTGTGTACACATACCTATGTCTAAGTAACTTTAAAAAACATGTTTTTGCATGCATATGTATCTGTGAATGTACATATACATATGTTCATGTATATGTGTATATGTGTGTATCCATATAGTTTTCCAAACTATGTATTTTCTATGTATAAATAGAGAAAGGAGAGAAAAGGAGCTGTGTACTTTTCAAGAACTACAGGAAATTTAAGCAAATTGACATTTCTTTGTATTATCAAAATGATATTTTTCTTTAGAATTACTATAGAATTGGCCATAAGAATTAATGTTATAGAGTAGTTATTAACAGATTTATATTGTCAAATTTTGTCTCTCTTTTCCTTTCCTTTTAGTTTCTTCGGCTGTTTTACTTCTTTCCCCTCACTTGCTTCCCTTGCTCTTTAAACAATTCTTCACCTCAAATATATACACAAAAAGCATATTGAGAAGGAACAATGATTAAATCCTGTGTTTTGGTGAGGTTCCATATAAACAGTTCTAGTCAAAGGATGCCTGCTAGAATTCAGAAGGGAGTTTGTGTTTACCATATCTTCCTTATCATTATATTCTCAGGCAGAGGAGTCAATAGAGGTACCGTATCTACATCTACAGAAAACACAATCCTGCCCCAACTCTTGAAGCTTCTTGCTGGGCTAAGCCACATGCTATCCAAGATTTGATTGGTCACAAGTAAACAAAGGCGCGAAGGTTTCTGACATTGGAAAATGCATTTGAAAATTTCCATCCAATACTCAGTCTGTCCATGGCAGACACCCGTCTTTGAACTAAGGCCCGGGTGCCAGGATTTTATTCTCTAGGACTGCACCTTAATTCTTCTTTGTAACCTATGAAGGGAAATGAGTCAAGGTCTTGAACTAATAACAACAGTCACTGCTGTGTGTTCTACTCTGTGCCAACTAATGGGATCTCACCTAACGGAATAGATGCAGAAGTATGATTTGGTGCTTCTGACACAAGGGGATCTGCTCATTGTAGGAAAAGAAAAGCTGCTTGCTTAATTTTGCAGGTTATCACTCTAAACCTTGATATGCTTGGCATCTGTGTCCTCCTGAAATTGTCTTATTACCTTGTGAATGGGCACCATGCCATGCTAGCAGATGGGCATAAAGAATGCCAGAAACCTGGGCTGTGTATCATTTTTGAGTATTAGTGTCCAGAAATCTATGACATTTTAAATGCAGCTTTTGAGCTTGAAACACACTTGGAGAGAACATTAGCACACTCAGGGGCTTGTCAGATAATAGACAGTACTCTAATATGCCGAAGGTGGGGATGTTATGGGAAGGGCAGATACAGATCCTGTACCTCTCTCTCTTGATCTTTCTAACACCATCAGGATGTCGTATTTAATTACTGGAAATTTGTTCTAAGAAACACCTAGGGCCATGTCTCAGGTGGCAAGACACAGGAGAAACACCATGGGCTTTGTTGACCACAGACAATTTACTTAACCTCTCTAAGCCTAAGTTTTATCATTTAGAAGATGTGAATTCAGATAACAAATTATAGAGTGTTAGGTATTTGTATATGTACCTCACAGAGGCCTTGTGCAAATGAAATGCGGCAGTGCTTAAGTGCACAGTACCGTTCAAATATTAGTTATGAGGGCTTTTTTTCTTCGACCTGTCAGTAGCCTGGCTAACTTTCTTATTGCTGATTGCTGTTCTGAGGAAGAGAATGTCATGATTACATTTGGTCATCAGAGGTTCTTGCCACTGAGTTGCTGACGAAAGGTTAATCATGAGCTCTATTTTGAGAAAAACAGTTTTTCCTGGAATGGAAAGGGCTAGATCTTCATGAAATCTTCACTGGGCAGACTAGCAGCAGGGCAAGTTATAGACCACATGTATGCTGCTCAAGATAAGAGGAGACTTGAGATATGTTCTGGTGGTTTTTAGGCATTATAAGCAGCTGATCTAGCCCCCGTGGGTCCCAAAGTGAAATTCTGGGTGTAAATTATTGAGAGCAGCTTCCAATGAGAGTCATTGCCAGTTGACCATATATTTGCCCAACCCTTTGCTTCATATTGGTTTCAGCCTTTTGTACCCAGATTTCTGACGTTGTTCCATTTGACTTACAGTTCTTGTATTTAATAGAATTTACTTAGTATATTAACATAGATGAGAATGGTATCATTACACAACATGGATCATAGATCTTATGTGATAGAAAGAAAAAAATTACTACCTCTACCAAGCTCTACGATCTGAGGTTGAGAGAATTTGGCACTAGCTTCCCAACCAGCCCTTTTGCAGAAAGTGCTTTGGTGATTGATTTTTGTAGACTGAATTCTTCTTCTTTTCTTCTCCCAGTGAGCCAGTTTTGTGCTTGTTGAGTGAGGAGGAGGAGATGAACAGTGAAGGGCCTCCCCCACAAACCTCTGTGAGTACAATATAATATGAAAAAGTGATTTCTCATTAGTGGAATTCATCTCAATGTGAAGTTCATATATGACCAATGACACTGAGAAATTGGCACATACTTAAGAAAAAACAAAACTCTTAACATCAAGATCTTATATAGTTGTTTTTTCTAGGTTTTTTTTCATTTTTTATTATATATACCAATTTAAACATTTTTTAAAAAGTTTATTAATTTATTTTGAGTAAAAAAAAAAAGAGAGAGAGAGAGTGGGAAGAAGGGGCAGAGAGAGAGAGGGCGAGAGAGAGAATCCCAAGAAGGCTCTGCACTGACAGATGCAGGGCTTGAACTCGTGAACTACGAGATCATGACTGAACTGAAACCAAGAGTTGGACGCCTAACTAACTGAGCCACCCAGGTGCCCCTATATACCAGTTTAAATTTATGGTGTTGTACTTTCAGCTTTATGAAGTTCTCATATCTGAGAAGACACAGTAGGGAAAAAGAAATCCATATTTTAAGTTCACCTCTATTTAATATGAGTACATTTTCAGCTGATAAACTACCAATGGCTAATCTGAGACCAGGGAATCCAAATGGTGATTATGTTCAAATGAAATTATTTCTTAAATTCATTATCTTCCTTTAAAAATTTTCCAACAATATTTTTAGAAAAATATATTCACTGGGGTAATAGGTTGGACTTCATATTGAAACAATACAGCTCTCCTTTCAGTGAACTAATTAGATTGGAGAATAAAAATGATATTAATTATTGAATTAGTGTTAACTTCTTAAGTTTAGGAAAAATTTAAATATGCCTAAAGTAAAACAGCACTGATTAATATTTCAGAAGTATTATTATGACAGGAATAAAAATAAATGAGATTAAAACTATACAAGTAGAGGATAGTTTCTATGCCACTGACATCACGTATCAATTTACTGTCTGATTTGACACATTAATTGTCTTTTTACCACTGAGAGTTCCCTCAGGAAAGCATAACAACAATAACAAAAATAATAAAAAATTTAAATATGCCCAAATCATCCATACAGTCTGAGCGATCAGCTTTTTATGTGTCAGACTACTCATGAAATGCTAGAAAACTCTGCAAATCTGGGGAAAGGAAAGCGTTTGTTTCTTTCTCTAAGCCTCTTGCCATCCCATTTAGCTGTTTTGACATTATCTACATATTGACATACCCATTACCAATATCTTTCTGTTGTAATAACAAATTCTTGCTATTTTAATGTCTCTCTATTGGGGGGGTCAGTGTAAATGATTAGAATAGCCTAGGTATAAGTAGACTTAGTACTATAATTTCATTGTAAATATTGAATTTCCGTATAGACAATAAGGCTGTGTTGGCTCTCCTTTTCCAGGAAGTAAACTTGTCCATAGATCCTTATCTAGTAATTTCTTGTGATTCTGAAATGAAACATCTTTTTTGGACAGTCTTTTTTTTAAAATTAGTATAATACAATAAATAGTACTCCCTCACTATGTACAGGCAGGTTGAAATGAAAGTATTAGTGGCTGATATTTGCAGAGTGTTTTAGGATTTACAAAGCCTTTTCATCTACCGTATTTTATTGAAAAAAAGAACTTGAGACTCAAGGGAGTTAACTGATTTGTCTAAGATCCCATAGTGTGGTGGGCGGTACAGTGTAGATATAGCATCCTCTGACCCTAAACCTCAGGCCTTTTCCAGTACTAAACCATTTTCTCCACAGAGTGCTCAAGAGTAAGGGTGTTTGGGTTGCGCACTGCGTGTTGTATGGACACAAATTTGACAATAAATTACATTAATAAAAAATAAATAAATAAACCATTAAAAAAAAGAGTAAAGGTGTTTGGGTCAGATGACCTGGGTTTGAATTCTGACACTTGGATTAACCTTGGGCATGACATTCAACATCTTAGCCCCTGTAAACTGGGGAATTCTTTGTTACACTTTACAGATGTATGAAGAGGAAACAAAATAACACATTACTATATTGCTTCTAGCATGGTGCCTGGCATATTGAAATCAATACATAAATATTGGTCATGGTTAACATGTAAAATCAGGTGCTTACCAATGTTTACTAACCATTGCATGCATATTTGTATTTTGGCTTCCCTCAAGGATTGTCTTTCAAGTTTCTCAAGAGAAATAACTTTCAATTCATTTATATTCTCTGTAGATGCTAGAATAATGCTCTTGTAATGAAAGGGGCAGTGAATGATGCTAGATAAAGCTTTTGGAATGGATGTTGAAATGAATGAAAACAAAATGTTTCAATATGGCACTTAATTAAACTATTGGAAGTAATTGGAACCCATTCTAAGCATCTATTCTAGAGAATATGAATAACTAAAAATCTGAATTTTTGTCACTTGTAGTCCAATTGGTAGTTGCGCCTTCTGAATTATGATGCCAAAACTTTAATTTAGTTTATTTACTGATAGAGAAACTCTCTGCCTTCACATGTAATCATTTTAATTTTTGCATATCTAGGTTTTTCATCTTTTGTCAGTTCTGTCAGACAAATATTCTTATGCACCACTGAAACCACAATATTTAATATCTAACTTAGTTTAGCAAACAGTCAGATCTGATTGTTTGTAGGTCTTTCACATTTTGTGACATATTTCGTCATCGGCATGTAATCAAACACAGGCATAAAAATCTTTGACTCACTTTTTTAAAAAAGACTTTTTGTCATATAAGATAAGCAGTGACAAAACCTAACTCTAAAGATGTGAAGCTGTTCCATGTAGAAGCAGAAGAGAAAAACAATATACAATGTATATGTAGCAAATAGGACAGAGTGTACAAAGTGGGAAATTCACTTCGGTTAAATTTCAAATTAATAAATGTATATCATTTCTGGGGCAGCCATAGCATTTGTCTTCCTTTTCTATTGCTAAATATGAGAATAAAAGCTTTATCTCTTAAGAGGTCATTGACATCACTGCCTCTCCTCTCCATGAGGCTGTGTGGTCTTGCTGGAGGGAGGGCTGTGATGTCATAGGGAATAATGATGTCAGCTGAGGTAGAAAGGGCAGGGGCATCTCACTCTGAAGCAACCAAGAGTTTGTTTTCAGGCAAATGTTCTTGGCAACAACAACAGAAAGAGTGTGATAACAAATGACTATATATGCTCTTTTCAGACTTCTTCACACTGCTTTAAAAATGGTTTTGGCAAGAAGAAAAAACATTGAGATTAATACAAATATATTAATTAAAATAGAATGAAAAATACTTTAAAAGGCCAGGTCTTTATAACTTATAAGAATGACTCTTTAACTCTTAAAGATAGAGAACAAACTGAAGGTTGATGGAGGGAAGTGGGTGGGGGATGGGGCAGATGGGTGAAGGACATTGAGGAGGGCCCTTGTTGTGATGAGCACTGGGTGTTGTGTGTTAAGTGATGAATCACTGAATTCTACTTCTGAAACCAATATTGCACTGTATGTTAAATAACCAAATTTAAATAAAAATTTGAAAAGAAAAAAAAAAGAATGACTCTCTAAGAGGCTACTCTCCTGGTGGCCTCTAGAATCACTAGGAACCATTCTAAAATCTATTGTCTTTCAAAGTATCAAAATCATTAGACAGCTGAAGAAACCAATGTGAGCAAGACCCATCAGACTGGGATAGCTCCAGAGTCTTCAGAGCCTTGAAGTCCAGGCCGGGCTAGTTACTAGGCTCTTGTCAATGGGAAAGTTGGTTGTGAAGCATCCTCCCAGTTAAGGAGGATACAGCGCTTTCTTCTTCATTCCTAAAGGCAGGAAGCTCTGGGGCTTCAAACCAGGTTCATTTACCTCAGCTAGATTTCTAAGTGTTGATCTTTTGCTTGTCTTCTGACCAAAACAACTCCTAATTTACCACACCTTGACGAAAATTCTGGATGTGCTCAGTTCCTCAAGCTCCACAGATGACAACTTCTTGCACATGCTAACACACATATAGGTAGGCACATATATGTGTATATGCAAAGATCTACTATTTTAGTTCATTTATATAATCTACTGAATACATGTGAAGTACCAGATGCTAGGGTGACTGCAAAAGAATATGAGACAAGTCTTGCCTTCAATGAGCTTACATAGAATCAAAGACAGGATTGGAGATTTGAGAAAGTAGGACCATCTAGCCCTACCGTGTCATAGATGAGGAGACTGATACTCAAAAAGGTTGAGTAACTATGCCACACAAATTAGTAGCCGATGCAGGCCCCAGTCTCCAATAATTGTAACGGTGATACCTTCAGCGACTCAGGTTATGCCCACCAACGCAAGTGCTGTAATTCTAACTGGGTCCTAACCCACTGCTAAGTAGTTTGCATGCATTGTCTCATTTAATGCCCCAGCAGGGTCAGGACTGCCACTGTCACCATTTTATGGGTCACATTGCTAGTAATGGCAGAGTCAGTGTTTGAATTCAGTGTTGTTTGATCTGGTATCACGTGCTCTCAACCAAGAACCATTCCCTGTGGGGTGCCCTTTGCTTTCCATGCTTGTGATGAAAGCAAGTCAGTATATACTGAAATGTTGAGAATAATAAAAGCAAGTTCCAAAGCCAAAATAGAGATCATAGATGCTGTGAGTGATCAGAGAGTGCAGGCCCTCATTGTCTCTCTGTACAGAGTGCATGAGTAAAGTGGCAGAGGGGTGCTGTCGGGGAGAGGGTGTGAGGAGGCTGGCCTTACTGAAACATGTGTGTTGTGGGACAGCTAGACTGCAGGGATTAACTTGGGCTTTTGGCCCTCTTGGGATGACTAACCACTTTTTATAGTTATTGTTACTAGTGCAGATTTGCCGCCTTTTAAAAATTAAGGCACACATCTCTCTACCTGGTGTTCTAACTGTTCTTGATCTACATATTCATTTGCTAACTCACAGAAGCAAGATGCAAGGAAGGGTTATTCCAGAACGTAATGTATTGTATTGCATTGCATTATGTGACTGTGAATAATGGCGTCTTTTGTTTTTCATCCTAAAAATAACAAATCAGCACATGGTCTCTCTCCTAGGCTCTGCCTTCACAGACTGTTTTTGGTAGTTGCTTTTGAGAATTAGATGATTATGAATTGATCAATGGAAGGAAATTTTAAAAAAGGCAAGTGTGATGTTTAGATGACGTTGGAGGAGGGGAAGAAAAGGGAAGTAATTGTATGAGATAATGAAGCATATTTCCATTCACCTTAGGTATTTTAGGCCTGTTTAACTGACCTACTCTACTGCTGAGGAAACACGGACAGTAGCGGAGGCATAAATTTTACATAGTCGCGCTCTGCTTGTGTTAAAACAAGGTGAAACAAAACACAAAAAAACTTGCAGTATCTAAAAATATTGGCACATTTGCTGTAATTCATAGGGAGCCCAAATGTATAGCTCTGTAGCACTGGTTTAAAATAATACCTTAAGTAGGGAAGGCTCCCTTGTCTCTTCTTAAGCTAACTGACTAGTTGAATACTAGTATGGCCAATAAAATCACAACACCGGGAAAACAATTTTCAGAAGTGTATGCTACTTTTCTATCAACTGTCGGACATGGTGAGTTTTAATGACTTTCTCTGTCACCCTGACGGGCATTTCTGTGTGTTTCAGCAAGTCAACTACTTCCGGCGTGTCCTGTTGGGCCCATTATCGTTCACCTGAAGACAATGTAAACTCAAGGGAAGGTAGAATGAGTTAGCTCATGAATTCCCTCTGAGAGTCAAAATAGGAAGGCTCGGAGTTGTTTTTAATAGAGAAGCTAATTTTGCCATGGACCACTTGACCATCCAATGTAATGGTCATATGTAATATGGTCCTGGTTTCAGTATTAAATTGAATACTTAGAGGTGCATATATGACAGGAAGCTCGTTCAATTAATTTCTATGCTTTTCTTTTTGTCTTGGAAGGCATTTTCTTTTTTCACAGACGCAGCTCTTGTTAAGTGGGGGAAGGGTATTTGATGCTTTTCACTGTCAGGATGTTCAAATGATGAAAATATCATCTTTGATATGCTCCACTGAAAATGTCTTGTATGTGGAGTAGATGCGTATCCCTCGAGAAGGTTGTCCTGTATTATAGAGCAGGTAAACAGGCAGGGACAGAGACACTTCACTGAAAATCTCCTGCAGCCCCACATTAATATGCTTAGACTTGAATCTGATGCTTCCCAAACGGAATAGATGGTGCCCCTCGCTTAGATTCCGCTACTGACAGGCCGCGAGCTAAAGGGTGATTCTTGCTAGACTCTGCAGTTTTCTGGCTTTCCTTGTTTGACAGAATCCAATTCTCTTGACCTTCAGGACATGGAGCAGAACTCATAGCTTCCACCTGGCCTACCCAAGTAAGTAAAGTTATGCTCCTAGAATACCGCTGCCATGGTTAGTTTAATTTTAATTTATTGCAGAGATGGTTTTATGCATATGACTTTATAACTGTGCACGCACCCTGAGACCTCTGAAGGTCAAATAAATAATAAATGCTCATTAAGAGCTTGGTGGTTTTGCTGAAACTGGCCAACAAAGGTGTCATTGGTGATACTTTCATGTGGACAAATAGCATCTAAGTCAAGTAGGACCCAGTGCTAAGCTATTACAGTATTTGGCTTTGCTGCCATAGGAAATTGTACCGCAGCAATGCCTATTCAGTCATTGAAATAGTTGGGCAGTTTAAAACTGGGCATTACTTGCCATTTAATCTATCTTCCCTTGAAACTATTAGATATTTTCTGGATATTCTTCTTTGCTGTGCGTGTGTATGGTGTGTGTGTGTGTATGCGTGCGTGTGTTTGTATGTCTATGCTGGGGAATGGGAGTGGAGGTGTAAAGTGGGGAGGGAAAGGATATGAAATTTCACACTTCTTAACTTTAGAGGTGGCATGAATTTTTACCTGAGTTTTACCTGTGCGTGAGGTGCAGAACCGGCTGTCAAGGTGACCCCAGGCTGCAGCTACACAATTCCTGCCGTGGAGACCCTGGCACCCAGATGTTGTGTGTTCAGAGCCCTTCAGAGCAGACCTGTGGTCCCATTTCTGCCTGCTTTCTCTTTCTCCATGTCCCGCAGGTTACTGTGGGCTCATTTCCCTGTCCTGGGGACCCAGATGTGGAGCCAGGAGAATGTGCTCAGTGTGCCCAGCCCCTCCTTCCTGAAAAATATGCTGAATCATTGCACATTTGAACACGATAAAATTTAATAACCTGAAAGAAAAAGAAAATAACAAGAAATCTGAAAATCTTGGCTGATAGCGCTCATGTAATCTTATCAAGCAATATAACCTATTAATGTGGTAGGAAACGCTGCTTTATAAACTTCAGTGTTATCCTAGTTTCCAAGCACGCTCTTTCCCATTCAATCATTAGATATATTTCTGACCTAATTGTACACATACATCCTAATCCTTATCCTAAACATATTTATAACAAAGAAAGGAAATCTAAAATTGGAGTCAATTCTATTGGATCATTGTCTTAAAAGCAACCATAACTTCTCTGGGATCTCAGTTTTCCTAAATAAAAACAAAAGAAGAAAAAAACAGAGAAACAGATTCTAGTTTTTTATTTTAATAATATTGAATTATTCTTGACTGAGAAAAATAACCCTCATAGGGTATTTTATCCTGTCTAAGGATACCTTAGATGTGTCTAAGTCTTACCTTTCTGCTTTAAGAAATTTGTTCATGTCGAAAATTAAATTCAAGTGGAGTTACCCTGAAAATTGAAATCTCTCTCTCATTCCTAAATGACATCTTTCATCCTCATCTTGCTCCAGAGCCAGTTTGGATTGGGTCTGCAATGGTGGTGCAGATAAAGTATGGAAAAAGAGCGGGAAAATAACGGGGTACATTCCTAAGAACTTTCTTTGTAAGTCTTTCCAGGGAATCTGCCTGAAGATTTGATAATGGTCTTTCCCAAATTTTTGGGATTAGTTTTGACCCATCCCAAATTTCTATCTTGTTTTTTGTGTTTTAGAGTTTTTCTTGATGGTGACAATTTTTGTTTTTAGAATTTTTAAAAAGTTTTTATTTAAATTCCATTTGTTAACATACAGTCTAATATTAATTTCAGGTGTACAATACAGTGATTCAACACTTCCATACATCACCCGGTGCTCATCACAAGTGGCCTCCTTAATCCCCATCCCCTACATTTCACCCATCCCCCCACCTTCCTTCTGGTAAGATGGTGACAAATTTAATTTGTTTTTCTATGCACAAAAAGACCACCATTATCTGAATTTGAATTAGTGGCTTTTCTTATAAGTTTTACAGGCTAAACATAAATATATAAGAAGAATTATATTAGTTCATTCCATTCCACATGGCCCTATTGCCTTTAAACTAGTTGCAATAATGTGTAGAATCTATAGTAATTCGTGTATAGTTGCTAACAAGGTGATACTTTTCAGCCATATTCCAGGTGTTTTAGCTTCATGAGTTTCCTGATGTCTAGACAAGCATATCCAGGCTAAGCAAATGCAAAGTCAAAAATAAATGCAAATCACCATTCACTAACAATATTGAGAGTGCCAGGCACTCTGCCAGGTCTTTGACATGCATTATCTCATTTTTTCCTCATGGCCATTGCATGAGGGTAGTATTAATATTTACCCAGTTGACAGATCAGAAGACTGAGGCCGAAAGAGTAATAGACCCCAGGCAAGTAGAGGGGCTGAGATTTCACGCAGGTCTCTGACTACAAAGTCTGTGCTCTGAACTACAAAGCTTTCACATCTGTGAATCTCAGCATTGATAAACAGTGAAAAGGGATGGCCTGCATTAAAAGCAAAAAGCATTTTCCCCTTCTTAAAGAAAATCAGTAGTTAAGAAACTGCAGTGTAAAAGGGTAGGGGACCACATATTTCTGCCAGGCAATCCCTCTCCTGTGAATTTAGATCCAATCCACTATCAATATTTTCTGGCAATATTTCTTTCCTTTTTACTGCTACATCATTTGTAAGGTTCAGTGTTTCCAGAACTATAACACGCCAATCCTTACCATGCTTTCTCAGCACTATTTGTATTTTAAATTACTGGAACCATTGCAGCCAATCACATTAGAAGACAGACACTGTTGTTAATTCCAGGCAGTATGCGAAGGGGGTAAAAACCTGCTACCCAACCATTTCCCAGCTGTTTGTCAGACTCGTCTATTTTTTCTAACTCACACGCAAACAGAGAGACCTAGAAAAATCTGTCTTTTTCCTTTGGTATTGACCAAGTTCTAGGAAAAAAGTGTTTTCCACAACAACAAAAATACTATTGAGTGCTTGTAGTTCGATCTATAATATATTTATTTGTAGCTTCTCTGAAATGTGTCCCTTTTGTGTGGGACTTTTGACTTGATTGCTTTTTTTTTAAGCAGCACTGCTCAGTATTGCTTTAGACCCACAGACTTTAAAAATACCTTAAAATGAAGCAAGAGAGAAATTTCAAGAAAAAGAGTTGGTATTAGAAAGCCAGATGAAAATGGCAGAAATTGTCCTTTAGAAGAGCTTCGATTTATTTGGATCCCTAATTCAGCTTCGCATAGATGGATATTCTTTTAAAAAGAACCCATTCCTTTCTAAGTATTAATTTCCTCTTTTATAAAGTTGTGATAATATTCCTCTCACACTTATATCACAAGCTTCTGATTGTGAACAGGTAAGATAATTGCCAGCCCATTAAAGTTAGAAAATTCTAATTTTACTAGGAAAAATGATAAAAATTCTATGTTAAAAGGTAAAAGAAATTTGCCATATATGAGTGAAGTATTGCTCCTACAATTGAACTTTTGGGCAGACTGGGCTTTGGACAGAGAAAATATAAGCCGAATTAAGAAAAAAAAAAATTGAGATGGAAGGGTTGTCTAGGAACACATTGAACAGACATACAATCATTCCACACTTTGACAGTGAGGTAGATATTGCATATCTCAGGGAAAGTATTTTATTACTATTATTTTTGACACAAGAAGAATAGTAAAATATTTTCCTGAATTTTTTATAGCATACAGCACACTGCCTGGATTATCATGAGTACTCGATAAATCTCTGCTAATGTGACAAATCCTTTCTCTTTTAGTTATTATCTCTTTTGAGAAAAGCAATGGGATATGCATTTCCAAAGCCTATATTAGTGAGCTGTCAGCACAGAGTGACACTGGTTAAAGACATGGGTTTTGGAGCTGTGTGATGGGGGTAAAACACAAAATATTTTTGATCTTCAGTGTCCTCATCTGTAAAATGGGGCAAGGATACCCATACCATAGCATTTATGTATGAATTAATTTGGATAAAGCATTCATTTATTTATTTTTAATATATATTTTTTAAGATAGTGAGAGAACAAACAGGGAAGGGGCAGAAAGAGAGGGAGAGACAGAATCCCAAGCAGGCTCAGCGCTATCGGTGTGGAACCCAACGCGGGGCTCAAACCCATGAACTGTGAGATCATGACCCGAGCCAAAATCAAGAGGCGGACACTTAACCAACTGAGCCACCCAGGCACCCCTAGGTAGGATAGAGCATTTAAAGTGTTCAGTGCAGGGGCGTCTGAGTGGCTCAGTTGGTTAAGCGCCGATTTCGGCTCGGGTCATGATCTTGCGGTTCATGAGTTTGAGCCCTATGTGCGGCTCTGTGTTGACAGCTCAGAGCCTGGAGCCTGCTCTAGATTTTGCATCTCCCTCTCTGCCCCTCTGGTACTCTCTCTCTCTCTCTCTCTCTCAAAATGAATAAACATTAAAAAAATAAAATAAAATAAAAGTAAGTAAAGTGTTCAGTGCACTGCAGGCTCATAACCATTGCCCACTAAAGTATAGCTATTATTATCCATGGTGGTAGTGTTCACTTTCTTATGGTACTTTCTTCCTTCCTCCCTCCACACCCCTCCCCACTGGTAACCATTTGTTCCTCCCAATCTTTTTGTGGCACAATGGATTATGTGTCACGACAAAAATAAACTTATTGTTGACATTAATGGGTCTCCATTGGTAGAGATGGCATTGCTTCAGTGACACTGGTTGGAGTGGATCACTGCCTCCTAAAGAACTATCACCTGTCTCTCTGCTCATCTCCAGATAACAACCAGAGAGAGCTAGTCTTACTTCATTGTCCTTTCTTCTTTTCAAACCTAAGCAGAAATTGAAATGAAAATATGTTGTATCAGTTTCTTTGGGCTATAATAACACAGTACCACAAATTGGGTGGCTTGAAAGAATAGAAATTCATTGTTTCACAGTTTGGGAAGCTGGAAGTCCAAAATCAAGGTGTTGGTAGGGCCAAGGTCCCTCTGAAACCCAGAGGAGAGAACGAATCCCTCCTTACCTCTTTTAACTTCTGGCGTTTGCTGACAATTGTTTGTTGTTCATGTTCCTTGCCTTGGAGATTCATCACTCCATCTCTGCCTCTGTGGTCACGTGGTCATCTACTTCCTGTGTGTCTTTTTTTCTCTTTATGAGTTGGAGAGATGAGATAAGAAATACCAGAATACTTTCACTTTTTAGTGAAAGTCAGAATAATAAATCTAATGGGGTCGCCGAGTACAGGTAAGGAGAGAACTGAAGGATCTCTTGGCTGACATATTTATCCAGTGCATATATGTGCTATTATGTAAAACATTCTCTAAGTATCAGATAATCTATCGATCTTCAGGGAGTTCACAGTTGAGTTGAAGGATTTGGGATATTATATGCGCTCAGACACAAGTAGCAAAAACATTTTCTCCCTTAAAATACGGTCAAGAGCTAAGAAGTGCACAAAAATAACTTTGGCCAGACCAAAGTGAGATCTCAAAGTCTGTGCACTCTATGCATGTAATTTCCTTGCAGATAAGTAGTGCAATGATAGCCTATTAGCTCCTATGCAGTATGTCACTGATACAATCACATACCCACTTGATTGTGTCTATCACACATTAGTCAGGCATATTGAAAGCAATGAGAGCGACAACTTGAAAACATCACACCAGAAAAAGAAGAGACAGAAAAAAAGAACTAATGGGAGAACTGAAATTTTGTGACTTCCTGGGACCGCTTAGTGTAGAGACAGCCCTGTATGCTTTGTATGGTCTGTGAACCTATTCATTACATTACAATACAGTAATTGATGTTCAACGTAATCATCCCCAGATATTGAGAAACATTTAGATTCTGATCAATATATTCTATTTATTTAGACAGACAGATTTATAACATTTTATAGAGTTTGCTCCAGAATCATTAAAAAGTTATTAAATGATAAACTCAAACAATTTACAAACAGTTCTGCAATGATGCAGTCCATGAATATTTGGGGCTGGTTTTACTTAAGAAGTGCAAATGAGTGCCAGATACATGTTCAGAATATCAGTGCAGAAGAGGGAGATAAAAACACTGGTTTAATTTAATCAAAACTAGTTACAGCAAAACCACTAAGGTCCAGGAGAACCTCCCCCTCTCCCCTGTCCTTACAGCTGGCTTTGACTCACTTTATTTATTATTTAAAAAATTTTTTTTAATGTTTACCTTTTTTTGAGAGACAGTGAGAGACAGAACATGAGCAGGAGAGGGGCAGAGAGAGAAGGAGACACAGAATCTGAAGCAGGCTCCAGCCTCTAAGCTGTCAGCACAGAGCCTGACGTGGCGCTAGAACTCACAAACCACAAGATCAAGACCGGGGCCGAAGTCGGACACTTAAGCCACCCAGGCACCCCTTGACTACACTTTAGAGTTATATGAGGAGTCTAGTGAAATAGGCGCTGGCACATTCCCCACAAGAATGGTCCATGGCGTGAGCCCACACTCAGAGCTGATCTTGTAGACTTCAGAGCCTGGGATGATTCAGGAGTGGACTAGGCAGTTTTACTGTCGTCTGGGTGAGGTTTAGAGTTTCTAAGGGAGGCTTACCAACAAATGCTTTGAAGGATCTAGAAGGCAATGTAAATTAATTAAATGTATGAGCAGTCATTAGGAAACAAATTGGGACAGAATGTGCCCTTCTAAAAACACCATCATTGTATTTTCTTTATGATCTGTGCTTTTAAAATTACCCAGCCTGGAACTGAATTCAGATCCTAGAGCCTTCCGTCCAAAGCCTTGACATCTAGCATCTACCCATTCAGTTCCAGACCAAACATGACCTTGGTTTCTTATGGCTCAGGCCTGCTATGACTCTCTTTGATCTATGTTTACCCAATGGTTTGGGTACTTTAGAAGGGAGAAGGGAGAGAACATCCACTGGTAACGTTTTCCAAAGAATGTTTCTAAGGACACTGGTTCTGTGAGATATTCCTAAAATAGGATCTTGTTCTCAAAGAATTTGGGGATGCATGCATACTATATCGCTTCTCAAATGAAAACAATACATATTCACATATTGAAAACTCTGAGCAGTTCTTTAGTAAAAGAAAGAGTACAATCTGATATTTTGTCTAACTCAGTGCTAGCCATACTTAGTTGGTTTCTGACCTTCTCTCCATGATTACATCACAAAGAACCAATGTTCCATGGAATGTGCTCTGGAAAACACTAAGAGGCATTGCCTCTTATGGAACTCTATAGTAAATTGCACAAGTGAGAAAGGCAGAATTAATTTTGAACATACGAAGAGTTCGTGTAAGTGTATATGTGTTAAAAGGGTAGTATTTGTTTAGAGTTTTCATACAGAGAGGAAACATCTACCAATGAGGTCACACTCTGTCCCTCCAATAAGTGCTAGCGGAACATTCTTTGGGCCCTTTCTCTACCTAAATATTTGCTTCTCATTCAAAGGCAAGTGACTTCTCAGATTTGGCAGCATCCTGGTTACCAGTGTGGGAGCTTACTCTTATGCCCAAATCTGGGAAAAGTTTATATTTTCTTTCTCTCCCTTGGACAACTTGCCTGTCAGAGACAAGGAATCTCTCTTTCCTCTTCTTATGTCAGATCTTCAGAAGGGGAGGGTCTCTGTACTCAGCATCAGAGAAGTTCTGTCCTCTCTAGTTCAGTTTTACTAGGCAGCTCCGTGCATTATACAATACAGCCGACCTGGTTCTTGCCTTTTATGCCTGAAGTCTTTGTGTACATACTCGATTGCCCATTACCTAGAGGTGAAGAGGAACCAGTGGTAGGATTCACGCAGCAATCTCATGCACAGCCTTTAACACTATACACAGAATAAAAAAAAAGAAAAACAAAAAACAACATCAACTCTGCTAACTCATTGCCCAAGTCATTAACATGAACAGCAGAAATTCTATGTACCCTGCTGACCATGTAGATCATGAGACAGAGAATGGCATTTGTCAGAAAGGCCACTTATTTCTTCAACTTCCTTTTGGCTTTTCTGTTCTGTCTTCCTTCCTTCCTTCCTTCCTTCCTTCCTTCCTTCCTTCCTTCCTTCCTTCCTTCCTTCCTTCATTCCTTCCTCCCTCCCTCCCTCCCTCCTTCTCTCTCTCTCTCTCTCTCTCTCTCTCTCTTTCTTTCTTCTTTTTTTAACCATAACTTTCAGAAACCAATTAGCAAAGAACTTTTGCTTCTCAGGCTATAATTTTTGGGGGAAAATGATGTAACAGGCTGCTCTATTTCTAATCTTGGGAATATTTGGTTTGGGGTGTATTTCAAATGTTGATGTTATACTGATATGAAAATGCCTCTTAGTGCTCAAGATCCAGGGCAAAGGTCATTTCCACCAAGCTCAATAGAAAGTAATAAATAATTCTGAAATATTGTCTTAAAATAAGAATATAAAATACTATGACTTGTCAAGCCTTCAAGTCTATGTTGGCTTATTATTACTGACCCAGCAGGTATAACAAAGGCTCATGCCTTTGGCTTGACATTTAGGCTATCTCGAGAGGTCCATTCCTATTCACCAAGGCTGGTTTATCAGTCTTTCAGAAACTCTTATTCCATGCCAGATGCATCTTAATTGTACTAATTCTTTCTGTTGCATCAATATGTCAATAAAGATTCTCTATCTTGCCCACTGCATTTGTAATATCTCAAACTGTGATAAATAATGCATTCTTGATGATACATTGGGGCTATTTGTATGAAAGCACCACTAAAGCTAAAATAGCTACAAGAAAAGACTATCATTAATCTGAATTCATAGGACCTCTTATGAGGGTTTATTTCTGTAAAAATAATAGTGTCTTCAGGTTTGGTCTAAAATGCAAAGAAAATACAATCACTGCACCTGTCTCACTGCTTCCTGGATGCCATGTATAAGCGAAATGCAAAACTCTTTAAGTACTTAGTCTTAGTGACTAAGTGACTAAAGTCTTAGTGACTTTAACTACCATCCCTGTATTCTTTCCCTTGGCAGAAGAAAAAATTGGTTATACGAGCTCTGTCATCCTCTAGCTATATATTTCCTTCAAAATTAAAAACCATTAGCTTGTTATATAGTCTAATAACCTGTATTACACATTGCTGTTGTAACAGATGACATTATGTAAATGCAGATTTTTTATCTTTTCTTTAGTTTCCATTGTTAAAACAAGCGACATAAAATCAGGATAAGTGAGTGAGTTTTAACTGTTAGAAAAGAAGGAAATCCAGTACGAGTCTTGATACATTATTATTTTGCAAATTTCATGTGCATAGTGGAAGTTCACACTCTCTGCTTATCTATTCCCAAGTCCTAGGCCACTTCCAGAAAAATCTGAGAAGCCAGGATCGTGTGCTTGGGAAGATGGTCAGAACTTTCACTGCATGGCTTTTTCACCTGCTACTATGCTTTATTATCCGAAATGTGATTAAACAGTAAATAAACTTTACCATTAAAATAAAACAACTGCACTCTAAAAGCAAAGATCATTTTTTGAATGCCTCACTGTAAATAATATGTTGCTAGGAATTGTCCTACTTAACCAGTGTGCTATGTAGGCTCATGTCTCTTGAATGTGCTGACACTGCTCAGGAAATTTTGGTTTGATTCCCAGCACCGGCAGACAAATTGGGGATCATAAACCCTTGTATACAGCAATGGTTTTCTAGATCAACAGGAGACACTCAAGACAAGGAACAGAGTAACAGGAGAGAGGGTGGATTCACCTCTCTGTAATCCACAAACCTTTCTGATGCCCTTACAAGGATTTTGAGTGCATTTCTGCCAGTATCAGCAATGGTGAAGTTCACCTTCACTAAAATCTAATTCCAGCACTAACTGGCAGGCCAGCACTAGTGAAAATAACATTCCGGTTTCCTCCATGACCTCAGTCCCGACATGATAACGGGAGCCCTCAACAACTCATTTCTAGCTTGGAATTCTTGATGGTTTATTTAGTTTGACTGACTGTCGGAGATTGCCATTATGAATACAGTTGCTAGGGAAGGCCTGCCTAGTGCTGTTTGGCTTTTAAAGGGGTCAGGATTTTGCAACATCTCAAATAACACTTATGGCTTAATGTCTGCAAACAATGCAGCATTTAACATTTACTATGCATGAAGAGGATCATAGTTCATCATTTATTATTCAAAAATTATGTAAAATATTTTTATGATGGAATATGAAGAATGTGTACAAAATATTCATGTATATAAACAACACATAATAAAATTTCCTTAAAACATCAATATGTAATCAAAAAGGTATTTTGAGTTCTGTGACTTGGAGCCCAATTTTAAATATTTAAAAATTCAGACTTTTAATCATACATCTTTTAAGTGGATTAGGCTGAACTCTGGTACTCTTCAACAAAGTGAACATTCATTTCTGTATCCAAAGAAACTATAATTTTTAATTAAACGTGGTTGGTTTGTCAGCATTTAAACACGTACATTTCTCAGTTTGGAAATTGATTGCCTGAGCCATCTTCTCATCTTATGTGTTTTAACAACATGTTTGGTTTCTTGTGAAAGAAGGCAATTATAAACATTGGTTCTCAGAGCCTGGAAGGAATGGAAGCCATGGTGGTCCAAAAAGATTGTGTGAGCAGTGTGGCCAATGTGATTTGCTGTCCTCATTTGTCCTTAGAGTCTTAAAACTCCTCTCATCCAGGAGGGTAGAGTTGATAAAATATAAAAGCCAAATGACTTGGTTGGGAATGAGAATGGACCCAGCAAAAGTTGTCTGTTAATCTGATATACCAATGATACAAATGTTTAGCTACTGATTTCATAGTAAGACATCTGTTTTGTTAAAAGAGTGACCTCGATGAGTTTCAATGCTGCCCATTTGAGAGGGAGCCTACAAATAGCAATCAAGAGTCTTGAATCCCTTTATAGATGTGATCCATTTGTTTTGGAAATGAATCATTTCCAAATTTTATTTTAATTATGTAAGACACTTAAGAGTACATCCTACAAAAGTGATAAATTCTTCATAATATTTAAACTCATTATAACTCACATTAAGTCTTTCTAAGAAGGGGTGACAGTCTAGCTTCATAGCTGAGTTTTAAAGATTGTGAGTTAATGAAGTAAGCCTTTTCCCTATTTTATCTGCCTTTTCTCCTCTCTAGCCGTCTGTTGTCTTCATTTTGAATTGTTCTTATTTTTGCCTCTCCTGGCGCTGTACATTTTTAAACACTTATGTGCTTAATAAATATTTATTAAGTACCAATTACATACAAGCCTGATGCTAGGTACTAAAAAAAGTGCCCTTAATTAAAATTTTTACTTGCCCAAAATAACACAGTCAGCTAGAGGTAGATCCAACACTGGAAATAAGATCTTTGTACTCGATCAGTCCATAATATACTTGGCAATTTTATTTTATGAACATGATTAAAACTTCTGCTTAAGTAGAATATTTCATGTTTTGACTTCGGAGTTTTGTTTGCTCCTGAATTACATTTATAAGGTTTGAATTATTGGCTGCCATTGACTTTAATTAAACTCATTATGGCCTCACATGTCTGGCACTTGTTAGGGAGGGAAAAAAAGAAGTTTAAAAATGAGCCAAGTGACTTGATAGAAGCATTCTCAGCAAATAGCCATAATAAGCCATGCTGGGCCACAACTCAGCTGGCAATCTGTTGCTTGACCCTCACCAATGTTTTTATGCTAAAAACTGTGTGCTCATTGTCCTTATTATTCTTCAATATAGGATGTACTCTGCTCAGGTGAATGCCTTCAGTGACTTGGTTTGAATGGAGATGCAGGCAAAATCATTTTCTTATTATTCCTTTTATGAAGGATGGGCTCTCGATGAAGATAAACAGTAGAGAAACAGTACTAACTAATTACATCCTTCTCAGTCTGCATCACCAGAATATCTAAACATTCAGTTCAGAAAGGAAAATATTAGCCATACAGGTGCTCTAATGGAGATGTACAAACTGCTTGCGTCATCCAGAAGGCTGGCTGAATGTCTTGGATTCATTGGGTGTTCCTTATTGTGTAGATAATGCTATTGGGACAATTGAAAACAAAATTCCCCATGTCCAAACTCTTTTATGATCTGGGTTGGAGACAGTTTTAATTTTTTAACTCTAAAATGCATTGATGTATTTATTCATTTAATATCCCCGTTGTATGTTCCACAAATGGTAGAACAGAGGCCTTGAAAAGTGAAAGATTTAAGCAAGATCACCTGGACCAGGAGACGACAGAACATGATCTTAACTCAGATAACTTGCAATTAAAGGCTCTTTTCACCATATTGCTAAGTCTGTGTCTACTGTCAGCATCAGAATACTTGTTTGCCCAGTTATATGGACTGTACATTCCAGGAGTCCCCAGCCCATCCCATTTGCCAAGGGGGACCAGGGAGCAGGGGAGGCAATATCCAGTTGTATATCACTTTATACTTTTTAAAGTTTGTTTACTCAAATCTCACTCTCATTTATTTTTGCATGCATTTATTAAACAACTAGTTACTGAAACTTCTTCTAACCTGTGTCCCGAGTTCCTACCCCCACTAGATATCTAGCCCTGCTCCTTGTCTTTCCTTCCATTTCATGCATCCAATCTGAGCTCTATAAATCTAATTCTATGAGCCGTAGATGATTTCTCAATCCTTTGTATATCTTTCATCTTCTCAAAGGCCTAAATGAGAAAATAAGAAATGTGATGAGATCAGAGAATGATGTAGAAATAAATTTATAGGCTTCGATGCTTAATGATTATTAGTTTTGAGGAGTGTCCTGGCTATAAATCCTTATTATCTCCTCCTCCTTCTCCCCAAATCAAAAGGATTACGTGTTTGTTTTACGGACTTAGAGGGTAAATGAAGGAGCATAAGTTTGCATTAAGTTCTTCAGTGGCCAGGAGGAAAAGAAAGAGTGGTCAGGAGTGTTAATAATGGAGAGTCAGTAGTTTTTACAGGAAATAAGTAAAGGTGTGTGTGTGTGTGTGTGTGTGTGTGTGTGTGTGTGTGTAGGGGAGGAGTGAAGGGATGAGATGAAAGATAGAAGAGCTACACTAATGGTGAGTGAAAAAGACAATGGCAATGGAGGTGCCACGTAGTCTCTTGATCAAAGACTGACTACCCCAGCCTACTGAGGATCCCATGGTAGCTTGCAGCTTTGAGAGATTCTATTCGCACTGCCTGGGGCAGGCATATATTGCCCAAGTACCAACTCGCAATTTTGAATGTATTTTCCCATAGGATATTATTGAAAGTTGTTAACTTCTTCAGTGTTATTTATATAATATGTCAGGTAAATGAGAGATTACATAAGACTTGTTTCCTTGGAATATGTGCTTTGACTTCTTAAGGGCAGATTAACAAATTGGCTTTTGGAACACAAACCATTCCTAAAGAGGAGAGGACCTACATTAGACTATAGAGTCATTTCTAATTGTAGTGTGTAGACATCCTGAGTCTGGTCACTATTCAATTAAGCACAAACATCATGGTATAAAAGATCAACAGGGATTTAATCATTAAGGAAAAGTTGATATTTAACATGATACAGGCTTTGAAAAAATTGGACTTTGTTTCTTTAGTACAAGAGAGGGTAAACAATGAGAAAAGACACATTCATTAAATGCTTACAGCTATCAGGCTGTAGGCTAAATGCTCCATATTATCTCAGTTAATTTTCACAACAATCAAATGAAGTGGCAATTAGTATTCTCATTCCTAGATGAGAGAACTGAGTCTCAGAGAGGTTGACATTTGCAAAGGTTGATGTGGGAATTTTTTCCCCAAATTATGTTTGTTTACTTGTTCACTCTATAGTGTAACAGACTGCTTATTGTTATAGCTCCTTCCTTTCTTGGTTCTTCCCTCAGCCAAATCAACCACAAAAGAATCAAATTGGACTTTTCAATTTGCCTAGTTTAATGTCAGTGG
Organism: Cryptoprocta ferox; assembly: GCA_028646485.1. Taxonomy (NCBI): domain Eukaryota; kingdom Metazoa; phylum Chordata; class Mammalia; order Carnivora; family Eupleridae; genus Cryptoprocta; species Cryptoprocta ferox. The sequence continues at coordinate 42,037,921 of CM053578.1, forward strand.
TGAGTTAGGTCATCATAAAATCAACTCAATTCTCTCAGTAAATTATAGCCAAATATATAGAACAAAGTTATTTAAAAATTTTTAAAATGTTTATTTATTTTTGAGAGAGAGAGACATAGTGTGAGTTGGGGTGGGGGGAGTTGCAGAGAGAGGGGGAGACACAGAATCCGAAGCAAGTTTCAGACTCTGAAGTGTCAGCACGGAGCGCAACGTGGGGCTCAAACTCACGAACAGTGAGATCATGACCTGAGCTGAAGTTGGACGCTTAACTGACTGAGACACCCAGGAGCCCCTAGAACAAAGTTATTAAGAAATGTTTATATGAGCATGGTTTAGTGCAGCCAAAATTTGGAAGGAAAGTGAAAACTAAAATAATCCAGACTTTTCACATTTTGTTTTAACATTTGGTCGCATTTAGATGCAATCTGTATATGACCATTCATTAAGACCAAAAGAAGTACCATATTATTTAGGTAAAATGAGACATTTCGTTTTATGCAAGAATTTCAGAGTTGTGTAATATTCCTGGCTTAAATGAAAAAAACAGGTTATACTTTATACTTATTCTTTTCATTGGCACAACTGGGATAATTGCCAAATGCCAAACCAGCCACTGTTGTCTGAACTATTATATAAATCCATGTGGTTGTAATAAGGTGCTATTAATATTAACATTATTTTAAGAGACAGAGGCAGAGTGTAGCGGCGGGGTGGGGGAGGCAAAGAGAGAGGGAGACACAATCTGAAGCAGGCTGTAGGCTCTGAGCTGTCAGTACAGAGCTCAACGCAGGGCTCAAACTGATGAACTGTTAGATCATGACCTGAGCCAAAGTCAGATGCTTAACGGATTGTGCCATCCGTGTACCCAGGTGGTATTAATGTTAAATTTAAATTGAATTTTGGGGCACTGGGGTGTCTCAATCGGTTGAGCCTCTGACTTCAGTTCCGGTTATGATCTCACAGGTTAGTGAGTTTGAGCCCCTCACTGAGCTGTCTGCTGTTAGCATGGAGCCCACTTCGGATCCTCTGTTCCCCTCTCTCTCTGCCCTTCTCTCTCTCACGACCTCTTTCTGAAAAAAAAAAAAAATAAATTGAATTTTAGTTTTATAAAATCTGTAGCAGTGATCTTTGGGGGTAAGATGTACAGTGTTTCAATATGTTGAACACTGGTACTCAATGGTACAGATAAGACCTTTATTCTACTTTTAAACAGCATTCCTATGCTTACCCCGGTTGCCATTTTTATAATACAGACAAAATTCAATACCAGGAATGAGATGTAACCAGGCAAGTTATTTTATCTATCATATAATACATTTCAAATATTCTTAAATTCATATCCTGTTGTAAACTCTCAGCAAAACTATGGCAACTATAGCAAGAGTGATTTGGTTCAGTGCTTCCTCGAGAGAAACAGAAGAAAGAGAAGTTAAACAACATATTGGACTAGAAAGTTTAATAACACCATGATCTCTCAGAAAACTTGCAACAGGCCTCACAACAAAATATGTAAAGGTACAAGTAAGAAAAATGAGTCAGGCCTCGGTAATGTGCACCATCAGATCTCCTGCACGAGCACCTATGAATGACTTTGTTTCAGTGTTTGCACAAGGGCCATCGTTCCAAACCCCGTAATCCCACACAGTCTTTTCCCAGCCCTTGCCACTTCTTGTTCATGACATACTTTATTTTGGACCCTTTTTCCTGCACTGTCCCCTCCAATACCCTTTTCCTTTCCTCACTTAATAGTTTAGAAAGTTCCTTGATTTCAAGATTAAGGTCAGAAAAAATGATTATTTCAGCTCAAGAATTTTATTTATTTTCTAGATAGAAGCCAAAAGCACCATCTAAAATCAAGCAACTGGAAATGCAATCTTAGATGCATCATTAGAACAAATATAGCTTCTATCATTTTATGGATGAATCAGATTTCCCCCTCTCACTTAATCTAATCAAAGGCATCTTTTTTTTGTTGTTGTTGTTGTTCTCCCACACATTTCCCATCCAGTGTGAAAATGAGTCAACTAGAGGATGCATTTAGTGTGCTCTCATGAAGAAAATGTTCTGCTGAAGAGAAGAACTCAGGAACAAAAAAACTAATGCTTATTCACTCATCATATTTAATATTTCAAGTAGGTTTTCTGATATGTGACAATTTTCTTCTCATTTGACAGCCTTCTCATTTGCAAAAGACTGTGCATTTTGTATTCATTCAGCAACATGTGCATTGTTCATATCCTTTCCACAGGAGAATTCTAATATTTATATGGTGCTTTGCATTATTTCTATTTCTAAGTGTTTTCAGCTGAATTTAGGAATATGTCATGTTGTAAATCTTCTGAAGCCTAGAAAACAGATGAGATTTTTTTTTTCTCTTTCTACCATCTTTTCTTTGTCAAATTACTTTGATTTAGTGTTGACCACAGGCTTCTTGTGTTAGTTTGTCCTTCCTGTCTGCACTAGCCCCTTTTTGGAATCAAGAGGATGGGACGGGCCACCATATTGTAAGTGTCATTTCTGAAAATAGTGACTTATTGGTATATCTGACAATCATGTTTCAAGGTTTGAAACAGAAGCCAGATCAATTGAAACTAAACTGATTTCTCCAGATGTCACCTCTTAATACATGGAACTCTTGTTTTTTTATTAGAAAACATTAATACAACCATATAAGAAGAGATAAACATCTACTAGTGACCTATATACCACCTATATTAATGATCAGATTAAATCATTAACATGTATATATTGTTGTTCTCAGATGTAATTTTTTAAAATTGCTTGCTTTTATTTTATTTAAAAAGTTCAAAGAGTGATATGTAGAATTGTTGAATCACTATATTGTACACTTGAAATTAATATAACACTCTATATTAATTATACTTCAATAAAAATAAGTAAAAGACTTCAAGGTTTGTAACTGACAAAAAATGTTCAAAGGGAATATTTTTGAAATCCTGTGATATATGCTTTTTATAATTGAAATTCATGGATCCTAGGATTTGTTTTTCATTCTTTATAACTGACTTAACTTCCAGTCCTCAAAAATTTAGGTAAACCTGGGGCACCTGGGTGCTCAGTCAGTTAAGCGTCCAACTCTTGATTTTGGCTCGGGTCATAATCTCATGATTCCTGAGATGGAGCCCTGTGTGGGACTGTGTGCTGGTAGTGCAAAGCCTGCTTGAGATTGTCTTTCTCCATCTCTATCTGCCCCTCTCCTGCTCACATACCCACGAGCCCACATGCTCTCTCTCTTCCTCTCTCAAAATACATAAATAAACTTAAAAAATATTTTAAAAAACTTAAGTAAACCCTTTTATTTTAATTTTGATAAATCCTTTATATTTTATTTTATTTTTTCAAATGTTTATTTATTTTTGAGAGAGAGAGAGAGAGAGCAAGCAGGGGAGGGGCAGGCAGCAAGGGACACCCAGAATCTCAAGCGGACTCCAGGCTCCAAGCGGTCAGCACAAACCCCAATGCCGGGCTCGAACCCACGAACCGCGAGATCATGACCTGAGCCAGTCGGATCCTTAACCAAGGGGGCCACCCAGGCGCCCCAAATCCTTCATATTTTAAAGATTGTCATCCATTATTGTGGGGTAGAGTGATATTTACAAGGGAGTGCCATCTGTTTTTACTCACTATCATTCATACAACTTAGTTTTCATTAGAAGCAGATGCAAATTTCTTTTTTTTTTTCAGTGTATGTGCTTAGTTTTATTCAATGGTGGTTTATTGTTTGATTTGCAATAAGTATATCTAATAAAAATTATCTTTAGCGTTTTTGTCCCATCGCTGGCCAAATATTCATGTCAACATTTGAAACTACCTGGTAAGTCAAAAGAGGGAGGAAGAAGGGAACCAACATTTATTGAGCATGTCATTCATGCTGGTTCCTTTCCACACGTCTCATTTAATCTTCACATACTGTGCTGTGGATATGATTTCCTGAGTTTGGGAAATGAGGCACAGAGAGGCTAAGAAACTGACCCAAAACATCCCAACTAGCATTTTCAGAGCCAAGTTTGCCCGTTTCTTTCTTCTAAGTGTGTCTTGCTATAACACACTGTATTCATTTCCAAATGTTTTTTTTCCCCTTCCGAATCATAAAGCTTTATGGTTTAAATATAAAATTACTTGTTCTGTTTAAATTTTTTGGCATTTAATTTCCTCTCTCTCTGTCAAAGTTAGGCAATCTCAGACTTTTCTATACTTACTTTATACTTAGACTTGCATTTAGAATGTTGTGATATTAATATTGTAAGCTGCCAAAAATATCATTGTTCTACATGTATTTCATGTTGAACTGGCTAGATGCTTATGATATCACTTAAAAGTGTGGATCTTAGAATCATGGTGCTAGAAAGGACATTAGAAATAAGCCTTAACCACCAAGTCTATGTTCAGCATTGCAACCAGATTGATCTTTATGATACTTGTTAGATTATGTCACTCCTGCTCAAAAGTCACCAGAGGCATCTCATCTCCCTCGGAGGTGGGTCCATAGCCATCACCTCAAAGGATCCTCAAAGCCCTGCCCTACCTGCTCTTAACCCCTGCTTTCTGATGACACTGGCCTCCTTGCCATTCTCTTAACAAGCCAGACGTATTCTCACCCCATGGTCTTTGCATCAACTGTTCCCTGTGCTTCAGCACTCTTTCCTCCAGATACTTGCATGGCTCACTTCCTGTCTCTTTCAGCTCAAATGGAACCACCTTATTTACAACTACATATCCTCATCCTCACTTGCCATGACTCTTACCTGCTTTTCTCTGCTCTTGTAGTCAATAAACCCAGCACACATGGTTTGTTTGTTTGTTTCTTTGTTTGTTTCCCTATCTTCCCCTACCAAATTACGAGCTCCATGACAATTGAAATTTTTTTTTTTTTCCCACGGAGTTGTTGCCAGCACCTGGGACAGTGCCTGACACATGGTTAGTAGTCAATGGACATTTGTTCAATGAATAAATAAATGTAAGTCCAACACACACTGCTCATAGAGGACACCACACTGGGTTCAGTGAAGGGTCATGGGAAAATAAAAAAGAAATATTCATATTCCAAGCTTGTTAGTGAGGAAAAAGCCAAGTTTAAGTCTGAATCAGTCATGTCTTCACAGGTGACCTTGTTTCTATTAAATAAGCCACTTGAGCAAAACTCAGTGTTGTTCTAAAATAGAAGATGCTGTTGTATAGATCTGACATATGCTGTTCCACGGGTGGAGAGGGGGTGACTGTTGTCACATATATAAATCCCATACAATACATACAAGTCTTTATTACCTTTATTAGTTCATTTTTCTTCGATCTTGTAGCAGTGAAGGAAAAATAAAATGTATAAGCAGTCCTGAAGTAAACTTGAACTAATCCTCTTTTACCTATCTTAGGATGGCTAAAGATTGAAATATAACAAACCTCTTTCATTCAACCTTCTCCTGATCCCATCACTTTCTAATGAGAAATGTAGTTTTGGTTCTATCGATCAGGTTTGGAATAAGGTGGGGAGAAAATAGGTGGTTTTAATTAAAAATGAAATAACACTGTGATTTATATTCTTTGTCCCCACGTGAGATATGTCACTCCTGACTCCTGAACTTTCTTTTGTAAATAATTTCACAGGAACAAATTCTAACCGTGTGTTGCAAAGAAAGCCAAGGTGTATGTACATTTCTTAATGTCATTAACTTCTTTCGCTGGAGAGTAGAATTGTAGCAAAGGGATGAGAACAGTTGTTAAAACATTTTTACTTTTTATTTTAAACCGTGCAATTTAAAATTATTTTTAAAGGAACATAAACTCAATTTTTAGTTTATAAAAAGCTAATTTGGAGAAAACCCATATGTTCTGTTAAGGCATGTTCTGCACATGTGACTAACAGCGCTGGGGCCATTGAATTTGCTCACTAAATATTTGTTTGATTGAGTAAATAAATGCGTGAATGATTTTTTTAGTTTCCAGAAATGAAATAGGAAGAGAAGAAAATGAAACTGTTTCATGGAATTCTAAAAAAGACGTTAGTAGTTGGGAAGAAAGAACATGGTCTACGTAGTGTCCCACAGAACAGCGAAAACCTGGACTCTTTCCAGAGTCAGCCCAGGAATGCCAAAAGACCTGCAGGGCAAGAACAGGGCAGAGTTCAGGCTTGAAGCCAGGAGGCCTGAGGCAAAATCAGAGCTCCAGCTGGGACAGTAGCCATAGGCAAGATCGTGGGCTTGCAGGTAAAGTTCCAAGGGCCAAAGCCAGGTTAAGGGCCAATCATCCAGTCCTGCATATAAAGATGGGCAGAATAAAAGGGAAAGCATGACATGTCCTGATTCAAAGTCTCATTATGTTTAGTTCTTTGAGAATTATTAGAAGAGGTATCGCAGAAAATCTCTTTGTGATATTTATAGGGAGTGTGCTAACTTTCAGGAGAATTATTTTCTAATTATTTTCCACTGTGGACTGATACCATGACTATCTCTACTTTGGTTAAAATCAATAAATATCAGCATTTACCATGTAAACATTTGTGTATTCACTGTCTTCCATTGAGTTGATTTTGCTTTTGTAAGCAACATTTCCTCATCAAAATCAGAATGTAGATGACATGGGACAGCAGGAAGAATCTCTCTCCCCTTCACCCCATAGTAAGACCTAGTAACCCATGCTCAGCTCCAGGCAGCAGTGGGGGTTCCAAAATGCTACTGAGGGCTTCTCTCTTCTTTCCCATAGTGTTGATGAAGAGTTTACCATTTGGGTGGATGTAAACATACCCAGGTGATTAATAGAATAATGTTGGAGAATTAACTGCGGAGAAGCTTGGAGATCCAGCTGCTACTGCCCTATGATAATTGGTGTTTATTCGTGTGCAGATGAATGTGCATTTGTGGATGGGGATGTGGTGAGATTAATCAGGAAACCCTTGAATTCAGTAGTGGTTTGTGGCCAATTTTAGGGCAAGAAAGCAAAAGAAAGGAATTGGTCAAAGATACAGAGTCCTAGAACAAAGAAAATACCAATCAAATTGGCATTGTCTCTAGTATTATCGTGTTACTTTAGCAGATAAGCTTCATGAATAGAGGGAAGTTCCTTTTGTTGCTCCATGCACACATTCTCTGTGGATCCTGTGTCATCTGGGCTATGTCCCATGCAGGAAAGTTGCTTAAAATGATCAAATAAAAGGGTTTCCCTGCTCATGTGATACATAAAGCAGTCTTTTGGGAACCCAGGTAGGATTCACCCCTATAGCAAAGACCCACAACCCAGGAAGCTGCCTTTTCAACTACTGAGAATGTTTTCTACAAACAAGTTCCTTTCTTGTGTGTTCTAATTTCTCTACATAGACATATGTAGGGATAGCTAATATACTCCATACCAAATCAGGAATCTCTTAACTCAGAGGCTCTAAAATAATATATTTAAATTTGTAAGGTTACATGATGCCATATGTAGAAAGTATATGGATATTAAAACACCTCACACGTACCCTTCCACAGATGTATTCAGTTGTCAAGGATATATACCTATCTGAGAATTTATGTTATACATATTGGAGTAGGTGCCTATTGAGGGGCGTGGGTGTGAGACTATAGGGATAAAGAAATATTAATAAACTACATTAAAATGAAAGAGTGGCATTATAGGGTTGAAGAAGAATAACATGCCAAGAGTTAAAGATCTACGTCACAACTTTTTGTATTTGAGGTCCAAAGAAAAAAGAGAAAGAGAGAAAAATGAGTGAATTTATTAGAATATTAAGTTCAAAATGTTGGTACAAATCTGGCTGAGAATCTGTTCTTTAATGGTGATAGGAATGAAAAAACTTTGGGTTTTTAGTTGTCTGCAGATTGGGTCACCACTGGGGTGTGGCTGCCAAAGAAAAACTAACTGGCTGTTTTCAAGGAAACACAATGACCAGAACAAGGAAGGTTTGTAGGATGCCTCTACTCATAAAATCACACCATGGTGGTGATCAGTTCTGGTTGCCAAAGTTTAGACTTCATTCTACATTCAACGAAGAAAACCATGTCATAGGAAGAAGCTTAATATAATCCATCAGGGTATGAAAGTTAATTCACAACTCAGATGTGCAAAAAAATAAGTATGCGCTCATCATCTTCTGTTATAATTTCTTCCCTTTTCCCCCTGCTTGACTGAGTTGGTGGAAAGAATTTCAGTCTAACTAAGGACCCCACCGTAAATTGTTATTCACTTGTAGGGTCTTAGGCATTGTGTTTATATCAATGCTAGAGGCTACACATTTTTCAGCCCTTGGTCTTACAGGTAACTGATGAGATAGTCATATTTCACATGTGCCTCTTTCGGCTTAGTTACACTCGGCTGTTTTTTGTCACCTTGAGGCAGGGAAGCCTGGGGTGAAGCTGATTCTGGCCCTATCTTCTGACAAACCACTCAACTAACTGCCTCTGCTTGGCATCTGGTTGCCTCACAGGTTGTCTTAATGGGAAGTGGGGGTCCAGGTCTCTGCTTTTGGGAGCCATAAGTTCTCTCCCTCTGCTTTTCTCCCCCAGATCCTAGGAAATCTTTCAGCATGGGGGACATCTTTCTCCTTTCATGTTCTTTAAGACCTAACCTTTAAAGTGTTCGGCTTTTAAAAAACAAAGCCATAAAAATGTCTAACTTTTACTTTGCCATGTCCTTTTCCCAAAGTCACATGAATACAGAGCTATCTCCTTCAATGAGAAAAGGAGGGGGGGAAGAAACACAGCAAAACAAAACAAAACAAAAAACAAAAAAAGACAACTCACTTTCTTTTTTTTAATTAAAAAATATTTATTTATTTTTGAGAGAGAGTGCCAGTGCACCCCTGAGTGGGGAGGGGGAGGGGAGGGCGGGAGAAAGGGGGAGGGGAAGGGGGAGGGGAAGGGGGGACAGGCAGAGAGGGGGAGGGGCAGAGAGAGGGGGGAGGAGGAGGGACAGAGAGAGGGAGACAGAGGATCTGTGCTGACAGCAGGGAGCCCAGTGTGGGGCTCAAACTCATGAACTGTGAGATATGACGTGAACCAAAGTCTTATGGTTAACAGACTGAGCCACCCAGGTACCCCAATATTTTCTAGCCATAAAGTAAAGAACTTTGTAATGGCAAGAATTATTCAATTATACAGGAGCCTGCCTTGGATATGCTGTTATCATCAGAAGATATGTTTCCTCTGATTTACCTTTTAGTGATGTTGTAAAAGTGTTTTAAGCATTGGATGCGAGATTGGATGAGATAAGGTTCCTGGCTTGTGGGAGAGTCTAGGGTAATGGTAATCCTACTGTTTACCTTATCAGATGTTAAATGGCAGGACATGGGTGAATGGAAGATTACATTCTAATAAAAAAGGAAAATTTTAAATTCACACTATTATAGGAAATGCAAAAGCCTGTTCCATGGTAGGTGATCAATATATTGAGTAAAATTTTATTGTAGTTTTAAATAATGTCTCTCTGAGAAAATAAAACTCTGTATTATCATAAATGCAAGTAAGTTTACAGCATACCTGCAAAAACCATAACCTATTTTTAGGGCAAAAATCTTGACTCATCAAATATTCATGCCAGGTTATAAGCAAGAAAATGAAAGCTTTTAAAATAAAAATAAAACTCCACATCACAGAAATATTTTGATATGTATAAAGTATATTGACATTTTTGCTTTCTCATTTTAAGCTGTTTCTCTTTCAAATAGTCACAAATATTTTTTCTCCAAATTCTTTCACAAATTTGCAGGTCATCCTTGCACAGGGGCGATGCTAATTTTCTCCGTATCTTTCCAATTTTTAATGTATGTGCTGCCAAAATGAGCACTTCCCAAATTCTTTCAAATAACATGTATGTACCTATGATTTAATGTACTCCATTAAAAATAATATGAGAGAAATATGAACAAAGACCTAAATATGCAATTGATAGTGAATTAAAATTTTGAAATGACTAGAAATGATCAGGTCAGCCTGAATATCAGCTTGATCTGATATTTCTGCCCCACCCCCTTCTGCAAAGAATCTAACTTTCAGTGGCTTACTGCTTTAGTAAAAATTTGGCAAATGACCTAATGTTCCATTTTTTAATAAGAGATTTTGATGTTGCTAATAGGAGCCGGAAGGTTCAAGTAGAGCAACCAAGGTGGTGATTGTGTATCTAGATATTATCTGCAATCCTTTCCAAACAGAGTCTATAATGGTAAGTGTGGGAACCTATGAATCTGAATGTTGCTTTACATCTCCTGGGCAATAAACTAATCATTGCCAAAGATGTAAACCACTTCTTCTTCTCAATCTTTGTGTGTAGCTTTATTTGCTGCTAAGAGAGTTGTGATTTCCTCCACCCACTTCTCGTTAGAATGGTGCTAGTGTTCAGCAATGGCTGTAAAATGGCCTTGCAGGGAGCATGCAGCACTCCCAACTCAGTCTTACTAAACTACTTTGAATTGAGCTGTGTAACCAATTTCTGTACATTGATTTTCTATCCTGCGACTTTGCTGTATTCATGTATTAGTTCTAGTGGCTTTTTGGTGGAGCCTTTTGGGTTTTCCATGTAGAGTATCATATCATCTGCGAAAAGTGAAAGCTTGACTTCTTCTTTGCCAAGCTGGATGCCCTTTATTTCATTTTGTTGTCTGATGGCTGATGCTAGGACTTGCAGCGCTATGTTCAACAACATTGGTGAGAGTGGACATCCCTGTCGTGTTCCTGATCTCCGGGGGAAAGCTCTCAGTGTTTCCCCATTGAGGATGATATTAGCCTTGGGCTTTTCATAAATGGCTTTTATGATGTGAAGGTATGTTCCTTCTGTCCCAACTTTCTTGAGGGTGAATTGAGTGTGTATAAAAAATGGAATTAGTAAAAAGGATATTTGAAAGCATTGAAAAATAAACACAAACACAAATAATAACTAATCACATTTCTTCATTTTCCCCTTTCAAAATTGCCCATATGCTTTGCTGTTTGCTAGGTTTTTCTTTCAGTCTTTTGTATCAAGAGAGTTCTTGTGAGGAAGAAAGGCTTGGAGTTTGGGTGAGATGCACTTCAAATAACTTTGTTCTGATGACGAAGCGAATACATATATCATCGAGTAAAGCATTACCTTTTAAATTTAAATTACTTTCTTAAATTCATTTATTCTTTGAATGAGAAAAGGGAAAGAAAAGAAATACAAACAAAAATAAAACAAAAACAGCAAGAAAAAACAGCTTTCATACATGCAATAAACATATATTTGAGCACCTACGATGTCTCTGGCACTGTTCTCTGTACTGGGGATAAGACAATGAACAAAAATCTACAATTTCTGACCTCATGAAGGTTACATACTAGTGGGACAAAACTGACCAAAAAAAGTCAAATATATGGTATTTAGATACAATCATTTTAGCTGCTGGGCATAATTTCTCTTGATTTTTGCCATTTTAGTTAGTATGCGTAATTTCAGTATACATCTCTACATACAACCCTTTTTCCTCTTGTGCGTCCTTAAATAATCTTGCTACTCTATAAATGCTGTTCAAACTCCCAAGTACATATTGAGCTCCCAGCGTGCTGGGTTCTCTGATAGGTGTTATGGGAGTTATATAAAAATAAAGGAAATACCTAAATGTTGTCTGCCTTCCAAAAACTTTCAATCTATGGTTGTTAAGAAATAGCATTTATGCCAGTCAGAATATTCTGAAGTTTTATGGACTAGGGGAAGGAAGTTGGCAAGGATGAATTACAAAAAATCTACTTTCTTAAAGAAGGTGCCATGGGACTTTATACTGGAGTTGAGCCCTGAAGACCGAGAATGGAAGATTGGAGAAAAGAGATTTTATCAGGCCACAGGAAAGGAAGGACCAAAGATATGAATGATTGTTAAACATTGAGGGAAAAAGGAAAAAATCCTACTTCCTTTAAGCAGAAGGTAACTTACGATCCTTCGTCGAGCATAAATCTGATTGAGGAGGAGAAATCATTGAAAGTTTTAACTCAAATTGAACATCAAGATTCAGAGTTTGACTCAGAATATTACCAAGACTATATTAATTTGGCCGAACCCTTGTGTATCCTCTAATTGTATGAGGGTGTTGAGTGGGAAGTTGGTGAGTTGATGAGTTCTATTGGACGGTTTGTCAAGGATAGTAAGTTTGTCAAGGAAACGAAGTGTCTTGGAATTGGGCTTCAGTTTTAAGAAAGCAAACTGATGGACATAAATTAACATGGCTTTCCCAGGTCCTCAGAACAATTCTTGAGCTAAAGATCTCAATCCTGATTCAGTGGAATTGGCCTAAGGGTCCAGCCTAAGAACTCCAGAGGAATAATCCACAGAATATGGTCTGCGCCACAAACACTACGTTCAATTCATCAAGTGTTTATCGAATGCCCCTTTGGTAGTTGTTCCTCTGGGTGCTGGGAGATAAGAAAGACAGCTTGAACCTCTTGGTTCTGCCTCATTTGTTGTTCAGCATACACTCATTGAGCAGTTTCTGTGTTGAAAGACTACTCTGCTAGCACTCTACTGGGCCTTGGGGGTATCTTGGGATGTTTCCTTACTAAATATCCTCGGCAGATAATTATCCACCTCTACACCCTGACCTGTCCCATCCCTATTTCAGAATATTAAAATGCTGTGTGAGATAGAATCAAGTTTTGTCATTTACATTTAGGTTGAAGAAAATGACAACAATCACATGAGCTCTTAGGAAACAAGTGCTTCTTCCCATGAAGCCAAACGAAATCGGCCCACGGAGGAGAGATCCTAACAACTCATTGTCTTGCAGGTGTCGCTCCGTGGCGTGATGTCTTTGCTATTTCCTGAGAGGACAGTTTTCTGGCCTCTTGCCAGTTCTCACTTTAAGTTCATTTGTTGTGGACTTGGTGATATCATAACAGTTAAGTGAATTTCACCGCTCTTCCAAAAGCTGATGGGATGTCAAATTTGAGTTGCTTTTATATTTAACGTTTTCCTCTGAAATGTCAGCTTATGTGTGTCAAAGTAATAATGAATATACAACTAAAGGAACAAAGGAAAGGATCAACAAAACAATAGAAAGCTTATAAACATTTATTGAGCACTCAAGTGAAGTTGAAGAAAGGTAGTTGGAATTGGAAAACGCATAAGAGAAGCTTGACTGACAGATTTGCTCCATATATTTTAAATATGTGCTGATTTAAAAGGCAATGAATGCTTACTACACTTCTCATATACCAGATCTTGTGTTAAGTCTTCTTAAATATATTATCTTGTTACATTCTTACAGGAAGTCTGTGGAATAGTTAACAAAGCGTTCATTTTGTATTTGTGAAAGTGAACATTAGAAAAGTTAATAAGTCAGAAAACTAGTTAATGATGACGTTGGCTTGATATAAAGAGCACAGATGTCCTGTCACAATGACCGTAGAACAATATTTTTAAAAAGGTGAAAATCAACCTGAGCTTTCAATAGAGTTCATGATAATAGAGAAGACGCACACAGCAGCATGAACTGTCTGAACACATTGTTTTGCTTTAACCATGTATTTTAATTGAATCCATATTTCATTAATTGAAAATTGATTCTATGAAAATCATAACATTGATCAACATCATCCTAAACCCAAATGAAAAAGCCAGATAAAGAGAAATTGATCATGTATAACATTTGTGTTGCCATGTAGGGCATTTAACGTATATAGCCTAGTAATCTGTTCAGTTAGAAGTTGTCAAAGTGCTTGCTAGTGATTGATTTAGCATCAGGTCAAATAATATGCCAATACTCTTACTACCAAAAAAATCTTAAAGAAACAGCAATTCGGTGTTTGTTTGACCTTCATATTATAGATTTTGCGGCAGGGAAAATACCTTTTCCTTGTTATTCTTAGAAGGTTGAAGCGAAGATAAAAAAGTCTGTAAGCCAACACTGACTACCCATGGTAAAAGCTGTTTAGTGACATAATTTATAGGGAACATGTGATAGTTTCCAGGAGTGACATGCGTCATCTTCCCACATGAAACTATGTAGAATGCAATTTTACAGCTGGGTAAATTCTCAAGGCAGGGCACAGAGATCTGGCTGTGGGATTGCCCATTAATGTCAGAAGGAGTCAAGGGGCTCTATTCCTCATGCCCCTCTTAGAGAATGCACCTGTGTCGGACTGCTAAGAGGGGAGTCCATTCCATTTCTGGAAATTCTGAATGCCAGTGTTAGCCAGTATCATATATGGATGGTTATATAACTCAAGGTTGGTTCTTAGATTTGTCTATGGCCAGTCATGCAATGAAAATGGAGAAATCATGAATTTTATCCCATATAATTTTAGATTTATTTTATTCATATAAATGGCCAGCATGAGCATAAATATTTGATATTATGTGACACAGAAGAAGTCATGTAATAGAAAATCCCTGCATTCAAAGAGGTAAGCTTTAATGTTATGCTATATAATTATAATGCTTATAAAACTATGATCCATATACATTTAGACCTAGGATAGTACTGTAGTTAAAAATACAAAATCCATGCAATAATGGGTAATTCCAATATCTCAAGTCTTTGCTTCCCATTTTTCCACACAAGGAAGGTGGCACATAGATCTTTGCCATACTTTTTAAATTCCCATTTTTCTTTCTTAATTTATTACCCTCACACACTTCAGCAGCCTCTAAGCTGCTGCCCTCTAAAAATCCTCCACTTACTCTTGAATACCTGTGTTGGAAATCCTTTCTTTCTACCCATTCTCTTTCAAAAGTCCTAGAACCAGCCTGGTTAGACTGGATCTGCCTTAGATGGTGCTGTGTGGGCAAGAAACTGAGAAGGCTATCCCATGAACCTTTTCAGGACAAGGTAAACACAAAGCAAACAACAATTATTGATTCACAACCAATAGTACATAATAGAGATTAAAAAAAAAACACCCATCGGATATCATTCAGGTACTGATTTTTACAAATTTTATTAATTCACAAATATTTTACATGTATTTTTAAATGCCCACAAAGTGCAGGGGACCCCAGAGAATACAAAAATGAAAAAAATGCAGGGACACAGTTTTTAGTATCAAAGAAGGAGTTTAAAATTTAGATGATAAAAATATTTGATAGCATACGATACTGTACGGCATTATGGTAGCCACTAGCAACATGTAGTTATTAAGCACCTGAACTGTGGCTGGAGTAACTTGAATAGCATCTAGCTATATTTAATTTACCTTTATTTTTTAATGTTTTATTTTATTTTATTTTTGAGAGGGAGAGAGAGGGCAAGTAAGGAGGGGCAGAGAAAGACAGAAAATCACAAGCAGGCTCTGTGCTGCCAGCATAGAGTCTGATGTGGGGCTCGAACTCATGAACTGTGAGATCATGCCCTAAGCCAAAATCAAGAGTTGGATGCCTAACCAATTGAGCCATCCAGGTGCCCCTAATTTATCTTTAAATGTGAATAGTCACCAATTAATATTTGAATAGCTACCATATTGGACAGAGATAATCTGGAAAATACAAAAATCTAGCTTGTGAGATAAACACCAAAATGTTAAAATGGGGTTAATGTTACTAGATGAGTACAAACCAAATTCTTTAAGGCTCAGAGAAATGAAATCCCTCAATTGAGAAAAATTTAAAACAACAGTTTAATGTAGATTTGAATGATGAGGCAGCATCATTTAGATAGTGCAACTGATTTTATAAATGGCTTTAAGAGGAAAAGAACACCTGCTGTGCATCAAGTATTTTATATACATGAGCTCATTTAGTTCCCACAGCTAGAAAATATTGTCTCTACTTTATAATTGGTGGAACTGAGACTCTAAGGTTAATTAACATACCCAAGTTCACCTGGCTAGCAAGTGGTGCCGACTAGGGTTGAACCCAGGTGTACTTGACTCCTGATATTAGTTGTGTTACACTTTACTGTGCTGGTGAAGAAGTGAAGGGGGATCTAAAATAATTCAAGACTAACAAAACAGGATGACCTGGGGGTGGCAATGTCACGATCAGAAGTAGTTTAATCAAGCAGAGTGTTAGCTCAGAGGTGGTGGATAGATGTACAAACTAGTCAGAGAGGAAGATAGTAGTGAAGATTTGGAACTCAGGGAAAGACTGAGGTTCAGGATGGGAGATCGATTTAAGAGCCAGGTGTAAAATCTGATACTTGATGTAGGAGTGGTAGGTGGCTCATCTAAAGAAAAAAGGTACAAATAAAGGTGCTTATATTAAATCTTAGAAAACATGTCTTTTGGGTTATAGGATGAGAAGAGGACCCAATAAAAGGATCAGTGGAGTTAGAAAAGTAGGAAGAAATAATATGCAGTAGTGGTCATCAGTGTCAAGTACTAGAGAGAGAACAAGGAGGGTGAAGAGCAAGCAAGAAAATGGAGAGTTTCAGGGGCGCCTGGGTGTCTCAGTCGGTTAAGCTTCCGACTTCGGCTCAGGTCATGATCTCATGATTTGTGGGTTTGAGTCCCGAGTCAGGCTCTGTGCTGACAGCCAGCTCAGAGCCTGGAGCCTGTCTTCAGATTCTGTATCTCCCCCTCTCTCTGACGCTCCCCTGCTCACGCTGTCTGTCTGTCTGTCTGTCTCTCTCTCTCAAAAATAAATAAAACATTAAAAAATTAACAAAAAAAGAAAAAAAGAAAATGGAAAGTTTCCTACTGAGAAGTATAGTGACCTTGAAAAAGAGAGGAAATACAACTATTTAGGAACCCTCTAGTTTTTCCAAGTTTGTACTTTCCAAAGGCCCCTCCAATATGTTTCTAGGCCTATGCTCTCATACATACCCAGCTTTGTTTTCAGGATTTTATGTAGACAAGAAATGAGTACCTTTAAAATTTTTTAAACATGTTTTTATTTATTTTGGAGAGAGAGACAGAATGAGTGGGGGAGGGGCAGAGAGAGAGGGAGACACGGAATCTGAAGCAGGCTCCAGACTCTGAGCTGGCTGTCAGCACAGAGTCTGACTTGGGGCTCGAACCTATGAGCCATGAGATCATGACCTGAGCTGAAGTTGAATACTCAACCGACTGAGTCACCCTGGTGCCCCATCATCTGAATACTTTTTAAGTAGAGCTGATGACTCTCATGAGGCTGTAGCTGGCTTTTCTCTCTGTCTCCAACGCCCAGTTCTACAGCTGCGACTTAATAGCACTTAATAAAAATTAGTAGGATGAATGAATGAGTCTAGAAAATTTTTTTCCTGGCATATTTTCACATTTGGGAAAATATTCATTAATTATTGGGTCCCCAGGTACTAAATATTATTGGAAACACACACACACACACACACAATTGAACAAATGTTACACATTATTCTTATTCCTAAAGAGTTGATATTCTAAATGGAAGAGAGAGTAAAACACAAGATTATCAGCTTCTATGTTTTATGGAATACAGCACTGTGAGCCAGTGTGCAATGGTCCAGAAAAACTGATTTTTTTAGTTTATTTATTTATTTTTGAGAGAGAGAGAGAACACATTTTAGCCTGAATGGGGGAGGGGAAGGGGTAGAGGGAGAATCCCAAGCAGGCTCTGAACCGCCAGCACATAGCCCAGTGCTGGGCCTGAACTCAAGAACCATGAGATTATGACCTGAGCCAAAATCAAAAGTCGGTCACTTAACAGACTGAGCCACCAAGGCGCCCCAGACAAACTGATTTTAAAGGCTGAGGTGCCTGGGTGGCTCAATCGGTTAAGTGTCCGGCTTTGCCTCAGGTCATGATCTCACGGTTTGTGGGTTCGAGCCCCGTGTTGGGTTCTGTGCTGACAGCTAGCTCAGAGCCTGGAGCCTGCTTCGGATTCTGTGTCTCCCTCTCTCTCTGACCCTCCCCTGCCCGCACTCTCTCTCTCTGTCTCTCAAAAATAAATAAAAAACATTAAAAAAATTTAAAGGCTGAACTGAACTACCTTCCCCTCTGTGTAGCTCCCTGGCTCCCATCCCTTTCCTTGAGAACCCAGGACATCTCCCTATTTTAGCAAGTGAGTGAGTAAGACTTGGCAAAAGAGAACCTCTAATATCTTGTCTCAGTAGTATAATCAGTGTCTGTTTGGATTGGATGGATTTCTTGTCATCTCAATTGTTGAATATTTTGAGTATCACCCTGTACATGCATATTGTTAACGTTGCATGAATTTGTAAGAAGTTTTAGAAAAACAGGTAAAACAAGTAACATCATGTGCTAACTATACTCAGATTAAATATAACAACAACAAATTATTTAGGAAGTATTGGTGACATTAATTTCTTTAGGTAAAAACGATTATTATCATGGATTAACCATGGATATGTGAGTGCATCTAAATTTGATATTCCAATACTAATTTTGGATTTCAGCATGCAGTTTCTTAGTGCACAATGATTGCTTGTCTAGCCCTGGCTTTGCTGTTAGTTTTATGGCCTTGGTTAAGTCACTTTACCTCCTAGGTTTACTTATTTCTTTGAGAAGTGGGTTGAGAAATTGTATCAGAATGATATCATAGGGTAGGTCGATGGAGCTACAATGTATTATGCTAAGCAAAATAAGTCAGTCAGAGAAAGACAAATACCATACGATTTCACTCATGTGGAATTTAGGAATTTAAGAAATCAAACAGATGAACACATGGGAAGGGAGGGAACAAGAGAAGAGAGGGGAATGAATCACAAGGGACTCTTAATGATAGAAAACAAACTGTGAGTTGATGGAGGGAGGTGGGTGGTAGATGGGCTAGACAGGTGATGGGTACTAAAGAGAGTGCTTATTGTGATGAACACCAGGTATTGTATGTGAGTGATGAATCACTGAATTCTACTCCTGAAACCCATATTGCATGGTGTGTTAACTAAATTTAAGTAATAAAAAAGAATATTTTCTGCAAGTATCAGAAAACTCCTATTCAGGTGGCCCCCAAACTAAGGACTTACATAAAAAGAAGTCCTTAAGAAGGGCAGTCTTCAGGAAGGATAAAGAACGATGCTGGATCCATTTCTTTAGGAGTCTTTTGGCTCCACCTTCTATATGCATGGGCTTTATGCTCAATGATAGAGAAATAAGATACAAGAAATAAGAGGGACATGCTTCCTGTGTCTTTCTTAAGCATGAAGAGTACTCCTTCATCCATCTTGTAAATAGACTTCCCCTGAAATTTCTGGCCAAAGTTGTATCATATGCTCCTCTCTAAACCGATACAGGGCAAGGAGAATAGGACCATAATGATTAGCTTAAACTATACCATTCTTGCCCTCTGGCTGGGGATGAGTCCACCTTTCCCTGAATGTGGCCAAAAGCGCTCAGGGGTCCCCAAACAAAATCGAGATTCTACTAGGAAGAAGGAAGGAGACAGTGACTGCTGTGTAGACAATTATGATTCTGATTCTCTTTTTAGCAAATGTTTCTCCTTTTAGCAAATTAAATTATTAACCTATTTCCATTCTCCAACATTCTTCCTTCCCTACCCCAAATGTTACCTACTTGGACTTGAACTCTAAAATCCCTCAAACAAAGATCATCTATTATATACCCAAAAGTCATGCAGAGGACAATTAAACAGATCATTCAAAGTTTGTTCTTCTTTATCACTCCATCGCTCCAGGAAACTGTAAGTGGAAGTGTGGGTTAGTTCAGCGGGCTATTGCGTAGTGCTAATCATGGCAGGGACCATGGATTTAATCCCCATATTAACTAAATTGTATTGTTCCAGTTCTCTTTTACCAAAAATCTGCCAGATGCCAAGAAGAGTCCCTAGAGGACAGGGCAGTTTGATGTACCTCCTACTGACGGGGTATGACATACTTTGGCAAAAGTCCAACAGTTAGGATTTCACACAGGTTGGCCAGTTGGCTAGCACTCTAAGATAAGTGAGCTGCTCTTAGCCAGTCATGCTGTTTCACTGTATTCTCATGAAAAGGGAAATTCAGAGAGGATTACTGAGGTGTTAAGGAAGTAGGGGGAAGAAATCCACAGATTAACCAATACTGTCTCCTTAGTTCCTTTCCCCTGGACATTGTGACTGGGACTGATGGTTTGTATTTTGATGCTTTTTTCTGATTTATTTCAGAACCTAACCCGTATCTATCATCCTAGGTCTATAGAAAAGTCATTTTACTAACTAGAATACTGACTTTGCAATCAAGTATCATCTACAGCTGATAAGGAGTTTGTAGGCAGGCTCAGGGTGAAGTGAGCTCCTTTGTACCCCCATTGAAGATTCAGTGACTAGCACAAAGCAGGAGCTCAAAAATGGCTTCTTGAACTGGTGCTCTTGCTCCCCAAAGAAACATCTACCTTCTTCTAGTAGATTTTACTCTGGTAATTCTACCTCCTAGTCAGCTTGTTAGATACAGACAGACATTTGAACAGTTTCCCATAGAATGTATTTCAGTTTGGGAAGAGGTGCTTTATTATGCAGTAATTCAAGCTTCTTCACATTTGAGATATGGTTCTAATAATATGATTATTGACCATTGACTTCACCACAGGTCAAAGATTCATAGTTGGATCAAGTATTACAATATTGTGAGACATAGGAAAAATGTCTTCTAAATTGTCCTAGAAAAAGTCAGCTCCTCTGGTCCTGGATAACTTTCAAATCTTGAATGACTTATTACCCTTTTCCTTATATTCTCCCTTTTTTTGGATTGAAGGCTTTTAAAAAAATTTTAAAAAATCATTCCAATATATGTTCCTTTGTTGATTTATTAGCTACACTCCTTTTTTTCCTTTTTTAAAATGGTTCTAAAAACCACTTACACTAAAATGTTGTAAAAACCATTTTAAAAAAGTGAAAAAAAAAAGTAAAATTCTTTTACTTACCACAATTTACCTTGAAGGAATAATACACTTCAGTTTCTGTCTTTCTGGTCTTTGTGCCATTGTCATATATTTTATTCCTAAATATGTTATAAAAGCAAAAATATATTGTACTTGATTTTGCTTTTAATAAGTGAATTATTTTAAAAGATAATTTAAAAAAGATCATTTTAAAAGATTTAAAAATTATAAAATGACATCTTTCATATTTACACACATGTTAACCATTTTGGAGTTCTTCATTCTTTTGTGTATCCCAGATTTCAGCTGGTATCATTTTCATTGTGTCTAAAGAACTTCAATTTTTTTTTGTAATTCAGGTTTATTGGTGATGATTGTTTTTTCAGCTTTTGAATGTCTAGGAAAATTCTGTTTCCTCTCTATTTGTGAAAGATATTTTCACTGAGTATAGATTTCTACTTTGACACATCCTTTTTTTTTAGTACTTCAAAGATAATTATCTACTGTCTTCTGGATTGCATGGTTTTCACTAAGAAATCTGCTGTCATTTTGATCTTTGTTCCTCTGTATATGTGTGTCTTTTTTCTGTGGTGGCTTTTAAGACTTTTCTCTTTAATATGTGTTTCAAGCCATTTAATTAAGGTATGTTTCAGTGTAGGTTTTTTTTGCCTTTTTGTTTGTTTGTTTGTTTTTAATGTTTATTTATGTCTTTTGAGAGAGAATCCCAAGCAGGCTTTGTGCTGTCAGCACAAAGCCCAATGCAGGGCTCGAACTCATAAACCCTGAGACCTTGACCTGAGATGAAATCAAGAATTGGACACTTAACCGACTGAGCCACCCAGGCACCCCTGTTTCAGTATAGTTTTATTAATGTTTTTTGTGCTTGGGTTTTGTTGAGCATTTTGAATCTATAGGTCTATGATTCTCAACAAAATTGGACACTTCTTGGCCCTTATTCTTTTTTTCCTTTATTACCCTGAATGCCCATATAAGGTTTTCATGGTAGCAGAAGACCGTTACTTACAGACAGCAACTAAGCACGTGGTGTCCCAGAGCCCTGATTTCTTAACCTTGGAGTGAAGCAATGAGACCTTCATGTTAATTTACATATACTGGTCTATATTGTAGATGAAAACCCCAGAAAACAAACAAACAAACAAATCTGAGTGCTTTGCTGCTTGGGAAGGATGTTTTTATTCTAACTCTTTAGAACGCATATTCATCTCTCCAGGGGTGAAGATAAGACCACTGTCTCTAGTTTTACTATACTTTTACACTATCTCTTTGTGGTCCCAAGGTTCAGCTCCCCTCTGCCCTCTATGCCTCATATACATTTCTCTGGAATTCTCTCACTATCTAATTTATCTTCCCAAATTTATCCATGTTGCAAATTTCTGTAACATTTGTAAAATTTGTAAAGTTCAGAAAGCTTTAGCTCTGCAAAAGTATAAAAATATGTATATTTTTTACGATTCCAGAGGGGATTGCTGTTTTAGAAGAATAATGGATCATATGAATACTTACATTACATTCATGTGTTACTATAATTAGTATGTGCATTATTATTATTATTAGAGTATTTCAGATAATAACAGTCTTGAGCATTATCACTTCATCTGGAGACAGAGTAACTTGGGGAAAACGATTAATGAAATGTCTATGGAAAGCCTGTGGGCCCAGCTGGTCCCAGGAGACTTTCAAGCCTTACAATTTATTTCCTCTGGGTTTAGAGGTGTATCACCACTCTGAATTCTCCTTTGAGCAGTGAGTCTGCATCACACTGGAAACTCACTTGGTCTGTCTTGGGGATTTAGAAATTGTTATCCATCATCTTTGTCATTAGTTTTTTTTTAGGTTTTGCTGTTTGTAATTATATGCTATTATCTGTACATCACCTTGTCCCATCTTCTTAACTGATCTCCAAGTCTTGTACTAAAAGGCATGTACTATTTTCTATGCCATTGAAATGCCTGGTTTATGCCCTCTCAGGTTTTTAATGTTTTTTATTTTTTAATTTATTTAAACTAAATAACAGTCATCATAAAGGGTTCATCCATTTCCACCACTCCCCACACCTTTGTTTTTCAAATTGTTTTTTTCTGTTCTTTTAGTGACTCCAGTTATAGTTACATTAGCTACTTGAAGTCCCACAGCTCACTGAGACTCTGTTTATTTTTTATATTATATATTTTATCTCTGGTTTTCAAATTGAATATTTCTTATATGATATATTCAAGTTTACTAATCTTTTCTTCTTCATTGTCTAATTTGTTAGTTCTACCCAGTGATTTTTTTGGTTCAAGTATTGCATTTTTTATCTCTAGAATTTGATTTGGGTCTCATTATATCATGAATGTTTTTGTGATTTTTCTCTTCTTGAATATAAAGCATATGGTCATAATAAAGGCCTCACTTTATTGTGCTTTGCAGATTTGCAACTTTTATAAATTGAAGATTTGTGGTAATGTCATGTCAATGAAGTCTATAAGCACCATTTTTCCATTAACATTTGCTCATTGTTTCTAATCACATTTTGGTAATTCTTGTAATGTTTCAAAATTTTTATTATTATTATATTTTCATGGTGATCTGTGATCAATGATTAGGACTCACTGAAAGCCGAGATAGCAGTTTAGCAATAAAGTACTTTTTTAAATGTTTTATTTATTCTTGAGAGAGAGAGAGAGAGACAGAGCATGAGCGGGGGAGGAGCAGAGTGAGAGAGGGGCACAGAATCCGAAGCAGGCTCCAGGCTCTGAGCTGTCAGCACAGAGCCCAATGTGGAGCTCAAACTCACAAGCCATGAGATCATGACCTGAACCAAAGCTGGACGCTCAACCCACTGAGTCACCCAGGTGCCCCCCAATAAAGTATTTTTAATTAAGGTAGTGCATTTTTTTTAGGCATAATGTGATTGCACATTTAATAGACTACACTATAGTATAAACATAACTTTTATATGCACTGGGAAACAGAAATTTACTTGGCTCATTTTATTGTGATATTTGCTTTATTGTGGTGGTCTGGAACTAAACATGCAATATCTCTCAGGTATGCCTATAACTGTTTTGATGTCCTTGTATACTAATTATGTCATGTGTGTCATTTCTGGACCTGTTTCTTTTTTTTTTCTCCTCCCCATGTGTCATACTTTCCTGTTTCTTTGCATGTCAGGGAATTTTTGATTGGATGACAGACGTTATGAATTGTACTTTCTTGGGTGCTGGAAATACTCACATTGCTCTAAATACTCTTGAGGTTTGTTCTGGACCTCAATTAAGTTACTTGGAAACAGCTTGATGCTTTTAAATTTTGCTAGGTAGAGCCAGAGCCGTCTTTAGTCTAGGGCTAACTTCTGCCCATTACTGAGGCAACACCTTTCCGTGTACTCTGTTTGATGCCCTGTGAATGATGAGTTTCTTACATTTTCTCTACGGGAATATAAATTAATTCCAGTCCTGTGTGAGTTCTAGGTTTTTTTTTCTCTGTTGCTTTTGAGGTGTTTTGTCCCCTACTTTGGGCAATTTCCTCTTATGCATGTGCTGATCAGTACTCAACCAAAGTCTTCCAGAGAACCCTTGCAGATCCCCGGAGTATATGCTGTCGTGCTCTCTCCCTCTTTTATTGAGATATAA
>CM053578.1:42067233-42155276 GCA_028646485.1 Cryptoprocta ferox
GAAATTATGGATATACCTAATTTGGCAGTCTAAAACTGGTCATGCCTTTAGAGGAATATATTTTATGGTTTTTGATTGTAACACAGGTAATTTTTACTACATTTGTAGTTATTTTAACCATCATAAATATCCTCACAAATATGACTTTTCTTTACATTTTTTCAAAAAGTGATACTTTAAGCAGACAGGTGTGTGTGTGTGTGTGTGTGTTTTTAAATTCCTTATGTGGATGACAAAACAAAATAAAACAAAAATGAATATATATGAAGGAATACACATGAATATATTGACAAATAGTAATGTCCAATAATACAACTCATAAAGAATGTTGTAGTCAATGACAGGGGACCTGAGTGCTGGTCCTCAGTCTACCACTAACCAACATTTGAAAACATTTCATCATAAGTATCTCTACACCTTGATTTTCTCATCTGTAAAATAGTGAAAGTGGATGCAATGAGATATAGAGACCTTCCTCATATAAAAATTCTATGACTTCTTTGTTCCTGCTTAATGATACCAAATCATATAATTTTATAATATAAGTATCTTTAAATTCAAGACACTGCAACTTGAAGTTCTGACAGGGAATTTGAGAAGAGTGTGTGGTACCGAAAGAAAGCATCAGCTTTCCTTCTTCAGATGCTTCTTTCAAACTTGATGAACAGCATAAATGCCTCGTGATTCCATCGCTATCGTGTCTCTTGTGGCTTCGGGAGCATTAAATACTCAAACTTCTCTCATCAGACATGGGGAACTCAGTTAGGCCACTGAAATGCAAGACTTTCAAGGCTCCATGGTATCCTATATGACATCCTAGTATGTTGCACTTTACACTCGGAAAAAACGCAGGTTAATCAACTGAAAACTCTGGGCTGGTGTGGCCCATAAAGCAGCCACTATTAGCACCTGTCCTTATGGATGTTGGACAGTGCACAATAAGTCAAAATAAATATATGCCCCCAAATGAAAGAGGACATAGCACATTAATTTACATCAGTCCAAATCCTGGATCCATTAGCTACCAACAGTGGTGGGTAGTAGAAAGATATCCCCAATATATGGAATGACGAGATGTAATTTTAATATCATACAGTAATTAAAAACACTTTCTATAAAAGGATGACTATGACCCAATCCTCAAAAGTATGGGTGATAACTGGCACATTGTTTAATTGATTGTACTTTTTAAAAGTTAATTTCTTTACTTTTTATTATTAGTCATGTATTGCAGCATTAAAATTTACATAAAGGTGAGGATAACACATGATCTTTATATGTCATCTTATTAAAATGAAGCTATTTTTAATACTTTTAAGAGGCCTATCAGAAAACACAATTTATATCCTCAAAGTATATTTTGTCAGTTTCAAGTATAATTTTTGCATTCATATTCTTTTATGAATTTTAATGGAGACACTTAAATTGTAATTATTCCTCTCAGCTCAAATGCAGGTAACAAATGGAATTCAATCAGTGTTTGCGCATAATGACCATCATTAAGAGAGAAATAATAATGACATTCTCTCTGCATTAAACTTGCAGACTCTTTACACAATGATCTGAATCCCATTATTGATCTCCATGGAGATATGTAATTGTCACCTATTCTGCATAATATCTGAATGTTAAATACATTTGTTTGGAACAAATATTTTAATGAATACAGTCAGTTCCACTTAATTAACTATCTGATAACTGAATATTTTTACTTAATAATTCAACTTGGAACATCAAAATTGTTCTATTTTTTATTCAAATACACTTGAGATTAGTCATAGATATTCATTTGAATGTTCATAAAATGTATGTAGAGTTTAAAATTCCCCTTGGCTTTCTTTAAAGTACATCCATTAGAGGGACAGTGGAGAGGTATTTTTCATCTGTTTGAAATAATTTTTTCCCTTCAGTGTTGTTTAAAATAACCCCTTAGAAGCTTACTTGTAAAATGTGTTTTCTGACCAAAATCCTTTTGCCATCCAACTTCCTTTTATCATAAAATTGTTCATAAGAATGCTACTATTCATAGTCACTTACATATATACATTTTTAATGTGGGCATTTGGTTTGGGGAAGCACATATGAATAAAATATTGAATTCACTTGTTCAGAAAGCTCTAGGAGAGTCATAATTGGGGAATATTTAGCTACTCCAAGAAATATCTCTTTAAAGAGAATCCAAGATATTTATAATAATAGAAATAATAAGGAGTATGAATTATGGTTAGATTAATTCTTGACCATGAGAGAAGTGTCACATAGCAGCATCAACACTCTGTTTTAGGTACTGTTATCTCATTCAATTCCACAAATACTTGCTGAGAACCAACCACAAGTCCAGTGTCGTACCTGGGAGTGATGAAACCTTATGAATAAGACACCAGGCTTGGCCTCAAGAAACTCGCCAACTGGTGAGAAGAAATTCACTCACACAGCAAGTTTTGACACAGGTGACAAATGCCAATGGTTTGAAAGAAGTGCAACAAAAGTATGGAAGCAAAAGTGATTCGTCCCATCTACCAATCAAACCATCTTCAAAGAGATGGCAAACTTCTATTGTCTTAGGATGAACGTAATTTTGCCAAATTTAAAATATGGGTAGAGAGGCTTTAGAGTAAAAGAAGTGACATGAACAAAAGCTTGGGATATATAAGAGGATCTATATACAAGTGAGTCTATAAGTGGATCTTTATGAGTATCTCAAGGGCCAGTTCAGTTCAGCTAGAGTCTGGAATGTATAGTGACCGGTGTAGAGGAATGAGACTATAAAGTTTACATGATAACTACAATTTACTAAGCACTTTCTATATGTCAGAGGCTGGATGTGTATTTTGAAGTCTCAGTAAAACCCTGTAGTATATCATTTATATAAATCAAGAAGTTACACTTAGAAATGTTAAGTGCCTTGACTGATCCCATCTACCCCATAGGTAGTGGGGATGGAATTTTGGACCAGGTCTACTGGTGTCCAAAGCCTGAACTCTGAGCAGAGTTAAAATGAGTTTGGGAGGGCCTTGAATTATATGCTAAGGGAATTAAAGAAGTATTGAATATTTTCAGTATAAGAATGACATAATTAGATCAATAATTTAGAAAAAAAAGTTTGGGATATAATATCAGGATCAAAATAGAAGCAAAGTGATTTGAGGTAAACCTTCAAATTATGAGGTTGCTTTACTAATCCCAGTGAGATCACTTTAACTAGCAGAATAACAATGGAAACAGAAAGGGGACAGATTTCAGCAGACTTCTTGTAGTAAAATCAGAAAGACTTAGTTTCAGATTGGGTGTCTGAGAATATAAAAAAAATCAAGGGAGTAAAGAAGAATTTTGTGTTCCTCTTCTATATTCCTGGAAATGGAGTAAAGTTTATATTAAAATAGCACAGTTTCTGAAATTGAAACGATGCTGATTTAAAAACACTTTGGTTTTGTTTCTCGGTGGCCCCAGAAAATTCAGGAAGCATAGTTTTCCTTCATGCTTCTATTTCAGTGCCCTTTCTGGCTGATCTTCTATTGCTTTTCTGTGCCGGGGTACTGAACATTTATATGTGAATCAACAACTGATTGATTCACATATAAATACCAGTAACTCCATGTGTTACTCTTTCCAATGCTACTAAGAAGGTAAAAGAAGATTGCTTCATGGAAGGCAGTGCTGAAAGCCAGAATTAAAAAATATCATTAACTTACTAATTTCTTGCATGTCAAGAATATTCCAGGCTCCAGGGATATCAAGATAATTTTTACACAGTTTACATTGGATATTTTGAATATGGAGCAGACATGAATTTTTGGAAGTCAGAGGGTGGACTGTGGTAGGCAGAATAATGCTGCCCCTCCCCAATAGATACACATGTCCCAATCTCTTATGCTACATAAGAAACCTGAGGAATTTTGCAGAAAGAATTGAGGTTGTGGACCTTAAAACAGAGAAATTATCTTGAATTATCTGAATGGAGCCAGTGTAATCACATGGGCTCTGCAAATTAAGAGAGAATGACAGAAGTGGGTGAGACAGGTACAAAGAAGAAAAGGCAAAAGAGATTTGAAGGATGAGCAGAAATCAACACCACCACTGGCTTTGCATATGGAAGAAGATGGTTTCCACAAACCAAGGAATGTGTGGTCTCAGGCAGCTAGAACTACCCTTAGCTGAGAGCTGAGGAAATCAGTCTTACAACGGCAAGGAATTGATTTCTGTCGACAACATACATGAGCAAGGAAACAGATTCTGCCCTATAGAATCTGACCTATAGAACTGTAAAAGCAGAAACTTTTGCTGTTTTAAGTGGCTCGGTTTGTGGTAGTTTGTTACTGCAGCAATAAAAAACTAATAGAGATGGGAATAAAAATAATGCTTACCTTAAAAAGATATAGAGTATTAAATATAATAATACATTACTGCATCTGATGTGTTAGAAAACACTAAAAGCAATTAGCTATTACTTTTGTCATTTTAGAGCTGATTGTAACTTTAGCCCTTGGCCCGCAGGTGGGTTTCCATTTCACTATGAATGCCCTGGGCCGTGGCAGCCCCTCTCTTGTCCATGGC
Organism: Cryptoprocta ferox; assembly: GCA_028646485.1. Lineage (NCBI taxonomy): Eukaryota > Metazoa > Chordata > Mammalia > Carnivora > Eupleridae > Cryptoprocta > Cryptoprocta ferox. The sequence continues at coordinate 42,071,788 of CM053578.1, forward strand.
TTACTACCATCAGTTTCAGAAAGATGACTCTGAATACTAGCCTAAATTGAAGGCAGACTTCTAAGTCTTTATACTCTTTTGGGGACCCAGCTCCCCCATGATGGATACTATGAGTGCAATAAAGTCTAATTCCTTAATGAAAATATACAGATTTCTGTTCCTTACCATATCTTCTGCCAACAAAATACAATAGTCCTCAGAGACAGCTCAAATACAACTTACATTACTAAAGGCGACACTTCACACCTTAGTTACAGGACATCTGCATTATGTCATGCGTTCTCCCAAGGAACAGTGAATAGTGGGATGCTTGCTTTATACTCTGACACCAAGGGTTAAATTTAGGTCTCTAGTGCAGAGAGGCAGTGTGATTTCTCTCTTGTTCTCCTACTCATATTTTCTTGTTTCTTTGTGTACCTGGTATTTGTGATTTATATGCTGGAAATGATGGATTTTACATTGTTGAGTGCTGGATTTTGTTGTGATCTTTTAAAGAGTGTTAGATTTTGTTCTGGCACAGAGGTAAATACTCTTGGATAAATGTGATTCTTTTGAGGCTTACTTTTAAGTTTTGTTATAGCAAGTCCGGGCAGCGTTTTCCATGAAGTTGACTTAGTCTAACTATTTAGTGTGGTTTTTCTAGGGACTCTACCCTTTTTCTTGTGTATTTTGAGGTTTTCCCACTCTGGTCAGTTGGAATACATTTTCCCACCTGTATTTGAACTTTGCGAATTGTTCAACCTATTGCTTTCTCATTATTTTTCAGAGTTTTTTTCCCCCCCACACTCGGGGAAGTTTTCCTCCACAAATGGGCAGATCAGCCAAAATCTTAAGATCCTCCTGCAGACCCCCAATCTCTTTTCTGTTATTTCTACAACTCCACTCCTCTTGTCTGCAAGATCTTATATCCTTGACTCCCCTAAGCTCAGATCACTGTCTTCTCAACTCACTGCCCCAGCTCCAGACTTTATTTCAGTTTCCTGTGCTGTGGCCTGAAACTTGGCTCCAAGTAGAAAGCTAGGGCAATCATAAAGCTTACTTTTTTTGTTTCAGTTCTTTCAGGAATGTCAATCCTGTTCTGCCTATTGTCTTCTGTCTGAAAGTTGTTAATATATATATTTTTTAATTCTAGTCTTTTTAGTCATTTATAGTGGGATGGAGCAAGTGGAAATATATGCTCCTTCTCTATGTTTATTACAACTTCTGTATGGTAGCCAGCTTGTGACAACTTCTTTGTGTGTTCTAATCACCTTCACGATGTGTCGTGTGACTCTAGCCAATCTCTTTTGGAAAACATTTGCCCTTTGTTTTTTCATGGTACTCTCTGCCTACTGCAAGGAATTCCCATTATTTCTAAATATGGAATCTCCACTTTGGAGTAAACTGGTAAGATACTATTACAGGGAAAAAACAGCAAACAAAATTGAAGTTCATGGGCATCCGTTCAAAGGGATCTGATGAGACATAGGTTTTTGTCTTACCCTACTTTCTCCAATACACATATACACATACACAGTCACCTTACACATATACATACTCTTGGTACACACATATGCCACACAGCTATAGGTCCACAGTTGCAAAAGTATCTTCCAGAAATTTTATCTTCTTTCCCACATGTACTTTTACTTCTTCAGTTCCTTTCCTTGCACTGTCATGTGGTCTGAGGAGATCATCTCTCACAGCCTACTATTTGAAATGTTGTAGCTTCGCACATGTCACAGTATTTGTTTCTTCCAGCAGCCAGCACCTCCACTCATCTTCCTGCCAAGAAAACACATTTGAAGTAATATTCAGGAGTTGCCAGCATCTTCTTTAGTAACTTGCATTTAAAGTACTTAACTCTCTGGAGCATCTGGGTGGCTCAGTTCGTTGAGCTTGGAATTCTTGATTTCAGCTCAGGTCATGATCCCAGAGTCTTGAGATCAAGCCCCATGTCGGGCATGTGGAGCCTGCTTAAGACTCTCTCTCTCTCTTTCCTTCTCTCTGTGTGCTTGTCCCCTTCTCTCTCTTTCTCTGTCTCTCTCTCTCTAAAATAAAAAGTACTTAACTCTCTTATGGAATTGAGGTTGTATCTGCACCCAGTATATTCCTGCAGTTTAGTACAACGGTATTTTTTTTTGCCAAAATACTATGTATTCTTTCAAAAGAGTTGGTCCTCTGCACTTATTTCTGGATTGAAGATTAACACAAATTTTTGCTTTTATTTCTGAAAAATTTGTTCACTTTCTAGAATAGTGTTATACAGTTACTCTCATAAGATATTGAAATGAATTGCAGATGAACTTGCTAAACACATACCACTTAAAATTGGTGGAAACTGAAAGATTAAGCAAACTAGATAAGAAAAAATGCTATTTTAAAAAAATGCTGACAAAATATTAAGTAAAAAAAAACCCCCAAAACAAAAAAAACCCATATTCCTGAGAATAATTCTACTACAGTTGATCAAATATATGCTTTATAAATTTTTAGAAGAAGTAGCAATCATTAGGAAGAAATGGTACCTTAAGGATTTATTTATTTTTAATTTTTAAGATTTTTTAAAAATGTTTATTTATTTTTGAGAGAGAGAGAGAAAGAGAGAGAGAGACAGACAGACAGACAGAATCTGAAGCAGCCTCCAGGCTCCCAGCTGTAAGCACAGAGCCTGACGGGGCTCAAATTCATGAACTGCGAGATGACGACCTGAGCTGAAGTCAGACTTTTAACCAACTGAGCCACCCAGGGGCCTCAAGAATATAATTTAAAAAGAAAGAATATGATTTAAGCTATCTCAAGTCAATTTTCTTTTTAGAAAAAGTTTATTAAACTGGCAAGCCAAAAAATTATAAATGTAGCACACCTAAATTTAAATTAACAAGTTGACAAATTCTTGTAAAAATATGAAAAATATGGATTTTAAAATAACACATAAAGACTTATAATACTTTAAATATTGCACCCAAAATTTAATGATTAATGAATAATGTCACATAGAGGAAATTTGAAAATAGCTTGCTGTGCTGATTTTGATTTATCAATGAATAAGCTAAGAACAGAAGTTGCACACCTGCCAAATTCTTAAACAAAATTTTTTAAGATGATGGTGAATTTTTCATGTCAGAATCATGGCCTATGAAGAGTTTGGAAAGCTGAAACAACTGACTGTAAAATATACCAGTTAGCCCTAGAAGCGGCAGATATGGCTATGTAGCAACACACATGGTCAAAAATCTTTTGACTTTGAAGTTTTCTATGATTATTAATTCAATATTAGATAATAGTGTATCATTCTTCATTGACAGAGGTATAGCACTAACAATGTATGGATCCTAAGAACACGTGAGACGATAGTCCTGCTCCATTTTGTGAAGATATAAAAAGTCTTGGTGTACAGTAGATAACTAAGGGATTTGGCAACTCTATCATGAACAGGATAGAGTGGGCAAGAAGATAGTGGTATAGAAATCATATAAGCAAAAGTAGTAAACAAAAAAAAAGTGATCATTGTAAATCTGTTGAAGATGAGACCCGCATATTTTCAAGTGCTTGAAAGATTATCACGTAAGAGATTGGTACTCAGTGTAGGTCAAGAAAACATAACTAGTAACATTAAAGAAAAGTTAAAATATACAACTCTTGGGAACAAATACACGAAGTGAGATGCTCAATGAGAGTCAACCCTGGTTCTCTCTTGATTATCCTTATAACCAATTGCTTGAGTCCAGTGGAATGGTGGTGAATGTCTGCAATAGCCTTGTCATTACAAGTAGTTCAAGAATTTAAAAAGCTTTATTAGATGAACTTCAAAGTTCTTTCTACCAAGGTATTCTTTGATTCTATTTGACACAATTTCTTCCAACTAGACTCATCTCCTTCCAGTGGCCTTTATACACTATGCAATACTTAACATCATCAATACTATAGTATTGAAATCTCTTATACAACTCCCCCCTCCACTTACGTTTTGCCTATCTTTCAAATTCAAACTCCAAGTACCTCTCCCTTATGAAGTGCTCCTTTATTATTCAAGCCAATATTAAACTCTATTCATTGGCAATTTCTGCTAGTGTCACTCATAAATTCCATTTCCTACTCCTCTTTTCTGCTCTGTAGATCTCCATTGAATGTGTTGTATTTCTTTCTTTTGTTTACTGTGTATCTTTCCACATTAGAATTTAAGCTCTGCAAAGGCAGGTGGATTTGTTTCCTGGGGCTGCTATAAAAATCACCATAATGTGGATGGCTTAAATAACAGGATTTACTCTCTCATAAATTTGGAAGCCAAAAGTCCAAAAGCAAGATATCAGCAGGGGTAGTTCCTACTAAAGATTGTGAGGGATAATGGATTCTATGCCTTTCTTATAACTTCTGGTAGGCTGTGGAAGTCCTTGACGTTCCTTGGGTTGGAGCTTCATAGACCTTCTTCTGCTTGTATCTCTGTGTCTTCTCCTTTTCTGTCTCATAAACTATTGGGTTTAGAACTCACCCTAACCCTGTTTTGAGATCCTTAATCTCAAAAGACTCTATTCCAAATAAGCCCATGTTCACAGATTCAAAGTGAACTTATCTTCTGGGGAGAGGGCACAATTCAACGCACTATAATAAGTATAATTTTCCTGTTGTGTTCACTACTATTTCTCCAGCACCTGGACCAGATCTTAGAATATAGTAAGTGCTCAATAAATATTTGTTAAATGAATGCATTGAGGGCCTAAAACAGGCCAGATGCTGGATTTCTAAAAACAAGGCTGCATATGTAGCAGGTAATGCACAAATAGTAGATACATGAATGGGTGAGGGAGTCACTTAGAAGCACTGTTCTATCTTGTTGGATTTGTTTTATCTTGCCATACAAACATCTTGTTCTTCCTTTCTTGCTTGGCAATGTATCCTTTTGGAGGAAGCATTCTTGCCAAAAAAAGGATGGCACCTTTATGTCCAAGTGTACTATTCTTTGCTCAAAGGCATATGCATGTGCAAGGGAAATCTGTAAATAAAATCCTATTTATAAATTCAAACATCAAGCTTTAGTGACAAATTTGTCATTTAGATAATGATAAGATGTTATATTTAAACAGCTTATTATATTCATGTTTTCTACTATATACATGCTCAAAACTCAGTATGATTTGCATTTGTAAAATCAAAAAATTAGAAGAAAGAAGAGTTCAGAGCCTATAACCAATAATTTATTGTTTTCCCATAGAAGCCTGCTAAGAATGCCAAAGACCCTAATTTGTCTATTTCAAATTCAATAAAAAAAAACAAAATTGCCTATTTCCTCTGTGACCTCTATAAATCAGAAAAATATCCAAGCCTTCCACTATGAAGGTTGTATGGACTTTGTAGAACAACTCTTTTTTGTTAGGTTATACTCATTCACCATTTACTTACTTAATTAGACAATACATTTATAGTCTGAAAATACTGTTAAGACAATAATTCACTCATACATTTTCAGATCAAAATCAAGATCCCAGACTCTCCTGAACGAAATTTCATGAGACTAAAAAGGCAGGAGATATTTTGCAATATTTGAAGTCTGCTGTCTGATGTTTTTTATGTTTTCTAATTTATTTTATTCCTTGAAGATGCAATTAAATATTACTCTCCTTAATCTTTATATACATTATAAATACTATAAAACAGATATGTGAAAAATACAACATACATCTAGTATTTCTTTACTCTAGACCACCACCACCGATTCCCACCACATACTCACCCAGAAGAGAAGAGCTTTGAATATCACACAGCACATCTTCAGATCATAACTTCCAGAAAACTTAACTCTTTTGCCAATTACTTCTCATATTCGCACACAAACACTGACACACACACACACACACACACACACACATTAAGTAATGAGTAATATTAAGTAATATTAAGTTACTGATTTAATAGCAGGGAAAAATCCATCTTTGTGTAGAAGTAAAATTATGTTAAAAAATGTCTAATTCTATAGTGGAAAACATCACACATGAAATTGTTCCTTCATATTCCCAATGCTTAGTATTCAAAAGCAAAAAGTGTACTCCCCACTTTAAAATAAAATCTGTTAAAAAAATGAACGTTATTATGGACTGGACTGATTGGTTAACAGGGTCACAGGCTTGATTTTTAGCAAAGTCTTATAGTTAAGAATGACGTCCAGATGCTTTCTTAGGTATGGGTGTCATTATTTTTAGCAAAAGAAACCTTTTCACCCTTAGTCACGTCAAAGCACAAAGAATTCCATAAATCAGTGCCAGTCTTGTTTTCATTCCTAAATACTGACTGACTGAATATATTTATGTCATGTAAATTTTATTGCCTTATTTTCAATAACGATTTAGAAGATTAAAATGGACTTTTAAAATACAAATGTATGTTTTTAGCACTCTTTTCTGGTTTTTCTACAGCCTGAAATTTCGTTTAGTTTAGACAATGAAATTGGACTAGTCAGTTTAATTTTTATTGCTAGTCCATTTCACCTCTTACATTCCAGGAAACAAAACCAAGCTACATTTCACTGAAAACATTGTAAGAAATTCTTGAAACCAGACTCTAAACAAGCACATACAAAGAAAGAGGTTTTTTATTTATTACAAACTTTATAAATTTAAAAAAGACTATAATTTTTGTCTTAACCCTGAAAGCATACCCCTTTCGTCATTGAGAAATACAGAAATATTTGAAATTCCCCAGTAATCTTAGGGCTCACAAATGGAAACATTTGGTTGTACTTGGTTCACAAGCACACAGGGCCTGTCTGCTTTTGGTTCTGGGTAATTAGAATGTACAGATTTGACATCAAATGTGCTACATTGTAGTTACAATGTAAAGAACTCAGAGCAAATGTGCAAAAGGTTGGGTGCAATTTAAAGTGTAATGTTCTAGAAGTGGGGAGAAGCAGAATGAATAAGCCAAGTGAAATCCCTTGTGTCTATACAACAGATCAACACACCACACAATGTTTAGAACTCGGCAATTAGGCAATTATCTTACCCTAATCACTATAGAAGCCCTGACTATGTAAATCAGATCCCAAACTGTACACTAATGGTAATTGTTTACTCTGTTCCCAGATCAAATTAGATGGGTGACATCCAAATTTGCATCTGACTACGTCCTGTGTATTCACACAAACCCACTATTCAGATTAAATTGACTGGCTATGAAATTGGTCAATAGAACTGACTGCATTGACCAGACCATTTATATACATATTAAGGGAATTTAAAGAACAAATAAATATGTAAGGAGAAAAATTTCAAATCTTTCTAGAAAGCTAATGCATGTTCCAACTTATCCATGACCTCAAAAAATTTTGTTACATGTACAAATTATAGCTTTCTGTATAAGGCTCTAGGTTTATAAGACCCATCCTAAAATCCTATTTAGAAACAGATAAGGAAGTAATAAAGAAAGGAAAGGAAAAATTCTAGCTTAAAAATACATCTGATTGTTTAAATAGTTTAATATCTCATATTGAAATAAATGCTACTATATTTGAAACTGTTCTCCAAGTCAAGTTTTTGTTGTTTTGTTTTTGTTTGTTTTTGTTTTAAATGTTTTTATTCATTTTTGAGAGACAGAGAGATGGAGTGCAAGCAGGGGAGGGGCCAAGAGAGAGGGTGACACAGAATCTGAAGCAGGCTCCAGGCTCCAGGCTGTCACCAAAGTGCCAGGGGGTGGGGGGGCAGCGCTTGAACTGAGATCACGACCTGAGCTGAAGTCGGTTGCTTAACTGACTGAGCCACCCAGGTGCCCCTACAAGTCAAGTTTCTAAACAAAGTTCCCCTTTACTAAAGAGTTGAGAGTTTAGCTCTGATAGGGAGGTCAATGAAAGAAAAATGTTTTCTGGTGATATTTCAGTAGATTATATGAGTCAGAAGTGTGGGAACTGATATTAAGAATGCAAATTAGGGACATCTGGGTGATTCAGTAGGTTAAGACACTGACTCGATTTCAGTTCAGGTCATGCATGATCTTGCATTAGGCTCTGTGCTGACCATGGAGTCTGCTTGGGATTCTCTCTCCCTCTTTCTCTGCCCCTCCCCGACTCGTGCACTCACATGCTCTGTCTCTCTCAAAATAAATAAACAAAAATTAAGAAAAATAACGAAAATTATGGCCTCTTCCCACCAAACACCATATGATAGAATATTTATTTTCCTAAGATACCCATTTTGTTTGTTAGACAACTAATTTCTTGATCCAAGGTAAAAATTTTGTTTATATATCAGTATTTATTCCTCCCCTTATATGTCAAAAGATGTGCCACCACCAATAGTTCCTCCTGACAGCCTGTGATATTTGTGAGAATGTCATTCTAATGGAAGCCACATTGTGGCTATTGATCACTTGCCAGGTACAGAGGAGCCTTACATAGGCAGATCATCTTCTGTAAATTTTCACTATTAGGTGTTTATAAGCTGAGCAATATAAAGAAAATGCAAAAAAAGTAGATCTTAATTTGAACTTTAAAACTTAAATCTTAGTGGCGCCTCGGTGGCTCAGTTGGTTAAGCAAACAACTCTTGATTTCAGTTTGGGTCATGGTCTCATGGTTCATGGGCTCAAGCCCTGCATTGCGCTTTGCACTGACAATGTGGAGCTTGATTGGGATTCTCTCTCTCCCTATCTCTCTGTCCCTCCCCTGCTCAAGCATACTCTCTCTCTCTCTCTCTCTCTCAAAAATCAATAAATAAAATTTAAATGTTAAATATACTGGGCCAGCTATCTTTAGATAACTCTGTGTAAGTAGACACAGAGATAACTTCAAAAGGTAGTAGAGTTGAAAACTAAATCATTGTGAAATTACAAACATAGAGAAAGGAAATATTGTAGAGAATCAGAGCAATCATGGGAAGCTATGTGGGTATGGGACAAAGAGGAATTATATCTGATACAGTATCAGAAGCTAGACTAAGGTAAAGCACAAATTTAAACATTGTTAACTCAAGCAGGAGTTTCTCCTCCTTTCTGACTTCTCTTCATCTATTGTCAATTTAAAGAATCTTTTGGAACTGAGCTGAGCCTATATTGCTATCTACAATAAATATGGTCACAGTACTCTTCCAGTATCCAGTAATAGGTTCTAAGGGGGAAGAAATAAGAAAATGTCCCTAATTGTTGAAGCTTTCAGTCTAGCTAGGGAGGCTTACCTCAAATCCTACCTCAGATGTATTGAAAAATAATTTCATTGGTAGGAAGCATAAAACTGCATCTTGGTTACACCGGGTTGATCTTTATGAGAAATATATTGTAAGTCTAGTGTGATCTAAAGATTTTAAAAATTAAGGTAGCATTACTTCAGATAGAGGGAAGAAAAACAGAGATTAATCTTAAAAATATAAGATTTGATGGAGACAATCGAGTTGTTCTATATTTTTTCTGGTCTATCATTAAGATTCTTTTCAAATAATAATATCTGCTCTTTTGGTATGATCACAAAAACAATTAACAGCCATTGTATAACCTAACAATGAAACCAGAGAAAATCACAAAGAAAAAAATGTCAATTCAAAATTAAAATTTGAAACCACGATATTCAGAGAAAAACAGTATTTTCTGGTTTAGCCTTCTCTTAAAATATACTGCATTTATATACTATAAAAACTATTTGAAACGTTTCATAACATGCTTTTTCACTTAATATATTATGAACATTTTCCATCTTTAAATATGGTTGTAAACCATGATTCTTAATTACCACGTATATTTACTCCTGTGAACATAATCTGTTTAGCCAACCTGGTACTGACAGAAAGTTTACTTGTTCCATTGTGTATTTCTTTCAATTATAACAACACCCTCTTTACTGAATTTATTTTATTTTATTTTAATAAAATATTTATTTAAATGAATTATTAAAATATATATTTAAAATATTTAATTATTCAAAATATTAAAAATATTTATTTAAATCCAAGTTAGTTAATATGTAGTGTAATAATGATTTCAGGAGTAGAATTTAGTGATTTATCACTTACATATAACACCCAGTGCTCAACCCAACAGGTGACCTTCTTAATGCTCATTGCCATTTAGCCCATCCCCCACCCACCTCTCCTCCAGCAACCCTCAATTTGTTCTCTGTATTTAAGAGTCTTTTATGGGGGCACGTGGGCGGCTCAGTCACTTAAGGATGTGACTTTTGATTTCTGCTTAGGTCATGATCTCACCGTTCATGAGTTTGAGCCCTGTGTCGGGCTTTGCACTGACAGCGCAGAGTCTGCTTGGGATTCTCTCTCCCCCTCTCTCTCAGCACCTCCCCCGTTCACTATCTCTCTCTCTCTCTCAAAATAAAATCAACATTAAAAAAAAAAGAGTCTCATGGTTTGCCTCCCTCTCTGTTTTTATCTTATTTTTCCTTCCCTTCCCCTATGTTCATCTGTTTTCTTAAATTCCACATAAAAGTGAAGTTATATATTTGTCTTTCTCTGACTTATTTAACTAAGCCTAATACATTTTAGTTCCATCCACGTTGTTGCAAATGGCAAGATTTCATTCTTTTTGATCACCAAGTCATATTCCATTGTATGTATAAACCCCATCTTCTTTATCCATTCATCAGTTGATGGACATTTGGGCTTTTTCCATAATTTGGCTATTATAACACCCTCTTTAAAAGGTATTTCTGTATGTGTCAGAATTAACACACTCTCTGACTTTCTCTTTTTAAAAACACCTTTAAAAAGTTACTAAATATCTTCCAGAAATCTTACACCATTTTATGTCTATACTAGAATGGCATTAAGTATTTATTCCTCCACCCTCGTGGCAACCATGGATAATAGCATAAGAAAAATCAGCTGTGGTCATTTGGTGGAGGAATATGGCATTGCGTAGGTATTTTATTTTACATTTGTTTAACTAGCAGCAGTTTGAATATTTAAAGACCGTCTTATTGGACTTTTGCATGTTCCCTTTGTCAGTTAATATTTCTGTTGAGGGTTTACCCAAGCTACTTGATGGTAATTGCTGCTTTGGCATTTATTTTGTTTTGGCCAACTGGTTTACAGAGACCTTAAACAGACACCAGACTCTCCTGTAGCAGCCCAGAGAGTCACAAGCGGATGTAAGTTCCTCAGACGACTTCACCTTAGATCAAAAGCCTCCTCTGCTCCCCAGGGACTTCCCATTGTGCACCCCTTAGATAAAACCCCTAAGGAACTTACCCAAATTCACTCTTTCCACCCACAGATTCTAAGGAAGGCATGGCCCCAGATCCTATCTCTCTGTCTGCACCCTACCTTGACCTCCTCATGTGGTCCCTCAAAGTATTTCCTTTAGGACTTGTGAATAATAAACTTCTCTATTCTTTTCTTGTGGTCCATTGTTGAACTTTGATTCATCAGCGCCCCGTGGTCTTCTTAACAAAGGTTAATTTAACAAAGTCATAACAATTTCTTTGAGTATCCTGATGGGATTTTTATTTTTTCTCTAATTATGTGAGTTGTTTGTCATATGATTAAAAATACACTTGCCCATTATTTTCATGTTTCTTTTCCTTCTGTTTATGGCATTTTTTGATGTTTGCAAGTTTGTGTGTCTATGTGTTAACGTAGTCAAAGTTGTCAACTTTTTCCTTTATTTCTTCCTCTTTATACTTCACTCTTTTTTACTCAGTTCATTAAAAGGTAAATCACTATTTGTCCATCTTTTGCTTTCAACCCTGATGGCTTAATTTTGTTGTTATTGTTGTTGTTTAATGCTATTACCCATCATGGATTTATTCTGATGTGTGGTGGGAAGTGTAGACCTAACTTAAAGCCAACATTTTCCTCCCAAATAATTAACCTATTCTTCCAGTATAATTTACTAAATAATCAGCCCTTTCTCTTGAGATTTTAAATACCACTACTTATTACGCACTATAATACTAATTACATATGTATACATATTAAAAAAAGTTTTTTGAGATACATCTCATATTATATGGCCACATTGCTTTAATTATTATGGTACCATATGATTTCATATCTAGTGACGGAAGCCTTTTCCTTTTATTACCCTTATAGTTTCTCAGCTTTATTGGTTTGAGTTTCCAGTTATACTTTAAAGTAATTCTGTCAAGTTAAAAAATAACTGAATTGTATTGAATGACTACATCAATTTTCATATTGTGGTAGAATAATGACCACCCAGAGATGTCAATCTCTGAATCCCTAGAACCTACGCATTTGTTAACTTTCATGGTCAAAGGGACTTTGCAGGTGATTAAATTAAATATCTTGAGATATTTTCCTGGATTATCTGGATGGGCTCCATACAATAGCAAGGGGTCCTTGTAAGGAAAACAATAAGGCAGGGGAGAGAGAGGGAGAGAAGGAGATATGATGGAAGTAGAGGACAGAGAGAGATTTGTAGATGCTACATTGTGGGCTTTGAAGATGAAGGGAATGAGCCAAGGAGAGCAAGGAGATTCTAGAAGCTGGAAAAGTAAGGAAATGGATTCTCCTCTTGAGCCTCCAGAAGGAAAGCAGCCTACCTACACCTTGATTTTAGCCCAGTAAGAGCTATTTGGACTTCTAACCTCCAGAACTGTAAGAGAATACATTCATGTTATTTCCAGGAACAAAATTTGTGGTAATCTGCTACAGCAGCAATAGAAAATGAATATAGAGATAACAGACATTATTACAATACTGAACTTTTCTTTCAAGAACATCATATGCCACAGCTTTGGTTCATATCATTTTTTGTGTCCATCATGTGAAGCTTTTGTTTATAAAAGGAATGTTCTATATTTCTTGTGAAGTTAACTCTTAATAATTTAGATGTTATGGATATTACTATTAGTGGAATTTCTTATTGTATTGTAAGTAGTTATTTATGATACTTAGGAAAGGCATCACTACTTTTGTTAGTTTATTTATTTTCCTTAAGTTTTCCGACTTTCTGCCTTTTAAAAAATTCCTGCTTTTATTTTTATTAATTCCTGCTTTCCTGAGGTTTGTTTCAGGTTTATGTTGTATTTGCTTTAGAGTTGAATGCTCAGTTTATTAATTTTCTTTTTTTTTCCTCATTTAGCATTGAAAATAGTTGGGGTTCTGATTTTCTTTTGAAAGCTTCCGCATTGTCTTATGTTTTGATCTGTAGGGTTCTTCTTTTCATTATTTTAAACCATTCTCTAATAAACAATTTTAATTGGCACTGACTAAAGATTTATTCACAGGCAAGTTTTTAGTTGATGTTGTTTTAATTTTTTTTTGCTTCTGTTTTTTATTGTATGTATAAAAGGGGTATATATGATTTTAAATTTTTAAAAATAGAGGATTTTTTTGCTTGTAAGCTAATAACATTTCATCCATTTTTCTAAATATTCTATGGGAATATAACTCTAATTTGATCAATATCAATTAAATATACCATATTAGGAATATAGTACAGTATCTTTGATTTCTCTTTGTATCTATTATATATTTGCCCCTCCCCTTTTTTTACTTTCAAACTTTGTGAGCTTCTTGTGTATTGTCCACAGAGTATAGCTAGACTTATTTTGAATTCAATCTAATCATTTTTAAAGGTAATGAGAGTTGAATTCAAACAGTGACAGATGAGTATGACCAGATGCCTTTGAGAGAGACTTTTAGGAGATAGAATTGACCTGAGTTGATGACTTTGGTTGCAGTAGGTAGAAAGTCAAGGATGACTTTCAATCTTCTAGCTTATACAGAAGAATGGGAAGAGAGTTGTTATGTGGGCTAGGTGTACGGAGATTTTGTAGGGATTTTTAATGGATCTGTTTGATCTATAAGAGGCAAGTTGGGTATATCCAATAGGCATCAGATGAAAAGATTTGGAGCTCAGGCATGTGATAAAAGCTAAGGTTTTATTGACAGAAAGACAGAGTTTTTCCTTTTAATAGGAATTGGACTGAACATGCTTGCAATTTGAAGAGAACAAGTATAGATTGAAGATAAAAGGCAAAGAGGGATTCATTAGTGGAGGAAAATCCTGGATCATGAGAGGGATAGTGAATCTACAGCAGGGGTAGAAGTGTTTGGCTCACAAAAGAGAAAGAACTTTTTGGGGAACGAAGATTAGCATAAAAGTACATGTCTGGGAGGGGGCTGGGAATGCAGAGGAGGAAAGGGAGAGGTTGTTTATTTCTGATTATTTGTCTGAGTCCTTTAAGTTATGGTGGAATCCTTTCTGAGTCTTGCTACTTACATGCCAACAAAAAAAGATTCATATACTACCTGATAAACTGAAGAATTTGAGGTGTGCACTGGTAGTTTGCTGTCCACAGCCTGATGTCTCCTGCCATCACAGACAAGATTTCTGTGCTTAATTTTCTGTTTTTGGATATGGTGTGTGGAGGTCTCTGTGGTGCTTCTGTTTTATGAAAGCAGAGGAAACAATATCAGCTGATGAGGAAGAAGACAGAGGTAGAGTGGTAGATTTGTTAAGATAGTGATCATTTGAAATTAAAAAGGGAGGCAGTTTGGAGAGAGGACAGGATTTTGTGCACATCCTTGACAGCCCAGAGGCCAAAATGGCTTGGAGAGCAAAGACTGTGTTATCTCCACAAATACAAATGGAACAAGTGTGCACATCAGACCAGTGGTTTTATTTACCGATGGCCATCTGCAGATAAGACAGCAAATCAAAAAACCAGGGGTCAGGGACTTAAGGGTGCTGGGGAGACTTATGTACTTTATGGTTCAACTTTGTAAAAGAATACACATGCAGGAATGGGCACAGATACTAATGGTACAGCTCGATGGGTTTTTATAAGGTAAACACTACTGCATATTCATCACCAGATCAAGAAATAGAAATTTTCCTACACAATGGAAGCATCTCTCACCTACATACCCCCAGAGTACTATCTTCTCCAAAAGTAGTCACTATGCTGACCCCCACCACTATACAAGATTAGTGTGTGAATGTGTGTGTGTGTGTATGTGTATGTGCGTGTGTGTGCACACGTGTGTGTGACTTTTTTTTTTTTAATAATAGGTTGTGGAATTTATTTTTGTTTTTGTATGTAGCAACAGTCCATAGTTGCTTATTGTTGTACATTCTATTGATATATCCAACGCCTAGTCTATACATTTTGGCTTCTATAAACAGTGCTCTTAGGAATATCATTAAGTTCATATGTATATATTTTTGAGGAGAATACATATGTAGAACTGGAACTGTTGAGTCATAAGATATACATATATTTAGTGTTAACTGATACACTGGCAGTTTTCTAAAGGCCATGAAAGTAGCAGTGTTTAAGAGTTTCTGTTGCTTTAAATCTTCAGCAATACAAATTTTAGGTATTCTAGTAGGTTTATAGTGGTATCTCATTGTGATTGAATTTCTCATGTTGTCCATATTATTCTATTGCATTATATGTGTTCAAGGTTTTACTTATTTTCCATATTTTCCCCCATTCTTTTCAACTAACTTTAGGTGTACTTTTTATATTTTGGACGTCTTTTGTTAGGTATGCTTTTCTATAAGTATCTTTTCTCAGTCCACGGCTTGCTCTTTCCCTCCTCTCAATGATGTCTTTTAATGAGCACAATTCTTGTCTTTGTTTATGTTTTCTTTATTGCTAGGGTTTTTGGGGTCTTGTTGGGGAATTCTTGCTTATTTCAAGACTATGAAGTTATTTTCTTGTTTCTTCTAGAAGTTTTATTGTTTTTATCTTTCACAATTAGATCTAGAATTCATCTTGAATCTATTTTAGATTATAGTGCAAGGAAGGGATTAAGATACATTATTTTCTGTTGACCAAGTGCCATTTATTGATGATAATATTTTTCCCCCACTGCTACAGTGAAATCTTTGTCATGATTGAAGTGACTATGTAAGTGTGGGTCTCTTTGTGACTCAATATTATGTTTTTCTGGTTCATTATATATTAGTCTATCTGAACATCACTATAATTATTGTAACTTCAATAAGTTTTGAAAGTCCTCCAGCTTTGATTTTCTTCTTCAAGATTATCTTGTCTTTCTTGGCCCTTTGCATTTCCAAATACAGTCAGAAACAGTTTCTCGAATGTCAACCCAAGAAAAAACCCTACTTGCATATTTATTGTGCTTCTGTGGAATATATGAATTACTGGCACGAATCAGCATACTTATAGTATGAGACTTTCTAATCCATGAATATGGCATGTCCTTCCATTTTTTATTACTTCAATAATGTATTATAGATTGTTATATAGAGAAAATACATATTTTTGATAGATTTCTTCAGTATGTAATATTTTAGATATTTTGAATTGTATCTTTTAAAAAAGTGTCACTTCCATTATTTGTTGTGTCATATAGAAATACAATTAATTTTTTATATTGATTTTGTATACATAGACTAAATAATAAATTTCTTATTAATATTAATGGCTTTTCTCTAGATTCATTTGGGTTTTCTAGACTATAAAATCATATTATCTAAAAATAATGGCGAACATGTCTCTTCTAAAGTTCATATATCCTATTTATTCGTAATTACGAATTTCAATGGTTAGCACCATCAATAGAACGTTGTATAGAAGTGATGATAGTGATGCTCTTGTCTTAATTTGAATCTTAGGGTGAAAGTTTCTATATTTCACATTAAGTGTAAGTTTGTTAAAAGATTTTGTAGATACTTTTTCAGAATAAAGACTTCTTTTTCAGGTTAGCTTACTAAGACTTTTATTATAAAAGGGTGCTGGCTTTTATGAAAGGTGTTTTCTACTTCTTTTGAGATGATTTTATATTTTTAATCTTTATTCTGTTATTGTGTTAAGTTACAAAATGAATTTAAATATTAGACCAGCCTTACATCCCTTGACTAGTCACATTTCATTATGTTATGTCATCCTTTTATATAATTTGTGTTAAGTTGCTATTTTAAGATTTTAGTATCTGTTTATTAGACAGATTTTCCTATAGTTTTCCTTCCTCAAATGTCTTTGTTAAGTATTTATATATTTTATTCAAATCATACAAAATTTCTAAAGTTTGCCTATTTTTTTCCCCTGAACTCTAGAAGAGTTTGTGTGAGACTGGTATTTTTTTATTTTGGTTCTAGAGATAGATTTCTTTGAGGGGATGATTGATTGATTGATTGATTGATTTTTTATTTATAGAATGTGCAAGCAGGGTAGGGGCAGAGAAAGACTGAGAGAAAGAATCTGAAGCAGGCTTCACGCCCAGCGTGGAGTCCAATGCTGAGCTCCGCCTAAGAACCATGGGATCATGACCTCAGCTGAATCAAGAGTCGGATGCTCAACCAATTGAGCCACCCAGGTGCCCCAGAGATGATTTTAAATTACAGATTCTATTTTTCACTGTGTTAGTTATGCTAGTTTTTTTTCAAGATTAAATCCACTTTATTAATGGCATAGAGTTACTCATAAACCTAATTTTTATCTTTTTAATACTTGTGGGATCTAAGATGATATGTTTTAATTACTACTATTAGTAATATTTCTTGATCAGTCCTGTTAGAGAATGCTTTAACTTTTCATTTGAAAATAAATATGTTTTCTACATTAAGAGTATACTTTTAATTTTGTTGATTTTGTATCTTATATGCTTATTTTTAAATTTCATTAACCTTGCCCTTATTTTTATTATTTCATTCATTAACTTGTTTTGGGTTTAACTTGTTAGGTTTTTTTCAATCTTTACTTCCTAAAATGGATGTTTTGATTTAGAGTTTCAGCCTTCTGTTTTATGTGCATTTGAGACTGTATATTTTTCTCTAAACACTGTTGTAATTACATCCCATAAACTCTGATAGATATTATCTTCATTATCATTCACGTGTAAATATTTTCTAATTCCCCTTGTGATCTTTACTGTTTTTTTTTGGGGGGTGGGGCATGATTTATTTCCAAATGGTGTATTTGTGTGCTGTGTTTCTTGTATTTTTTTGTTTGTTTCAATGCCTAACTTAATTCCACTGGTGTCTAAAACCTCATGAATGCATTCAGGTTTTAAAAATACTTGAAGCAAGGGTGTCTGGGTGGCTCAGTAGGTTCACCTTCCGACCTTCAGCTCAGGTCATGATCTCGCAGTTCATGAGTTCCAGACCAGCATTGGGCTCTGTGCTGACAGCTGGGAGCCTGGAGCCTGCTTCAGATTCTGTGTCTCCTCCCTCTCTTTCTGCCCCTTCCTTGCCCCTGTTCACACACACACACACACACACACACACACACACACTCTTTCTCTCTCAAAAATAAACATAAAAAAATTAAAAAATTTAAAAATATTTAGAGCTTTTTGTAGGATAAGTTAAATTTACATTGCATTCTATTAACCAACATGAATGTACTTCTATAAGCACTGTTCTATTGAAATAAAGTTTTAAAAAGAAAAGAAAAAATACTTGAAGCTTGTTTTATAATTTGATACCTCAGCAAATGTAGCTATTTGCTAAGATTGGATATTCTTCATTGTTGTCTAAAGTGTGCTATATATGAAAATTAGGGCAACTTTTTATATTGTTTTGTTTGTTTCTCTTAGTGGAAGCATTGGTCTCTTATAAACTATTTCATCATAACTAGAAGCAGAAGTAAAGTCTACCTTTTCTTAGGGCAATGCTCCTTACTGCAGCAGAATATGGAAGTATTAAGAACTAGAATGTGTCTGATTTTGTAGTTTGCAAATCATGCAATTAGTAAATAGCCTACTGAATGCTGAACATTGTAACGTCATGGTTTATGTACCCAATAAAATAAAATGCCAAACACAGTTCCCAATATCTAGAATGCTGCATGTGGTTGCAAGTCTAAAACAGGAGAGAAACAGATTAAATATTTTAGCTGTGAAGCATTTTCTGCTAATTAGAAGGGGGAAATGGAGTCTTTCTAAAGAACATTTCTCCCAGTTATCACCTTAAACATAATCAAAATGGAATCATTAAGAGTCAAACAAGGTAAAATTATGTGATTCCTGATGTGATGTATAGGTGACAGCATCTCTTGTGAAATATACTTGCCAAAAATGTTTAAAAAGAATCTAATAAATACTTTTGATCTATTTTCTGTTTATAGAAAATTCAAGGAGTAGGTGAACCTTTTAAATTATAGCATGGGGTACTAAGCAAATGAATCCAGGTTGTAGGGCATTATTAAAACATCCTTCGTTAAGTATCTTCAAAAAGATTTTTGAACATTTCTCAACAAAAAACTAAACAAAACAAAAACAAACTTAAAGACATATAACAACCAAATGCCTAATGCAAAGCATAAATCATGAACTCTGGTTTAATAAAACCAGCTATATTATTTGAGAAAGTTGCATGAATTGTAATATAGACTTGATTTTAGATTATAGCATTATTTTTTAACATTTATTTATTTTTGAGAGATAGAGAGAGACAGAGCATACGCAGGGGAGGGGCAGAGAGAGAAGGAGACACAGAATCTGAAGCAGGCTCCAGGCTCTGAGCAACCTGTCAGCACAGAGCCTGATGCGGGGCTCGAACCCATGAACCATGAGATCATGACCTAAACCAAAATCTGACACTCAACGAGTCAACCACCCAGTCTCCCCCTTTAGTATAATTTTTATAGGCATGAAAATGGTATTGTGACTCTCTAGGGGAATATCTTTATTTTTAGGAGATTTATGCCGATGTACTTAGGGATAAAGTATCATTATAACTACAAATTATTTTGAAACAAACTAGCAAAAAATAACAAATAAAAATATGTCAGTTATTACATTCAGATGGTGAACACATGGGTAGTTTTTAAACTATTCATTTTCCTTTTCTATATGCTTAAAAATAAAAAAAAAGCTAAAAATATTTTAATGTTGGGTACTGGCTATTACCAGTTAATCAAAGGGGGCCATGAGTGTGAGCTGAATTGATAAGTAAAGATTTCAGTGAGGATTTGGGGATTTGGGTTGGGCTTTCAAACTGGGGCAAAGTTAGGTAGACAGAATAAGTGAAGGTCATCATGCCTGAAAGGCCAGTAATGTAAACAAGTCAAGAGATTAAGATGAAAGTGACATGTCACTTTTGACTAGCCTCACTCTACAATCATTCCTGGGAGCTCTTCACTAAGGGTGATAAGCTGGCTGTCTGAAACTTTATGATTTGGTTATAGTAGTATCAGGTTTACCTAAATAAGAGAGGTTCTGTGTTCACTGGGAGATTTTGTAGGAGTCTGTTTAAATGTCCTACTGTAGGTACACTGAGTCATTTCATTATTTGCCAGTCCCTTCACCAAAGTTTCTATTTTAAAGATCACTGCATTTCTCTGCTCAGATGGTGTTTCTTATTTATACAGTGAACTGGGAAAAATACAATTTCTATATGTTCATCGTTGCTCTGTTACTCCTTACAAATATTTAAGAATCAGAAAGCTCCTAATCCATTGATACATTCCAAGCTTCCAGTTATTATTTCAGGGTCTCATGACTCACAAAATACGTTAAATTTTCTTAGTGAAACTTCTTTATGTTGCTCGACCATATTACCTATGGCCCCTCCCTCTTTCTTTCCCAAATTCTTCTGCATGCCGGGTCCGAATAATCATAATGATAGCTCTGCACTCGGTCTCTTACCTTGTGAATAATAGCGGCACCTAGCACTTACACTGTATTTGGTTTTCCATTTTCAAAATGCTTTGCAATCAGTGACTAGCTGGGCTCTCTTACCCGTGAAATTTATTTCTTGATGACAGAAGGAACAAATTCTTGGCATCTGGCTATACCCACTATTGCTACCATGGAGCAGAGAGAAAATCAGTCCTGTGGATGAAGGAAGAGGTTAGGGGTCAGGAGATTCATGTCCTATTTTTGACTCTGTGCTTGACTTATGCACGTACTGGCTCAAGACAGGCAATTGCTCACTGTAAATTTTGCCACCTGTAGGAGAAGGAGGATGGGATCCACACTGAAAAGATGAGAAGCTCATTGGTCACAAATAAGATGCCTCGAACTTGTAGTGGGACTTGGCTGCCTGATAAAATTGTCAACAGAAGAATATATGAACTCACTCTTTTCTTGATGTGGTATCTCCTCTTAAAAGACTAAGTTTTTGAAATTATATGGTGATCCGCACTGTCTTTTCTTACCCTGTTTATAAGTCAATAAGTCCAGAAAAAGAGATAACCCAATGTTAGACCCAATCAGTAACATTCAGTGAATTATGCACACTTTCCATATGCCACAGTCATCATGGTAGCTTTTAACAATTATAAAAAACATAATTAATGAGAATTTGTAGTAGCATGTATGATAAGACTTAAAGATCAAGTCAAAGTATTCTTTTGTCTAATTTCATGTATTGTTTTTCTGTTGTTAGTGCAACTGACAGAGTAAATGATAAGATGTCTGTTAATGCAGAAGAAATGAAGGCAATGAAGAGGAACATTAGATAGTGGCAGTAAGAGTGACAGTAAAAAAGACAACTGTATTTATATGGGTATCTGTTTTGATGAGCAGATTCATACCTATTTCCCATTTTAAGCCAGATGTTATTAGGATTAGAACACTTGTCTTCAATGGAATTTGTGTATGGGAGTCTCTCTTTCAGGCCACAAAATATCTCCTGAAGGTATTTTAGTTGAACATGTCCTTTTACAGAAAGGTAAGATGATTAATATTAAGCATGATGATGTTTATTTGATTTCTCTTAAAAATGAAAGTGATACTTTTCCTAAAGGAGGTAAAATATTCATTTAAGGAATTCTGAAGAGAAAATTTGGGAAGATTTTTGTAAAAGGGAAGAAATCTTTCTGTGATTTCATGTTGGTTAGAAAATAATTATATAAATCTGCAGAAGGTGGATTCTGCACATTTTTTCTCCCCATTACATGGGGAGAGGAAATTTCTATCAGAACAAGGGACACTTAATATACATATTCCACTTATGTGGAAGTCCCATTTGGGAGATCGATTTAAGGGGGGGAGCTTATAAGGTCAATTAGTGAAAGTTTTAGTTTTCCAGATTACTAGATGCCATATGCCAATTTAGCCGTATTTACATCTACTCTGCGGTGGCAGCTAATGTAAAAGGAACATTCAATAAAACCTGAAAAATTAAGAAAAAGAGTGAAACATTTTTATTTACCTAAGTATCTAATACCCTTATTTTCTCACTTCAAATCAGCACGAGTATTTACCTGATGTTTAGGCCAGATGAGAGACCAACTCCCTCATGTATTCACTTTCATAGGCTTGTGGTTATTCATGGTATAGTGATTTTGCTCAAATCCAGGTCACACTTAAGAGAATTATTGCAATATTTTTTTTTCTCTCTTTATTGTCTCAAACATTTGGATCCAATAGGAAGAGTGCTAACCATCTTTCTCCCTGAACACAAATGACATTTGTTTCTTATCTCCTTTATGTTATTATATTGGTAAAAATTAGCAAATTATACCTACTTTACAATGTGGGAGTACAACGTCAACTACTAATATGCTTGTCCTCAGAATTTAATCGTAGAAGTACAATTTAGGCCGAGGCCTTTGACTTTTCCCACTGTTATCTGCTAATTTTCTTGGGAAAGTATATTCTCCAAACAAAAATATTACATAGTTGTACTCATTTGGTAACTAATGTTTTTATCTGCATTGATTTGATTTCATTGGGTAAGATAGAGAAAACTCTACTAGGAGTGAAAACAAATTTAATACAACATAAGAAGACTTCAGCTGCTTGGGTGGCTCAGTAGGGTGAGTGTCCAAATCTTTATTTTGGCTCAGGTCATGATCCCAAGATCATGGGATTGAGCCCTGATTGAGCTTAGTGTGGAGCCTGCTTGAGATACTCTCTCTCTCTCTCTCTCTCTCCCTGTTTCTCTCCAACTTGTGTGCATGTGTGTGCATGCTCTCTCTCTCTCTCTCTCTCTCTCTCTCTCAAATAAAAAAAAAAAGACTTCATTTGGAACAATAATACTTTTCACCTCAGTTTTTTGTGATTTTTGCTTACGCTATAAAAATTTGGGTATGTCTTTAAGCAGAAAATTCGAATGTGAAGCCTAAATAAATCTATATATTTTTATTTAGTATAAATGATTGGTAGGGCTGCTCTCCCTTAAAATAATTTCATATTAGGGTTTATACTGCTGAAACCTGTTTTTAAAGCAAAATATGTTCTTTCTTCAAAACACCCACTGACTCAACCTCCTCATGGCCTTTGTCTGTACTTTAGCGGCAACTAGCTTCTGGGTCGTTTTGGCAACAGCCCTACCCAGGCTTCAACTGGCCTTCTGTGGACCATGGCTGACAATCAGTGTACATCTTAACCACCACACGGAACGTGAATGGTTCATGGTCATAAACAATGTGCACCTGGGACCTGGCATGAGAAATGATCAACTATTTTAAGCATAAGGAGTTCAGTCTTGCGGCCCTGAAATTGGTTGTCTATTCATCTGAACATTGTAAAGAGCAACATTTAACGCATATTAAAAACCCAACATTCTTCCCAGAGTTAGTAAAGAGTATGAATGGTGGGCATATTGCAGCCAAAGTCTTGGAGAGGCAGAACATGCTAATGTCAGAAGAAATCAAACTTGATGATTCGTAGTTAAGTAGTATTCCTGGACTGTTTATATTCATACTGATAAGAACATCATTTATGGGCAAAGATCCAGAAAATAGGACCCCCCAAAAAGCCTATGTTTTAAGATCATGGGCTCATACTACTGTATCCATGAAAAAGAAAAAAAAAAGCAATCTCATTTCCCCCAGCAGAGGTTTACATGTTCCTGAAGAGTATATATAGGCTTTTCAATCAAGAATTGGAATATCTTGGTTTGATAAAGTTTTTCTAAATAACCAATAGATACTTGTTAAGTGGAAATAGGAGGAACTCATATGAAAATTTACTTTTAAGTAAAAGGATAATAAATAATTTACCCTTACAGAACTTATACAGATTTTATACTTGTGTTTGACTTTATATGTATTTATATCAGAATGGTAGTATTGTGGGTGATTATTATTTTCTTTTTTCCCTACTCTTTAGTAGAATTTGGGTTATTTAGTCAGAGATCTAAAATTGAATCCCAGCTCCACCACCTCCTAGCTGTGTGACTTGGATCACTCAACCATTGTAAGAATCTGTTGCCTCAACTTTAATTTTTAAATAATTATACTAGCTACCTCATAAGGTGGTTGTGAGAATTAATACAGGGACACAAAGACAAGTCATTTAAAATATGCTACTTATTATTGACGCTTTTATCTGTATTTTCTATGGTTAGCGTGCACACATTTTAAAAACCAGGAACTCCAATAAAAATCATTCACCTACAAAACTCATATGAACATTTGCTTTTGCTTTTCATGTTTTCTCAGTTGAAAATGTCAGCTTTAGTTATTACATAGACATTTCTGTAATGAGGGGTCAGTTTTGACAAATGTATGCTCAATTCCTTATATCTTCTTTATTTCATTGCTCTTCTAGTTAGGTTTTACATTCTTCTTATTCGGTATATTTACTAATATTTAAAACAATTTAACCTATATTAAGTTGAAAAGTTCTTTTATGTATATGTATGTAAATATATGTATATGTGTGTATATATGTATGTACATATGTGTGTGTATGTATATCTCAAATTTCAGATCTTTACTAATTAGACTATGAAAAAATTCCTTCATATAGTTGAATAAAATTAAGAATTATCAGGATATTCAAAAATATTTAGGAATTATTTCCATTGATCAGCTGCTCAGGTTTATACATAAACTTTGCCGCAAAATAAGCTGCTGCTATATGTGTTTAAAGGGGATCACCATTTGGCTAAAGTTTGTTGCACAAGAAAAGCCCATTTCACAGTCTATTCACACCTGACTTTATGGCACTTCACCAAGGAAGGGCAAAACAGTTTAGACATTCACAATAAGAACCAACTTGAACCTTATTTAACTTCCAAACCTTCTAAATTTCTTTAAGGCTCAGATAATTCCCACAAAGTCTTGCCTCACTTCCTTCCTGCACTCACCACATGCCCTCTGGGAAATCAAACCACCTACTTACTGGAAGAAACAAACACTACTTATTTGTTTCTATACAATTTAGGGTTTCTACATTTTAAGAAAATTTAAAGAGAGGGTTAAGATTTTTTTTCTTAAAAATAGTAACTCTACAAATAATACCTAAATGAGATACATTAGGATTTATATTTATATTTAATGCTGACTTTCCATATTCTTTATGTTTTGAATGCCAACAGCCAAAAAAAAAAAGTATGAAGCATAATGACAAAGTTAAAAGGTTGATTTTTATGTATGGTTTGGGATATTGTATTTTATTCACCACTCAGGAAAAACATACAGCTTCTCATATAATTAACAAAACTCATATTCACTAAAAACCATGAACAAAAAAGCTAAATGGAAGTATATGGATTGTCGTCAGTGCTTAGTGGCAAAGAGAATGTTAACAGATACTTTCTAAATAACAATGTTGTAATTACACCTTGCATTTGTGGAGTACTTGTCTTATACCCACATCTGCAGGATTCTATGCTTACTGCTAAATAAAACAAATTTATACAGATTTATACAGGATATCTTTAAATGCAAACCCTAAAAAAAATTGAAGACAGGAAATGGTGAAATAATTGATCATGTAATATCCAGAATACTTAGGCTAAAAATGGAAAGATCAGTAATGTTTAGGAAGTTCGGACACAGTGCTATGCCTGATCTAAATCCATGGTTGCTCTCTGATCAGAAATGAAACTGATTAATGACAGGAGAAACCCCAGCAGAGCAGCTATTTGTAAAGGGAATTCGCAGCCTTATAAATACAAGGCTTAACCTTAAGCTCCACGAGATCAACCACAGATGAGTGCGCTGTTGTCTGCACAAGGATTGGTCTGTTTCAAAAATGTATTCTTGCTTTCGAAAATCTTTTTGCCTTCTATGGATGTAGTCCCAAAAGTTTCTGTCTACTTGGATCAATGAGCATAGTCAATGTTTCAGAGGACAGACGTAATCATAGGACAAAAATGAAGTATACAAGTATAAATTTGGTAAATAAAGGAGATGACCTAAAAAGAAAATGATTTTTTTCTTCATTAATATTTCCAATCTGAAAAGTAGATTAAATCCATACCTAAATTAGAACAAAAATCATAGGTCACTAGTGATATCATATATAACACCTATCAGTCACTTTTGACAGTGCCTGTACATATGGTTTTAGTGAAACTAAGGAGGATTATTTCCAAGTATTTCATGGAATTAGTTGGAAGGCTTTAGAACTTCAAATGATCCAGGCTTCCTATAATAGTTCTTTTAATATTAAATATTATTAAATTAATAACTCAAATATTACTTTACTACTACTTACAGTGGGATATGTAGTGACCCTTTGCAAAAATATTCCCATTTTTAAAAATTATACTTTTTTTTCAAGTGTCATATATATATCAGAAATGCATACAAATAATAATAATTGTACTACTGGATAGGCTTTTTTCTCAACAAGGAAAATATACAATCAAGATTCAGATCAAGAAAAAATTCATTACCTGAATGCAAAAGCCCCAGTCACTACCACCCTCCACTGTAAATGTGATCTTGACTTCTGATGCCATGTATCAGTTATGTCTGATTTTGAAATTTATATAGATGAAATCATATTGTGTATACTTTACTATGCGATGGATGGCTTTTTCTGTTCGATATTAAGTTTGTGAGATTCATTTATTTTCATCATTATATTGTGCTCCATTGTTTGAGCATACCATCATTATTTATTTATTCTACTTTTGTACCTATTGGTTGCTGTACCTTTGTTCCTATCAGGAATAGTGCTGCTATGAACATTCTTGATGCATGTTTTGGTGCACACATCCATGGAGAGTGAAGTGCTAAGTTGTCGATGATATATGTGTTAGTAGTAGACACTTCCAAACTGCTTTCCAAAAGAGGTGTATCAATTTACACGCCTAACAGCAGTTTATCAGAAGTCCACTTGCTCCACATCTTCACCACCCCCTGATGTTATGATTACTCCAGTGAGTATGTTGTGGCAACTCATTTTAGTTATAATTGCATTTCTTTGCTGACCAATGGTAGAGCACCTATTTAAATGTTCAGCAGCCTTTCGGTTATTCTCTTTTGGGCAGTGCCCAGTCGACATGTGTTTCCGTTTTTTAACTGGATTTTACCTTTTTATTGATCTGTAGAGGTTATTTATATATTTTGGATACACACACATTGTCAGATCTCTGTATCTCTCTCTTTCTCTTTTTCTCTTGGTTTGCAAACTGGCCCTCGTACGTGCAGGGAAAGGAGATACTGAAGAAAGAGACAGGTCACTCCAGATAGGTAGGTGTCAGGTTTAATAAACAAGAGAACGTACATACTAGATTTGACTTGTGCAGCTGAAGGACCAGTGATCTCCACAACTGCATGCCAAATTTTAAACGTTTATGTAGAATGGTTCAGTCGCGTATACTGTCCAGATGGTCTCAACACCACATCACTATCTCAAGTGTTCTAGGGGCAGCTTCTGGGAGTGGAGAAGGCAAGCAGAACCCGCAGTCCAAGGACAGGAAAGAGGGTGAGAAGCCTCCAATTGCTCACAGTCAACTAATGGTCGTGTCCTCTTGATAACCTTCCCCAACACTCTCTGGTATAATTTCCCACTTTTTTTAGACTGCTTTCTTGCTCTTTAATTGCTTCTATTGATGAAAAATAAATTATTAATTATACTCGGGTGCAATTTATCACTTTTTTCTTTTGTGTGCTGCTTCCCAGAGGTCATGAAGATGGCTTCTATATTTTCTTCTAAGAAATTTATTTTCTTAGATTTACATTAGATTTACAAAATATTTGGAATTGATTTTTCAGTATGCTATGAGGTGAGGGGTCTAATCACTCTTTTTTATATATGGACATCTAATTGATCCAACATTACTTACTAACAAATATATAATCTTTAACTCACTTCATTGCCGTGCCTCTTTTGTCATAAATCAGTTCACAGTATATGTAGGTCTGTTTCTGGACTTTTGTTTTTTTCATTGGTCCTCTTGTCTTTTAACCAATACTGAATATTTTAATCATTATAGCTTATAATATGTCTTTATATCTGGCTGTGAACGTCCTCCAATATTGTACTTCTTCAAGATCATCTTGGATGTCCTTGTTCCTTTACATTTTCATACACATTTTGCAATTGATCTTTTAATGAAAATAAACCCTGAGATTTCTATTGGTACTTATTTTGAGTAGATAGATCAATTTGGGGAATTGATATTTTTACAATATTGAATCAGTACTCTAATTCATGAACATGGTATTTCCTGTTATTATTTGAAGTAATGGTACTTAACATTTTCGATGTTTCACTATAGCATTAGTGTATGCCTTTCCTTAAATTTAGTCCTAGGATTTTTATGTTTTTGATGGAATTATAAATTTTTTAACTTTCTAAATTTTATTTTCTAATTGAAAACTAATATATAAATACAATTGCTTTTGTATATTGACTTTGTAAACAGAGAACTTGATATATTTATTTATTAATACTATTTTAAATATCTTCTCCATAAACAAGTATGTCACCCATGATTAATAAAAATTTTCATTTTTCCCTTCCAATTCTTATATTTTTTAAATTAATTTTTCTTATCTTATTCTACCAGTTAGAATAACTGGTTAGGATTTCCAGTACAATGCTGAATTGAAGTAGTGGTAGCCGGTATCCTATTTTTGCTTTCATCTCAGGGAAGACACTTCAGTCTTTTACATTTCAATGTGATGTTTGCTACAGGTTTATTAAATATTCTCATTTTAAACAAAACTTTACCTCATAAAACCTGTCCTTAGGTCATACATTTTGGTCATCCTCCCTCCCTTTTGCTTCATTTCTCTGAGCCAATACTCACCATCGGGGCCTTTTAACATTTGTTTGTTTAATTTAGATCTAATTTGACCAAGTAAATTATACAAGGAAAGCTGTTGTAGAAATTAGTTCACTTACAGTAGAGACAGGAACTCTCATCTTAGCTGTTGATTACTCAGTGTAAAATGGTTTGAACATTCAAAGACACACACATGTAAACACATACACATATGCCATCATCACCATTATTTATTCATTAAAAGTTTTGTTATGGAAAATTTTAAACATACCCCAAATAGAAAAGTATAGTGAACACATATTATTTATAATCTAATATTAATAATTGGTCAATTTTATTTCACCTATGTGAGTTATTTTAAAGCAAGTCTGAAATCATGTTTTTAAATGTACAAACTTCAGCATAGATCTCTAAGAAATTAAGATTAAGAAAATAATCACAGTAGCATCATCATACCTTAACATTTTAAAATTATTATTACTGTCTAATATACATTCAGTATTTAATTTCCCTTATTGCCCTATAAGTATGTTTTATAATTTGCTTGTTAAATCAATATGAAAACAAATTGCATTTGATTTATATATCTCTTAAGTTTGTTTTAATAGAGAACAATTTTCTTCTTTTTTTAAAATTTTTCTTATGTTTTTAATTTATTTTTGAGAGACAGAAAGAGACAGCACGAGCAGGGGAGGGTCAGAGAAAGAGGGAGATACAGAATCTAAAGACAGGCTCCAGGCTCTCAGCTAGCTGTCAGCACAGAGCCTGATGCAGGGCTCGAACCCACGAACCGTGAGATCATGACCTGAAGTCGACGCTTAACTGACTCAGCCACCCAGGCGCCCCAATAGAGAACTATTTTCTTTCTTTTTCTTTTTTTTCATCTGATTTTTGTGTCTGTAGAATTTACACTTTGCATTTGGTTGACTGCAATCCTGTGATATAATTTAACATGCTTTTTAATCTTTGATTTACTGTAAACTGGTAGTTATAGGATCAATGTGATTCAGGTTGGAGTTCTTTGGCTATCACCTTTAACTTAAAGGAATTGTTTTTATATATAAATAAACAGACCAATGATAAGCAGGCTTCCATTAAGGGTACCTTTTATTGTTAGTGGGAAGATTGGAAATCAATGTCATCCCCACTCAAATCAATGATAGTATCCAAAACACTGACACTGAATTGTAGCAGTGATGTCTCCACACATTTCAATTTCTGAGAGTAGGTATCATTCTCCCTTAAGTATTGGATGGGTAATGGAGCCTGTGATTTTTGATCCTGGGCTGAATCTAAAGGAAATGGGGGGTGGGGGAGAATAATGAATTGAGCTTAGGCCTTTTTTGGTATCATTTGGCTGGATATAGAGTCTAGTTGATTTCTGAATAGTTTGAACATTTTAGAAGAGACATTAGGAAGCTCTTTGCTTTCACTAGTTTCTTACTAGTGTCTTGAGCTAACTTAAGGCCTTGTTAGCTTTGTTTAAGCTATTGTCTGAGGAAGACAGCCAGTTTTCTCCTTTTTATTCTCTTTACCTTTTCAGCTTCTTCCTAACCCCTTCCATCAACCCTAGATCATACCTGAATCAGACTCAATCTAAGGTTAAGGCAGAGAACGACTAACCTAGAGCCAGGCAGATTGAGAAAGTGGATGCTCCAAATGGTTTAGGGGTAAGCCTGTACCACATTTTTCTCTTCCCCCATACACTTCTCTATAAATTCGAGGATAGCACTGACATACTATGGTAAAGGAAGTTCTGGAGTAAGCATGAGCAAATCATCACATATTCTGCAATGTATACCTAATCTACATTGGATAATTTCCTCAATATAAGATTAGCAAATATTTGTATGGTTCCCCTTTTAAATGCATCTCAAATTGAACTTTTTTTGCCTAAATGTCTGTGAATTAAAGAAAATCTACAAGTTAAAAAAAAACTTTGAATATCTAAAGTTTAAATTTGTCTTTTTTTATTGGGGGCATAATACCTTATTCTTTAAAATAAGGTTATTTGAGAGGCACCTGGCTTGCAGTCAGTAGATCTTGGGGGTGTGAGCTTGAGATACACATTGGGTGTAGAGATTACTTAAAATAAGGTTATTTGGATAAAAATGCTGACAAAATCTTAACCATAAATACAACAATATTGTGATAAATAACCATTCCAATTAAAGCTCTCAGTTCCTGATTGGATTGGATTGAATTGGGGGTGAAACAGAAAGTATATTTTGAAAATACCTTTATCCTTATATCTTTCACCCTGATTTAGAGACTATGCATTACACAAATAGCATTCTGTTGACCACTTTATTAAAGCAAAAGCAAAGCAAACCCTCACGTTACCAAATCACTTATTTCTTATTTGAAAATGTTCAGTAGAGTTGGTGATTTGGGAATGAGCCCTTCTTACTTGAGTGTTGAGTATATTGAAATTTGTGTAACTGTTAAGTGTTACATTGCTAAGACTGTGATGTAGCCTTGCCACCAAGTGTAAATACCACGCTACCAACCAGAGGGCAAATATCATGGAAAAGAAAATTTATTTATAATGGATTTTTACCTATTCCTTTTATATCATTTTTATGTAGCTATTTGGCTTTTAAAATGTTTTCACCTTCTGCTTGTATAGCATTTAATTTACTCACTGTCATTAATTATCATCATTGTATTTATTTTTTCTATATATATATACATATTTCTACAAAGTAGTGATGACATGATTACACTTTCTGTATTTACTCCCAGGAACTTCAAAATGCACATTTTTCATTTACCATTTATTTTGCGGACTTTTAGTAAATGAAAAGCTTTTCTTTTTCTCAGGATTGGATTGTGGTAAGGTCTTGGGACACAGAAACACAGCAGCTTGTGCATGGTCTAACACTATTGCTTTATTTTGCATGTTCTCACTCATCTGTTCGAGCATTATTATTTGGTTTTTCTATTTTAATTAGCAGTTTGACATCAAAAATAACTTTTATTTAAAATAATATTCATGTTACAGGTTTTAAGAACTTTACATATTTAATTTGTAACCTATGCAGAGGAACTTTGCAGTGAGATTTGCCTTGATATCTTAAATTTGTAACATATAAGGAAGTGTTTCAATAATATATACTATTGAAATACACTATATCTATGTTTACTGACCCATATGCTTATTTTTTTTAATTTAACATTTATTGATTTTTGAGAAAGAGAACACAAGGGAGAGGCAGAGAGAGAGGGAGACACAGAATCCGAAGCAAGCACCAGGCTCTGAGCTGTCAGCACAGAGTTTGACAGGGGCTCAAACCCACTAACCATGAGATCATGACCTGAGCCGAAGTCGGATGCTCAACCGACTGAGCCATGAGACACCTCTAAGCTTATTTTAATTAAAATTAAGGTAGTCTTCTTAAAAATTTTTTTCTGTTTATTTATTATTGAGACAGAGAGAAAAGGAGCATGAGTTGGGGAAGGGCAGAGAGAGAGGGAGACACAGAATCCGAAGCAGGCTCCAGGCTCTGAGCTGTCAGCACAGACCCCGACACAGAGCTGAACCCACAAACCGTGAGATCACGACCTGAGCCGAAGTCGGATGCTTAACTGACTGAGCCACCCAGGTGCCCCAAAATTAAGGTATTCTTGTCACCAAATTTGAGATTACAAATGTGGTCAAATAATCATGATTAGTTTAAGAAAAGATACATAAAGCGGTATGTTCTGGATTTATTTGTAAAGCAAATATTTAAAAAAATTTTTGTTTTAATACTTATTTATTTTTGAGAGAGGGAGGGAGGGAGGGAGGGAGAGAGGGAGAGAGAGAGAGAGAAAGAGAGAGAGAGAATCTGAAGCAAGCTCCAGGCTCTGATCTGTCAGCACAGAGCTCGATGTGGGGCTCAAACTCATGAACTGTGAGATCATGACTTGAGACGAAGTTGTATGCTTAACCGAGTGGCTCATCCAGGCGCCCCTGTAAAGCAGATATTTTAATATAAATTATTCAGCAGAATGGCTCATAACCCAAATATATGTGTTTTTTGCATGTACAACAGCAAACACATAAATTGACACTACCATGACAAGTAAACACAATTTTGTTGAATGATTTTGAAAGACAATATTTACAGATAGTGCGTGTTTATTTTAAACTGTCAAACCATATTTGTTTTCAAATAAAATCTGAGGCAAAAACCCAATACCTCAAAGGGATAAAATTTAAAATGGCTCAGTTTGAAATGAGATGGATGGTTCATAGATATAGTTGCTTAAATCCACCTTGCTTTCCGGGCTCTAATGTCTGGACTTTAAAAACGACCTGATAACAGAATGTTAGAATAATAGAATACTAAGTGACTTAGAATTCATCAACTTCAGTATTAACCAAAAGGTGTTTTTTAGAATACTTTTGTTATTAGATACTCTCTGCAAACTGGATTCCATAGTCAACATGTCTGGGAAACATTTTATACATAGTATATTCTTATTTAGGAACTATTTAATGCATTTTAACATTTTAGTGGCTCTGAGGCATCACATAGTAAACAAATAATTATTTGATTGGATTTTGAAAATTAAGCTTCCCCAAAGTATTTAATGACATAAATTTTCTATTTTTTGTAATAGTAATATCCTAAAGAATATTTGCCATAGATCATAATTTTCTGATAAAATAATCATCTTTTGATCTAATTCAACAATTAGATTAAACAATTGCTTTTACAGTGCCTCAAAATATAGTGATTCAAATTATGATTATATAATTTGGAAATGGGAAACTGACTATCACTCTGGGAAAGCTATTTCATATTTGGACAATTCTAATGATTAGAAAGATTTTATTATAAGGATTATTTGTTTCAGTGACATATCTCAAAGAGTCAGACAGCTGTAGCATATTTTCACCTAAAATTCATTTCTGTCATTTATTTGAATGCTCTTCATCCTGCTTCAAATCTTAAATTCATGAATATTCACCGAGATCCTTGAATGAGATATGTGCAACCATTTTAACTGTGGAAGAGACTCGCTGACAACTATAAACTTGAGGACAATTAAAGACAATAATTTGAATCAGCAACATATATGATTTACCCTTACCTAAGAATATATGTTTTACATTTGAGGTTTCAGACATGGCATCGTTTGGTTTGGAGACACTGATCTCAAGTGACTTTCTGGTGATTGTGTTGAACTTGGAACCATGTGATAGCACACAGATGGTACAAGATCTATTCACCTACTATATATAATTTGTGTTTTTAGGAGCTTACGATGTATGGCATAAGATTGAGAAAGTTAATCACATGAAGTTCATGTATTCTATTGCAGTAATATTTTCTAAAAACTCTTTGAAATGCATTAATTTTATTTATGAATCCATTAATTCATCCATCAAACTAAAACTAATACGTGTCTACTACATGCAAGGTACTACTATGTTCTTGGAACTGGGAACATAGCAGTGAATGAGACTGATACTCTTCCCCTTACACACCCATCACCTGCACCAAACTGTCAAGGCTTACGTTGTTGTTGGGAACAGACAATTAAAATATAAATACATAATATAATGTTAGGTAGTGGTCAGTGAAGGTGTCTCAGAGAAGGTGAAAGTCTCACTGAAAATGAGAAAATCATTTCTCTCCCAAATGAAATGAAAGACTGTTTCAGATTGGGAAAGGAGCCAGTGCAAAGACTCAAAGGTCTTTTGTATTGTTTGGACAGTTTGTAGGAGAGCATTCATGATTACCTGCATAGCAAAAGGCAGAAAAATCTATGGCTCTTATTGAAAAGCTATCCATTATAATGTCCAGACATTTGATATGGAAGGATACTGAAACTGGATAAAAGACAAAACGTCTTAGGTGTTCAACATCGAACACCTAAGGAGTGTTTACAAAGAAACAAAATACATTCTTCTTCTTCAACTAGTAAGAATGGGAGAGACTAATCTTACTGATTCTAACCCTTAGCCAAAGAAAGTTTGGTATTAACAGTACTATATACACTGTTTGAATTTTAAAAACTTTAAAAACAAAGTGTATTGGATGGATTGTCCATAAAGAGAGAGATGAAAGTAAGTAAAGGAAAAGCATCTCTTAGAACATATTGGCAGGTGAGTATCTTAAGTAATATGACCCAAATGTGGAACACTGACATTTAAAAAAATGACAAATTAGTAAGGTCAGTAGATGCCTATCAAATGAATGTCTGACGATAGCCATATAAATATATGTATACAAATGTTCAAGTTTATACCACTGTGAGAAAATCTAATCAGAAAATACATAGAATATTAACTATTGCACAGGGGTGTTGTCTTATTTTTCCAAAGGATTATTTATTTTTAAAAAAGATTCAACCTAGATTTCCTTGAAATGCCATCTCACGTGGGTCAATGAGGTCATTTAGAACAGATTTTTCATTTAAAAATTCAGTCATTACCAAAATCCTCAGGATTACACCTGTTGCATAAAGTAAAGCAGTATTATAGAAGGATGGATATGTTTTGTGTATAACATTATATTTTGGAATTTAATTGTTTTTACATGTTTTAGTATAGCCTATGGATATTGGCTATGGAAGCCAAACATGAACATGCAGGCAAAAAATATCCTATATTGTATGTACTGACGTAGACAATATAATTTAAGAAAAAGATATACAGATCTCTATCTGTATATAAGGTTATTAATAAATGAAAAGAATACAATGAATCATTAAGGCAGTTTTTCAGGATAAATATAATACCTGTGCTGTGTACAATTCCCCTGATTAAATTATGCCAAAAATATTGGTCCTCCTTGTACAACTTGGTTCGCTTTTAGGAATATAAGGGTCCAAACATCCCTCTCTGCCTTTCTGCATCTGTCTTCGACATACACGGCTCCCTTTGAAATCGGTGGGATATGAGGGAGTGCAGTGGGGGATGAAAATCTGTGAATTCAGCAGCCATTTCTCAGGTGGAAGATTGGGGGAGCTGCCATCTTAATGATGTTTCTCAGTGGGAGACCCAGTTTGATGAGGCTGAATAGGCCTGAAAGAATCGACTTCATGATATAAAGAAACAGGGAATCAGAGAGCCTCACTGCTTCCAGAAGGAATCTTGAAATACTGGGTAGTATTGTCTCCCTTTCAAATGGAATTAATTGATTTTATGTAATTTCCTTTTCCCTTCTTCAGGATTCTTTCTTTCTTTCTTTCTTTCTTTCTTTCTTTCTTTCTTTTTCTTTCCTTCTTCCTTTCTTCTTTCCTTCCTCCCTTCCTCCCTCCCTCTCTTTCTTTTCTTTCTTTCTTTCTTTCTTTCTTTCTTTCTTTCTTTCTTTCTGTTAAGCTACTACCCATTATCTGTCATTTTTTAAATATTGGAACTCATTCCTTCAATTACTTCATCTGGTGAGACTGTCAATAACTACCAGTTTCTCAATTATTCTTTTTTTATTATATTTAAGAGCCCAATGCCTACGTGATCACATCCATCTCACATATACCTTTAAGTATATGTGTGTTTCTGGTGATTTCATCATCTTAGTAATTAGGCATTATGATTAGAATAGCTTTTAGGTTATGTGGGGTCTCCTTTAAATCTGATTATATTACAAGGGAGTTTTCTTAAAAAAATAAGAACAACAGATATAAATATTTAAATTATAAGAGATGGAAATTTATCAAAATCATTATCGCTTTTTATTCCTGG
This sequence comes from Cryptoprocta ferox, assembly GCA_028646485.1. NCBI lineage: Eukaryota > Metazoa > Chordata > Mammalia > Carnivora > Eupleridae > Cryptoprocta > Cryptoprocta ferox. The sequence continues at coordinate 42,108,235 of CM053578.1, forward strand.
ATATTGCTTGAAATCCCACATGGTCTGAACATTACCCATTACCCCACAGTGTCAGAAGAAATACATTCTATATTCTTATCTTCTTCCATTGCTACCCCATATTGTTGTGATGCCTGTGCCATACACATAATATCTGTTATTTGAGAGGACAAAAAAAATACTCCTAATCATAAGATCCATGGTATAAATATTACACCTGTACATTTTGGACAAATAAATTAGTACACTCTGTCCACATACTGAAGCAAGGAGTAGGCACCCAATACTGTTAAGTGAATTGAGAAGCAAATCAATGATTTGGCTAGAATCTTCTAGAATGGCTCTGTGAGACAATGCCATAAGGTAGAGCAGGAAAAGTTTTGGACGTATTTAGTAATCCTGCCTAAAACCAGCTCTCTCCTTCTAAATGGGACCTTACCCAGCAGCCAATTGTAACGCTTATCATAATCATAATGTTAAAAATTTTCAAAGCAGACATTTCCCTCAGCTGTCCTTAGGAGCCTATTTTAAGTGATTAAAATTCAATGCTGTCAAGAAGTTCTTACATTATGTCAACTTAAATTTATCTTGCAAGTTAAGCCATTTCCTGCAATAACCCTGAGGAACAGCTGGTCACCATCTTCTTTATGACCATCCTCCTTAAGCTTGAAAAAAACAATAGACTCACCCAATGTTCTTTTTCTTTTTTTAGGTGAAATCATCACAAGTCATTCATATATTTTTTTCATAGATTCTTATTTTTCCTAATGATGCAATTTATTTTTAGAGCTACTAAGCTTTCCGATATCCCTGGGAGATTAGTAGATGGCAGCCACCATTCCTTTCCATTACAGACAGTAACTTGCCAAAATGATTTCAAATTATGGCTGCCCATCTTTTAATACACTGCCAATGACATAATGTTCCCTAAACAACACAAATATAATTGACATCTGTAATTAACATTAGGTCACACTTTTCTCTCCCACATTAAAAATGTCATCTTTGAAACATTATTTCACTAGTTATGTTTGTGCCAATATAGATATATCCGAGATATATTAGCAGTGAACCATGCAATGGGGAAAGCTTAAATCTCCAAATGCCCTTCACACACCAACTATTTTTAAAATCCTTTGAAACATGATGTGAATCATTGACTATACTATGGAAAGGTTTCCTTATTTATTTATTTATTTATTTATGTTTTACAGGACCTAGTAGGTCTGTGTTTTCACTATGCAAATTGTGTAAATAAAAGGTGAATAGTTGAGCCAATTATCTGCACATATTGAAATTGATGCCCCTGTCCCCCATTTTTCTATGATGTTTTGATGGTTTGTATTTAGAATCTATGTGGAGTTGGGTGGCTTCTTGAAGGAATCGGGTACATTCGATCTGTGCATTTAAGTAAATCTAAATGATATAGGTCCTCGGGTTTCCGTTCTTTCTTTAATTATACATTTCTTCAGTTATACATTTAGCTTTCAAAAACTATACTTTTTCTTGAGTGTTATCCAAAATATTCTCTCAGCTTTGTCTGTGGAGCTTAAGTAAGTTTGTCAGATTTATTAGAGTCAAGATTCCCTCTATATCAGAAGGAAGGAAATGTGATATGTCCCATGATGCTGTGGATCCTCTACTAAAAGCAGATAAAGTCAGTTAGTTCATAGTCTGTTTACCAAAGTTCATCTACTAAATTTATCATTATATCCCAAGTTAGTGCCATGCCAAATATTGCTGAATAAAACAGGCAATTTACCAAAGGATGTAGATGAAAATTCCATATCTGTTTTTCTTTTTTTGAAGTGTGTTGGTGTGTTTATGCAGAAGACAAGTCTGGAAGAACATCCACAATATAATTAAAGTGATTATCTCTGAGTGTTGGGATCATGGGTTATTTTTATTTCCTTCTTTTTGTTTGCATGCTTTTCTAATTTTTCTACGGCGAACATCTATTGCTTATGTAATAAGAAATAAAAGCTAATTTTAAACATTTTAAAGATTAACTCAGCTAAAAATATACTTCTAAACCTAGAATAATCACTCAAAGAGTGGTCTAAAAATTGCAGAGTATTTGAGTTAGAGGCTATGCCTATTAAACAGGCAGGGACTTTGTTTCAAGCATTGTTTCTTCAAAGCCTGGCATGCTGTAAGTCCTCAAATGCATTACCCTAAAACAAGTATTAATATACTAACTAGAGAAATTGAGTCAAGTGGTAAATCATTTTTTTTTACAAGTAGAATATATCATACTTTACATCATTATAGTTGGATAATGGATATTAAGAATTGTCAACCAGGGGAAAAGAGCAAAAGGCAGATTTCAAATCCCATGAGAATATTCTGGGGCATTAGTTTCTACAAATAAACATTGAGTTATGTCAGGAATGTTATGCAGTCATAATGCTGTCCAAAACTAGTTCAATGCTCTGAAATTTCACAGTTGTGAAAAATTTCCTTCTCAAAACAACTTAATTGGAGTTAGTCCTAAATTTCCTTGGAGTAAAGAAATATGAAGGAACTACATTAAAACAGAGCATTGCAAACACTAAGGTTATACTTAAGCTCAGGATGTACTAGGTGGAATGTTTCACCGAACGTGAAGAATCTAATCACATCTCCCCCACCCCCCGATTCCTCCTTATGCTGAAATCTTGATCACTTTTCTCCATGGTTTTGATCTGGCAAAGAAAGCTTTGGGAAGTGGACTGAAAGTGTTTTTCAACAGTGGAATGTTGGGAAAACACTGAACAGATTAATATGATCAGAGTTCTAAGTATGATTTTTATTTATTCTTTCATTCTTATGGAGACAGTCTACCATTAACAGCTAAGAGCATACTCCATAGAGACAGACTACTTAGCTTTATACTCTAGCTCTAACATTGGCTAGATATGTGAACATGAAGTTCACCCCTTAGTATTCAATTTGTTTGCCTATAAAATAGTAATAGTTAATAATAACTGTACATACACACGTACTCATTAAATAATATATGTGAAGATCTTTGCGCAATGCCTGACATATTGAAAGTACTCTATAAATGTTAGCTATAATTATTTCAACAGATAGTTATGAAGCATGTACTCTGTACTGGGAAGTATATTAAAACCCAGAAAAAACAATTATAACTATTAAAGACATAGTTTCTAAATTCACAAAGCTTTTAATCTCATAACGGACAAGAAGAAACAAGCAGTTATAAATCATTGAGATCGAGGTGATTCAAGGTGCTGTGAAGATAGGCAATATGGAGAAGATTTTTGTGGTACTGGTGTCGACGCTGAGACCAGATTAGAATGAATAGGAGTCAACTAGGTGAGGAAATGGGAGAAACACATTCCAAGTAGAGGAACCAGCAAGCAAAGTTCCTATTTCAGTCAGAATTTGTCTTACAGGTAACCTAACTCAGACAGTCTGATATTAATAGAGTTTATTAGCTCATGTACCTAAAACATCCAGGGAAGTTTTCAGATACAGCTTTATCAGGGTTTGAATTCAATATCCTTCTAATTCTTTGACTCTGCTTTCCTCTGCTTTGATTTGTCCTGATTTTGGATCTCCTCATGGGAGCAAAATTACTATGTCAGTTTAGGCTTTGCACCAAAATTAAAAAGAAAGCCTCCCCCCGCCCCCTTTAATCATCAAACAGAAAACCTGGAATTCATTATGATTGACCAACTTAGGTCATGTGCTTATCCATGAATCAATAACTGGACATGGGAGATGGGGTCCCATTGAATAGTTTGGTTATTCAGAATGTTCTTCTGGAGCTGGGATCCATAGCACCCAGAAATCGAGCTGCTATCCAATAGATGAGAGGAAAAATAGATCCTTGGAGGAAAATCATAGTGCCCACTAGAGGCCAAAGGATGAGAGGGAGCAGGGTATGTTCAGGGAGCTGACATAAGTGTAAGGAATCTCAAGTACAGCATCTGAAGAGGCTAGGGGTGGGAAAGGACACGTATGGAATTAGAGAAGTAAGCAAATACCAGATGACACAGGGCTTTTTAAAATATTTTAAGGAATTTGGACTTCTTCCTGAGATAGTGAGGAAATAAGTGTTTAAGCAGAGGCATACATAATCATGCATGTTAAATTTATTATGAAGAATGAATTGAAGAAATTGGGACTGGAGATTGGGGACAATAAATATCAGAGACTATTAATTAAAGTATAAAATGGTGATGACTTGAATGGGTTATAGGGATGTAGGAAGTGAATGTGAAGATTCATTTCAGGAGTCGAATTAGAAGGACTTGGTAATTAATAGGTTTTGGTAAGGTTGAGGGAGGGAGAGAAGTTGAGGATAACACCCATATTCTTGCCTTGGGCAACGGGACAGGTGTGAGTGCCATTGCACTGAGATAGGAATATCAGAAGGAAGAATGAGTTTGGAAGTTAAAATGAGGGAGTCCCTGTTGAACATCTAAGTAAAAATATCAATACAAGTGTAGACCACAAGAACGTTATATGGGCTTGAGATACTGTGATCCTCATAGGAATGATAAGCACACAGAAAAAGAGAACAAAAAAGCCCAGGATGGAAATTGAGGCATATGAGGCTGAGACAGAGGAGTCCACAGAGGTGACTGGGAAAACATGGCCCAACAGGGAAAAGAAAAGAAAACAAATTCAGTGAACCAACAAAAGAGAGTATTTCAAAATGAGGAATGGTTAATCTTCTAATGCAATAGAGATGAGGGTGGTTCAGATGGGTGGTGGAAATGGAAGCCATAGTGCAGTGGACTGAAGTATCTATGGTTTTGAATAAGTGGAGATGTGTGCACAGACAACTCTTAATTTGGTCTTGAAGGACTGACTGACAAGCCTTTAAGGAATTTGTTGTTATGACTATTCTTTGAGATAAAAAGATCATGAATATTTAAGTGTCACAGGGAGGATCTGTATATGAGGATTTATAAAATTTAACTTTTATTTAACACTTAACAGTACCGGGCACTGTTCTCAGTATTTTAGATATATTCATTTTTTCTAATCCTCATAACAAGACTGTGAGGTAAGTGCTATTATTATTATCACATACTTTAGAGGAGAAAACTGAGGCACAGAGGTCAAGCACTAGCTCAAGGTCACCAGCTAGTAAGCTGTGAAGCCAGAATGAAACTGATGGCAGCCTGGCCGTGGAGTCTGTGTTCTTAACTACTATGCAATATCGCTCTCCCTGGGCGAGGTTGCTTGTACTTCACGCTACCGAAACAAATGAAGAGTAGCAGTAAAATGTGTAACAGAGAAAGGAAACACATTCCCACTGAAGCAGAAGCAGGGATGAGGTTCAGCTACAAGTGACAGAAAACCCAGGATAATTTTGGGCTAAGATGAAAGTTTACATTTCTGTCATCCAAGAATTCAGCCAAGTAGAACGGCACTGGTGTGAAGCCATTTTGTGAGAAAAGTATTTCTTTTTGTACTGTTGCTTCATTGTGCATGGCTAATATCTGCAACATAACCTCTATCCCTGTGCCAGTCAATACGGTAGCCACCATCCTCATGTCCTGCTGCACACTTGAAATGTGCCTCGTCCAAATTGAGATGTGCTGTAATTATAAAATACACACCGGAATTTGAAAATGTAGTACAACAAAATGTAAGATATCTCATTTATAATTTTTATGTAAACTATATCTTGAAGTTATCATTTAGACATATTGGATTAAACAAGATGTATTACCGAAAGTCATTTCATCTGTTTCTTTTTACTTTTTTAATGTGGCCAGTAGAAAATTTCAAATTACTTTTATAGCTTGTGTTTGTGGTTTGCATTGTATTTCTATTGGATATTGATGTTTTATTTTTTTATTTTTTTTTTAATTTTTAATGTTTATTTTTATTTTTGAGACAGAGAGAGACAGAGCACGAGCAAGGGAGGAGTGGAGAGAGAGGGAGACACAGAATCTGAAACAGGATCCAGACTCTGAGCTGTCAGCACAGAGCCCGATGCGGGGCTCGAACCCACAAACCTTGAGATCATGACCTGAGCCGAAGTCGGATGCTTAACCGACTGAGCCACCCAGGCGCCCCTGGATATTGATGTTTTAGATGTTACTACATCTATGTTTCCTAGAGAAGAATGAAGGGAGAGAGAGAAGGTTATAGCCAGTTCTCTTAAGGGTGCTTCCCAGAAGTTACATACCTTTTTGCTTTCGTTCTGTGGCTACGTTTAGCTGAAGGTATAGATGGGAATGTTAGTCTTGACTCTGAATGGTCACATGCCCCACTAAAATTTCGCAATTATGTTAGTTCAAAAGAAGAGGGAGTGGATATTGGGGAACAATTAGCAGACTCTGACATAACTCCAAAACATGATAGCAGAATTAACCTTGGTCTCAGGGGACAGGAGACATGTTACCTCTATTTGAGCAGATGAACAAGATGGATGGCTTTATAGCTACGTTTGCAGGTTTGGGGTTCCGAGGTTGAGCAAATTTTTAGCTGGTGACTTCTACTTTTTTTCTGTGCAGAAGAAATGATGTCATTTGTTGCAAATGTGTGTCAGACTGAGTCAGAATTAAGAAGAACAATGGAGCTAAAAAATGCTATCTTGAGCATCAACTTTATGTTGGAAGTCATGAATTTATTTTGAAACTAACCCACACAATTGTGTGATCTTCTCTAGTACCACCAGGTATACCTATGAGAAAAGCCGGAAGTTAATGCTATTCAAAACTGAGGTGTAATTGGGAAAATGTCAGAAAGAAAAATGAGATGAGGAAGTTGAAGATGTTGACATGAGAGCAGTTGAAGGGATGGGCAAGGAAGTCTAAACTGGAAAAAGAAGTATGTTCTCCAAAGAAGCTGGAAGAAGACATAGAAGACTAATAATCTAGAAAATCAAGGTCCTGAAGAAAAGGTACAGTCGCTGAGTGAGAGGGCTGGAAGGGGAGGTCGTTGTGGGCTGTAATCAAATGATGTTTGATTTCAGTTTGCCAGAGATAGAGTAGGTCCGCTGATGCAAAGTTCTGCAGAGAGCCATGAGAACGAGTGGCTTGATTAGAGTGGAAGAGAAGGTGAAGAACTCAATAAACTGAGGAGTCAGGGATCTAGTCGGGATGTGTGGTTCTTCAGATCTTAGCCTATTCTAGTTTCAGTAACTATAAAATGAGAGGTTCACATCAGATAATTGTTGGGAGATAGTTCTCCATATGTCTTTTTTTTTTTTTCTGCACATTTTGCAAACAGAGACACTAATGACTTTTACTTTGGATTGTCACTTCAAGGATATGTGTAGAGCAAAGTCTTGCAAGATAAAGATAATGTCTCCCTCTGGAGTAAAGGGAAGATGTGCTTACTGTTTATATGAAAGGTTAATGTTCCCAAGTTCAGGGTGTCTGTTCTGTAACACAACACACGTCATGTGCTGGTGTTACCTAGTCCTGTTCATGTTGCTCTGAGAAATTAGGGCTTGGGGAACAGTGCAAATGCTGATAATTTGGCTACTGTTATTGCTATGAGCTACAAAGTTCTTTATCTCTGACCCAGGGGTTTTATGTCTTCTACAGAGAGCCATGAAACTGGCAAGTTAATGTCTTACCTGGTATGTACATTAAAATCTCAGTACTTCTTGATTCTTGAAAATTGTTTTTAAATTTCATTGAGCTGTCATTCATGAGCCTTCTTCTTCAATTGGGGTGTTGTTGCCTCTTTTCCTTTATTATCCTCTGTCCCAAAAACCAGAGCCACATTTTCTTATTTCCATGTGCTTTATTTTTTCAGTTCAACAGTATCCTCTTTCATACTTCTAAAGCCTTTGCTGTATGAATAATTGTTAAAATGAGAATATTTCATTTTTTAATTATTTTGCCCACATGATTGATTGGGGTTCCTTTTTCCCAAGTATATTTGAAATGAAAATTCTTGCTAAATATTAGAGTACATTGGCAGTTCCAAAGCTTCTCCACAATCAGGTGCAATCTTTTGCATCCTATATACTAACTATAGCAGGTGGATAAAATCAATTGGGTGTGTAAATTCTTTAAATAACAGCAAATGGAGCAAATTGAATTTCAAAGTGGAAAAAAAGGTGAACCTGAGAAGCAGTGGTAAGAAGGTCATCAGCAGAATTAGCAAAAAAGTTATAGTTAGGCAGCCAGTAATACTCTATTGATCAGACTTTCTCAATCAATGAGGCTGTGCCTAGATTATTGATGCAAAGGTATTAAGCAAAATTTTATTTCAGCTAACTTGTTGGCTCAGATGTCAACTGAAAGTCATTTCCCCAGTCAATCAAATATACAATAAATCTGAGCAGATTTAGTCCTTAGACGTTCCTGTGTCCACTCTGCTTCCCAATCATACAATTACCTTTGAGAGGGTTACAATTAAATTAATATATAAACTAACACGTGGGGGAAAGCACTACATTTCTATGAAGGAAACAGAGCAGCATATTCCTAAAGGAATAAGGCAGATATTAAATATTATATCTCTTTATTGAAGACAATGTAAGTGAAACTATTTGAGATAATATGTGTTTATTTATTTAATTTAAAAAATTTTTAAATGTTTTTACTTATTTTGGAGACAGAGAGAGACAGAGCGTGAGTCGGGGGGGGGCACAGAGAGAGGGGGAGACACAGAATCTGAAGCAGGCTCCAGGCTCTGAGCTGTCAGCACAGAGCCCGATGCGGGGCTCGAACTCACAGACTGCAAGACCATGACCTGAGCCGAAGTCAGACGCTTAACCAACTGAGCCACCCAGGCGCCCCTGAGATGATATATGTTTATTCGCAGTTCAAAGGTATGGTAGTCTCCATTTGTAGCATCCATCTGTGTATTTCATCACCCCTGCCTTTGATACCTGGTACATCTAAAAGTTGGAGTTAAAGAAAAATCGTGGACAGGAACAGCAGACATAGAGTGTGCTGCTAAGACAAAGTTTCTTTTTCTTTCAATTTTTGGGGGAGGTGGTGGTGGTGAGGCAGACGTTGGGTAGAGAGTGCTGACTGATGCATTTTGGAAAAATAAGTTTCCCCTTCCTGATGTAGCTTATTTTATGTCACTCATGCTTGAGTTTAGACATAGTCACTATTTCCAACATCATCAGGCTTCAAATACTATTGATGTTTTTCGAACATTAACCACTTTATAATATTAACCCATCTGTTATACAACTCTAATTTTGTGATTTTGCATATTTCTTAAGTCCCAACTCCCACCAGAACCCTAGTATGGTGTCTATTTGTCTCTGTCTTCTAATCCCACACCTACCTCTTTCCTCAGTGCTAAGAAGGAATCTCCATGCACCATGCCTGTCCCTACTCCACAACTCAGGCCCCCAGATGACTAAAGATCTCTTTTCTAAAAAAAAAAAAAAAATCTAGGGGCGCCTGGGTGGCCCAGTTTGTTAAGTGTCTGACTTCGACACAGGTCATGATCTTGAGGTCCGTGAGTTGGACCCCCGCATTGGGCTCTGTGCTGACAGCTCAGAGTCTGCAGCCTGCTTCAGATTCTGTGTCTCCCTCTCTCCCTGCCCCTCCCCCACTCATGCTCTCTCTCTCTCTCTCTCTCTCTCTCTCTCTCTCTCTCTCAAAAATAAATAAACATTAAAAAAATCTAGAGTATAGAAATATATGCCCCACACTGAAGTTGATTTTGCTTCTGTAAACTACCAGGTCTTCTTACCATATTTGTATCAATTTAAGGATGACTTCAGTATTTAATTGACATTGAAATTGTGACTATGGAAAGTTGTCATTCTACACACAGTTTGAGGCTCAATCTAAGATTTCTATATTATTTTCTAATTGTCTAATGGATCTACTATACATCCTCTCTTCTCAAACAGATTGTAAGCATCTTTTCAGAGACAGGAAAGAAATTTTCCAGTTTTTATATTACCTGTAGCACTTCAAACAAGGCAGAGACATACTGCTGCTTCTAAACATTTGTTGTTATGAGTTTTTCATCTAAATGATGATGACTGAAATTTATTTTTAAAACAGTTAATAAGTGGTGGAGAGCCTGGCCAGCTCCGTCAGTAGAGCACACAACTCTGGATTTTGGGATTGTGCGTTTGAGCCCCACTTTGGGGTAGAGTTAATTAAAAAAAAGAGTTAATAGATGATAAATTTTAAAAAACCACTTAAATTTTTTTCTCTTCTTTTTAGGTGGTAAATTGAAAAAAAAATAAAAATGTTTCTTCTTTTTTTTTATTTTTCCAGTTTGATTGAGAAATAATTGACTTCTATCACTGTGTAAGTTTAAAGCAGGCAGTGTAGTGGTTTGATTTACATATATTGTGAAATAATTACCACAATAATTCAGCTCACATGCTCCTTTCATATAGATACTGTAAAAAAAGAAAAGAAAAAAATGGTTTTTTTCTCCTTGTGATGACATCCTTTAAAATTTACTCTCAACTTTTCTGTATATCAAATAACAGTGTTAGCTACAGTCTTCATGTTGTAGCTTACATCCCTATTACTTTTCTTACAACTGCAAGACTGTAACTTTGGAGGAACAATGTTCCTCCAATTCCCTCTCCTCCAACTCCCTGCCTCTTGTAACCACAAGTATGATCAGTTTTTCTATGAGGAATTTTTTTTTTTTACATTCCACATACAAGAAAGATGGTACAGATTTATCTTCTTCATCCATTTATTCATCAATGAGCACTTAGGTTTTTGCTTGTCTTGTCTATTGTAAATAACACTGCTTTGAACATGAGGGTGCAGGTATCTTTTGAAGTTAGTGTGTTCATTTCCTTTCGATATATTCCCATAAGTGGAATTGCTGGATCATACAGTAGTTCCATTTTTAATTTTTTGAGGAACTTCCACACTGTATTCCACTGTGACTGCACCAATTTACAATTTTCCTTTTTTCTCCACATCAAAATCATAATACTTTATCTCTTGTCTTTTTGGCGATGGCTATTCTAAAAGAAATGAGGTGATATCTCATTGTAGTTTTAATTTGCATGTCCCTAATGACTAGTGATGTTGAATATCTTTTCATGTACCTGTTGGCCTTTCATATATCTTCTTTGGACAAATGTCTATTCAGATCCTTTGACTATTTTTTTAATTGAAATATAGTTGACACACAATATCTTAAACTTATAGAACCCTATTTTAAAGTGATAACAATTTAAACAGAACTAGTATTCTTTACAATTTTACTTCTTCTCTCCCTTGCATTTTAGGTTATTTCTGTTACAGTTTACACACTTGTTTTTTTTAAACTGTTTATTTATTTAATAATGTTTATTTTATTTAATGTTTATTTTGAGAAAGAAAGCAAGCAAGCAGGTGAGGTGCAGAGAGAGGGAAAGAGAGAGAATCCCAAGCAGGCTCTGCGCTGTCGGCACAGAGCTCCATGTGGGGCTCAAACCCATGAATGGTGAGTACATGACCAGAGCTGAAACCAAGAGTCAGACAGTCAACTGACTGAGCCACCCAGGCGCCCCTACATTTTTTTATATTGTGTAATTAATAACAGATATTGTATTTATTGTTAGTTTGCTACATTAATTTTTTTAACTTTTAAACTAGAGTTGTGAATTATGTACAGTTATTACCATATTGGAGAATCTGACTATGACTATTTATTTATCATTACCAGTGGGATTTATGCCACTTTTTTTGTGTCTTTGCGCTATTAATTAGTGTGCTTTTACTTCCACTCAAAGACCTCCTTTTAGCATTCCTTGTACAGCATGTCTGGTAGTAATGAACTCCCTCAGGTTTTGCTTGTTCGGGAAAGTTTATCCATCCTTTGTGTCTGAAAGTTAGCTTTGCCAGTACAGAAGTTTTGGTTGATAGTTATTTTCTTTCAACATTTTGAATATGTCATCCCATTCTCTCCTGGCCTGAAAACTTTCTCCTGAGAATTTTGCCCATAGTTTTATGGGAGTTCTCTTGTATGTAACATCTCTCTTTTTGTTTCCTGCTATTAAACTTTTTTCTTTGTCTTTGACTTTTGACAATGTATTTATTTTTAAATTTTATTTTATTTTTTTCATAAAAATTTTATTTTGGACAATTTAATTATGTCTCAGTGTAGGCCTATTTGGGTTCAATCTATATAAGGACATTGATCTGGATGTCCATTTCTCTTCCCAGACTTGAGAGGTTCTTAGCCATTATTTCTTTAAACATACTTTCTACCATTTTCTTTCTTTTCTCCTGGACTTCCCATAATGCAAATATTATTTCTTTTCATTGTATCCTATAATTCCTGTAAGATTTTTTTTTCACTCTTTTAATTCTTTTTACATTTTTGTTTCCCTGTCTGGGAGATTTCCAGCATCCCATCCTCAAGCTCATGGATTCTTTCTTTTGCATGGTTTAGTCCACATTTAAAACTCTCTGTTGAATTCTTCATCTCACTTATTATATTTTTCAATAACTTTAGGATTTTTTTTCTTTCTTTTTTTGATGGTTGCTATTTCCTTGTCAAACTTCTTATTTTGTTTATTCACTATTTTTCTAATTTTATTTAGTTGTCTGTGTTTTCTTATAGTTCACTAAACTTCCTTAAGAGATTTATTCTGAATTGCTTGCCTGACAGTTCATAGATCTCCATCTCCTTAGGATCAGTTATTGGAGTTTTATTAGTTTCTTGTAGTGTTGTCATATTTACCTGATTGTTTTTTTGTGATCCTTTATTTCTTACATTAGTATTTGTGCATTTGAGTAACTTACAAGTTTGCTTTGTCAGACAGTTTCTTCACCAGTTAGTTTGGTTTGGGTTTCTGGGTGTGTCTCTTAGTAATGTCTGTGGGCAGGTGGGTCCTGCTATTATTGTCTATTTTGAGGCACAGCAACTCTTCAAGCTCTGAGAATGAGGATGGGGCTGAGAATAGTTGGAGAGGACTGCTGGCTTGGTTCCCTACCCACGTGAGGCTATAGGATGGACCCTGTGGTTGCCTGAATTCTCTGGTCAGGCTTCGTAGGTAGTCAAGACTGGGTGCTGTATTTAGTAATAGATGGGGCTATATGAATGAACTTCCCTGCACTGGCAGGGCAGCAGCCTGGGGCCCCAAGCCTGTGCAGCTTATCATTTGGGGGCCTGATTCAGGCCGATCTATGCACTGAATTCTCTGGCCAAGTGAGGCCACCAGTTTGCTCTGCAGATGGGGAAAGACACAGGTTGTTCTCTCTGTTCAAGTGCCATTGTATGTAGGGCTGTTGGATCAACTATGCAACTTCTCATGTGCTCTGGTTAGATTCCCTGGTTGGAAAGGCTGAGGCTGTGTTCATCAATGAGCAGGCCTACCAATTAAATTCCTCCTGCAAACTCAGTGGGAGAAGCCACTCTAAGACCAGTCTTAGCTCAAGCCAATCTGTACTCTAAGATCTCTGACTGAAAGGGTCACTGACTTTGTTCTGGAGTCTGTCCATTCTGTCCTTTTCTTGGCTTGAGCATCCCTGGACTCTATAGGTTTCAAGTGTTCTTCTCAGCCTTTTTTGGTCAAATGGGCCAAAAGACACTATCCACAACAGGATTACATCTCTGAGTGGGAAAGGGAGGGGCCACTCCAGGCTACTCTCAATTTCCCAGATAGACTCTCTGGTTGGGAGTGGCCAGGAGCAACCCTTGGCCTTGGCTTAATTATTTCCCTTGCCTGTGTATAGCAAGGAGAACTTTCATACCTGGTACTGGCTTTGCTTTGGGCTTGATCAGCTCTGCCCACCCACCTCTTGGTTAAAGTGCCTGGTGAGACTGTGACCCAGCACTTTGCCTGGGCTTAGACAATCTGGGCTCTAGAGCCAGCAAAACTCTTCATTTGAGGATCGAAACCTGATAGATCTGTACTCACTGAGATCCCTGGTCAGAGTGCAACACCAACTTGCTTCTGCAGATGTGCAAAACTGCTAGTTGGGATTACTACTTGGGCATTGCAGGTAAGAACTCAAGTTCCCCAAGATCTGTGTGCTGGTTGTTGCAAGCTCCTCCTCCCCACCTTCTCCATCACAGTCATGTTCCCAGGGCCTGCAAATCTTGTGGTGCAAGACAAGAGTAGGAGGTTTCACCAAACAACACACCATGCTGGTGGACGCTGGTTACCTCTTGGGCTCTCTTTTCCCACTAGAGGCTCAGGGATGACCTTTCCAAGTGGTGCTGTGTTGCATGGGGGAGGGGAGTGGGGTGGAAATGGAGTGTATGGGGGAGGCTTGGGGGGTGGAGCAATGTAGTCAGTGTGTAGCCCCTTCTCTTACCCCCCTAATGCAGTCTGTCGTGGTCTCTGTGCAGGGAGTACTTCAGCCTCAGCCCCATGTTCTAGGTTTCTCTTAGTGGTATCTTGCTCTTGAACAGATGTTCTTCTGGTGAGTGGGAGTGAAGTCAGGAATGACCTCTCTGTGACATGGCTCTCTTAGCTGGTAGTTTTGATATCCCTGTAAGACACAGTCCAAACACCCAGAAAGCTTCTGCATTTTGCCTAATTGATTTCGATCACCTCTTAAACCAAATCAAGGCATAACTAAAGTCACAAAAACACCTCTTTACTGTTGATTATGAGTTCTTCAGTTTTCAACATAAATAAAAATGTAATAGGGAAAGCATTTAACTCAAGTTGAAAAACAATTTCTTTTAAAACTTCATTAAAATAAAAACATACTTGCAAGATCAGGGAGGTTGTTTTTCCTCTTTCTCATTTTAAATGAAAACTAGTCAAAAATCAGAAAAGAGGAAAGCAGATGCCCTAACCAACTACTATGAAGCATTTTCTTCCACCAAAAATGAACCATTTCTAAATTTGCAAAATGAACTTCCTCTGTGTGAATTCTTAATAAGCCTTTTAGGAAGAAAATACATTTCCATAAATTAAAAATAAGATGTCATACTCTAGGCTGATGCTGGTTTTATATCTTTAAAATGCCATGTCTTACAACATGGAAACCTCAGGCTGTCTTCAGTCATACATGGGAATTGAAAGCTGTCGCCCGTGAGTGCAGAGTGGCTGATAAGATACTGTCATATCAAGCTTTCTTTAATGCTGTGCACATTTTCCTTTAAGATCAAGGCAATATGAAGAATGCTGGTTAGGGACTGTATTAGTTTCCTAAGGCAGCCATAACAAGGTACCACAAACTGGGTGGCTTTAAATAATATAAATTTATTCTCTCTCAATCTAGAGGCTAGAAATCTAAAGCAGCAGGGCCATGATCCCTCTGAGACTCTGGGTAGAACCCTTTTTTGACTCTTTACAGCTTCAGAGTAGCCTTGACATTCCTTGTCTTGCAGCTACATCCAATTTCTGCCTCTGTTGTCTCAAGGCTCTCTCCCTTTTGTCTCTGGCTTCATATATGGCATTTTCTTCTTCTCATAAAGACACCCATCATATTATATTAGAGCTTACTCTGATGACCTCATATTAACTTGATTACATTTACAAAGATCCTATTTACAAATAGGATCACACTCACAGGTATTTGGCATTCGGACTTTGGTGGGAGTGGGGGTGGGCCCAATTCAACCCATAACAGGGGTGTGGGTGATCAACAACTAAACCTTGAAAAATAAGTGTGCCAGTTTATCATTTTAGAAGTGTCTTTAATGAAAAAAAACTATTTTATTACTCAGCAATCATAAAACATTAGCTGAAATATAATAGACTTTTCCATTTGTCTTGCTGACACCAATATAAATTTCCTATTCTTTAATTTATTATTTTTCAGTTATTAGGTTAATTTTTTATGAATGTGATTGGACACTCCAAGATTTCTATTTTGAAAGCCACTTTGCTTCTGTACCATACCTTTAAAAGGTTGCTTTTGTACAACAAAGTAGTTTTTCTATACCATCCACTTAAATGTCCTATATTTTTATAGCATTTATATTTAATAACTACTCAGTAACTACATTTTAGAGGTAACTATAGATCTTATGTACTAAGAATTTCAAAACTGTGAATTTTTTTACTCATAATTTTTTTCATGTTTCAGCCAAGTTTGGAGGAATATAATCTTTGGTTACTTATTCCTCAAAATCTTTAGCATAATGGTAATTCAATTTGGTCCATTCCAGTCATATTTTAATACTATTTTTATTTTATTTTTAGAAATTGACTTCCATTTTGGTGATTGAAGATAGAGTGAAAATAATCTCAGAAGGTAGTTTATGTTAAAGAGGTGTGTAAGTAAATAATGAGAATTAATAGCTTCTCTTTCTCTGAAATTTGACTTTGTGAGATAAGTACTTTATAGTAATTTTAGTACCTCCTGAAATTTGACTTTGTGAGATAAGTACTTTATAGTAATTTTAGTACCTCCAATGTTAAAAGAAATAAAAAGATTATCATACAAGTTGAGTCTACATAAGTCAATGGGTTGTGTTTTTTTCCTGTTTTTTTTTTTCTCTTTGTTTTTGTTTTTGTTTTTGTTTTATTTCCATGAGGTTTTTTAGAGTAAGTTGACTGAATATTTTAGCTCCTTGTGGTTTGGGTTAGAATGATCGCCTTGAGTTTTATTAGTAACAGAATTGAGTTTTAGTAAAAACCAAATACATACACTATGATTACAATAAAACATTTCAATTTAAAAGTCTTTATAAAACTACACAGCAAATTTGGGAGTAATGTTTTTAAATTTATACTCTCTAATTTAAAATTAAATTGAAATAATATCTATATTAGCATATATTTATGTATATTTTTTTAGTAAACTTATTGTAAAATGTAGATATCACCTTAAGCACACAATGTGTGGTAAGAAAAATCCAGTTGTATCTGTTTGTGATTAACCATAACGCTTCCATATGTGGTATCTCTCTTTGGATTCAAACTGTCTACAGTAACTTGATCAGGGGTATAATTACACCCTACTTGAATCAAGAAAGTCAAATAATGTCAAAAACAATCATTTTACTTGTAGATGTTTGGAGAATTAAAAGCTGAAAAAATGCAGATAGCATGATGTTAACATCTGATCCAGCAAAACCTTCATACTGGGGGGATTGTAAATTGTATGAAAGAATGCTATAGAAATGCAGAGAAGCTCATGCAGGAAAAAAAAAGTTGGCTTTTAGTCAGTGTCTAAACCATCAAGTTCCTAAATTTTCTTGAAGAAAAAAAAAAAAGAACATTGATTTTGCCAGAAAGAGAGCCAGGCTGCTGGAAACTGCAGTGACAGATTGGTCTGCATTACAGGATTAAGCTGGAGGAGGAGTTAAGTGAGGACCAAGATTGAGTTAAGTGAAACTACTACCAGAAACCCCAAGTTAATGGTGTTGACCAGGGAGAGCTAGAATTAAGTGAAATCCAACTGGCCTATGTGGAACCAAGGAGTGAGGTAAGCATGGGTTATAGAATTCATAGGGAAGATGAGAAAAAAATCAAGATTATGATGCTTTTGACTACATCCGCTGCTTTTACAGGCCATTTTGGCTGTATCTATTCCACCCCTCTTTTATTTTTTTTATTCTCTCTCTTTCCTGAGTACTCAGAATCAGCTAAGTTTTAGAAATAAAGAATTAAGTTTTGGATACTTGACAGGAAATATCTTCCCAACAATTCTTACCATGTTAAACTTGGGACAATTTATGACAGAGTACCGTATGAGCAGGCTGTTTATGGATCAACCAAGGCTGTAAGTTGATTCCTCAGCTATAGAGGTCTTGCCCCATTATTTGACATCCTTGATTCAAGCAGTGTGTAATTATAGGCCTAATCAAGTTTCAATAGTCAGCCTTAATAAGAATCAGAAGCTTGAATGTCATTGGCAACCACCATTCAGTTTCATAAGGAATGGAGTGCTTGCTGAGAACGATGTGGCCTTTTTGTCTACCTCCACCTGGAGTGGATTTGCCGCATTCTCTACTAGCTGAGGTCTCCACTGTACCCCCTCTTTGCAGGAGTCATAAGTACAGTGCTGAGGAGCAAAGTTTGTCTTATTAAAAGACTGGAAAGATGAAGTGATTTGGGAGGAGCTGGAAACTCTTGGACACCTCCGCAGCCCGCTGGCCAGTGCTTACTTACATTTGCTGTGATGATTTAAATAAAACTAGTGTAATGTCCAGAGTTTTCAAAGTTCTTTACATCTCAGCATGAATGGGTTTATCCAATTGTTTCCCGAGATGATTTTTGATGGAAGATTTGGAAAAGAAGTGGGAAAGGGAGACCAAGGACAAGAAACAGAAGGTTGGACTACCAACCTTCAGCTGGTTTAGGTTAGAATCATTTTATCAAGAAAAAGTCTATGATGTGCTCTGGGGTTCCCAAACATGTGAGCTTTTCTGATTGAGGAAAATAATTAAGGTGAGCATTTACCTCTAGGGATAAAGATGTTCGAGTCTCCTAACGAGGGAAGATCTGGTGGCAGAAATCTCCATCTATCACAAGTATTTACTGACCCTCTGCTGTACACATAGCACAGAGCCTGGTGTTCCAGAGTTGAAGAGACTTAAGGTGTTTATTCTTTCCAAGATATTTCATCTGTTGTGGTAATGCTGCTGTTTGAAAGGTGATCATTTGTGTTTCGCTGTTTGTCCTCCGACATTCTAAATGATATTCTTAATGGGAGAAATCCTACTATTGTAATTTGAATTTTTTTCTTCCGAATTTAAAGCTATTCAGGGGTGCCTGGGTGTCTCAGTCGTTTGAGCGTCTGACTTCAGGTCAGGTCACGATCTCATGATTGGTGGGTTCTAGCCCTGCGTCGGGCTCTGTGCTGACTACTAGCTCAGAGCCTGGAGCCTGCTTCGGATTCTGTGTCTCTTTCTCTCTCTGCCTCTCCCCTGTTCATGCTCTGTCTTTCTCTGCCTCTCAAAAATAAATAAAATGTAAAAAAAAAATAAAGCCATTCATCATTATAAAATTTTGTGAAAATTGTATCTTTCATTCAACGAAAATATGAGTATAAAGTTGCAGGTGTACTGGCGTTTATAGTGTCAGAATCATGTTCTGCATCATAAAAGCTTTTAGCAGTTGTAATGCTACAAATGAGAGATTTATCAATTGCCATGCACCTCTCATTCTTATTTGATGGAATTGAATAGTCCTTAAAAGCACAGAATTTGGAGATAGGCTATATGAGTTCAAATCCAAATTCTATTATTTGTTAGCAATATGACCTTGGGCAAGTTAGTTAATCTCTTAGTTTCTCGATTTCTTCATCTATAAAATGAGAATGATAATAACAATACATCAATCATAGAGTTTCTTTGAGGATTAAATAAGTTAACCTTTGTAAGAGGCTTAAAACAATGCCTGGCACATTATAAGCATTTTGTTAAATAATTAAACCAGAAGATACTCAATAGTCCAAGTTATATTCATTATCTCTTCATATTATTTTCTATTAATCTATAGCATGCCAACGCTATAACACTTAGCTTTCAAAATAAATCTGAATATAGCAAATGGAAAGTAGAAACTTAGAAAATAATGTTCACTTAAATAAGTTGAAACTTTTAAAAATTAGCAGTCAGCCATCTTGTCACCATTTTTAAATTAGACCCCTAATATGAGAGTTGCTATTTAGAACCTCCTTTACGACCATGCCGAGAAATTGATGAATGTGATTCCTTTGGAGGAGATATTCCACTGCTGTATGTAATAGGACAGCAAACTAGTACACCATGCTGACTTTGTATGAGATGCTGATCAGTTCTCCAACTGTTTATCTAGAAGCCTAATGATTAGAGCATTAAAAAAAGTGATATGTAGAATATATGACAGCTTAATTGATATTGCCACAATTAAATGTGTGTGGTATAGCATTTTAACAGTTCTAATATAATAGTATCATAGAAGACTAAATTCTGACGATGTTCTCCTTGCTTGGTAATTCAAAAGTTTCATAGGTTCTTGTTAAATATCAGCTTTTTAGCTGTGTCAGGAAACTTTGTTACTCAGCAGAGTTATATATGGTCATGGTGAATCTCAAAAATAGGGTTAGAACAAGTACTCCATTAATTTATTGGGAAATTTAGTATAATCTAAAGGCAAAATGACAACCTTTCTTTAATACCCCAGCTTCACCACGATTAGTTGCATGTCTAATGGAGTATGACTTGACTATTTTCCAAGCTCCCATCTGTAAAATGAAAAATGAACATCATGCAACCTAATATCTTCAGGCCACATAGTTATCAAATAGGAACAACCATCTGGTCAACTCTATATCATATTACATACATGTCCTAAGGATAACCTTAGCTCCTCAAGAAGTTCTAGGCCTCTATGTTTACATGGGGAATGGACAATATTATTTGGACAACATTCATAAACCTAATGTCTTCCACACCAATCAAGGACTGGGGAACATCATTAACAGGGAAAGGAAATGAAAATGGTTGCATTTATACTCTAAGCTAAACTGCCCACCAAGGATAATGTCTCACAGGGAAAAATGCTGCACTCACATGAGAAACAGAAGCAAGGAAGATGAGGCAGGATGTTCCTTTGGGATCAGGTTGATCCCAGTAATGTTTATCAATGCTCTGAATGATGGAGGAGAAAGCATCCTTATTAGATTTTCCAATAACGCAGTTAGTCAGGAAAAAAGAGGAAATTAATTCAAAGGGACTTTGACAAATAAGAAATGGCCTGTCAACACAAGTTCAGAAAAGGGCAAGTACAAAACAAGTATTAGGCTCAGACTCTTACTAATCTGATAAAAGATGGGCATGGCCAGAATGAGTGGCCAGAACTAGACCTGGGGCTCTTAGTAAGGTGAATAAGAGTCAGTAATGTAGTGCTGCCACTGTGAAATATGTGCTTATTGAATATTAGGGCATATGCAATAGTAATGACAGTATCTAACAGATGAAAAATACTCCCAATCAGGGAAGGTGAAAGAAGATTGTATAACCCAAAGAGAAAGGTTAAAAAGAGGTTTTGCTAGCTGATGTCTGTGCACTACGGAGTTATTCCATTCTTGCATAAGCTGTACCGTAGGTCATCAATAAATTGTGCTATGGACTTCAAAGTATTTCTATACAGACTTATCCACAAGTAGAACTGATTTGGAAACAATGGTAATACCCAGGATACCACCACTGCTACAAGTGGTTCTTAACCAGCTCTCCCAATGGCTGGTCTTTACCTGAGGATGACCAGTTTTATTGTTTAATTGTTCGTTTTCCTCTTTCCGACTGAAACCGCAAGTATCACCATATTTGGTCCTCTCTCTGTTCTAGTCCAATATTAAGACTCTAACCATGCCACCCCAAAATATTCCACTGAAGAATCGCTTTCTTTTATGTTAACCTCAAACACTAGAATGTACTTTTTAATATATCTTGATTTTCTACCACAGCCCAATATCAACTTGTCAGCAATGAATTTAACTAAAACAGCTTGCAACTACTTAGTGTGTACTGTTGTTTGCCATAATGGATTCCATTTGTGTAGCACCCAATGTGCCAAAGTACTACTTAACTTTTTTTGTCCTGAATTTACTGTTTTTAAAAGTCTAAGTTCATGTTTTAAGATTCCAGTGATTGATAAACAAGTCTATTCTCTGTTTTCAAATATTTATCACTTTCGACATTGCTTTTTCTAGATGTTAGAAGTCTCTCTTTTTCAGTCAGTTTTTTCATACCTCCAATTTATTGGTTATTTTATATCATTTCCTTACCTTCTTGGGATATGATAACTGTTAACTGACATAGTTTGTTTTCTCTTGGGTTTCCTTCCATTCAGAGAGTACATCACACAGGACAAGTGAAGCAATGTGGTGATATAATATATTTAACTCATTATACATATGGAAACATCCCAGTAGTGTATATGTTACAGGTTTGCATACCTGAGAAGTTCAAGATAACACATACTCAGTATGTAGTTTCATCTTTGCTCCCTGTAAAAAACCCTTCCCTGACCTCTTCCTAGATCTTCCTTCAAGGAGAAACTAGCTATCACTTGAACCTTACTTGCCCCACTTCTGATTGCTATTTTCTTGATTTTCATGTTTTTTTTTTCTTTCTCGTTATAATTTCATCAGGGGTAATTCAGGAGACCAAGGATGCTAAGGCCACTATAAAGAATTGTTGAAGCTATCAACAGTGGCATACCATGTTGGAAAGGGTGATGCTGCAGTCTGGGAGAACTAGAACAACAGTAGATGTTGCTATGAGGTTGAAAATTAGAGATTGTGGGAATGAGAAAGTAAGAAGCCTGGAAGAATAAACATTGTATTTTGAAAATAAGCAAGAGATTATGATTTTAAGGATATCTTAGCATACAACAATGACAAAACCCAGGGGGTATCCATTAGAGTGAGGGGCATAGAGTAAGTGTAGGTAAAGTAGACCTGTCGTACTAGAAGGAATGTAGTGTAAGATGGGTCACCTATATGTATTTTGAAATCTCTCAGGATTATGGCTGGTTGTAGGATAAGAGAAAGGTTGTAAATTATGTTCCAATGTTTTAATTCAGGGGTTCTCAAAATGAGATCTATGGACTGATGTGGATCCTCAGGACACTTGTTAGACAATCTATAGGTAAAAACTACTTTCATAATAACAAAAAGACATTATTTGCCCTTTTCCCTCTGTTAACATTTGCACTGATTATGCAAAGACAATTGTGAATAGAGCTACCATCATACTTAATGTTGAGAGACTGAATGCTTTCCCCTAAAATCAGGAACAAGACAAGTCATCTGCTCTTACCACTCGTATTCAACATTATCCTGGAGATTCTAGCTAGGACAACTAGGCAAGAACTAGAAAAAAGCCATCAATGGGAAAAGAAATAAAACTCTTTCTACTTGCAGTTGACATAATGTCATATATAAAAACCTGCAAAATCCACAGAAGAACTATTAGAGCTAGTAAACAAGTTAAGCAAGGTTGCTGAATAAACTATCAGTATACAAAAATTACTCATATTTCTATCGACTAGCAATGATCAATCCAGAAATGAAATTAAGAAAACAATTTTATTTACAATAGCATCAAGAAAAACAAAATTCTAAGGAATAAATTTAACAAAATAAATGCTTAACACCTATACACTGAAAACAATAAAACACTGTTGAAAGAAATTAAAGAACTAAATAAATGCAGAGATATCCAATGTTCATGGATCTGGAAACTTAATGTTGTCAAGACAGTAACACTCCCCAAATTTCGATACGGATTCAAAGCAATACCTTTCAAAACCTCAGCTCCTTTTTTTTTTTGGTATAAATTGAGACAATTGATTCTACAATTCATATGGAAATGCAAAGGATTCTCAAGAGCCAAAGCAATCTTAAAAGGAAAATCAAAATTCAGGCACTCATATTTCCTAATTTCAATATTTCCTACAAAGCTATAGAAACCAGTATAATGGGATACTGGCATAAAAATAGCCATATAAATGAATGAAATAGAATCAAGAGCCCACAAATAAACTCTTACAGTTATGGTCAGTGGATTTTGACAAAGGTGCCAGGACAATTAAATGGGAAAATAATAGTTTTTTCAACCAATGGTTTTGGGACAATTGGATATCCTACATGCAAAAGAGATGGACTTACTCCTCACATCATAAATAAACAAAACTAAGTCAAAATAAATTATAGATAAAAATGTAAGAGCTAAAAATACACAAATACACATCCCAGAGAAGAAAACATAAGAATAAATCTTTGTAATCTTGGATTAAGCAATGGCTTTTCAGATAGGACAATACAAGCAGTAGTGACAAAAATAAAAATAAGTCAAATGGACTTCATTAAGACTAAAAATGTTTCTGCTTCAAAGGTATCATCATGAAAGTGAAAAAGACATCCCAAAGAATGGGAAAAAATATCTGCAAATCATAGATCTCATCAGGGGTTAGTATCTAGGATACTCTTAGAAAATAAAAAGACAAATAATCCCATTACAATTTGGGCAAAGGATCCTAGTAGACATTTTTCCATGGAAGATATCCAAATGCCAGTAATCACATGAAAAAATGCTCAATATCATTAGTCATCATGGAAATGCAAATCAAAACCACAATGAAATACCACTTCCCATTAGAAAGGCAATAATAAGAATAATAAAGACAGGTAATAGAAAGTGTTAGCTAGAATCTGGAGAAACTGGACATTTCATACATTGCTAAGAAATGTAAAATGGTGCAGTAACTTTGGGAATAATCTAGCAATTCCTCAAATGATTAAATATAGTGATTAAATATGACTAAGCAACTCCACTCTTAGGTATATATCCAAAAGAAATCAAAATACAGTCCACACAAAAACCTGTACATGACAGTTTGTAGCATAATTATTTATAATGGCCAAAAAAGTAGGAACAGCACAAATTTCCATCAAATGATGACAGGATAAATAAAATGTCATATTTCTGTAATATGGAATATTATTTGGCAATATAATTATTTCCAATAATATTATTTGGCAATAATAATACATATCATAGCTATAGCAGGGATGAACCTTGAAAACATTACATTAAATGAAAAAAGCCACACAAAATATCACGTATTATCTGATTCCATGTATATGAAATGTCTGCAGTAGATGAATCTAAACAAAAAGAAGGAATGGTGATTTCCAGAGGCTAGAGAGCCTGGGGAATGAGTGGAAAGTGTTTTAATGAAAATGAGGCTTTTTATGAGATGGTGAAAAATGTCCAGCATTTTATAGTGGTGATGGAAGCATAACTTGTGAATATATTAAAAATCACCGAACTATATAGATATCTCACATATGTCAATTTTATGGTACCTGAATTTTATCTTAATCAAGTTGTTATTATTTAAGAAAAACAACACGGGGGTGCGTGTACCTGCTGGCAGTGGGGCACAAACCAAGGCTGTAGCCCTCAGCTTTGTACTTGCAGTGGTTGTTTTCTCTGGGCCACCCACTCATGGTAAGAAAAGAAGCAAGTCAGTTTCACTTAACAATGTCTCCGATGAAGCATGAAAAGTTATTACTTTTATTAAATATGAACCCTGAGTACACATAATTTTTAATATTCTGTTCAACAAAATAGGAAGTATGCATAAAGTACTTCTCCCAGATAGTGAAGTGTGACGGTTGTCTCGGAAATGTACTCCTGAGATTGCCTGAGCTGCATGCAAGCTGAACTAGTTGCTTTTTCATGGAACACAGGTTTTGTTTTAAAAAGAGATTGACAAACTGTTTTTTTTTTTTTCAGATATGGGTATTTGGCAGACATTTTCTCAAAAATTAATGAAGTGAGGGGGGCACCTGGGTGGTTCAGTCAGTTGAGCGTCTGTGCTCACAGCTCAGAGCCTGGAGCCTGCTTGGGATTCTGTGTCTCCCTCTTTCTCTGCCCCTCCCCTGCTTGTTCTCTTTCTCTCTCTCTCTCTCTCTCTCTCTCTCTCTCTCTCTCTCTCTCTCTTGCTCTCTCTGTCTGTCTCAGAAATAAATAAACATTAAAAAAATTAAAACAAATTAATGAAGTGAGCCTATCACTTCAAGGAAAACAATGGGCAGTATTTGCTGTCAGTGATGAAACTGGAGATTTCATAGGAAAATAAGAATTTTGAGAAAGTTTATCCTCCTCTGTAAGCTTAATGGCTTACTAAAAAAACTTTTCTGATGAGATTGGTAGTGATAATGAATGCTATTTTTTGATTCGATATAATGAACGTATTATTGGAAACTTCACATTAATCGTTGAACCAATATTCTTCAAAAGACTAATTCAGGGTGTTCTAAGATCTTGCATTCATGAAAGATCCATTCAAAAATACAAGAAAGATAAATGTATTTTAATGTAACTAAGAATAAGATATGATTTCAGATTTCACATTACCAGTAAGTTTTAAAAAACTAGGCTTTGTCAATTTTAGTGAGATATCAAAAAATAACACAATTATCTGGAAAGGCTATTAAAATGCTCCTCCATTTTCCAATGATATATCTATGTGTGGCCAGATTTTATTCATATACTTCAATCATAATGACATATTTTCAATAGATTAGATGAAGATACAGATTTGAGATACCAACTATTTTCTGTTAAGCCAGATATTAAAGATATCTGCAGAAATGTAAATATTGCCACTCTGCTCACTATTTTTTAAATATATTTGTTTTTCGCAAAAATATGTTGTTTATGGTAACATGTACTGGATTTGTTCGGTCTTTTTCCAATTAATTAATAAATAAAACATTTTCAATTATCTAGCTTAATTTCCAATACACTAAATCTCAATAGATATAACCCACATTACAAAAACTCTTTGGAATTCTTGATACTCTTTAGGGGTCTTAAAGGATCTGAATACCCAAAAGCTTGAGAACCACTGCCTTCAATAATATAGATTGTGTCTGGAGTTAAAACAAGGAAATTTTTTAATATAATTGGACACTTTAAACATCATAAAAGGGGGGTATGTTTTAGAATAAAACAAAGGTTGTATTTAATACATACTTCTTAGTGTTTATAGTATACCATGCACTATCTTAAGAGTTTAGTTGATTTTAACTCGTTGAATCTTCTGCATAATTTTATGGAGTAGGTAC
This sequence comes from Cryptoprocta ferox, assembly GCA_028646485.1. Lineage (NCBI taxonomy): Eukaryota > Metazoa > Chordata > Mammalia > Carnivora > Eupleridae > Cryptoprocta > Cryptoprocta ferox. Next base: position 42,134,619 of record CM053578.1, read on the forward strand.
TATTATTATCCTCTTTTTACATATGAGAATATTAAGTCACTGAGAGGTTAAGTAAGTTGCTCAAACTCACAGAGCTAGTAAGTATCAGAGGAATATTTGAACCTAAGCAGTTTGGCTTCAAAATTTTTGCTGTCTTATTTGTAAGTGGCCAGATGTGGCTACCAGAATGCTGACCCCACTGGCAGGTGCTGTAGGACACAGTTTAGGCGCCTTCTCTGTGAGCGGAACCATTCTAGGCATCTGCCACACTTTATCTCATTAATCTACAAAATACTTTGCAAAACTGATACTCTACTTTTTAATCTTGCAAATGAGAAAGTTGATACTTAGTGATATTCAGTAGCTTGCTCGAAGTAGCAGCTATTTAAGTACCAGATGACCTAGTTGAGGGTCAGTACTCTGTTTAATTTCAAAACCTTGTCTTTTAAGCATTTTTCTTTACAATTGTAAAGATAGCTGTTTCTTATATTCTCCAAGAAAATAGCTTAAAATAAGTTAGATCTCAAAACATTGATAGTTTAAACATCTCTCAATTACCAGGAAAACCACTACTATTAAACATAAATGAACTTTGAGGAATGTGAAGTAGAATGACTGTCTATCTATATATCTATCCATCTAACATCTATCTATCTATCTACCTACCTCCATATATGTAAAAAAAGAACTTAAAAGATATAGATATATTTGGCAAAATTTATCTTTGGCAATATTTGGCAAATATTTGGCAAAATTAGGACTTCAATAGATTATCTAGATAGATAATTAAAACTGGAAACAAAAATATGAACTTCCATAATACTAGTAATAGATAATATTTATTTACTGTTATGTGCCAGATAATGAATATTTCCTACATATCATCTCCTTTAATTCCTCCAGAAACTCTATGAAGAACATGCTATTAACCTTATTTTACAGATGATAAATTGAGGCTCTGAGATACTCAAATAACTTGCTAAGCCACATAAATATAAAGTGGCAGAATCATGAAACACATATTTGACTGATAGGAAAAAACCATCATTATTCTGTTGCAGAAAATGTAAAATAAAGGAAATCTTTTATTTTTTGGAGTTTTAAAATTCTCTAATTCTGTTTTCTGATTTCTTTAAATGCTTGGTATGATTTATCAATAGTATCAATAATATTGATTCATCCTGTGTTATTGAAATATGGGTGAGGACAAAACCCTAAAGCTCCTAGAAAGATTTTAGAGTTATAATAAACTGACTTTTAGAATTATAATTTTTGGGCTTATCATTAACCTTTTTCTTCTCTAAGTAAGCTAAAGATAATTTTAAGTTTTGTAATTGTTAACTTTCATATTGTTTCTATAAACTGAACACTTAATGTAAAATAGTTTTTCTGTTTTTCTACTCTCCTATCTCTCCTGTTTTTCTGATTGTACTGCATTTATTCGACCTCAGTTTTAGTGATATTGTCAATTCCACAAGAATATCATTAAAAATATTCAATTACCCTAGCACAGGCAAAAAAAATAAGTAACATAAACACTAATTTCTATGTACTGATTCATTTTGGGGGTACCCTTCATGAAAATAGTGCATTAAATCATTCCAAAGTTATTCTCTTTTATTTTCTAGTTTTGCATCATCATTTATAATATCCAATTTTCCTTTGTATGCAGGCCTCTGTTTGTGTCTGTTCTAACTTAATTTTTGACCAGGTTTCATTGCCATTTCAGTATCATTTGCACATTAGAAGACATTGGACATACTGAGGCCAACCTTCATTACCAATAAATCAGAGTTTCTCATTAAGAGCTAATGAGCTCTTATATTGTCCCTCTGATTATTACCCTTGTTCCATTTGAAAAAGAAAACATTTCATCTTTTTTATTCTCTTTCCCAATCCTACCTTTCAGGGCCTGAGCATTTTTAAGGAACAGAAGCGAGATGAGCCTACCACAGCTTCAACCTTGCTTCTTTTTACTCTCTGGTGAGAGAAAGAGGCCATTGTTACATTTCAGATTAATAAGAGTGTTGTTTAGAGATTTAGAGATAAGATTGAATCCCTGCTCTGACATTTATTGCCCAGATAATACTGCATATTTTATTAAGCCTAGTCATGCCTCAGTTTCCTCATCTCTGGTGATAATCCTGCACTGTTGGTTTATAATCAGAATTAAATTAGATCATAACTGCAAAGCATTCAGTACACTGCCTGCATGGTTGTTATGACTGAAGGAATCAACTGAGTCCCTCAGAAAATTTGTGTCCTCATTTCTTGTAAATTTTTTTCTCACTTGTCTGCTGTCAAGCAAGGGCCTTCTTTATGAATGGACAAGAAAAAATAAGATAATCTCCTAATTATGTATCTCTTCCTTTTTTGTGGGGCGGGGGGTGGATAGGTGGAGGGAGAAGTAGTGAGAGACAACAGTGAATTTAAAATTTAAGAAATGAGAAACTTGATAATATTTCACGAAAGTATTAATGAAAAATGAAATAGCCAGACATGTTAATATACTCTTTCCAACTATGGAATTGGGTAGTGGGGAAGGAAGCAACTTCATTAATTAATCAATAGATGCATTAAACTAGTTTATAAATCAATTAAATAGCAATCTGTAGTAATATCCTCAGAAAGATAAGAGAAAATACTGGACTCATTTAAAAAAAAAACCATAGTGTTCTTTTTTACAAAAAGGGTATTCAGAAAATTAGCAAAAGCTTTTGAAAATTATTGATAGAAAAAAACGTTTTAAAGAGATGAAAAAGCAGTGTTAACATACCAAAAACAAACAAACAAAAAAAAAAAAACAAAAGAAAAAACCGAGAAAAAAAACAGTTAAAAAGACAATTTGAAGGTCTGAAGCTAAAGTTAAGAAAATATCTTAGAAAGTTGAAGGAAAAGAAAAAACAAGATAATCAGAGGGTAATTTTATGAATTCCATCCTCTAACAAATCTAGAATTCCAGAAAGAAAGAACAGAAAAAAAAAATGAAAGAGAAGAATAGTCAAAAATTGTCAAAGAAATACTAAGAAAAAGTCTCCCAGAAGTGAAGAGCTCAAGTTTCCAGAATATCCCTAATAATTAGTCATTTAGGTGAATGAAAATTACTGAGGCATAAGTCAGTTATCATAGTGTTTCCATTTTCCAAGTCCCAAAATTTTGTTTTTAATCTCACATCTTTGATCATTTCTTCTGTTCTTGTTGTAGTAGGCTTTCATATGGGTGTGAGATAATATTTGTATTTACTTCTTCATGTGTAATTGGAATTCTACTATCATTAAAAAGAAAATAAAAGCTCCATAGCTTAGTAGCATAGAACTAGATATATAGTAGGAACTCATTATATGCTTGCTGAGTAAACAAATAATTTGGAGTATGATCAGGAATATCAGAATCAGACCAAACTATGTGCTTTGTCCACTTCTACAAACTTACCCAATTGCTTGCATGAATTTGGGCATATTACTTCATACTTCGGAGCCTTAATCTCATCTGCTAGTTAGTGTTAATAATAAATTACTGAGAAATTAGTTGAATATAAATGCTGTACTCTTCATAAATTACCTATCATAGTGCCTGGAACCTGCTAGAAAGTTAGTAACCTCTTCCTGCCGCTTCTTTTGGACTCAGTAACAACATCACGATGCATATGGACAAGCCCTTGTTTGAGTTTTGTCTCAGTATTTATTTCAAAGCCTGCTTCGAATTTAGCTATTTGTAAGTGCAACCTTTTCGTGGAACTCTAAAAATCTTGTCAATATATAAACTGTGACTTTTATTGAGAAAAATATCTGCAAAATGCACAAAGGTCACATAAAATTGTTTAGTGATAAATTTCACCTATTAAGAAATTATAAAAGTATATGATACATGTACTTTCAAGTGTCTGCCAGTTAAACTGTGACAATTTAACAGTTTGATTCCCGTTTTAAATGATAAAACGTTATTGTGAACTATTTTCTAAAGTACAATTGCTTGTTTTTGTTCTTACTCCAAGCAGACATTTAGTCAGTATATTAGAATATAAAATAACTTTAAATATCTAGAATGTGCAAAATTTGGTGGTAGCAAGATATGTGGAATATAAAAATGAGGTGTTTTGTGATATATTTGATCAAAAGTTTTTATTTGTTTTATTAACAAGTAGATAATTCATTACGTACATAAAAGGACAGGATCAGACCCAGATTTTTTATTTATTCAAATTAAAAATAAGTTAAGATTTAAGATCAAGATCTAGGTGGGGAAGAGTTACAATACTAGATGAATGTTGGCCTCTCTTTTGTGCTGAGGAAAAGGAAGAACTTTCAACTTTGATTCTCTTGAGTTAAATTCATAATTTATAAAATAACATTGGAATAATCACAGAATAACGTATCAGAACTACTGACTTCCTTTCAATAACCCACCCTATTCTATTTATTTCCTTGAGAATAAATGTTTAAAACTAACAAAAAACTCACCTTTTTTTGTGCACTCTTCCTCAGTCAAGAGACATTGGAGTTTCCCCCAGTCAGTAAGTTGTTTTAGTAGATATGGAATCTGAGAGGAGTTTTGCAACTGGTTCTAAAAAGTAATGATTCAGACTTTTAATCATGACTAAAATAAAGACACAAGAAGCACTAATTATATTCTGGTTACTTGGCTATGTATACTTCATTTTGTTCTAAATCCTAGAAAATTTCCTTTATCACAAGGAGAAATAAGTCTGCAAGCTCATTCTAATATTCAGATCAACTATAATAAAGAACAAACAACCCGCCATTGGAAAAAGGAGATTGTAGCTCTGATAAATAGCTTTGCATAACTATAATTAACCAGTTAATCTAGCTACAATGCTTTTTAAAAAGGTTTTTCTCATACATAAAAAATAAAATAATAATCAATTTGTCCCTCCTTTACAAAGGTTTATACTTGATGAGTAATGCAATCAGTTGAAATTTTCCTTTAGAGTAGGGAGAGCGTTCACTGAGCAGAAAGGTAAAGGCACATCTTCTGGGCACACATTTGCTAAAAAATAAATTATTTTACTTATGTGGTATGAAGTACCTGCATTTTTATATTCTGCATGAATAGTCTATGGGAAATTGCCGGAAGATGGAAGTGGTTGAGTTAGGACTAAGTTCAGAACTAGCCTAAGAAATAAGATTAAAAGGCTACTTATGTGAAACTGTCTTTCTTATTGAAATGTCTATAAAATATTCAGACTGTAGACTCAATACTTTGACTAAGCACAACTCTTGTTTTCTCCCCATCTTTTTATTTTTATTTATTTATTTATTTAAAAAATTTTGGAGCATCTGGGTGTCTCAGTTGGTTAAGCATACAACTTGGCTCAGGTCATGATCTCACGGTTCCTGTTTTCGAGCCCTGCATTGGGCTCTGTGCTAACAGCTCAGAGCCTGGAGCCTACTTCGGATTCTGTGTCTCCCTCTCTCTCTGCTCCGCTCACACATTGTGTCTTTCTCTCTCTCGCTTAAAAAAATTTTTTTAAATGTTTATTTATTTCTGAGAGAGAGACATACACAGTGTGTGAGTGGGGTGGAGAGAGAGGGAGACACAGAATCCCAAGCAGGCTCCAGGCTCTGAGCTGTCAGCACAGAGCCCCACACAGGGGTTTGAACAAACAAACTGTAAGATAATGATGACCTGAGCCCAAGTAGGTCACTTAACCAACTGAGCCACCCAGGCGCCCCTCTCTTCATTCTCTCTCTCTCTCTCTTTCTTTTTTAAGTTTATTTATTTATTTTGAGAAATAGTGTGAACAGAGGAGGGGCAGAGAGAGAGAGAGAATCCCAAGCAGGCTCCATGTTATCAGCACGGAGCCTGATGTGGGGCTCAAACTCATGAACCATGAGATCATGATGTTAGCCAAACGAAACCAAGAGTTGGACACTTAAACCGACTGAGTCACCGAGGTGCCCCTCTCCTCATCTTTTCAAATGCAAAGAGCTGTTTTTACAGACATCTTGATGAGTAATAGTTTATCAAATCATCAGTTTAAAAAAGGAATGGCGGCGATAATACAGTCTTCAGACACATGAGCAACGAGTACAGGTTCATAAAGAGACATAAGATGGGACAAATGAGAGACAATAAAATAAGCATGAAGGGACCCAGAGGATGGGATTGAGAGGTCACCTGTTTTATAGTTTTTGCTTAGACTCTTCCTGGAAAGCAACACCCTTGTGTTGCTGGAAAAATGAGATTCTTGAAGTGTTTCTAGCTGGCTCTGCCTTCTTCCAGTCTTGTAGACAAAAGACACATTTCTTTTGGAATGCATGAACAAAGCAAGGGACAGTCTGTTAAGGAACTTCTTTGTGGGGATTAGCTGCCTAAGCCAATGAGCAGACTGTATCAAGGGAGCAAGCCACCGTTATGCAGGCTCCACAAATCTGTTTTATGTATCTTATTACAAATCTGGCTTGGTCTGAGAAATAACAGTTACAGTAGTTGTGGTGACGTATCAGCGGCTGTGTGCTTTTAATATACATTAAATATTAATTACATTAATATACATTATCTCATTTAATACAGCAGCAAGAATTAACATGTGTCCGTGTCATTTAATATTCGGTGCAGCTCTTTGGATAGGTACTATCTCCACTCCCCATTTTAACAGACAAGGAAACTAAGCCTAATCAAGTAATAATACCTGTCCAAGGTTACAGAGCTAATGAATGTACAGTCAGTATTAAAGCCTGGTTGTGTCTGTTTCAAGATCCTGAGCTTGTAACCACCCTAGTCTATGTATACTGTTATCTTCTGGAAGACAACTATGACAATGCAAAATCCTTACACTATTATTGTTACTTTGAGAAGAATGTTTTGACAGTGAAGGAAGGCTATGACATGTTAGCATAAATTTCCAAAAGAGTACGTCGAGTCTTTTCTTAAAATGCTAGAAAATAGGCAGGGTGATCAATATTAATTATAGTAGCTAACGTTAATGAATATCAATTATGTTCCAGACACTGTGTGAGACATTTTTACATATGACAACCATGTGAGGTGGATGATTTTATTTCCATTTCATCAATTAAGAAATAGACGCAGACAAGTCAAATCCTTATTCAATAAAAAATGAATCCAGAATTTAAACTTGAATTGTTTTGAAAGTCACCCTTTTTCCATCAGGCCACAGTACCATCAAAAGGCATACACTATTCAGAATCACCTGTGCAGGACATCTTGGAAGAAAACTTGAATTAATCAGAGCTTCAAATTATTCTTGGATAGGAAGACTCGATATTGTAAGGATGCCAATTCTCCCTAAATTAAGCTCTAAATTTAATGAAATTGCAATCAATATTCCAACTGGAGGGCAGAAATAGGTCAAAAGGGTGATAGCTACAGGGGAACAGTTTTCAGCTCAGTATAAGAAAGCATCTTCTAGGAGTTAGAATTATCCAGAAATGGAGCAGAATGTGAAATAGTCAACCTTCTGTCACCATAAGAATTCCAATGGAGGATAAATTGACCACCTGTTGCGAGATACTCATACAGCATTAGAGAGCTATCATTTCCTGAGTGTCTGTTTCCTAGGCACTGAATTATCCAGTTTCATCTTTTATTTCATTCAATTTTCATACTCCTCTTATTTTTTAGGCCTACAATATGGCATTGTGGTTACGAGCACAGAGTGTATCATCACATGAATCTGGGCTTGATTCTCAAGTTTGCCCCTTACTGGTTGCAAAACTCTGAGAAACATCGCTAACTCCCTGGGTATCAGTTTCTTAATCTGCACAGCATGGGTAGTAAGACCAACCTCACTATATTCTTAGAGGATTAAATATAAGAATATTGGAAGAGCATTAGCACATCATTGGCCACACATTAAGTTTTAGCAAATGGGGGTTATTATTATTGATAGGAAGAAACTGAAACTCAGCTTAAGTAATGAGCAAATATTCAATTGAATGAGGTAATCCTTAATTCTCCAATTTTAAGATATATGAATTTATGGGATTATAACTAATTCTTCCCAATATTACAATTTAAGTAAAACCTGATATAGAGAAATTAGAAAAATGTCACATAAAATCCAAGTACTATCTAACCAAACATTTTTAGCTACATTTAATGGTACATGTTCAAATGAACTAATTTAGCATTTTAAAATCTATTAAAAGAAAAGTAACACAAAGTAAGGAATTTAAAACAAGGCAACTCATCAGGCTATTGACCAATTTAAGATCTAAGTTTCCTAAGGGAAGAGAGAAAATATATATTTTTAAGTTTGGAGGAAATAATGTTTAAAACATCAATGCTTCTGTTATGGATTAAGGGAGTTGCTATTTCTCCTTTGACTTTTGGTAGGATGAATAGAAATCTCAGAATTCTTTATAAATGTAGACCAGGAGACAAATTACTATCTCTCCATTGGGACTGCTTCTGAACCAGGGCTGCTAGAAAGTAGATAAATGTAGTCTGAAGAGATTGGCTTTAGCCATATTGTAAAACAAGTAATATTCAATATTTTATAACCAAGTTAGTGGCAGACCTTTCAAGGACCCTAATGTTTAGTGAACATTATTAACTTTCAAATCCTATGTGTTTTCTCCATTAAGCTTGGATGTATGTATGCTTTATTTAACATGGATTGAAAATGATATATAACCCGAGAGACTGGTAAGCTGAGTCAGAGAGGGTGATATAAACCGTCTCCATCCATAAGAAGAAAATACTGGAAAGATATTAACAGTTAAATTCCCTGAAAGGAAGTTATGGCTGGAACACCATACTGTGACAATTTTCCTGGCCTGGACAATTTTCTGGGAAAAGTTAAACAAAGAACAGGCATGAAGACAGAGGCCAAATGCAATTGCAAGTTAAATTTTGACGAGTATGAAGGATGAAATCAGAGAGTCATCAGTAGACTGTGACTAGGAATACATAGCCAAATTGAAGATTTTCCAAATTACAGAAGGTATAGCAGTGATTTACCAATAGCTAATTTCTTTAAAAAAAGTTTTATTGAGGTATAATTGGCATACAGTAAACTACATATATTTAAAGTGTAAAATTTGATAAGCTTTGACATATGTATACACACATGAAACCATCTCCACAATCAAGATAAGGGAACATGATGGGCCTCTTAAGCTTTCCTCCTGATCTTTTGTAATTCTGTCCCTCTCTTTCCCACCTCTGCTGCCCTCAAAACTGTCCTTAACAAACAAATGATCTGATTTCTGCTGTTATAGATTGGTTTGTGTTTTCCAGAGTTTTGTATAAACAATATCATGCAGTATGAACTCTTAGTAGTCTGGCTTCTTTCACTCAGCATAATTATTTTGACGGTCAAACATGTTGCATATATCAATAGCTCTTTCTTGTTTATTGTTGAGTAGTGTTCTAGTGTTTGAATATACCATAATTATTTTATCTATTCACCTGTTGATGGACATTTATTTTTCGGTTTAAGTCCTCACGGAAAAGGGTTGTTATGAATATTTGGATGCATGTTTTTGTATGGGCAAATGCTTCCTGGGTCTCTAGGATCAATAACTAGGAATGAAATGTCCCAATCTTATGAGGTAATAGGTATATGTTTGTGTTCTTTAAGAAACTGCCAACCTAGTTTCAAAGTGATGGTACCAGAAGTGTGAGTTCCAGTTGCTCCACGTTTTGACAACCCTTGATATTGTCAGGTTTTTAAATTTTAGCCATTCTCACTGGTGTACAGAGGCTTATCATTGTAGTTTTTAATTTGCATTTCCTTAACAACTGATGACATTGAGCAGCTTTTTCGTGCTTCTTTGCTGTCAATATATCTTCCTCAGTGAAAGATTTTTTCAAATATTTTGCCTACTATTAAAATTAGACAGTTTGTTTAATTATTAGTATTATTCAATTACACATGTTATTGAATTTTGAGGGTTCTTTAAATTTTAAATATAAGTCCTTTGTCATGTATGTAATTTGCAAACCTTTTCTTTCTGTTTGTGGTTTCTCTGTGGTTCCGTTCTCTTAATATTATCTTCAAAAAATAAGATATTAAAATTTTAATGTATGTAACAATTTTAATGAATGAATTTTAAAGTTAAAATTCTCAAAGTTTAATAAAGTCTAATTTTTCAATATTTTCTGTAATAGACTGTATTTTTTGTATCCTTTTAAGGCATCTTTGGCTAACTCTAAAGCCACAAGATTTTTCCTATGTTGTCTTTTAAATATTTGTCATTTTAGATTTTACAGTTAGGCATATGATTTGTTTAGAGTTAATTTTTGTATATTTTTTGAAACATAAAATTATTTTTCTAAACATATAGATATGCAATTTTTCCTAGCACTGGTTTTGGAAAAGGCTATGGCTATTCTACTGACTTATTTTTGAACCATTGTCAAAATTCAGTTTTCTGTGTATGTATTGATATATTTCTAGACACTTTATTCTATTCCATTGACCAATATCTCTCTGTTTATGCCAATACACACTACCAAGACATTACCTTGGTTAATAGCTTTATGTTAAGTCTTGACATTAGATAGTACAGTCTAACAACTTTTGTTGGATCAAACATCTTTGATCAGATTTATTACCATTTCATATTAAAAAAATTTTTAATGTTTATTTATTTTTGAGAGAGAGAGAGAGAGAGAGAGTGTGAGGAAGGGAAGGAGCAGAGAGAGAGGGAGACACAGAATCTGAAGCAGGCTCCAGGCTCTAAGCTGTCAGCACAGAGCCCGAAGAGGGGCTCGAACTCATGAACCATGAGATCATGACCTGAGCCGAAGTCAGACGCCTAACTGATTGAGCCACCCAGGCACCCCACTATTTCATATTTTTGATGCTTTGGTGAATGACATTGCTTTTGTAAAATTTTAATTTTCAGTGATTTTTTCCTAGTATATAGAAATGTGATTTTTGGTCTTGCATCCTATAATCTTACTAAACTCACTCAATAGTTCTAATACTTTGTTTTCATATTTAGTTTCAATGAATTATCTAGCTAGAGGATTATGTTGCTTAAATAAAATGCTATTTCTTTCTCCCCAATCTGGATGCCTATAATTTATATTTCTTGCTTGATATCACTGGCTAGAAACTCAAGTAAAGTGTTGGAGGATATTCTTGTCTGTTTTTTATCTTAAAGAAAAAACATTCAGTTTTTCTCTATTAAGTATACTATTACCTGTAGGTTTTTTTCTTCTATACCTAGATTATTAAAAGATTTTATCAGAAACGAATGTCAGATTTTAAGTCAGATGTGTTTTCCATATTTATTAAGATGGTCATATAATATTTGTTTCGTTTTGTTTTTTAGTTTGTTAATATGGTGAATTACATTGATTGATATAATAAAATGTGGATTCTTGAAATAAATTTCAATTGGTCATGATGTATTATCATTTTTATATATTGTTGGAGTCCATTTGCTAAATTTTATTTTAATTTATTAAAAAAGTTTTTTTAATGTTTATTTATTTTTGAAAGAGAGACAGACAGAGCACAAGCAAGGGAGGGGCAGAGAGGGAGACACAGAATCTGAAGCAGGCTTCAGGCTCTGAGCTGTCAGCACAGAGCTCAACATGGTGCTCTACCTTACAAGCCATGAGATCATGACCTGAACCGAGGTCAGACACTTAACCGACTGAGTCACCCAGGTGCCCCTCCATTTGCTAAATTTTAAAAGAAATTTTCCCTTTTGTATATGATTATGCATTGCATATATTGTAAATTATGTTTATAAAGAATGTTGATCTGGAATTTTCTTTCCTTGTGATGTGTTTGTCCTGTCCTGTAATGTTTTTGTATTAGGGTAATAGTGGTCTTATAGCATGAGGTCAATTTATGTTATTTAATTCTTCTTGAATGAGTTTTGTAATTTATTTCATTCAAAAAATTTGTTCATTTTATCTAAATTGTCAGATTTATTGGCATGAGATTTTTTGGCATGAGATTTTTAATGGTATTGCCTTATTATCCTTTTAATATATACAAAATACTTAGCCATATTATTTCTCTCAATTCTGATATTAATAATTTGTGTCTTATCTTCTTTACTTCCTGATTGGTCTGATTAGTCTAGCGAGGGGTTTATCAATTTTGTTAATATTCTTAAAGAAATAGCTTTTGTTTATAAACTCAAAATGGATGAAAGACCTGAATGTGAGACAGGAGACCATCAAAACCCTAGAGGAGAAAGCAGGAAACAACCTCCTTGACCCCAACCGCAGCAATTTCCTACTCGACACATCCCCAAAGGCAAGGGAATCAAGAGCAAAAATGAACTATTGGGACCTCATCAAGACAAAAAGCTTCTGCACTGCAAAGGAAACAATCAAAAAAACTAATAGGCAACCGACGGAATGGGAAAAGATAGTTGCAAATGACATATCGGATAAAGGGCTAGTATCCAAAATCTATAAGGAACTCACCAAACTCCACACCTGAAAAACAAATAATCCAGTGAAGAGATGGGCAGAAGACATGAATAGACACTTCTCCAAAGAGGACATCCAGATGGCCAACAGACACATGAAACGATGCTCAGCATGACTCATCACCAGGGAAATACAAATCAAAATCACACTGAGATACCACCTCACGCCAGTCAAAGTGGCTAAAATGAACAACTCAAGAGACTATAGATGCTGGTAAGGATGTGGAGAAACGGACACCCTCCTACACTGTTGGTGGGAATGTAAACTGGTACAGCCGCTCTGGAAAACAGTGTGGAGGTTCCTCAAAAACTATCAATAAAACTCCCCTATGACCCAGCAATAGCACTGCCAGGAATTTACCCAAGGGATACAGCAGTGCTGATGCATAGGGGCACATGTACCCCAATGTTCATAGCAGCACTTTCAGCAATAGCCAAATCATGGAAAGAGCCTAAATGTCCATCAACTGATGAATGATGGATCAAGAAGATGTGGTTTATATATATAATGGAATACTACATGGCAATGGGAAATAATGAAATCTGGCCATTCGTAGCAAAGTGGATGGACCTTGAGGGTGTCATGCTAAGTGAAATAAGTCAGGCAGAGAAGGACAGATACCATACATATGTTTTCACTCATAAGTGGAACAGGAGAAACTTAACAGAGGACCATGGGGGAGGGGAAGGGGGAAAAATAGTTGGGGAGTGGGAGGGAGGCAAACCATGAGAGACTCTTGAATACTGAGAACAAATTGAGGGCTGATGGGGGAGTGGGAGAAGACAAGGGGGTTGATGGGCATGGAGGAGGGCACTTGTGGGGATGAGCACTGGGTGTTGTATGGAAACCAATTTGACAATAAACTATGAGAGAAAAAAAAAGAAATAGCTTTTGTTCTCATTGGTTTTCTTTATGGTTTTCTAATTTCTGTTCTCACTTTCACTGATATATATTATTTTATTTTTTCTCATTCATTGCACTTAATTTACTCTTTTCTATTTTCTAAAGCTTTCACTTTAAGCTGAGGTTATTGATTTGAAAACTTTTTTTCCTTTTTAAATATAGGTGTTTCATGATCTAACCTGAGTTTGCTTTAGTAGTATCTTATAGGGTTTTATACATATGTTTTCATTTTTGTTCAGTTCAGAATAATTTTTAATTTTGCTTTCAATTTACACTACTATTCACAGGTTATTTAGAAGTATGCTATTTGTTTTCAAGTATTTGGGATATTTTTCAGAGATTTTTCTGTTAATAGTATCTAATTTAATTTCATTCTAGTCATAAAACATACTTTTAAAACTTGAATCCTTTTTAACTTACTGAGACTTGTTTTGTGACCCAGAATATTATTTGTCTTGTTAAATGTTCTGTGAACCCTTGAAAAGAATGTGTATTCATTCTCTTGTTGTTAGAATATTTTATCAATGTCAGTTAGATCATGTTGCTTTCAAGTGCTGGTGACGTTTCTATATCCTTACTTGTTTCCTCTTGTTCTATCGATTGTAATTATTCCCGAGGAAGAGATATTAAACCTACAACTACTACTATGAATTTGTCTATTTCTCCTTGAAATTCTATTTGGTGTTTTTGCTCTATATATTTCTGTATATATTTTTGAAGCTCTGTTATTAAGTACATAAATATTTAGTATTATTATGTATACTTGACTCATCATTATGAAATTAATTTTTTTAGCCCTAATGATATTCTTGTTTGGAAATTTACTTTGACATTAACAAAGGTAGCTCAGGTTTCTTTTAACTAGTATTTGAATGGTATATATTTTTACATCATTTACACTTAATGTGTTTACCTTTATGTTTAATACAGGTTTCTTTAAGCGTCATATACTTGGGTCTTCTAATCCAATCTGACTATCTCTGTAGTTGGAGTATGGAGACTGTTTATGTTTAATGTGATTATTAATATGGCAATGTTTAATTATTATTTTGTTATTTGTTTTTTATTTATTCCATTTAGTCTTCCTTTTTTCTCCTTTCTCCCTTTTGTGGGTTAGTATTTTTCCATTCTTTCTCCTTTGTTGGTTTTTTAGCTATAACTCTTTGTTTAGTTATTTTAGTGATTGTCTTAGATTTTGTTATAGTTCTTCAACTTACCACAGTTTTATTTTCAAATGATATTATATCACTTCATATATAGGACAAAATCATTACCACAGTATACTTAAACTTCTTTCCTTTAATATTAATGTTTATATTTTTCTTTTTTTAAAGTTTATTTATTTTGAGAGAGATGGGGGGGCAGAGAGAGGGAGAATCTCAAGCAGGCTCCACGCTGTCATTGCAGAACCCAACACAGGGCTCAAACTCATGAAACTCTGAATTCATGACCTAAGCCAAAATCATGAGTGGGACGCTTAATGCCTGAGCGACCCAGGTGCTCCTGTATTTTTCTTGTCATATGGGCTACTTTTACATATGTTGCAAACTCTACACTACATTGTTATTATTTTTTTAAAAGGCTAGTTATTATGTAAAGAAATATTAAGACTTTCACTACAATTATGAATATTTTTATTAAAAATAATATGAAAATAATCTTATGTATTTATGCAGTACTCCTTATTCCTTTGTGTAGATCCATATTTCTGTCTGGAGTTATTTTCTTTCTGACCGAAGAATTTTTTTTAACACTTCATGTCGTGCATATCTTCTTGAGATGCATTCTTTCACCATCATTCCTGAAAAAGTCTACATTACATCTTTATTTTTGAAAGGTGTTTTTGCTAGATATAGGAAACTAGATTGACAACTTATTTTCTTTCATTGATTTAAAGATGGTGTCTTGCTTGTCTTGTTTCTGTTGAAGTATCTGATCTCATCCTCAACTTTGTTCCTCTGTATATATTATGTCTTCTTTCCTCTGATTGCTAGTAAGATTTTTCACTATTATCAGTTTTGAGCGTGCTTATTACATGCCTTAGTGTAATTTCTTTGTATATCTTCTGCTTGGGATTTGTTAAGGTTCTTCCATCTGAGATTATATAGTTTTCAGCAAGTCTGCAAATTTTTCCTCCATTATTTCTTGAAAAAAAATTTTTTGTTTGTCTCTACTCTTGCCTAAGAGACCATATTAAGCTACTTGAAATAGTACCTAAGCTCACTGCCATTCTTTCTAGTTGTAGAAATTCTTTAAAAGTTTTCTCTGTTTAATTTTAAATAGTTTTTTTAAGTTTTTATTCAAATTCAAGTTCGTTAACATACAGTATAGTGCTAGTTTTAGCATTATAGCACTATAGTGCAATATAGTTATTAAACACTTCCATTCAACACCCAATGCTCATCACAACACATGCACTATTACCAGATTTTTAAGATCACTTGCTTATACAACATCTAATCTGCTATTAATCCTATCCAGTGTTTGTTTTTTTACCTTAGACGTGGTAATTTCAATGTCTAAAACTTTCACTTGTATCTTCTTAAAATGTTCCATTTCTTCTTAATTTTTTAAACATGAAGCACTGTCATAATAACTACTTTAATATTCTTGTCTGAGAATTCAAACATCTGCATCAGTCTTGGGTTTATTTTTGATTTATTGATTTTTCTTTTCATTATGGTCTTGTTCTTCTTTTTATGCCTCGTAATACTCTATAGGATGCTTAACATTGATGATTTCATCTATTTGGTTGCTGGATGTTTTTGTATATAAATATTCTTGGCCTTTGTTCTGCTGTGTAGTTTATTTACTTGAAAACTAGCCATTTTGATTTTTATGATTTGTTAGATAGGGCCAGAACAGTGTTCAGTCAAAGGTTAATTATTCTCCACTAGTGAGGTAAGATCTTTCTAAATTCTTAAACCAATTCTCCCTGAATTAGGAGGTGTTTCAGTCTGCTGTAGGGAGTAGGTACTAATTCTAGGCCTATAGATACTGTTTTACCTAGATTTTTTTTCAGGTATTTCCCCCCTATCCTTAGGTAGTTTTCCTCATATGCATTTACCAGTCAGCATTCTTCTGGAAACTCAAAGGAGACAGTGTACAGATCTCTGAGACTTCTCTTCTGTGTACTTCTCTCCCTTCTATTACTCTGTCCTATAAACTCTAACTGCTTTAGTCTCCCTCAACTTAAGGAGTCTGCTAGACTCCACCTAAGTTCTTCTTTCTGTGACAGACCTGGACATTTTTTCAAGGCAGCAAACTAGGGTAGTTTTATGGTTCACCTTTGTTTCCTATCTCAGTGACCACTATTCTTGGTAAAAACTTGTTTTATATATGTGACCAATTATTTTTTTCAGATAAGAGGGTTCTTGTTACTCTGTGCTTGTCAGAAAAGGAAGTTATAACTGCTATTCAAAGAATGATTTTAAAATGCTATTTTCCAGGGACCTCCAAATATCCCATAAGCATTATATCACATAATAACTAGAATTTCATGTCTTATCAATTTAGATGTGGTAACAGTCAGAGCTAGGTGTCGTTAAATCAGATCTTCTATTTATGACCTATTCTTATGAATTTCTTAGACAATGTTAACTCAAATATATTAGCTTGTCATAGGCAAGATGACAATGAAATAATTTATATTAATTTTTAAGATGAAAGAATTGACCAGTTTGACGAAGCCACTGGTTAATTCCCTAACTGCTTATTGGCCATTTCAGTCTACGTAATGTGACAAAAAATGTAGAGCTCAGTGAAACCTGAAGAATTATCACAAGTAGTATATTAATGGAGGGCCAAACAATTACTGGCCAGAATCATTCCTTTTGTTTTGTTTTCTAAGGAAAGTATGAAGTATTATTTTTTTGTTTCATCTTTTTCTTAAAAGCTAAAAATCTACTTCAGGATATCTCTTTCACCAATGTCTTTATCTGCTCTTTTTTTTGTCAAGCCAGAGATCATAATTACCCATGTTAAATGCCCAGCAACCTAATTAGCCAGCAACTATTCCAAGGCTATTTGTTTCTGGATTATGATCTTCTTCATTTCTTTTCCCCAAGATCTCTTTGGAATGCTTCTCACTCTGAGACATTATTTATTCCTTGATAATCTGCTTGAGTTTTTATTGCGCCTATTCCCCAAAATTCTGTCTTCCTGAAAATACCCCATAGACTTCGTGACTCTCCACCTTTCCTGCGTACAGACCTGAGTCAGCATTTCCAGACCAAGGTCAACTCCTATAAGGATAAGGGTGAATGGAACATTGAATAAAGTTAAAATGTTAATACCATCTATCTATCATTGAGGACTTCTGTATATTTTGTCATAATCAAAGAGAAACAGATTAGAATAAAATTAATCTTTATAGACATGCTAGTATGTAGTTTCTTGATTCTAATTGGCTTCAGATTTTTTTTTTTTTTGGTAAGCAAAATAAACTATTGTCAGGGAGTCTATTCTCCTTGCAAAGTAAAACATTTCACAATGCCTGTGTACCAGAAAACCTCTCCCAACTGCACTTGTTACTGATTCCATTTGACAAGTGGCTGCTTCTCTATAATTACTGTACAAACCATTACTTCCAAAATAAATTAAACTCTCATCACTTTATCCTGCTCTTCTACATTCATTAATAAGTATCTTGTAAAATAGGTGGTTGCACCTGCATTAGTAAGTGCAGAAGCTTATATTAAGAGATTGTGCTTTTGTGTATCTTTTATCTTTGAGAGCTATGTTTAGTTTGTTTGCAATAAAAGTCTATGGAACTTGGGTAGGGAGAGGGTGGAGCCAAACCCTAAATTCAAAAAAAGGACTCCTAATTCATTTCTATTTTTTAAAAATAGTTGATAGAATATATGTTACCCTTATAAGGCCAATTTCAGCAGTTAAAGGACCAGTTTCTCTGTGATACATAGAGTGCTTTACATTCTATTGATTTTCACTAAGTAGAAGATCTGCTCCTACTGGAGAGACAGCCTATTCTTCCATAGGGCTTAAAGGGGACTGAAATATGGCAAAACTGGACAGGCTTTTTTTCTTGTTTTGTTTTGAAACCTACTGTTAAGTCATCTTTGTGATAATTGATATTTGTCTAATTTAATTATCAGCAAGGCACCAAGAACATATCTTCAATTTTATTTTGCTTTAAAACATTTCCTGATGAATTTCTTTTGCTTTAAAACATTTTGTGACCGTCTCAAATTGAGATCAACATTGTCCCTCAAACATCTAGTGGTAATAGTCGTTTCTTTGAATGATGACGAGCTTCTTTTGTCTAATAGCTTTTTACTGAGGATAAAATATACATTTTTTACTGATGATAATAATATAATTTCTGATCATCACATGAAAAATTTCAAACCCTCTGTTTATCATTCCCAAGTAATTATACCATTTGATTATTATTGTTCTAACATTTGTCCATTTATCGACTCTTGGTATGATTAATCAATTAAGGCCTTCATTCAACAAACACTCATTGAGTACCAGAGGAGTACCTGTTTTTGTGCCATACTAAAGATGTCATTTTAATTTCTATTCTGATTTTAAGGTATATATTAAGTTAAAAGTGCAATACTTTCAGAGCAGTATTGTTGTAGATATTCTGTTACTTCTCACTGCAGTTAGCTCTCATGAAGTATAAAATTGGCAGCTCTTGATGTTGATTGACTATATATTTTATAACAAACACTAGATGTGTTTCCAAAAATTTATTTGAAGTTACTGTCTTTGTTTTTAGCAATGTCCCAAATTTTCTCACCTTATTCTGTAAATAACCTTGCCTTCAGAGATTTTAGAATTACTGCCGTAAGACCCCAAAGCAAACAATTATTCTCCAAGACAGTTCTGATATGAGATATAATGTCTCAAAAGATTCTCTGACAAATAGCCAAACCAACATGACAGTGTAAAATGAAGCACTTGTAGAAAAGCCTAGATTTTTCTTTCTTTTTAAAAAATAAAAATGATTCTCTGCACAATATTATTATTAGAAGGTAGAACATATATATTTTCTTGATAAAATACTCTGCAATAATTATTTGTGAGCTGCCAGATGGCCCTGGGTTACTTCATTTCCATCACCTTACATAAAGAAAATGTTCAGAGAAATTTATTCACTTATTCATGGTCATCCTATAATTTATAGTATTAATGTCAAAACCTGAAAATTCTGACTCTCTAAGATTGTCAGATATTGGTAATAATGTCAATACTTTTCAGTTTTCTTCTGTGAATAATCTCAGTATTCATCCATTTTTATCTGAAATTCTTATTTTTTTCTACATTCTTCATCTTTGCTCTTCTTTACTAATTTCATTTCTAATACTAAGAAATCTTTTGAATCTAAGATAATTCCCATCTAATCTGTTTTCTGACACTTCCTGTCCATTTAATCTCAATGGTAACCAAAAGTAGAATAACTTCTCCACTCAAAGTACAAATGGCATACAATTTCTAAAATTCTCATTATATTCATCTGGAAAAGTGGATTGTTGATATTTATGATTCCTTATTCCACTGTATGACATTACAGTCCATAAAATAAAAAAATACCTCTGCTTCAGACATAAAATGGGAGCTCTTGGGTGGCTCAATCGGTTAAGCGTCCAACTTCGGCTCAGGTCATAATCTCACGGTTCATGGGTTTGAGCCCTGCGTTGGGCTCTGTGCTGACAGCTAGCTCAGAGCCTGGAGCCTGTCTTCAGATCCTGTGTCCCCGTCTCTCTCTGACCCTCCCCTGCTCATGCTCTCTCTCTCTCTCTCTCAAAAATAAATAAAACATTTTTAAAATTTTTAAAAAACACACGAATAAACAGATAGCTATAAGCCAGTCATTGAGAAATCAATCTAATTCAAATATCACCGTGAGATATATAATTTGTGAGATAAAAAAGTCTTTAAAGATAATTTGTAAGTCCTGTTTATGTTGGTCAAATCATATTGTAGATGTAAGAGCAGAGAACAATAAATAAACTAAATCCATTACACTGGAAATCATTAATGCCATACTTCAGTTTTGAAAATTCAGAGAAAGTTAGGCTAAACTCCACACCCGAAAAACAAACAATCCAGTGAAGAAATGGGCAGAAGACATGAAGAGACACTTCTCCAAAGAGGACATCAAGATGGCCAACAAACCCATGAAACGATGCTCAGCATCACTCATCATCAGGGAAATACAAATCAAAACCACACTGAGAACCACCTCACGCCAGTCAGAGTGGCTAAAATGAACAACTCAAGAAACTATAGATACTGGCGAGGATGTGGAGAAACGGGCACCCTCCTACACTGTTGGTGGGAATGTAAACTGGTACAGCCACTCTGGAAAACAGTGTGGAGGTTCCTCAAAAAACTATCAATAAAACTCCCGTATGA
>CM053578.1:42155776-42171391 GCA_028646485.1 Cryptoprocta ferox
GAAAGATATGTTAGTAGACATTCTAGTTCAATGATTTTACAAGACAGATATTTTGAACTTCTTTAATGTTTAGAAGATTTATCCTTATTTCAAACTAAAAATATTCCTTTTATAATGTCTTCCCATAGGTCCAGGAACTTTCTTCTAAAGCAATGTGGAAGATTTACCACATAATCGCCATTAAAATATATGAGGATAGGTGTTATATTTACATGAATTTGTTTTCTTCACACTAAACAACTTCAGTTTCTTCAACAGGGTCAATGACCATTTTTCAGACCCTTTTCTATCTGCAGGGCGTCTTGAGCTTGTCAGTTCATTTTGAAAACGTGGTTCCTGGTTCTCCTGTAATAGTATAGATATCGG
Source organism: Cryptoprocta ferox (assembly GCA_028646485.1). Classification (NCBI taxonomy): domain Eukaryota; kingdom Metazoa; phylum Chordata; class Mammalia; order Carnivora; family Eupleridae; genus Cryptoprocta; species Cryptoprocta ferox. Next base: position 42,156,143 of record CM053578.1, read on the forward strand.
TGAACAGAGATAATTACGTCTTATAATTAATACAAAATATATCCTTAAATTCACTTTAAAGATTTATTGTTGGCTTAGTTAAGTTTGCAGTAAATGAAACAAACATTTTTTTAAAAAAATAAATTCAGTTTTCTTAGCTCTAAAATAAGGATGCTGAACAAATGATAAATTTTGGAATCAATTTGCTTGTAATCACCTTTGCTATCTACACATTTCCTAATCAAAATCCCTGTCTTCAACCCAAATGACAATAAAAATGTAGAACAAAATAAACCCATGTGTGGCAAACTATTACAGACATTTTTTTTAGAGAAAGCCAGTCCATTAATAAATGATATGAGGTATAGTTCATCCAGTCACTAAAACACCTATCATCCGATCCTCATGCCCCTGGAGTGCTAAGTGCATTCATTTGGAGTCATCATGCTGATGCTATAAAGCAGATAATATTTTCATCACTTTAAAAATTAGGTAATTGAAACTTAGAAGCAGTTACTTTCTCAAATTAGACAATCTATAAAGTGTAAAAACAGGGTTAAAATCTGGGTCTGTTATCCCTACTAAAAACTAAGACTTACTTTGTCTATGGGTTCCATATTTAATAACCCCAAATAAAATCAAAGTAATAAACTGAACCTTCTTTTATCTGTCTTCCTCTTAAGAATTTATCTTAGCTCCTCCTTTTAAAGTCCTTCCTAATCTTACTAATTTGGTCTGTTTCCTCTGATTCTCTATGACATGTGATTTTTGTACTTTATATAACAGATGTGTGTACACTTGTCTAAACATCCCGACTGTAAAGTACACCCCTTAAGGGCAGAGTCTATATTTTAAAATTTTTTTAACATTTATTTATTTTTGAGGACAGAGACAGATGATGAGCAGGGGAGGGGCAGAGAGAGAGGGACACACAGAATTTGAAGCAGGCTCCAGGCTCTGAGCTGTCAGCACAGAGCCCGATGCGGGGCTGGAGTCCACGAGCTGTGGGATCATGACCTGAGCCGAAGTCGGACAGTCAACCAACTGAGCCACCCAGGCACCCCTATATTTTAATTATCATGATGTCCATAAAAAGATCTAACTCAGCTCTTGCACAGAGCAGACATTTCATAAATATTTCTTGGAATGAACTGAACGGAATCAAAATGAATTGAGCACTACATTTTAAAGCCTTTAAGCTTTAAATCTGAGTGATGCACTGAATTTTTAGAGGTTTCTTTAGGAGATTAAGGAGAAATTAATTTCTTAATTTTGGGGCATGAACAAATTATCAATCTCATAATAACTATAGGACATTGGATATCATTGCAGTATATAATTTGTCTAATTTCTTTGCATAAACGTGTTTATTACACATACATTATTATTGTTATTATTATTATTATTATTATTATGTTTTGCTAATCTGTCTTTTAAGTTTCTGAAAATATTGATGAACAATTTAACAGGTCAACTTCTGCAAGTTTGGAAGAATCTTTTCCCTAATCTAGTTATGCTTTACAGATCAAGGGGACTACTGGGCACTTTAGGATTCATTTTGCATTAATTTCATTAATATCACCAAAAACATTTATTGACTATCACACACACACCATGTACTGTACCACACACTTGTGCAATATGCTATGAATAAGAATGAGTTCTTCCCCCAGTCAACTTCCTTCTAGTTTAGTGGGTATTATAGATTGAATGTTTATGTCTTACACCGAGTTTATATGTTGAAATCCTAACCCACAATGCAGTCTTTTAGGATGTAGGGCCTATAGAAGTAAAAAGATCATGAGGTTGGTGCCACCATGAATGGATTTGTGCTTGCATAAGAAGAGACATGAGAGCTTGCTCTGGCTCTCTGTTCTCTTCCATGTGATGATACAATAAGAAGTTGACAAGCTACAACTAGGAAGAAGGGCTCTCACCAGACACCAAATTAGCCTGAACCTTGATCTTAGACTTGCCATCTTCCAGAACTGTGAGAAATAAATTTCTCATTGATAGCAACTGAGTTTATGGTATTTTGTTATAGCAGCCTGAGCTGATTAAGACAGTTGGGGAACTCGGGCACCTGGGTGGCTCAGTCAGTTGAATCTCTGACTCTTGATTTCGATTCAGCTCATGATCTCATGGTTCATGGGATTGAGCCCCACGTCAGGTTCTGCGCTGACAACATGGAGCCTGCTTGAGATTCTCTCTCTTTTCTGCCCCTCCCCACTACTCTCTCTCTCTCTCTCTCTCTCTCTCTCTCTCTCAAATTAAATAAATAAACTTCTAGGGGAACCAGATGCAATAACAACTGAGTAAATGTTTACTAGCACAAACAAAGAACATCTTCACCAACCTGGGGGTATCAAGAAAATCTTTCTGAAAGATGACTTCTTAGCTATCCTAAGATTCGAAGGAATCTTTTGAGAGAGGTAACAAGAGGAGCAAATGTTTGGTGGAATAATAAAACGGTAAGAAATTAAAAGCCAATTAAAAGTCGATGAATGCCTCACATGGAGTGCTTAAAAAGAGGCTGGAGAGGTGGGAAGAAGCCACATTAAAGGGGAAGCCTCCAGGTCAGGTGGAAGAGCTTTGATGCTGTCACTGACATAGTCAAGCAGAGGAGTGCCATGTTTAGGTATTCCTGTTAGTTGGGTTGCTGTGATGCCCAGTAAAGAGAAGATAATGGCTTGAATTTGGGCAGCTGATGCAACGGTAGGGAGGAAGCTACAGATTGAAATAGAATAAACAAAATTTGGCAGGAAATTGACAAAGAGGAACAGAGGTATATACAAGAATTAAAGTTTGAGTTTACGATAACTTTTAGTTCACTTTTAGATATGCTGAATGAATCAGTCTTTGCTGGGAACACTGGCCAGGAATTGCAGCACATGACTTGTACTTGAAACCAGGGGCTTTGACAGCTTATCTAAAAGGACAGCGTATAAAGTAGGATTATCTGTGGACCAAGAGTGGGATCTTGAGGAATTTCATCAACTGAAGGACAGTGTCAAGAAGAGATGTACTCTAAAAAGACATAAGGAAATGTCAGACCTATAAAAGAACATGGATCAGAATGTGGTGTTATGGAAAGCTAAATGATAAGATGTTTCTAATTGTCACCAGCTAGACTCCAAGACCTGATCTTTTTTGCTCACCAGCCTGTAGCCACCAACCTTTGTCCCATGTTTTTCCTTAAGCTCTTCTTTCTAGGTTATCTCTTAACTTAGGCAAAAGATCTGAGGGGCATAATATTCCCTAATAGAAACCAAAACTGATCCTCAAACAATAGTGGGTGCTTGGACAAAGACCTCTGGAGGCCCAGAGCACCCAGACAAGTTTGAACTTAACTCCTGACTCATGCCTATGCAGATGGACCATGTAGTGACCTATGGAGTAACTGACAGTCAGCTTTATCTCATAATAACAATAAAATCTCTGACCAAGGAGGAGCACAAGCTTTATTTACATAACATACAATGTATATATAGGCATGTTTGTATGTAAGTAAAGTGAGTACACCACTTTATGCCCACCTCTCCATATGATGACCAGGCTCTCCTATCTAAATATTCATCCAACCCTAAGTAACAGGAACCCATCCACCCTTGCTCAGAAAATTACAGCTTTGGAAGTTATTTCCTGTAATGTGCTTATTTGCTGCAAGTAAAGTTTCCTTTGTCTGATAACTCACTTGTTGTAGTCTCTCTCTGACTCACCAAGGAGCAAACTCACCTTGGTTTGGTTATCAAATGACTGAATGTTCAGGAGTACTAGATGTTTGTTGATGTTGTAGAAGAATAAGAACCAGAAGAGGAGGAGGAGGAAGGGGAGGAGGAGCAAAAGGGAAGGAGATAAAGGAGGAAAAATTACAATTGGTGCTTAATAAGTTTGATCTGTGCCAGGCTATTCTGTTAAGTGCTTTACATTTATTGTGTCATCCAGTCTTCCAAACAAGTGTATTAAACAAGTACTTTTAGAATAAAATTCCATGAGACCACAGACTCTTATATAATATTATTGGCAGTTGCTTCTCAGACCCAGAAATTCCCAGTCAGTTAGCTGCTTTGGCTTAGCAGTCACTCTATAAACTTGGTAATAATATAGGCCTGAAGTTTACATGACTGATGAGAGGACTATGGTTTAGGAGATTAGATGATTTCACTTATCACAGTCATGAGAACACCAAGGGGGCATTATTTTCATGAGATTCCACTTTTATGGTAAATTTGAAGTGTCAGCTTGACTGGGCCATAGGGCACTCAGGTATCCGATTAAACATTCTGGGTGCATCTATGAGGGTGTTTCTGGCTGTGGTTAACATTTTAATTGGTAGCCTAAGTAAAGCAGATTGTCCTCCCCAAGGTGGCTAGGCCTCACCCAATCCACTGAAGGCCTGCACTGAACAAAATGGGTGGGGAAGGAAAATTCACTCCCGGCCTGAATGTCTTCAGGTTGCGACATTGGTCTTTTGCCTTAGGGCTCAGACTCAAACTCAGACTGAAACTTAACACCATTACTCTCTGGTTTCTCAGGCCTTTCGACTTGGACTCAAACTATATATACCTTTAGCTTTCCTCAGTTTCCAGCCTGCAGATCTTGGGACTTCTCAGCTTCTGTAATCATGTAAGCCAGTTCTTTTTTTTTAAATTTATTTTTTGACATTTATTCATTTTTGAGAGACAGCGAGAGACAGAGCATGAGTGGGTGAGGGGCAGAGAGAGAGGGAGACACAGAATTCAAAGCAGGCTCCAGGCTCTGAGCTGTCAGCACAGAGCCTGATGCGGAGCTCGAACCCACGGAGTGCAAGATCATGACCTGAGCCAAAGTCAGATGCTTAACCGACTGAGCCACCCAGGTGCCCCAAGCTAGCTCTTTATAATAAATCTTTCTCTACACACACACACACACACACACATACACGTGCACACGCATACACACACACACACACATGCACATGCATATAGATGTATATTGATTGAATCTGTTTCTCTAGAGAACCCTGATTAATATACCCACCCACCTCCACTTACCAGCCAACTCTAAATTAGCTTACTAAAAGGCACATTGCTTGCTATTTAAATGCAGCTTCAAAAGCCCTTCTGCACAAAAATTCTACAGTTGTCACTGGTCACAAGAATTGTGTTAATTAGCGTATAACAGTATCATGAACTTGAGAATACTTTATATTCCTTAAATACAGAATTAATTATTCTTTAAATATCCTACTTAATCTGATTCTGCTTCTAGTGCTGTGTATTCCCTAAATGAAAAATGGGAAAGTTTCTCTTTTTGATTCCTTTTAAATTTTGCACTAATAAATAGGGAAACTTCACAACATCAGCATTAGAATTCCCCAGAAACTGTATCAGTTCATCTTTACTAGGAGGCAGAAAAATGTGACCTATTTGTTAAGTCTATTGTTCATTGTCATACATGTAACACTAATTAACATTAAAAAAGCTCCACCTCCCTCCTTATAACCTTGATAAAAACTGGGTATTAAATTAACATAGCCAGCTTCCAGCTTCAGGACAGAAATTATGCCCATCAATGCTCAAGATATGTTAACAGGAAAGATATGCTAAAATTTCTGTAAACCATCCATCATTTGAAGTTAACAGTATATTGTTGAGTTTTTATAAGGTAACTTATAAATAAGCACATTAAAAGATAGTCACAAACCAAATTGCCCTTCATGAGATCACATAGTCACATCTTATGTATTATATATCCCTCCATGTGCCAAAAGACCTTGGTTGGAGATATCCTAAATAGAAGACCAATTTTGGGGGGGTCGGCTCTTGGCAATTTATCATATGATAATTTTTCCTTCAATAGGAAGTGATGAGGTAGATAAACTGACTGTGGGGTTTCTACAGGACAGTTCTTTGAGAATCTGAGGATTTGTTACAAATGCATGAAAGGAAGGTATACATACAAGAGATATTTTACAAAATGCACATATTTTAAATGTTAGTCTGGAGAAATTACACATGCAATATATTTGGTAGTAATTCTATTAGTGAATGAATGAAGCATGCCTCTTATTGCTCTAAATAAGGGGAAAAGTTATAATTAGATGTCATCATTATCAATTTAATTAGGTTTTCAAAGAGGGGGTCAGTCCACCTCACCTCTTGGAAGCAGACATCAGGTCATGTCATGAAACTTGGCCATGCCCGGAACTTTGATTGTGCATGCTCCTACCAAGAAGGGAGATTTCAGCTGTCTAGTCTTGAGAAACAAAAGAAACTCAATCAAAGTGAAATCAGAAGAACAATATCTGATTTTTTATTTAAAATTATTTTCAGAAAAGATCAAAATAAAAAGGTCTGTTTAAAAGCAATCTGAATGATTTCTAACACTTGGACTTCTGAATTTTTCATTTCATAGTTTATAACAGGAATTCATAAATTTAGGTACAGAGAGTGGAAGGTAGTGTCTGTTTATTGATGAAGGTACCTGAAATACCATGATGATCAAACCAAGCTTTGCACAAAGTGACTTCTTTAGATTTGATTAACAAAATTTCCTCTTGTGATGGAAAAAAAAATGAAAGCCAATGATCAGTGGGCCTTAACATCTATTGATATGTGGTTCAAGAAACAGGTGTTCATATTATCTAAATATAAATCAAGAAATAGTTTATTTCAAACTAATACTTGAAAGGAATACAAATTAGAGAATCTAAGATTTTTCTACAACATGTCCAAGATTTCATTTGACATTTAATGTAGCAATTAGATAGATTTCAATACTATTAGGAAATTTCATCTACATCTTGCAAGATTTCTCTTTATTGTCAACCATCAGTTAGTTACCTATTATTTTAGTATTAAGAACCTTGTGTATAGTAGTTCCCCATTTCCCGTGGGATATGCATTCCGAGATCCCCAGTGGATGCCTGAAACCTCAGTACCAAACCCTCTATATACTATGTTTTTTCTATACATACCTCCCCATTATAAAGTTTATTTTATAAATTAAGCACAGTAAGAGATTAACAATAACTAATAATAAAATAGAACAATTGAAACAATATACTATAATAAAAACTATGTGAATGTGCTCTGTCTCCACCTTCTTCCTGTGATGACATGAGATGATAAAATATCTGATGAGATGAAGTGAAGTGAACGATATAGGCATTGTGACCAAACTTTAGGCTACTATTGACCTTCTGATGGTACATTAGAAGGAAGATCATTTTCTTCCACAGTAGACTACATGTAACCCAAACTTGGAAAATTAGATGACGGATAAGAGAGGAATACTGTATTCAATAAATTGAGACCGAAGTGGATCATGGTCTTCATTTGGTTCAGTTCGATTCAACAAGTCCTGACTGAGCATCAGCTATAGTGTGGGATGTGTGCTGGAAGCAAAGGGATTGAGCCATCATTCAGGCTTTTCTCAGCCCAGTGCAAGAGAGATGAACCTGTGGTCAACCATCATGAATGTGCAATTAAAAAAATACTCTGGGAACACAGAAGGAATGAATGTCTCTGCTTCTGTTTGACCTGAGTTTAAAATAATAAGATTTTACCAACTCCTTTGTGCACTCTTTTCCCACAAGCCTTCCTTCTGTCCATTCTCTTCACAGTCAGGTTGCATTTCATGAATACATACCAGATTATGCCTTTCCCCTCCTTTCACCCTCCCACTGGCTAATGGCTTTCCCACTGCACTTAGAATAAGGTCCAATGTCTTCTCCATGGGGAACAAGTCCCTCCATGATCTGGCTGTGGCCTTTCCAGTCTCATCTCACTTTGATCCCCTCCTGCTCCAACCAGGCTAGACTTTCTGCTCTTTACACTTGAAGCCCAAACCCAGAGCAGGCACTGACATCTGCTGTTCCCACTTTATGGAAACCCTTCACCCATATCTTTTAATAGGTGATTTCTTCTCATTCGTAAATGCAGCATAAATGCTACCTTCTCAGAGCCCCTCTTGGTCCTCGCTGTTTTAATACTATCTAAAGTACCACCCTGTTTTCTTTTTTTTTCTAGCATTATCTGAAAATATTGTACTTATTTACTTACGGTCAATCCTACCACAACTAATCCTATGCCCATGGAATGTAACCTTCAGCAGGGAAGGAGCCCCATTTGTCATATTTGCTATGCATTCCCATTTCTAGGACAGGGCCTCATGTACCCCAGTAGCTCAATAATCATTGTGGAACAAATGAATTGCAAACACTACATTTTCAGATTCTCCATTTTAAATAGTAGTGAGGAATCTGGTAGAGCTTTCTCTTTGTACAAGTGAATATACCAATTTATATTTTGGTGCAATTTTACCAACTTAATGATCCATTTTTAAAAGAAGGCCAAATTTAACACAATAAAGAAAAGATATAGAAAGTGTTCATGACATCTATTCCTCAGATCCCTTGGCCAGTGCTGTTAGCCTCTCATGACACTAAATTCACAAATGTAAGAAAAATTAAAAATAAATTACCTCCTCCTCTTTTTATGTTTTGAACAGTACCATTGTCTTTGAGTGTTCCCCAAAGGGGGTACACGGGGTCAGTTTGCACATAACTAGCAAGGTTGAAACACTATTTCAGTTTTGTTGCAATGTTCCCTTTATGGGAAGGCTAACATTCCAATGTTATTAAAAATGCAAACCAATAAGACATGAAATGGCTTGCTTATTGCTAACATTTATGCAAAACCACTTAAAATGTTAAAAATATTAATCTCCTACCCTATGTAGCAATTAATGCTACACGGATGATGACAATTGTTTTTTTCTACTGCAAAATCACCAGCAATCCACATTCTCTTCTTCTACTTAATTAACACAACTATATATATCTTTCAAAGTCACAGGAAACTGGCGTAATTGCTTTTGTAAACTCAACTACTCTCCAATGAAGAACAGATTGATAAATTAAATGCAAGTAATTTGAAGCTTAAAAAAAATCAGAAATAGAGACATCCTTGCCCCTGTATAGCATCAGGTATTATAAAGGTCAGGGACAAAAAAAAAAATAAAATAAAGTAAGAATTCCTACACCTGTTTGATTCTCTGTTGAGATATTAGGCATATTTTAAAGGCTATTTGTCAAGCAAACATTGTGTTATATAAAATAATTGTACTTGATAATCAGCCACAACATTGTTAACATAGATATGGCTGAATTGATTTGGAATCAAAGTGTGTGTGTGTGTGTGTGTGTGTGTGTGTGTGTGCGCCAGCCCTGAAGTTTCTGAAAAGCCAAAGAAAATAAGGATTGGAGAAACAAGGAGGAAAATAATTAATTAATTATTTATTTATTTACTTATTTATTTTTATCTAGAGAAGATAAAAGAAAGGATAATGGGAACGTGTGAAAGGAGAGAGGCAGGAAAACAGGATTAGAGATGAGGATACACACACACACATCCTCCTTATCTATGGATTCTTTAGTTGTGAATTTGCATACCCAGTAATACCCATTTATACTTTAGGCCCTTCTATGATAATTAGTGGACATGCACAGGTGTGTAGCAGTGAAAAATTTGAGTTGCTAAAGACTCACATTCCCAGATGAAGCTCCATAAGGCGATTCTCTACCTTCTTGTTTTGGCTCTCATATTGTAAATAATCATCTCGGTTGTGGTATATTTAGTGCTGTGTTTTTGAATTTTTGTGCTTTTGGTGGGTGACTATTTATTATGGTCACAAAGCATAGTACTGAAGTGCTGTCTAGCATTCCTAAGAGCAAAAAGGCTGTGATATGCTTTACAGGGAAAATAAGTGTATTAGATAAGCTTCATCCAGGCATGAGTTATAATACTGCTGGCTGTACATTCAATGTTAATAAATCAACAATTTACATTAAGTAAGGTGTCTTTAAAGGGTAAAACCAATAAAACAGGGTTACGAATTGATGTCTTGACAAAAATGTAACCAGAGGCTCACAGGAACCTAGCCCCATGTTTCCCTTAGGAGCGATGGTTCAGTGTTTGCTAATTCAATCTTGTAGTGACTTTTTAAACATAACTACTGTGAATAATAATCAACTGTGAGTGTTTGGGTGCACATACACATGTGTGTATGTATATAGTTGCTTATTGTTTGCAGTAGTTATGTTATACATGTATACATAGAGACAGAGACAGAGACAGAGGAGAAAAGATATAGAACAAGAAAACTATCTTATGTCTTGATCAAGGGTGGATTGCTTATCTGGAGGATGATTAAAGTGAATAAATAAGATTATGATCAGGTGAACACGTGAAAGTTTAATTCAGAGTAAAAAAGATTTTGAAGTAATCACAGAATGAAAGAAAAGAAAAGAAGAGAAATGAAAAGGAAAGGCAAAGAAAGGAAAGAAAAAGAGGGAATTTTGAGTATACCTGTCCAACTTCTTCATTATGTAGATGGGGAAGTGGGAATGGGCATAATGGTCAAAGGTAAGTCTCTGGAGCCTAATTCAAATCTTAGTTTTCACCCTCTTAACTTATGTGACTCTCATTTTATCATCTGTAATATGGGGATGATAATATATATCATAGGCTTGTAGTAAGAATTAAATAAGATAAGAAATAAAAAACTGTAAAACAGTGTATGTCATATATTCAGGCATTCACTTAATAATAGGATTAGGAGTAAGTGGACCCTTGCTGGTGGAAACCAGTCTTCATGTCCTCTTGTCTTCTGCTTAGTGTTTTCCTGTTGTACCATTCTAGGGCCATTGAGACACCCATTGGACTGACTTACTTCTGATGCTATAATAATGGTTGGCATGGAGAGGTTTGTATTCTCAAAATATGTTTTCATGGCATAGAATATAGAGTCGAAGGAAAAGCAACGTGAGCAGGGAGTTAAGAGAAAGAGTGATGTTGGTTTTCTTCCAAAAGAACATCAATTCCAAAGAACAGAAGAAATCATGCTAGATCTTATCCAACCATTACTCAATCCCATGTATTCATAAAATGAAATCAACTTTGATTCCCACTATGAAAATAAAGCAAACTAGTGTAAGAAGGTAGAGGTTTTTGGTTTGTTTTAATAAAAGAAGAGAAATAACTGTATCCTAAATCCTGTGTCTTCATATAGAAATGGGAATAATAATGTTTACTTTATCAAATAATGTTAACATTCCTAGAAACTCTTTATGACAGAATATCTATCACACCAAGGCTGGAAATGGAGGCCTATCCAACGTAAAGTAAGTTAGGATTTAGACAACTTATTTGACCTCATTTTTCAGTGCTAACGGAGTCATAGAATACAACAAAATTACAGTGTGTTACTTTTTATATCATGTCTACACATTGCTGCATAGAAATTCTGCTTGAGTTGTTATTAATAATAATAATAAAAGAATCTATTACTTCATATGTCAGAGGGAACAATTCAGCATACAACTGCTATTTTAATATATTTATCCAACCCTTTTTATCAACATGAGTGACTGGTACGGAGCTGGTGAATGAAATCTACAGATTTTTATAATTTAGCTGTTCGGATTAGACCAGATAACATTGAAGAGTACTTCAAAGAATGCTGCTTTCATTTTTTTTTCCCCTCTCACTCTCTCAAAGGAATTCTGGCAAAAGTTCATATTTTAATTTAGAGAAACTTATCATTTTTTAAAAAAAATTCTCTTTAAATGCATTCAGTTAGCTGCCCATATTGGTATTAAATATAAACTGTTTCATACAACTCTCGCTAGAAGCAAACATGCCTATAATATAACTCTCCATAAAGGATTCATTGAAATAATGTGACTTATTTCACATTATAAATCACATAATGGTACATTTTAGCCATTTTTATTGCCTTTGACATCAGCATGTTATCATGAATGGAATATACTTATTCCTCAGAAGTTGACTAACAAATAGTATTTGTTAGTGTTGATTTTTAAAAGTATTCTACCAAATAAAACAGTGTTGTTCTTGTTGCTATTATTGCTCTTTTGATTTTTTTTAAAATTTCATAGTCATATAGAATGGGGCCTGTCATGAAAGGAGAGAGGACTATACCTCAGTAAATTGTCCCAAGTGCATGCGATTTATTATATATTTGAAGGTTCCATTGTAGCTAGTGAACTCTGGGCCATAAAAATTCACCTCATTGAATTTCAAAAATATTACAAATAGGGAAGGAGATGCTAAATAAATTATCAGATTTACTAAGTCTAAATGTTTATTTTTATCCATTTCTAGAGTAAGATGAGGCATTCCTCACCGTCAGAGTGTAGGGTTAATGTATGAAAAGACCATTAAACTCCCATCATTTAAACATGATAACTGCCTCATGTGTCGACATAATGTTTCAAAGCTATTTTTAAGCCATTTAAGCTTTTCAATTTACACTAAACATCCACCAAGAGATTTTTCTATTAAATTTAGTGCAATATTTTAAATGATCGGCACAACTCAATTTTAAATAAATTCTAGAGTAAAAGTAATTTCTAAAGACATAACTTACATAATTTTCCTGAATGCACCACTGGTTCTAAACAGTGGCTTTCAATTTTAAATCATTAAAAATCCTTTAGAGTCCCCAGGCAGCTGCACTTTGTATAAATCTAACATAAATTTTAAGGAGTTAATTTGTGCTAAAATGACAAAATAAGTTTCGTATACTTACATATTTCTGGTTGCCCAAAATGATTTAAAATAGCAAGTATTTCACAAAGTGTTATGTAAGCAACATGTAAAGCACTAGGAAATTTTCGAATGAGTATTAAAAACATCACTGTTTCCTGATCACTGTTTTTTGATCTGCTGAGAATACTATTGGCCAGGAGAGCAAGATGCCACCTAGTGCATCCTGGGACCTGGGCGCCCCACTGGGAACTTGGGAATTTCACCTGGAAAGAGCAGATGACAATTGGGAATGATGGGCTGGCTCATCTATGAAGACAGAAAGCTGAGGTGAAATACAAAGGCTCTATTGATAGCTTTTGTCTGTGGCAGACAGAAGCCTAAGGGAAGGGTGACTGCTCTCTCCTGGTGTCACGGATGTCACATGATAGAAAGTTTTATGTTTGTTTCTGACATTAGGCAAACAAAACCCTTTTGAATGCTGAAGCGGGCTCTTGTTTGGAGCCTGCAAGCTGCTACTCATTCCTATTGATGAGTACTCATCTGATTGCAGCCCTTTCATGTTTCCGGTATTAACTGTGTAGGGAATGCGGGTAGAAGGTCCGAGACAGGCCCACCGACCTCATCCCCACAGAGTTCACACAGCTTTTGGAGTTTTCTTTTGGGGGGTGGGGGGAGGGGGAGGATACGGGGTGGCTCGGGAGTGTACCAATCTCTTTGCTTAAATGAACAATATGACTTAGGCCTTCTGAAACCAGTTTAGCAAAAGACCCTTTTTTCTTTTCCCTCTGGAGAAGGATGTAACACTATCACCACGATTCAGCTTTGCTTGTCTGGGTCTGTGCAAATTGTGAGGGAAAGAGAGCTTTGAGGGAGCCCTTCCTGTTCCCTTTGGTCCCTGTGATCTGTACTCACTTGAGGTTCTGAGGTTCAAAATTCGATGACTTGGCAGGAAAAGATAAATTCGTTTTTTAAAGGCCTGGTGAGGATTGTATTCTTGTTGAGGGAGTCATAGATTGGGAAAACGGAAGCCATTTTTAAAGCCCTTGATTATGGCCGACTTTTAAATATATGCATTCCCTTTGAATTAAAAGACTCCAGAGAAATGAGAATAATTTCTGCGTTCTGTGACCAGACTTTGAAGCGGAGAAATGTAGGGCTAAAAGCAAATAGCATAACCTGTTTTAATCAAAAGGAGTCTAGCAAGAAACAATCAATTAAAGAACAGTCTGATTCTCTGCGACATCAATGTATGAAAATCTGTTAGACGCCAGATTGTGTCTCAAGACACATATGATGAACTGAACAAAATGACCTGCTAATAGCTTTTACGGGTAATAAATGCATCATGTTATTGGTAATTCTGCAGATGGTAAATCAAGCTAATATCGAAGCTGAAACAAGCTACTTGTTAAATATAGTTCAAAATGATCTTCTCAAAAACTGTTATTCAAAAACTGTATTGCACAGAAAAGAAAGATGATTACTCCTTATATTTCTAAGCATCGTAAATGGATAAACATTCCCATTCTGCCATGGAGGCATTTTAATTTTTAAATCCTTTGGAGAGAGCATGCCTGACATAAATTTAAGCTGAGAAGCACTATGTTTATTTAGATCATGAGCAGGAACTAAAATGTAAAACCTGTGCTGAAATTGAGGTGTGACTTTACTGCATACAATGCACATTAGATGAGATTTCCAGCCAGCATTTGGAACACTGACCTGGAAAATTTGAACATTTGACTGCGATGCATATTAACAAATTATAGAGGGATGGGCATGCCTTTCATATCATTGACTTTCTCTCAAAAAGGTTCATCTGCTTAAAGAACACTTTAGCTTAGTTTTGTGGTTGTTGTTGTTGTAAGATCTAAAGTAGATTGAAGCACAATTCTATGAAAAGAGGAGAAGGACAATGGTCCAAGAAATCACTCTAACAAGAAAAAAAAAGTACTGTGACTGCCATGATACACAAAGGGAAACTCAGTCTAATGAAAGGAAAAGTTAACTTTATGGATGGTCAGGTCAGATCATTGAATCTCCAGATTAGTCCTCCCTATCTTTGAGCAGATTACTTACAACCTAAAATCATTTCATTTGCCAGTCATGTCATGTAAACCTGCTTATTTGCATTAACTGGGGAGAATATCAGTGCTAAGTAGGTATTTATTTTTAAAGAAAAAACTCCACACCTGAAAAACGAATAATCCAGTGAAGAAATGGGCAGAGGACATGAATAGACACTTCTCCAAAGAGGCCATCCAGATGGCCAACAGGCACATGAAACGATGCTCAGCGTCACTCATCATCAGGGAAATACAAATCAAAACCACACTGAGGTACCACCTCATGCCAGTCAGAGTGGCTACAATGAACAAATCAAGAGACTACAGATGCTGGCGAGGATGTGGAGAAACGGGCACCCTCCTACACCGTTGGTGGAAATGCAAACTGGAGCAGCTGCTCTGGAAAATGGTGTGGAGCTTCCTCAAAAAACTATCAATAAAACTCCCCTATGACCCAGCAATAGCACTGCTGGGGATCTACCCAAGGGATACGGAAGTGCTGATGCATAGGGGCACATGTATCCCAATGTTCATAGCAGCACTTTCAACAATAGCCAAATCATGGAAAGAGCCTAAATGTCCATCAACTGATGAATGGATCAAGAAGATGTGGTTTATATATACAATGGAATACTACATGGCAATGA
>CM053578.1:42171491-42211808 GCA_028646485.1 Cryptoprocta ferox
GAAGCACGGGAAGAATTAGGGAGAGGGAGGGAGGCAAATCATGAGATACTCTTGAATACTGAAAACAAACTGAGGGCTGAAGAGGGAGGGGGAAGGGGGGAGGGGGTGATGGTCATGGAGGGGGGCACTTGTGGGGAAGAGCAGTGGGTGTTATATGGAAACCAACTTGACGATAAACTATAAAAAATGTTATTTCAGATATACATATGGAAAACTTGTACTAGCGTTTCTTTTCTTTTTTTTAAGTTTATTTATTTATTTTGAGAGAGAGAATGAGCAAATGGGGGAGGAACAGAGAAAGAGAGAGAGAGAGAGAGAGAGAGAGAAGAGAGAATCCCAAGCAGGCTCCATACTGTCAGCACAGAGCCCAACATGGGGCTCAAACTCATGAACTGTGAGAGCATGACTTGGGCCTAAATCCAGAGTTGGACCCTTAACTGACTGAGCCATCCAGGTGCCCATAGGGTATATTTTCAAATAAGTGTAATTTAAGATGTATTTGCATGTTTTTTTAAGATCTGTTTATATGTTTATATATATGTATGTGTATATATATATATACACTCATACATAGGCAGGCCTGTATACAAATATACAGACACATGAATACATATTATAATTTTATGTTTCATTTCAGTTCTAGATTTACCTATTATATGGAACATCTTAAAGAAAATCAATTAAATTAATGCCTTAAATTTGCAACTTTTTGACAGTAACAAAATGTTAGCTATTTATCAATTCTCTGTGATACAACTTTGAGGACAGTGACAGGGGCAGTGATCCTATCTTTTAGCAGTGAAAAAAAGGGGGGGGATATCACCTTGTTGGAGGAACAGATGTTTGCAATCCATTAACATCTATTTATTCACTGCAGAATCAGAAATGTATAATAAAACTAATCCTCGGCCAAATTATGAAGCTCGGGCTGCTACGATCAGCAGCCCTCCGAATTCCCCGAAGTTGTCCTCTCACAAAGATTCCTGATGTCTTCCCTAGCTCCTCACCTCAGTCATCCCCACTTATTTGGTTTACTCAAGCATGCCATAAAGGCATGAATAAGATAATATCTCTGCATTTTCTAAGATGTTTATAGTGTAAAGTAACAGAAAATAAAACTGAAAGTGACCCAAAGAATAGAGACATGTATTGTCTCACATAAAAGAATGTCCACGGGTAGGTCAGCTCCGAAATCCATCGGTCATCGGCACACAAGGAACCTACGATCTAACGGTCTTGTGCTGTTCACCAAAACAATTTTAATGGTGAAGTCAAATTACAAACTATATTTATTTATACATAGTGTTTATCTTCCTCTACATTTAAGAAATATTATTTTCCTTGTTTCATGACTAAACGGGATTTATTTTAGGAATGGAAGTTTCTTTTTCAAAATTTATTTTTAGTTTTTATTATTGAACTATTGTTGACATACAATGTTATATTTGTTTCAGGTATACAACATAGTGTTAGACAATTCTATGCATTATGCAGTGCTCACCATATAAGTGTAGTTACCATCTGCCATACAATGTTATTACACTACTACTGATGATCGACCCTGTGCTGTACTTGTCATCTCCATGACTTACTTATTTTATAACTGGAGGACTGTACCTCTTAATCTCTTTCACCTATCTCACCTATCCTCCTACCCACAACAGTTTGCTTTCTGTATTTATGAGTCTGTTTTTGTTTGTTTTGTTTTGCTTTTTAGATTCCACAAATAAGTGAAATGATATGGTATTTGTCTATTTCTGTCTGACTTATTGTACTCAACATAATCTCCTATAGGGCAACCCATCTTATCAAAAATTGCAAGATCTCATCCTTTTTTGTGGCTAAGTAATGCTCCACTCTGTGTGTGTGTGTGTGTGTGTGTATGTGTGTATATACCACATATTCTTTACTCATTCATCTATCAGTAGACACTTGGGCTGCTTCCATATCTTGGCTATTGTAAATAATGCTTCAATAAATATAGTGTGCACATATCTTTTCAATTCAGAGTTTTCATTTTGGGGGGTAAATACCCAACAGTGGAATTTCTAGACATATGATAAAAGAAACCATATATTAATCAAATGTGCAAGGATGTAATTTTTTCTCACTTTTCTTTGCTTGAAGTGCTTCTCACTGTCTGGAAATACTCTAAAATAGAAGATTTGAATGAGCCACGTATTAATATGTCTATGATTCTGAAGCTAAATAGTTACCTATTCTTGCTGTGTTGAGACAGGGTAGAAATACTGACAGAGTTGGGGAATTGTGGATGGGAGGCAACACCCAAAATTGGAGGAACTCTGACATTTCTCCCTACAACTATGCTTGGTAAAGAGTATTTTGAAGGGATAGCTCTGCAGTCAACTTGAATAAGAAAGAGAAAACCAAGACGTAGTGAGACTGTGGTTATGATATGGGGTTCTTGTTTCTTAGTAAGATCAGGCACATGTAAGTATTTGGCAGTCTTGGTTAGAAACATGCACTAAATACATCATGCAGTTTATGTTGGATTCCTCACATGAGCAGCCTAGTTTCCTGGATCATGAGGCATAATCAAATACTCCAGAGTATAAAGTTCTTATGGCATCACAAAAGACTTCAAATAGCCAATGCAATCTTAGAAAAAATAACAAAGCTGGAGGCGTCATACTTCCTGGTTTCAAACTATATTACAGAGCTATCATAATCAAAACAGTATGGTATGGTCATAAAAGCAGACACATATATCAAAGCAATGGAATCAAGATCACAGAAATAAGCCCATGCTTATATGGTCAGGTAATTTTCAACAAGGGAATCAAGAATATACAGTAGAAAAAGGATTGTCTCTTCCATAAATGGTGCTGGGAAAACTAGATATCCACATGCAAAGAATAAAACTAGACCCCCATCTTACACCATATACAAAAATCAAATAAAAATGGATTAAAGACTTGAATGTAAGACTTAACCCATGTAACCCTTAGAAGAAAACCTAAGGAAAAAGTTCCTTGACATTGGTCTTGGCAATGATTTTTTTGACCTGACACCAAAAGCAAAGTCACTAGAAACACACGCACACACACACACACACACACACACACACACAAGATGGACTACATCACACTAAATGCTTCTGTTCAGCAAAGGGAACCATCGACAAAATGAAAAGGCAACTTATAGAATGGAGGAAATTATTTGCAAACCTCATATCTGATAAGGGGTTAATATTCAAAATATACAAGGAAATATAATTTAATAGTAAAACACAAATAACTCAGTTTAAAGTGGGCAAAGGAACTGAATAGAAATTTCCCCAAAGAAAACATACATATGGCCAACAGAGATTTTGATGACTATGAAGCCAGAAATATCCTGGCCAGGCCAAGGCTGACGACACGGGATCTCATTGTCCTCCCGGTCTTTTACCCCTCCTCCAAGCCCTTCAATGAAATGGTCTGATCAAAACAAACAAACAACCACACAAATGACCAAAAGATACATGAAAAGGTTCTCAACATCACTAATCATCATGGAAATGCAAATCAAAACTACAGTGAGATATTACTTCATATTTGTTACAATGTCTAGTATAAAAAAGACAAGAGATAACAGATGCTCACAAGGATGTGGAGAAAAGGGAGTCCTTGTGCATTGTTATGGAAATGTAAATTGGTAAAGCCACTGTAGAAAACAGTATGGAAAGGCTCCTCTAGAAATTAACACTAGAACTACCATGTGATCCAGCAATCCCACTTCTGGGTATATATCAGAAGGAAATGAAATCACTATCTTGAAGAGACATTTGTACTCCCATGTTCATTGTAGCGTTATTTTCAATAACCAAGGTATGAAACAACCTAAGTGCCCATTGACAAATTGATGAATAAAGGAAATGTAAGATACACCACACACACACACACACGCACATGCACACACACACTCACACACACAATAGAATATTATTCATCCTTACAAAAAGGAAATCTTGCCATTTGTGACAACATGGATGAAGCTAGAGGGCATTATGCTCAGTGAAATAAGACAGGACGAGAAAGACAAATATCTTATGTTATCATTTATATAAGGAATCTGAAAAGCAAGCAAGCAAGAAAAAGGCAACTCAACAACAACAACAAAAAGAATGATGGTTGCCAGGGGCTGGTGAGGTGGAGGAAATGGGGAACAGCAGGTAAAAGGGTACAAACTTTTAGTTATAAGATGAATAAAGTCTGGGGATCTATGTATAACATTATGATTATCATTGATAACAGTGTCTTGTATAATTTACATTTGATGAGATGAATTTCAGTGTTCTCCCACAAAACAGATAAATATGTGAGGTGATGGATGTGTTAATTAGTTTGATAATGGAAATCTTTCACATGTGTATGTATATCAAACCATTGCATTGTACACTTTAAAGTTTATTTATTTATTTTGAGAGAGAGAGAGAGAGAGAGAGAGAGATAAGGGGGAGGGGCAGAGAGAGAATCTCAAACAGGTTTAGTGCTGTCAGTGCAGATCCTGACGTGAGGCTTGATCCCACAAACCGTGAAAGCATGACCTCAGCCAAAATTGAGTCAGACGTTCAACCACCCGAGTCACCCCAGCACCCCAAGTACATTTTAAATATATTACAATTCTATTGGTCAATTTTATCTCGATATAAAGCTGAAAAAAACACACTCTAGAGTAAACCAAACCTGGAATGTCCACTGATATCTCCTGAGAAGCTTTGCCAAAAAATGTAGATACCCAAGTACTTATTCTTCTGATTGATAAAATAATAGAAATGTTTCTTTTTATTTGTGTCAACTGTTTACCTTGGTGTACCAATTGACTGATTAGCTCTATTGTCTTGTGGATAGTCATTCCTCCAGTCAGCCATAAAAAAGAATTATGCATCAATAGATGTTCTGTGTTGAAAAATTATATCATCTAAAACACTTCTTTTAGACACATCGGGAAGATAAAAAAATGAGTTGGAAAACATAGTAAACTTTTAAGACAATAGCTTAATACTCTGAATCCTCTGACAAACCACTGGAGCATGTGTGAAGTCGACAGGTGGAGAAAAGTAAATATGATGAACAAAGAGAGAAAGGTTTGGTGTAGAGAATTGTGTGAGCATGCTCTCCTTTTAAGACTTGTGTAAAAGCTTAATGGCCTTGACCTACAGCACTGCTTTAGCTCTTCTTTCCTATCATCCCTTTTTCAGATCTGTGTACAATCCATGCTTTTTCTTCTATTTACATTTTCTAGTGCTATGGCATGGAAAGGAATATTCTCCAAGGGCCAAAGACTGCGATAGTTCACAGAAGACCTTGATTCTGCTTCCAGCTCTTCTATTCATCCCAGAGATATTATTCCAATTATGTTTCAGATTTCTCTTAAAAATACAATGGAGTTAAAATGTTTTCGCAACCACCCTTCCATGTAAATTCAAATATCACAGTGCTATTGCTGTTTTTAGTAACAGTGCTAATAATTGCATAGGCGAGGCTGCTGTATTAGGTGATATCTACTCACAATGTGATTTGTTAAAAGTCAGAATTCAGCCTGAGATATGTACATGGCTTTACTTTTTTCAATAAGATTTTATTACTGACAAACAGAAGGACTTCATTATACATTGGTCTCATTTATAAGATAAACTCACATCATGGAGTCCAAGGGCTGTGTTACACGGGAGGTCTCATTTTCATTTATTCATTTTTTTTTTAGTAAATCATTTAACACTACAGTAAAAGTAATTATGAGACATCTTACTAATCCTTCCAACATTTATGAGATACTGTTTATGAGTTATTAGCAATGAACAATGAATACATGAGCTTTTGACAAATAACATGAGAAGCCTTCCAACTTTTGTCCCTTTCTTCTAACATCTTGAGATTTTGCTGTCACTGACTGATGTGGAGGTAACCTATTTACACTGAATCAAACTTGTTGACATTTAAGTGTTAAAAAAACACTATCTAAACAGTAAAAAGAATATAGGAATGACATTCACGGATATTTCCAGCTGTCAACAAGTCAGGTTTCTTACTAACTGTGAGCCCTTGAAGTATTGTGTTCTTTGGATAGAGTGAGAAATACTGTTACTTCAGTTTTTTTTTAATCCATATACTTGTCTGTACTAATTAGCGAAATATCATGAGTCTCTCTCTACTCCTCCCATCTCTAATGTGCATGGTTCTTCTTTTTAACAGTAGCAGAACCAATTTTTCATACATTTGCTAGACAGATGGAATAGGTAGGTGATCACTTACACGAAACCAAGGACATCACCATCCCATAAGAAAGAATTTAATTAAAGATCTATTTTTAGTAAGTAGGTAAGTAGTAGCACAAACTGTAAAATATTCCTAAATATAATCAGAAAAAAGGAACCTCCCATTCCTTTCATCTCCCTGAGGAAAATATAACTCCTCATGCGGACATTGAATGAAGAAACCCTCACTGATGCTTCAGTAGGACATCTACCCCTGCGAGTGACCGCTCTGTTACTGCGGAGAACGAGATGGTCTCTATATCCTTGCTTCTCCTTTTCTAAGATGATATCAAGGCAGAAAAGGCAAAAGTGCAGCAAAGTTAATACCACAGTCCTCCTCCTTCTAAGTATTAACTTCCCCGGGAAAGGAGCTCTTCCCCATTTCATGGCATTCTGGAAAGGGATGCAAATACTTGCTAAAAAGAAAATTGTATGATATAGTAATAAAGCATGTTTTTTTTTTAAAAAAAAAGCTTATTTAGTTATTTTCAGAAAGAAAGAGACAGCACCAGTGGGACAGGGGCAGAGGGAGAGGGAGAGAGAAAATCCCAAGCAGACTCCACACTTAGCACAGAGCCCGATGGGCTCAATCCCACAAACCATGAGAAAATGACCTGAGCCCAAATCAAGAGTCAGACGCTTAACCCACTGAGCCAGCCAGGTACCCAAGTAATGAAGTGTGTTAAGCTAGCCAGCCTGATCTCTTTCTTAGCTCCAACACTTAACTAACTATATAATCTTGACAAATTACTTGATAGTTTTGTGCCTCAGTTTTCTCATCTGTTAAATGAAGGTAGCACCTACCCTATGGTTGTGGGGATTAAATGTATTAATATGTAAAGCATTAAGAACAATGTCTGGCATATACTAATCTCTAGTTTGCTTACTACTTCTGCCCTTTCTTCTTTGTCTTGGTCTTGCCCTTCTAACTACTCCAAATAATTTTAGAAGGTAGCAACTTCCAAATTTTTGAAGAAGTTAATCATTTGTATGGGTCACGTCACCCTGGAAACCTCAAAGAGATAAGTTTAAGACCAGTGATAAGATATATTGTTTTATGTTTTTATGTAGGATTTAACACCTTGAGTATATATGTAATCTCTTTTTTATTATCAGAATATGAGTTACCTATGTACATGTTACTATGTGCCTGGTGCAATAAATTGCTCTAAAACTTAGTAACTTAAAATGACATTTTTTTTCCATGTCTGCGGACAGAGTTTAGCTGGGTGCTTCGGGCTCAAGCTCTCTAATGAATCTATAGTCTGTTAACTGAGCCTGTGGTCTGAGCACAGGACCAGGGAGGGATCTGCTTCCTAACTCATCTGCATGGCTAACAACAATTTCTCAAGGCAATCTGGTGAGGAGGCCCATTTGGTAAGCACCAAGGCTTTCTAACAACCACTTTCACTCTACAGGTCACCTTGTCATCAAGAATGTTGTTCCTCACTTTGTTAAATCAGACCTTTTATTTTATTTTCATAAAGTCACACCCACAGGGTATTTATGTGACATTAGACTTCACTAATGTTTTGGGGAGAATAAGAAATTTAAGTCACAGAAAGTAAAGGAATTTTAATTGCATATAAGGCTTTTACATTCTTCAGGCTATTTCATGACTGAAGTTTATCCTGTGATAATTCACATTGACTGGAACTCATGAGAAATGGCTGGTTGATCTGTCTCCATTCTCTTTCTCATCTTTCCTCTTCATCTGCTTCCCTCTGAGCATCAAAATTATCTCACTTATGCACAGAAACTAAATAATTTCCAGTAGCTATTCCCAGTCTGGCCATTGCATAACCCAGTCCATTAATGTCTCTGCAGGATCAGAAGACCTTCCATTGTATAGAACTCTACCCCCCCCCCCCAGAAAACCATTAGTGTTTTAAATAGCATTTATTCTTCTTTTCATTATGCTCACATGTACTTAAGGTTTTTCAGTTCTTGTTAGTTTTTTACCTTTGGGATTTCTGTGGTTCTAGAGTAGAGAAAGTAGGGAAGGTTCATTTTTTAACTTTTATAAAGAGTTTTAATTAAACTGTCTATCTCTGCCTTTTCATAATGTTGAGAAGCTGAAAGAAAGAGCTTTCCTAAGTTTTTATTTTTGCAAAATATGCCTGTCAGTTTCATGTCTGTCTCTAAAACACTTGAATGTGGACAAGTGACTTTATTTCAGACACATGATGTAGAAGACAAGTTGACTGAACAAGGACTGGAGAAGATGTCCTAATATTTTGCTATTCTTTGGCCTCATTTCATTATGTCTACAGGTAGCCTCAGTCTTTATTGCGCTATTTATTCTCATTTTTGTTCTGTGTGGCTAAAATGATGCTTTTTATACATTTAATATATAAATTGTAGTACATTTGTTGTTTCATCAAATTTAAAATATGTATTAACTCTTTCAGTACTATAACTGCAAAGTAAAAATTATAGTAAGAGAGCTAAGTCTTTCTGCTCAAGATTTATACAACTCCACACTAAATTAAATTAATGTCTTGGAAGCAGTATTTCTTTGTTTTGAGGATTTAAAATTATGGTATTCATGGAACAAAAAAGGCAAATAATAATATTTTAAAAGAATAATAGTCATAAGAGAACAGAGGAATAAACAAAGCCAATGTATTGTTTACTAATAGAAAAATCAGTATTAACAGGTGAGATAGAAATTAAACAATCTATGAAAATTAAACATCACCAAAAAGAATGCTACAGACTTTTAGATTCTTAACATATTTTCTCAATGAAAGAAAATTTAAAACCCTAGGTATTTCAAATAATGATTAATGATATCAATGGTATTGATGATATCAATGATTAGATTGCTTTTCTGAGTACTTTATCTATTTGAAAGAGAGAGAGAGAGAGAGAGAGAGAGCATGCACAAGTGCCCCTATCAAGGGAGGGGCAGAGGGAGAGAGAGAGAGAGAGAGAGAGAGAGAACACCAAGCAGGCTCCAAGCTCAGCACAGAGCCCAATGTGGGCCTTGATCCCACAACCCTGAGATCATGACCCCAGCTGAAATCAAGAGTCAGACACTTAACTGACTGAGCCGCCAGGGCCCCCATCTTGAGTAATTTTAGGAACATAGAGGCCAATATAAAGTTTTATTTTCAGCTTTTCTGGTTATCCATATACTTTTTAAACGTATAGGATCATACAGGTTTTACAATTCTAACTTTTAATAATAATAAGAATTACCAGACTTCAACTTCCTTTGTTGCCAATACACTGAATTCAAATACTAAAAAAATATATAGTCAATGTTTACTTATTTTTGAGAGAGAGAGAGAGAAAGTGAGGGACAGGGAGGGACAGAGAGAGAGGGAGATACAAAATCCAAAGCAGGTTCCAGGCTCTGAGATGTCAGCACAGAGCCCAATGTGGGGCTCAAACTCATGAACTGTAAGTTCATGACCTGAGCCGAAGATGGACTCTTAACTGACTGAGCCACCCAGGTGCCCCCCCAAATTTTAATATTCAAAAGAAAAAAAAATAACAAAAGGCATGCTAAAGTATTAAATTATCTAAGATTTTTTAAAAAATTAAATTTTTTAATGTTTATTCTTGAGAGAGAGAGAGAGAGAGAGAGAGAGAGAGTGAGCATAGGAGGAGCAGAGCGAGAGAGGGAGACACAGAATTCCAAGCCCAGGAACCCCTAAAACTTTTTTTTCAATTCATGTTCACATTAACCTTTTGAAATTAAGAGTGAAATGATGTCATTAGCTCTTAGCCCAATGCTGTTTTCTTCAGAAAATGTTAGCAACATTTCATTCTTAAAATAACTTTTTGCTTTGACAAGCACTGAGCAGTACACCTCTATGGTAGCCATTTAGATATCATCAAGGAAGTGTTGAGAAAGTCTAGGTTTAATAAGAAAAAATGCTTATTATTGACACTGTTTATTCTATTTCATCCCCAAAATATGGAGTGGGATTTTTTATTTTTCCACTCAGTGAAGTTTTTTCTTTATTCATTGATTCCCCCCCCCGCCCCATTCAAAATTCCTCACTCAGTGCTCCTAAGCTTAAGATTCTCTGGGCACTTTCTGGGAACAGTGGGTGGATGTTGGCCATCAATAGGATAGTATTTCTCAAGATGAAGCTTATATTTTGTTTTTATATTTCCTACTTATGGCCACACGAAAACGGAGAATAAATATGCTGCCCGAGATGAAAAACTGAGATTCGGAGTCATAGAGTTATCTGTCAAAACTCACCCTTCCAGAAAGTAGTGTATTCCGAATTTCAACTCCTGTGTGACTTTGATATATGGGGGTTCAATGTCATGAGCTGATTATATGAATATGTATAAATCTGTTTTCCCCGTTCTTAGCATATAGTTAAATAAAATTTTTCCTTAGCACAATTTTCACCAAATCAGTATAGGGCAGAGCCAACAGAAGCCTGGCCCAAGGACAGTGATCAAACATTTGATGGTCAATCCCCTTATATGAGATAATCAAAAATAATTTTTATCATTGTGAGACAATCTTGCCTTTACATATTTCAGGTTTTATTTTCCCCAAATATTTTTACATGTATTTACTTCTTTCTGGGTAACTCTAAGCAGCAGTGAGATTAATAATTATTATTATTTAAAAATTTTTAATGTTTATTTTCAAGACACAGAGAGAGACAGAGTGTGAGTGGGGGAGAGGCAGAGAGAAAGGGAGACACAGAATCTGAAGCAGGATCCAGGCTCTGAGCTGTCAGCACAGAGCCCGATGCAGAGTTCGAACTCATAAACTGTAAGATCATGACCTGGGCTGAAGTTGGACACATAACCAGCTGAGCCACCCAGGTACCTCGTAGATTAATAATTATTATTACCAGTTGCCTGTTGGGTGTCAGATATTGTGCTAAGAACTTTATTTCTTATTTTCATCATAACCCATTGAGGTGCCCACTATTACTGACCATATTTTATTGCTGGGAAACAGACTGAGAGAGATTAAGTTATGTGTGGATCACATAAATTCAACTGCTATTAGCTTAAGTGGGAAAAGGAGAGTTATAGGAAGACATCAAAACAGCTCACAGACGGAAACAAGAAGACCTGAGGGACTAGAATGGAGGACTGGGCACAACCAGAACCTCTTTTCAAATCTCTCCTGTTCCTTTTGTTTCTGTTTCTTTCTAGGTACTGGCATAGTGATCCCTGGCATCTCTAGAGTCACATACAAACAGTTCTGCAACCCAAGAGTAAGAAGAGGCTTTTCCCTGAGATGTCCAACATGGCCAACCAGAGAAGGACCCAACTATTTGTAGTGCATTTCAGGCATAAAAACTTTACATGCCACAAAAATTTTAAGAGCTAGTTATTATTATTGCCATTTTTTAATAAAGAAAGAAAACAGGCTTAGAGAGGCCAGGGGATTTGTCCAACAACCAACAGTCAGAAGGTGTTCATGCTGGCTTTCCTAATTAAGATCGTGTGAGAAAAGTTTGTACCCAGAATGACTCCTCCATCTACACTATCACCTATGGACCTGGCTTGGGTCTCATGCCCATCAGTGAACCAACTGCCATGGCACGAACAGTTATTCTAATGGTTTGGCTGAAGTCTAGTGGCCACATCAAAATTTCCCTGAGATTATACCTGCAGTGAATAGGGAGGCTGTCTGATTCCAGAGCCCAGACTCTTACCCTACGTATACTATTTTACAGTAATAGTGTGTGTTGCTATTTCATTTTACAGATGAGAAAGCCAACATGGTGAAGTCGAAACATCTCCAAATGACATTAGATCTCTCCATCTTTGACGCAGTTTTTGTTCCTTGTACTATTTGGCTCCCTTGTAGTAGGTGATGGAGTATTATCATTATACTTCTTTCTTTTTTTAATATAAATTTTTGGTTACTTAACATATACTTATTTCTAAGGAGAGTTGGTTCAAATACCCCCATCATATGAAGAGGTAGGGAAGTACAAGGACATAGTCATAAAGTCATCTGTGTATTTCATTTCTGTATCAATTTGCTAGGATTATTATAATAAGGTACCACAAAGCAGGTGTCCTAAACAACAGAAGTTTATTGTCTTACAGTTCTGGATGCTGGAAGTCTGAGCTCAAGGTGTTAGCAGGGTTGTTTTCTTCTGAAGGCTGCAAGGGAGACTCTTTTCTATATCTTCCTACTTCTGATGGTTTGCCATCAGTCTTTGGCATTCCTTGGATTGTAGAGATGCATTGCACCGATTTCTGCTTTTATGTTTATATGATATTCTCTTTCTGTGTGTATTTGCATCTCAGTTTACCTTTTTTATAAACACACAAGTCTAACTGCATTGGGGTCTAATTTCATTGAGGCCCATCCTATTCCAATACAGCTTCAACTTAATCAACTACAACTGCAACAACCCTACTTCTAAAACTGTCACTCTGATGTTCTGAGGTAAGGTTAGGACTTCAACATATAAAATGGGGAGGGGGGAGATTCTATTCAACCATGACAGCTTCTCTAATGAGAAAGAAACTAACAGAAACTGACATAGTTTTTCTACTAAAAAAGACTTTCATTGGCCTTTTTATTTAAGGTAAAGAGGGAAGTAATTAGAAATCTAGCCTCAATGGGAAATATGGAGAAAGTTAGGAAAATTAAATGCAATGATGAGAGAAAGAGATAGTAAGTGAGCTTGAAAGGGCCTGAGTGTGGGAAGGTGGGTGGAAGGTATCAAAAGCATGTTGAAGTAGACAGAGCAGCCATTTGAATATCTTTGGGTCAACTTGGTCGTAGGTTCTGTTCCAAAATGCCATTGAGATTGTAGAAAGTAGATAGTATGGCTAGAGCAACAGGTGCAAGAAGTCAACTTTGGCCTCATTACTGAAGATTAATCATTAGAGGGGGTGGCAAAAACATAAGGAGAAAGAAAAAGTGAGATATCAAAGATTAGAATGCAAAGTCATTCTTGAATTCATCAAGAAGGTTAGCACACTATGAATAACATCTTTGAATCTACTTTTGTTCAACAAACCACTTCTGAATATTTAAAATGCAATTAGTGATTTAGTTGTCTAATATCCATTTCCTGGAAGACAATTGTATCTAATCAACTCTGCCTAAAAATTTTTTTAGAATTCATAAGTAATGGTGATCCATATAATATAAACTGAAGCCTCATTATTAAGGGGTTCTCAAATGACCTAATATATGTAACATGCTTAGAATAGTGCCTGGCACATAGCAGTAATACGTGTTTGCTAGTATTATCATGTAACTATTAAGCCCTCATAGGGTAAGTAAAATAGAACAAGGTATAGATGGATTAAAGCAGGTTTGCTCTGATCTCCTGCCACCTTAATGAATTCATTTTTAGGTGCTCCAGTAGCCACCTCTGATTCTTTCTGAGATAATAATGTAATGTTTTAAAAAAATCTCAATATTCATATATGAAAAATAAAAATAGAGCTTTTATGCTTTCTATTTATTCAACATACAATTGATGAACTAAATGTTTAGTATGTTCAACTTTCTAATAACTGTTTCTTAGTGGATCACTAAAAGTTATAATAAACAAAAAATCTAGTGGCATAAAACATTAGTTTGAAATAAATGTTTCAGAAAGTGGAAAAGATAGAATATTGATATTTTTAATTGATATTAATTTTGAAGCAATACTTTTGAATTTTGGTCAGTTGCCATGAGAAAGCATATTAAGTAATTTTGTGATATCTAATATTAATCCAATGTGTTTTTGTAATATAATGCACATTACATCCAGGTATGTTATTCATATAGGTATGTAAGTTCTTAGGGCTGTACCAAAAACTGTGTTAAGGAGGTTACAGATAAAGTATAAGCCATGTTTCCTGTTACTGTTATTAATCAGCTTTTTAAAATTCCTGTATAATGATTTCACTGGAAGTTTTATACCAAGAATCACCCACTCATTTGTATAATTTTAGTATAATTCTGTTTTGGTGTTCTTTGTCCATCTTAGGTGCTCAATTAATATTGTTAATGTTATTGTTGTTTTATATGATCACAGTTATGATCTCTATAATTTAACCACCTAATGTGTTTCTTAAAACTGTCTTTCAAGTGTCATATACCATGATGTCCAACACTTATAATCATAAAGTCATACCCACAGCAATCATTACTAAATCTGTTACGTTTCTCTTCACACTTGATTTCCTATGTAACCTCTATAAGTATTCAAACTAATACTAAAATCCTAGAGTAGTTTTCCACCTGGATGTACATTAAAATCATGTGGCATTTTTCCCCCAATACCCAGGGACCATCCTAAAGCAAATTAAATCAGAATCTCTGGGAAATAGCCCTATGCATTGCATGTTTAAAAGTTTCTTGGGTGATTCTAATATGTACCTAGGTTGAAAGTCAGATGAACAATATTCTGCTTTTAGAAGTAAATATGTGTAAGATGAAAGACTTGAAAACTCAAATATAAAATGGCCTGCTTGTGTAAAGGTTAAATTTTGCCAGAAAAAATTAACGGTCTTAACGTTCATTTTAGGTAGTTGTGGAAACAAAGCAATGTTCTGTGGTATGGTGGAGAATATAAAAATCACAAACCAATGAGTTTATAATCAAGTTAAAGAAAAATATATCAGCTGACACAAAACATGAATTCTTAAGTCAGTTTGCTAGTCCTCTACTCATACTGTTTGTGCTCCCTTTCACTTTCTCTCTCTGACTCTCTCTCCTTGTCTTTTTCTTTCTCTCTGACTTTTGCTATAAGACCACGAAAAACTGAATCTGACACTGTTCCTTTCACTAGTGTTAATCAGTATTAGCATAGATATTATGAACTGATGATGGGACATGTCACTGCCCTGTCACTGGAAGAAATTCAGGTGAGAACACATTAAAATAATGTACATTACTGAATTGCTTTTATATATTCATTGAAACTTGCATACCTTTAAGTATGTGAATATATATGTCTCAAAAGTTAGCTATAAAGTACTCTTTTATTTTTTATTTATTGGGGTTTGTAATTTCTTTACTTTTAATATAGGTGACAAAAAGATAAATTCAGAATCCCAACAGAATAGACTTGTAATTTAACTGAAAGCTTAAAAAAATTCTGACTTAGAATGGATAAAACCAACAACACAAGAAACAACAGAATGTGGAGAAAGGGGAACCCTCTCACACTGTTGGTGGGAATGCAAACTGGTGCAGCCACTGTGGAAAATAGTATGGTGCTTCCTACAAAACTTAAAAATAGAACTACCATGTGATCCGGCCATTGCACTACTAGACATTTACTCAAAGAATACAAAAATATTAATTCAAAGGGATACAGGCACCCTGATGCTTATAGCAGTATTATGTACAATAGCAAAATATGGAAACATTTTTGGAAAATGGGGAAACAGCCCAAATGTCCATTGACTGATGAAGGGATAAAGAAGATGTTGTATACATATGCAATAGAATATTACTCAGCCATAAAAACGAATGAAATCTTGCCACTTGCAAGCATGGATAGAGTTAGAGAGCATTATGCTAAGTGAAGTAAGTCAGTGAGAGAAAGACAAATACCATATCATTTCACTCATATGGAATTTAAGAAACGAAACAAATGAGCAAAGAGACACAAAGGGGGAAAGAGAGGCAAACCAAGAAACAGACTCCACTATAGAAAACAAAGTGATAATTACCAGAAGTAAGATGAGTGAGTGGTGGATGAAATAGGTGATGGGTATTAAGGAGGGCACTTATGATGAGCAGCGCTGTTGCATGGAAATGTTGAATCACTAAATTGTGCACCTGAAACTAAAATGACACTATATGTGAACTAACTGGAATTTAAATACAAACACAAAAAAATTCTGACTTGAGCAATATTTCTTTGAAAGGTTTTGATTCAGGGATTTTAAAAGTTAGCCCTTAAGCAAAAATGAGTTGAAGTTGCTTTGAAAATAAACACCTTTATTTACCTATTAAATCGAGTGTCCATGTCTCTGTGTGTATAAAACATAGTTGTGGTTTGGGGATAATTTCTATGAATTATATGTATATGTCAGCATCAATGTAAATGCTCTCAAGACTAAGGGATGTAAACCCCTAGAGTGAAATAGTGAATGGAATTCTCTACATATTTAAAAATTGCTTTTCCCCTCATTCTTAGCCTCTATTGCTGAATTAATGAGAACTACATGAGTTTATGAGAAAACTTCATAGTATTCTAATTTCCTTAATTGTATTGCATAGAACCAGAAACAAAGAAGACCAAAAACCAGCCAACAAAATACTCTCATTGCAATATATATATGCATGATCTCATTTTCCTTGCTTTCAAAAGTTAGTGCTTTCAAGTACACAAAACTATGTCATTAAAGTATATACTTAGAATGTTAAGTGGCTAAAAAGAAAGCTAGTACTTCGTTCAAATTTTGAGTGATATTTTTAGCCAATTTTTTTTCTGACATCTTGAAAACAAAGCTTTTCTCTGCTGCCAAGGTCCATCTGCTTCTTAGTTCATTAATAGAAATTGTTCCTAATAGGATAAAGCTAATAAGACCATGAAGTGGAAATGCAAACAGCCCCTTTAATTCTAACTTAGAACTACACCGTGCTCTCTGACTAGATAGGAAGAACTCTATTAAATGTCTCTTTTAACCGCCAAGGAGTGAATACATTTAATCTCCCTCAGGTTTGCAACAGCTTTACTCAAAGAAATTTGACCTTCCACATTGGTTCCTAAGGGGAAACAAACCCAAAATTCTTCTTGTAACTCTTTAAGAATGTTTGAAATTTAATAGTAGGCAAATCATTTACTTTAAAAAGATACAAATAGGTTTTAAATGTTACCATTTCAGAGAAGCTAACCTTTCATTGTAAATTAGTAGATAAGATCAAATTTGGGGGGTGGAAAGGGAGCCATGAATTTCCATTTCCCTACTTAATTTGATGAATTGGATAAAAAAAAGAAACTAGTGTAAAGCACTTATAAAAGAACTGGAGCCTCTCTTTAGGCTTTTTTGAGGCTTTTTCTTTTTTCTTTCAAGTTCTGAAAACTTGGTATCACTGAGACCAACCTTGATATTTCCTCCATTCCTTTCATTGAAAGTCCTAACCACCTCTAACTATCTAGGGAATAGGTACTATTGGCTCTCTCCCTCTCAACTCTGGGAATAATATTATACTTTTCCCTGTACTTAGGCCAACCTTGCAGAGGCATGTCCCAAACTTTTTTGTTCAGTCAATTTTGCATTTCTATGGTGGGTTTTTACTTTCTGTACCCAACCTTCCTTTCCATATTCAGTTGGTTTCCAAACCAAATCTTTGGGAAGAGCGGGGATAGGAGTTGGTGAGAGTAAATAGAAGAAGGGATAGGCTGCGGAGAAAGAGTCTGAGATTTGGAATCAAATGTCCTGGATTTGAATCCCTGCTCCTAAAACACTACTTAGCTGGGAGACTTTGGACAAATTACTTATCCTCTGAATGTCTCAATTCTCTGGACAGTTATATGGAACGAATAATAATCTTGCTTCTCCCAGAGGAGGTGAGGAGGTAACAGTCAAAGTAAGATCTTAGGCTTCTGTCTTTTCCATTTCATCTCTAATAATACTGAGGTCCTTTCTCACTCACCTTCCCTCACTTTGCCTAAGAATTCATTTAAGTTTTACCCCATCAACTCTTAGCCCAATATCCTTTCCAATATTTTATTCACTACATTTTTTTCCTCTTGGAAGGTATGTTGTAAGAATAAACTCTTTTTTAACTTTTGAAAAAATATTTTTGAAAGAGAGAGAGAGAGAGAGAGACAGACAGAACATGAGCAGGAGAGGGGCAGAGAGAGAGGGAGACACAGAATCTGAAGCAGCCTCCAGGCTCTGAGCTGTCAATACAGAGCCTGATGTGGACCTCAAATTCACAAACCGCTAGATCACAACCTGAGCCGAAGTTGGGTGCTTAACCGACTGAGCCACCCAGGTGCCCCAAGAATGAACTCTTGAAGTACTGTTCTCATTAGAGTGGATTTATATGTTACTATCGGAAATTTCACGAAACACACCAAAAGTTGTTCTGGTTTCAACTCAAGAGTAGAGTCTTAACAAGCTTTTCAAGAAGCATTGTACAAAACTGGTTGAGTATGGTCTCTGAAGATTAATTAGTAAATGTGAACTAGTTATCTAATGACAGTCTTCAGCTTCTGCAAAATGGAAATTACAACAGTACTAAAAACAAAATTGTTGCAAGACTAAGAAAAATTTATATATTAAATACTCTAACAATCCCTGGTGGTCTAACCTTTACTGTTTTTATTTAGCATAATTTAAAATGAGGTAAGTTAGGGGCACCTGGGTGGCTCAGTGAGTTGAGCATCTGACTCTTGATTTTGGCTTAGGTCATGATCCCAGGATATTGGATGGAGCCCATATCAGGCTCCACGCTAAAGGTGGAGATTCTCTCTCTCTCTCTCCCCCCCACTCTCTCTGTCTATAAATGAATGAATGAATGAATGAATGAATGAATAAATAAATAAATAAATAAAAATGAGGTAAATTAATTTCAGTCAAGAATCAGATTTGATGCACAAGATAGAAATGTACTCAGTTGAGTCAAAAATTCAGCACATTCATAGACTGTGTTTCTAGGTGAGCTTCTAGTTGCTTACTCACTTTACTTGGCTATATCACTTAAATAAGAAAGAACAAGAGTCAACTACCTGTTTTCTTTAATATTAGCAACAAATAATTAAGAAGTGAATTTTAAAATAAGATTTCATTTTAAATAGTGCCAAACTACACAAAATACATTGGAATCAATGTCACAAAAGATGCACAAAACCACTATGAGGAAAACTTTAAAATTACTGCAGACAGGGATTAAAAAAGACCAAGCAAATGGAGTTACAGAACACGTTGATAGATGGGAGGACTGAATATTTTAAATTTTTTAATGTTTATTTATTCTTGAGAAAGAGAGAGAGAGAGAGAGAGAGAGAGAGAGAGCCAGGGAGAGGCAGAGAGAGAGGGAGACACAAAATCCAAAGCAGGTTCCAGGCTCTGAGCTATCAGCACAGAGCCTTACGCCAGGCTCAAATTCACAAACCTGTCAGATCATGACCTGAGCCAAAGTTGGATGCTTAACTGAGTCACCCAGGCACCCCTGAATATTTTAAAGATGGGGATTGATCCACCAAAATCCCAATCAAAAGTGCAAAATGACAAATTCACAAACGATTTTAAAAGTTATACGGAAACACAAATGATCGAAAGCAGCCAATAATGTTTGAAAGAAGAACAAGATTGGAGGACTAAACTACTTGATTTCAAGACTTTTAAAGCTATAATAATCAAGGTGGTTTCTTATTATCTAACAGATCAACATATAGATCGATGGGACTCAGTTAGGAGTCTAAAAATTAACCCACTCATATATATATTTAATTTATTGTCAATAAAGTTGCCCAGGCAATTTCTTGGCAAAAGAAAAGTCATGATTCTTATAAACTGGATATTCATAAGGAAAAAGAATAAAGTCTTAGTTCAAATTATGCACAAAAAAATTAATTTGTTATGGATAATAGACCTAAAAATAAAACAGAAAACCATAAAATTTTCTAGAGAAAATTGTAAGAGAAGAACCTTGCAACCTTGGCTTAGACAAGGATTTGTTTAGGGCACAAAAAGAGGAAATCAATAAATTAGATTTTATCAGTGTTTAAAAACTTTTATTTCTCCACAAAGGAAATAGAAAAAGAAGACCAAACTGGGAGAAAATACTTGTAACAAGAAGTCAAGGAAAGGATTTGTGTCCAGAATATAAAAAATACTCTTACAACGCAATAATAAGAAAACACAATAAAAATCAATGGGTAAGAAATTTGATCCCAAGTTTTACTAAAGATATGTGATGGAAAAGAAGTGCAGAGGAGATGCTGACCAGATAATGCAAATTATAGCTGCAACCAATCTATGCTCTCAGGAATGTTGATAAATAAAGACTGACCATGGTAAGGATGTGGAAAAACTGAAATTTTCATACACTGCTGGTGGAAATATAAGATGATAAAACCATACTGATGAATAATTTGGCAGTTTTCTATACAATTACCATTTAATCCAGTCATTTCACTCCTAGGCATTGATGCAAAGGATTAAAAATGTATACCTGTGCAAAACTTTGTCACAAATGTTCATAGTTCATAGCCCCAACTGGAAACAACTCAAATGTATGGCAATAGGTAGATAGATAAGCAAATGAAGGCATAACAATACAATGGAATACTCTTCACGAATGAAAAGGAACAAACTGCTGATGTATACAGCACCAAGGATGAACCTCAAAAATAATTATACTGAGTTAGACATAGAAGGTACTTACAAACCAATCTAAAGTGATAGAGCGCAGATCAGTGGGTTTTTATTGGGAGGGGGAAGAGGTTGGTCAGGGAGGTAGAGAGAGATGGGTTGCAGAGGAACCACAAGGAAACTTTGTGATGCTTATGGAGACATTCTGTATTGTTGCAGTGGTAATTTCATGGGTCAAACCTGTCCAACTGGACACTTTAATTATGTGCTAGTTATTGTATAAAAATGATAGCTCCACAAAGATGCTAAAAATTAAAAATTAATTCTAAAAAGTTTAACCTTTTATGCAATTATTTTTATGACTAACAGAAGCTACTATTGTAATATACCTGGTTAAAAACGGGATTTTCAAGAGAAAATATGAAGTGGAACTTAATGTTTCCTTTACTTGCACATTGGTGTTTTTTGTGTTTGGGAAGGGAAGAGGGAAGAAGAGAATTTTAAATATTCAGAAGGGTATAAACTGAGCTTCTAGAAGCTAATACTTCTAGTAAATAAAAAAAATTAATTTAGTTCAAGAAAGTTCAGGGAGACTGAGACAAAGCTCTACACACAACAAGGTGGGAAAGAGTGTGGAAAAGAGAGATTTCACAGGCTTTCTTTAGAGAAGTAATCTTAGAAGATTTTTTTCTTTTAATTCCTAAATTTTAGCTTTTTAAGAAAGCCCAAATGTTTTCTTTAATGCTTACTTTTGAGAGAGAGAGGGAGAAAGAGAGAGGGCATGAGTGGGGAAGGGACAGAGAGAGAGGGAGACACAGAATCCAAGGCCAGCTCCATGCTCTGAGCTGTCAGCACAGAGCCCCAACACGGGGCTTGAACTCACAAGCCACAATGTCCTGAGCTGAAGTTCGACGTTTAATGGACTGAACCACCCAGGCACCCCAAGAAGCCCAAGAAGAAAACAGAAGATGTTTTCTGTGATGATTCCTTTGGCAAATAATAAAATATGTGAGCACAAAGAGACATTTATAGACAGAGAGTAAGCTTGGAGAGCACTCTCATCGAATCTGAAAATAATAAAATCTGACCCTGCCATTTCCTTGTCTGGAGAGTTCTTACTCATTATCTGACCCAGTCTCTCCCAACTCAGCTCTCCAGCTTGAGAATATAGTGTCTTTCCGAAGGCAGAATTATTGCAGAATTTCCTCATCAGCATTAATCTTCAAGTTTCTGTGCATATACCTTCTAAACTGGGTAGATACTTTAGTTTACTTCTCCCCACGAATTCTTACTCACCAGACCATGTGATATGATGATCCATACTGAGCAGTGTGAAACATTTTTCCTCATCCTCATTTCCTATGTTAATGATACCTGACCAGCTAAAGCCCCCTTATTTGTTTCTCTGTGTGTGTGTGTGTGTGTGTGTGTGTGTGTGTGTGTGTGTTTTATTGTCAAGTTAGTTATACAGCGTAGTCTTGGCTTGAAGAGTAGAATCCAGTGATTCATAACTTACATACAACACCCAGTGCTCATCCCAACAAGTATCTTCCTTAATGCCCATTATCTATCTTCCCCACTCCCCACTCCCATTAACCCTCAGTTTGTTCTCCATATTTAAGAGTTCCTTATAGTTTGTCTTCCTCCCTCTCTGTTTTTATCTTATGTTTCCTACCCTTCCCCTACGATCTGTTCAGTTTCTCAAATTCCATATATGAGTAAAGTCATATGTCTTTCTTTAACTTATTTCACTTAGCATAAGCATAACGTGGATGTTCCATCCATGTTGTTGCAAATGGTAAGATTTCATTCTTTTTCATCGCCCAGTAGTATTCTGGTTTGTGTGTATGTGTGTGTGTACGCGCGTGTGTGTGTATCACATCCTTTTAATCCATTTATCAGTCATTGGACATTTGGGCTCTTTCTATAATTTGGCTATTGTTAATAGTGCTGCTATAAGCATTGAAGCCTCATGACTACCCACATTCCTGATCCCTTTCTCTGAAAGTACACACATTCTGAAGTAGCCACTGCCTGTGCTAGTCTGCTCATATAGCATATCACCTTGACTGAGCAATTATTTTAGTTTCCCTGGCTAGATTGTAATTGCCTTGAGAATAGAAAGCATGTCATAACTGTTTAAATCTGTCTCAACATCTGGCCTAATATCCAACACATAGTATTTGCTCAATGAATATTCATTGATTTATGCATTATAGACCATTACATAGGAGTAGTAAGGGAACGGTATATGAGTGAATTTTCAGAAATAGTAACAGCAATTTTGAATATCTGTAGCATGTGGCAGTTGAACACACAACTTTTAGGGTCATACAGGCATGAGTTTAGTTCAAATCCCGGCTCTGCCACATACTGGGACAAGTCATTTAAACTCTGAGTATCAGTTTCTTCATCTCTAAGACAGGAATAATAATAATACTGTTCTCATAAAATTATTGTAATGGTCAAATGAAATGATGTTAAAGTTATTAACATAGAACCTTACCTAAAATTCTGTAACTTTGTATAGGCTTTGATGTTTTAGTATGTTTTTAGATTATCTTATTTAATAAAACCAATAAGTCTCAATAATATAGGACTCAATAATCAGTAATTAAAACTTGAAGTTCACTGATAGTAATTTGCCTAAGGTTATATACTTTGTAAGTGGAAGAGAGAAGACTAAAACTCAAAATTTTTTTAATCTGGATGTCCTGAATTATCTACTAATGAAGAGGCATTGGGGTAGAAAGCAAGAGGTGATAATAAGTAGATCCAAATTATCATTGCCTTTAAATTAGTTAACAAAAAACTTAATAAATCCTTGCATTTGGTACTAATTGTGGCCTGAAACAGGTGTATTTTAATTCATTACATTAATTTTACCCTAATTCTACTTTTAAACTAATTTATTAAACTAATAACACAGGAATGCCAAACTTGGGGAAATAAAAACAAAAAACAAGAAAACAAGAAAAACTAAGTGACCAATCAGAAGCAAGTGAAAGACAAAGAAAAGAACAGTGTGGTTGACTGTTCAGCATCCATTTCATCCCCAATTTTTAATATCATGTAATCATTCTTGTCTATGATTGCTTCAAAAGGAACATGTGATACAATGATACAACGTGAGGAGAAGTTGGCTGGAGAGACTTCTGGGAAATTTTCTTCTGCTTCCAGGGGTGCATAAGAAGAAATCATCTCTCTTATGATTGTTATCATGTCTAGATATACCTCCTGGCATTACTGCCATCTTACCACTAATAAGATGAAGGTTATACCTCCAAAAATGGAAAAGCAGAGACATAATGAAGTCTTTGAGTATGACTCAACTTTCTTGAAATCCACTGGGTTTCCAGCAAAGTGAACATATTAATTTCCATGATGTTTAAACCAATTTTATTTGGGGTTTCTAGTGCTTGTCCTTTAGTGAATCTTCACCATTAAATGGATCTCAGAACATTTTGGAAGATGAGAATCAGAGAAGAGAGTGTTGTTTCTCCATTGAAAATTGAGAAAAAAAATCACAACAATCGGACCTAATAACAGCTTTTAATCCAAAGATCCACTTATCCTTGCATTTTGTAGCATCTCCGAATGTGACAAGCATTTCAAACTTGCTTGTCAATGTGCTTAAAATGTGCATGACATTTTCAAAGAGAGGAAATCAAGTAATTACCTGAGCCAATGAGCTTTTTGGAGTCATTTTGAACTGATGGCTCCCTTTCACTAGGTGAAAATAAAATGCATAGTTGCATGCAGGGAGGGGGAATTCAACATGCTTTGAGAAAGCGTCAAATGTAATCTGTCTTGTATGATGTAATAAACCATGGGAATTTCTTGGTAGGTACTTTATTAAACAAAAGATAAGCAACTTCATCAAAGCCAAATTCCCAGAGGAATTTGGGTTTTGTCAGTTGGGAAGACTTTCCCCAGTGGGATTTTCTAGCTAATGGTTTGATTTTCCCTAAGTCACATAATCTCTTTGTTTCAATTCTCTCTGGTTACCAAACAAAAGTACTAATTCCTGTCACTGGATAGCTCACAGTGACAGTGTAGCAATAATAATGATATTATATATTTTCTCAGCACTCAAAAATGTCTCGCACACAGTAAGCACCTGATAAGTATTTGTAAATTGGAACAAAGTAGTTTGAATTTAAAGATCTACACAAAAAGAGTCTAATCAAAACAATTGGATCAATGCTGCAAACTGCAAACCTACATAGAAAAGATGTTTTACTTTGCCTGACATTAATTATAATTTCAAATGTCTAGTAAACATCATTGGTCTGATTTTTGAAAAATACCAGAATATAATCATCATGAGTTCTTGATATTTTAAGGCTTAAAACAGATTATATTTAGTTGGAAATCTTCTCATAATACAAGACTTCATTTTTGTTACGGTGTTCTTACAAAGTTATATTATTCTCTTAAAGAAATATGTAAACCTACTTTACTCCATTGCTAGTGCGTAGAGTCTTTCACATTAGGTACTTTCATGAAGACGATCCCTTCATGTTTTAGGATTAGGCTTTAAAAGCTTATTAGCTGTCCAGTGTAAACAGGCAGTTTCACACTGTCTAGAAAGAGGTGATTTGACTGGGTTGTTTTTTGGGAGGACCCTCAACTCTTTGTATCAGTAAATATTTTCTTTTGGGCTTGTCAGTTTCTCTAGAAAGAAATCTTGCAAGTTCCCACCCATGATTC
Source organism: Cryptoprocta ferox (assembly GCA_028646485.1). Lineage (NCBI taxonomy): Eukaryota > Metazoa > Chordata > Mammalia > Carnivora > Eupleridae > Cryptoprocta > Cryptoprocta ferox. The sequence goes on from CM053578.1 coordinate 42,196,702, forward strand.
ATGATCCTGAATTTCAATCTTCTTGGAGTCAAATAACACAAGAAAATTTGGGATCTCCTTGTGCAGTGAACAAATTTTATGTGATAAGCCTGAAATCATTGCCTGACCCTTAAGAGTCTCCCAGAGTCTCTTTCCAAAGAGTAAACCTATTCCCTTTCTCTGGAGGATGGAAGAGAGACAGGTATCCAATAATTATTTATATAACTTTCCAAATATTTTACAATCTCAGTCCCAAATGTTTCCTATTTCTAGAATTTTCTGCTATTCAGGACTTTTTTTTTTTTTTTTTTTTTTTTTTTTTTTTACTATTTCTGGGGTTCTCTGATAGAGATTAAGATTCTTCAATCAATACAACAAATTCATCCAACAAATATTTATTATCATGTGCCAGGCAGGGATCAGGCCCTTGGGATATAACAGTAAACAAAACAAATTTCCCTCTCCTCAAGGGGTTTATAGAATGTAAGAAATAGTCAATAAACAAGGTACACACTAATTAAATTATTTAATATTTTTGAAACAGGTAAATGTCATGAAAAAAATAATGATAGGATAAGGGGATTGGGAATGCCAGAAGATGAAGGGCAGGTGGCATTTTTTTAAAACTTTTTTTTTTTTAACATTTATTTATTATTGAGAGACAGAGAGAGACAGAGCACGAGCTGGGGAGAGGCAGAGGAGGGGGAGACACAGAATCTGAAGCGGGCTCCAGACTCTGAGCTGTCAGCACAAAGCCCGACGTGGGGCTCAAACTCATGAACCATGAGATCATGACCTGAGCTGAAGTCTGATGCTTAACCGACTGAGCCACTCTGGCTTCCCAGGTGGCATTTTTTAAAAGAGTGGTTGTGATAGATCTTTCTGAGGGTGTGAATTCTGACTAAGACTTGATGGAAGTGAGAGAGTTATCCAAGGAAATATCTGGGGCAAGGGTGTTGCAGGCAGAGGGAACCTCTCATGCTGCGGTCTGAGGTAAAAGCCTACCTTATGTGTTTAATGAACAGCAAGGAGGCCAGTTTGTCTGGAGTGGAATGAATGAAGAAAAAATACTGTGGGAGGTGATGAGGAAGGTGGAGACGTGACAGAGTTGGGCGGTAGAAATACGCTCTGATCAGGTAGGGCCCTGTGTGACATTGTGCAAACACTGGCTTTTACTCCAAAAGAAACCACATGCCCAAACAAAATGTTAAATACAGAAATGACGTGATCTGATTTATATTTTAGGAAGATAACTGATGTTGAGAAGAGACTGATTGAATGGCCAGAGTAGAAGCAGAATAATCAGTTAGGAATAACTTCATTAGTTCAGGCAAGAGATAATGGCAGCCATATTTGTTTCTTGCAGCTGCTGTAACAAAGTACCACAAACTGAGTGTCTGGAACAACAAAGCTTTATTCTCTCCCAGTCTGGAAAGCCTCCCCTCTGAAGGCTCTAGGGAAGAATCACTTCTTGCCTCTTCCAGCTCTGGTGTTTGTCAGCAATCCTTGGCATTCCTCATTTTGTGGAAGCATAATTCCAATCTCTGCCTTCATCTTTTCTTGGCCATCTTTCCCCACTGTGTGTATCTCCAAATCTCTCTATTGTTAAAAAGACACGAGTTATTGGATTTAGGACCCAGCCCAATCCAGTATGACTTCATCTTAACTTTATTATATCTTCAAAGTCTCTATTTCCAAATAAAGTAAAATTCTAGGTACCAGAGGTTAGGGCGTCAACATATTTTTCCAGGGAACAAGATTTGACCCACAATTGTAGGTAATCCTAATAAAGATGGTGGGAAGTGATGAGATTCTGGGTATATTTTGAAGGTAGAGCCAGCAGAATGTTCTGAGAGGATGGATGTTGGATGTGAAAGAAAAAGGCTCCAAGATTGACTGACACCTTAAGTTTTCATCTTTCCTTGTCTGCTAATTCAGTTACCACTCACACATCTGTTTTTTAGCTTACTAAATTTTGTTGTTGTTGGATCCTTGTCAGTATTTTCTCTTGGGGGTTTATAACTTTAAAAAAATCACTAGTTAGGCATTTTAGTGGCATTTGGAAAGGAGCTGTAGCAAACACATGTGTGTATTATCTGCAATGTTTATCCAGAAGATCTCGCTGGGGGTAAATCTAAGTTTTGTGGGACTATATATTAGATATTTTCAAGGCCCACTTTAAGAAAATAATTTTAACTACAAAATTAGATACAATAGCATTATTGCTCTTAAACTTGGACAAGAGGGGCCCCTGTTCTGGACACACACACACACACACACACACACACACACATACACACACAGTTTATTGAAGAACATCAGCTCCTCCATAACTTGAGATCTGAAACTCAGCACCACACAGAACAACCTGCAAACTCAAACACGTGTGACCTCATGACAAACACCTTCAGTCCACAGGGAAACGCTTTTCCACATTTCACATCATATGTCCTAAAAAAAAAAAGAAGTTACTCTTCTGAACAGTGTGAAGATTTGGGGGTTTTGCATCTGAGATGGACATTGCTTTGGAGTTTGAAGAGGATTTAAGCAGCAAATGTGTTTTGGGTAGCAGAAAAGACTTATTCTCTTCTCTTGTCAATTCCTTTCTCTGAGTAAGCATGACGACTAAAGTCTGGTTTCTTCAGGTATCATTTTCCAGTGCTGCCATGAACTCAGTCACTCATTCATTCATTCCTTTGTTTATGTTTCTCCTCATGTTCTAATGTGTGGTTGCAGAGGTACTCATCATATAAGTGTAGTGTTCGCAATACTTGCAATAATGATACCTGAGAAACAGTTTCAACAATAAACAATTCATAATATTATTAAATTTGTTATCTATCTATCTATCTATCTACAGATATAAATCAGTGCATGAAGAAATATAGATTCTTTACTTACTGTATAGGTCTAGATATTACCTTAAGACATGATGAAATTATTGGGGAGCCTGGGTGGCTTAGTGGGTCAGGTCATGGTCTTGCAGTCTCGGAGTTCGAGCACTGCATCTGTGCTGACAACTCAGAGCCTTGAGCCTGCTTTGTATTCTGTGTTTCCCTCTCTCTCTGCCCCTCCCCTCACTTGCATTGTCTCTCTCTTTCAAAAAATAAACATTAAAAAAATTTTTAAGAAGATACAATGAAATTACAATATAAGTAGGGATTATTTATAGGATAAAACTAGATGTTTTGTAATATTTTCTGCAATAATAATATATGATATATGACCCCTTGTAATGCTTGAACATGATATTCAAAGTCAAGATTTGTTTCTGAATCTAAGTATTGCTTTAAGAAGTTTGCTGACAATTTCAGTTTCACTGACCCAACAAATCAAATTTTCTCCAGCGTGAAATAGATAAAAAATTATAAAATACTCAAAAAGAGTTGATAATGTGGCATCATTGTCAATAAAATAAAAATTAACTAAAAGCCTTGATTATTACAGTATATATAATGCTTTTTATAAAAGTAAAAAAATATGGGAATAAATATCTTTAATCCATGAATATATAACCGCATGTTTTTATTACTCCTGAATCTTCATCCCATTAATAGAATACTTACCTATGTATAATAACTTCTGTTATCTTAGACATTTGCCCAACGTCCAGTTGCCTAAAAACAGAATAAAAAAAAAACTTCCCTCATTATGGACATATAGTCATGAAGATTAGGGAACATGCTTTATTTATAGTTATTAGCATATTTAAAACAGATATTTAGATTTGTGGTGTGAGTGTACTTTTGTTGTACTCTTTCCTAGGTCCCCAAAACTGTCAGGGGTGATTGACCTGTTCAGATATAAAAATTTGGTTAAAATGAGAAAAAAACAACCCAGGAAAATTTACAAATTCAAAAAAGTGGTCAAATATACCATATCCACAATTTCAGGAAAAAGTCACAATTTGCTTTTTTTAACTAATTAATTGCCTGACAATTGTATATTTTTTTCCTTATTGTTTGGATGAATATTCTTCAGCTCTTCATGTGACAAAAACTTTTGTATTTTAATAGAGACTATTAATATAATTCTGTTTCTTATACATGATAATTCAAAATATTTCCAAAAAATTAATACTTTAGAAGAGTTTTTCATCTTCAAACTCTTTATTGGTAATGTCCTAGAAATATGAAGATTGTTATTAAATTTGAGAAAATCTTTATCAAGTTTCTTTCATATGTGTACTGTTACAAATGATCTCCCTGGGAGCACCTGGGTGGCTCAGTCAGTTAAGCCTCTGACTCTTGATTTCAGCTCAGGTCAAGATCTCATGGTTGATATGTTTGCACTCACAGGTCTAACAGGAGAAACCCAACAGAGGACCATGGGGAGGGGAAGGAGGAAAAAGAGTTAGGGAGAGGGAGGGAGACAAAACACCAGAGACTCTTGAATACTGAAAACAAACTGAGGGGGGAAGGGGAAGGGGGAACAGTAAAGGGGGGTGATGGTCTTGGTGGAGGTCACTTGTGGGGAAGAGCACTGGGTGTTATATGGAAACCAACCTGACAATAAACTATAAAGTTAAAAAAATAAATAAATACATATACTATATATGTGAAAAATATTATTTAATAACACCATATGGAATCAAACAGAAATAATAAAATTCATTCACACTAAAAAAAAAAAAAAAAAAAGATCTCATGGTTGGTGAGTTCAAGCCCCAGGTCCGACTCGGTGCTGACAGTGCAGAGCCTGCTTGGGATTCTCTATCTCTATCTCTGTCCCTCCCCTGCTCATTCTCTCTCTCTCTCACTCTCTCTCCCCCCCCCCCTCTCTCCCTTTCTCTCTCAAAATAAATAAACTTACAAAAAAACCAATCTTCCTGTTGTCACTGCTATAGTTTGTTCCCTATAAACATGGGAATTCTAATAAATTCTATTTTGTGCAATTCCCATTAAAAATAAATTGGAAGAGCTACATCGACGGTGTGTTTAAAACCTAAAATCCTACATTTTTAAGTATATTCCCGAAAGGAGATAACTTATATTTACTGGATGTTAATGAGATTCTAATTCTTTGCTGACAAATGTACAAGTCTTACAATTATAACAGTTTTTCCATAGACGCTTTCCCGTCATGATCCAACCGCCCGGTGTGGCATTTGCTGTCACGATGCTAGGTGAGTGGCCCAGTGGGCCACAGGAGCAACCTGGGAGCCGTTCCTGCAATGAATGGCTGGTGACGCTGAGCTCTGCACACACACATGCCTGAGAAGTACACAAATATATTCCTGTAAGCCCAAACTAAGTGTACCTCCAAGTCAGTCCCTCTTAACCCAGATCCCCCAAATGCCCATGGTTTTTCCAGTGCCACCAGACGGACACCTAAGGGGCTGAGGGAAGGGAGAGAAACTTTAAAGAATTGCAATTAAATGCCTCAGCTTTGCAAATTTTATAGAAACACGTGACCACAGAAACACACCCTAAACCCTTCCCTGGGGGTCTTTAAAAGCACCTGTGCAAACGAAGGGCCCGGCAGTTTCAGCTTCGTTTCCTTACAGCCGTTCCTCTCTGCTTCCTGTATAACGTTGCTTTGCTGTCACTATTGATGGGTCTGAAAGCTGGGCTAACTGGGGGGGTGGAAGGGCAACCTTCACTTTTGATGATTTGGATAGCTTTATACAGGATAGTGAATACGGTGTAGACCAGACCTATTCCAGCTTTGTTTGCAAAATTCAGTCATGGGGCTTTTATAGTAAAACTAAAATCAGTTAGTAGATCACCAATTTTTGTTTTTCAGGAGCTAAGAAAAGCCAGTTTAGAATTCAGCCGGCCCATGCGGCAGCACACGGAGAAGAAGAATGAACTGAAATGAAAGCACAATCTGGAAGAATAACTTCAAAACAATGCAGCAGGATGAGAGCCCCGCTGCTACCATTTATGATTCCCTCAAAGCCCGGCGCTCACATCCGTCCGCTCCTAAGGCCGTGGCACACGCCTAGGCAATGGGCGGCTCAGGGGGCGCGGGCCCTGGATTCTCAGACGGGAGCGTGGAGAAAATCAATTTCAATCCTCCAAGGATGATTCACTGCACCTGGAGGTCACTAAACACCATCAGTTCTCTGAGACCCTTGAGGCTTGAGAGGAGATTTCCCAAAATTACCACACCTCAAATTTTGGCCCTTTGGTTGAAAGCATCTACTGCATTTTCTATTTCTGCTCATTTTTACCTATAGAGGTGGGAGGGGCAGGGAGAGACAGGTACAAATACGGATGACTATCTGGACATTCAGAGCCAAAAACGTCTGTTTTGACAATGCATCCCAGCGGTAGTAATCACATCAATAAAAGGACCGGCTGCTGTACCGATCCACACAAGGAAAAGTGATGTGCATGTTTTGGGGAAAAATCTATTTATTTTACTGTTGATTACAGGCACTATTGTTTTGATTAATGCCCAGGCAAATTAAGTCTTTTAGTAAGATTTAGAATGATCAGTAAAGGGGTCATAAAGTAAGAAGCATAAAACTTACGTGTGTGTCTTAGAGCACACCTCCTCCTTTACTTGTTCTGTGGCCTAATTCATTTATTTCCTACAAACCTATTTTCTCATCTCTAAAAGGGTATAGAGTGTCGAGTTTACCAATATTAAAAATTTGTAATGAGGATCAAATAAGAAAAGTGTATGTATGAATGTTTTTAGGTGGAAATGTTATAAACATAAGATATTATTAGATTTATTTTTTGAAAATCTGAAATTAATGCCTTAAAGGAACAGGCTTTTTGACTGAGGTAGGGGTTGGAGGGTGGAAACAGTGGGGAAGTCAGGGAACCTATTGTGAAAGTGAGCTTAGACTGAATGGTGGGGAGTCAAGGCATCAACACCCCGAGGAGGTTTGAATTATGAGAGTGGGACGACCAAAGTGAGGCAGGAGGATCACGAGAGGAAACTTCATCTACTTTCAAAAAAATTGCACAAATTTCGTGTGGAAAACATACAGGGTCGTTACATGGTGAAGTGACACAGAGGATACAATACAGAGGGAGAGATTCCCTTACAGGTTAAGCATGATCAGAAGACGCATGGGCTCTTTCAAGTTGCACAAAGTTGCAAAGACTTTAAATTCTTTCAAAGTTATGTAACACAAACTGCCCAATCATCATCCCCCAAGCATATTTAGGAAGTGCTCATTTGTCTACAGGGCTAATGGGTGACATCCAGGGGCTGGGAAACTGAGTTCAGTTTTGTGTAAGGGCCCAGCTCTTCACATGCTACGGGCAATGGAAGGGGGTTGTTATGAGATTTGCAGAGACAATCAAGTTCATGCTCAAACTCTGCCGACTTGCTTCTACCCTAAACTCAGCATATGGGGCCATTCAGTATATTTAAAAAACAATAGTTTGGCTTCAGTGGAGAACATTCTCAAAGGTTTGCATGAAATCAAATTCAGTCTCTAAATTTTGAGAATATTCTGCTTCTGTTAAGATGCCCCAAATACTCCCATATTGAAGAATCGGCTGTTAATAATTTTGATTTTGAGACTTTTATTCTGAGGCACTTTAGTACTGATTGAAAGCAAACAATACAAAAATCCCTGCACAGGAGAGTATTTTGATCCTGACTTCTGGTCCCAAACATGTTACATTAGGGTCTCTCACTCTCCTTGCTTTACGAAGACCTGGCCATTAGGTGACCTTAGCACATTATGAAGAGGGTGCTTCTTTCCTGCACCACCAGTTCAAGTTTGGGAATTTCAGTTTCACGAATGAAGTAGCCAGCACATAAAGAGCTTGGCTCCCCTTGGGTGTGCTGTCCTGCAGGAACCCGCATGGACCTGGTGGGTGGCTGGCAGTGACGGGTAGCGGCCAGTGAAGGTAGCAAAGAGCAACATCCCAGTAGCAGGTGGGCCACAAAGGTTTCTGGCTGGGATGGTTATCCCCGGAGGTATGAAATAACAGCAGAGAACTAGGAGAATTACATGCATCAAGCAGAGAGGACTGAGTGCTGACACATCTAGAAAGGAGAAGGAATTGTGAATAAGAGTCTGTAGTCACATAAAAGAACTGTCAGATGGAGTTTGGACGCTAATGTGAATGACTGGATGCACAATAACTCAATAGGAACCAGTATCTAAGACGGCTTGTGGAGTTTGGGAGTGAGGAGCCACATGTGGTATGAATGTGACCAGTGCACAGCTGTCTCTGCCAGACAGAAAACCCAAATTTCAGTCCATTTGTGGGCATCAATTAAATCTCTGTTTCTTAAGGTTTACTATTTTATGATTGTCCGAAGCATTAATAAAAAAGAAAACTCTCTAATAAAGCATCAAGTAATACTCATAAATAGTACTTTAGCTGATATGTATTGAATATTATTGTGTGCTAAGCAATATTCTAGGGATTTTAAACACATTACATCATGTTACAGAATGAAGGCAATTGTGTGTTAAGAGTTACTCTTTGTTGTAATTATTGTGTAGGTTAAATTTTGAAAGCTCAGCAATGGCTATTGTCAGTTGCCTATTCAGCATTCATTCTCTTCTTTAAAAAATCCTGCTTTTTCCCCTATCTTTATTTCTTATTTTTAATTATCCATCCTTCTCCCTAGGTTTGTGGATCAATTTTTCCCAGATCCAGAAGTGAGCCCTGGTTCATTCTATGTAGACTCATTCTATCCCCTTGCTTAGATTTCTGATTGGTTCTGGGTTTGACATGATATACAATTCCAGCCAATGAGAATGAAGAGAAGCTTTATGGCGAATTCTTTACAAGTACCACCTAACTCTTCCATGAGGACTCCAAGGAGTAATCGCCTCACAGATGACACAGCCTGGTTGTAAGGAGTTGGGATTGGTCCCAAAGCTGTCCAGCTGCTACAAAGCCCAGGCTCCTTTCACTACAACCCTCAAATGCATTCTTATTTTTGTCACCACATGTACTAGTGGATTACTAGTCAGGATTATGCTCTTCTTCCTCCAAAGATGTATACATCCTAATCCCCAGAACCTGTAAATATGTTACCTAATAGGCCCAAGGTATATGTGAATTTATTTGCGAATGTGACTGAATTAAAGATCTTGAGATGGGGGATTATCGTGGATTAACCAAGTGGGCTCAACCAAGTGAGAGAGAGGAAGCAGGGTCAGAATAAGAAAGGATAAGATGATGGAAGCTGATCAAAGTGATGCACCCATGACCAAGGAACGCAGTTGTCCTCTGGGAGTAGTTGTAGATGTTTCTGCCAGACACAGATCCTCCCCTAGAGGCTCTAGAATTAACTCAGCTCTGCTGACACTTGATTTTAGCCACATTTATGACCCATCTCAGATTCCTGACCTCTAGAATGGTAAGATAATAAATTTGTATTGTTTCAAGCCATGAAGTTTGTGGTAATTTTTTACAACAGCAATAGGAAATGAATATATCACAAAAGCACAGTTTCATGTTTGTAAGTCTCAGAAATATCAAAGTTTAAAGAAACATAAAGTAACTGTAAAATCTGAAACTTAAGGAACATATAATTGTGCTTGTTCTGCCACAGGACAAACATTACAAAATTTTCAAGCGAAAACAGAAACTACTACCATTTTTAGATAATTTGGCTTCCACTGCATTTATGTTAATAATGTAAGCTGTAAGTCATCTGAATATTTTTGTTAAGTGTCTATGACTATCTATTTATTCTCATTTTGGCTTAAATATTATATAATGTCCTGAATGATACTCCATTACAGATCACAGAACAGATGTGCCACCACTAAGGAAAGTGTTGATGTTGGAAGAACATGTGAGTTTACTTCTTAGATAAGTTTAGTCTACCTTGTTTTAAAGTATAAATAGAAGTAAGAGAGCTTCCTGAGGAATTCGACCATTTTACAAAACAGTAACATAAGTTATTTCACACAAATGATATTTTTTCTGTGGAAATTATATTGCTCTTTCAAAAGACAGCCATCCTGTTATCTTGGCTAAGCTTCGTGCAATGGATTTTGGAATCGTTTTCATGGAGATGGTTACTAAGAGTTGTGTCTAGTGACCTTGAATTGATTTGGATATTGAAAAGATGGTAAGTTTACTATGCATAATCTTCCAAAGGCACCCACTTTTCCATGGAAATGGGAATGGTCAAAAAGCCTGCATATATCATGGATATTGATTTTTGCAGGAATACAGAAGGAGGAGAAATGTCTGCATTTTGGTGGAATCCCTTTCTTAAAGCACTCTACCTCATCTAGAGCTACAGATCCAGCCCAGAGGTGATACTTCTTTCCAACACAAGAATCACTGTATGATGTTTTTCTGATGCAAAATTCACTATTAATACTCAATTAAGTTTATGGAATGTGTCGTTAAGAATTTCATAGAAGTTATGCATCTTATACAAGACGATAATGCAAATTTCTGGATTTTCTGCTCATCTGTCACTTCATCATCTATCACAGAAATCAACGTTGAGTAAATAGTACTGGGAATATTTCTCAAACCTCTCTGTAATGGTAGTGGTGACAAATATGGCAAGTTTGGGGCATAAAAAGTGTTTCCCTTCCCTTACTATCTACCTAAGTTTAGTCAATACAACTTATTTTCTCAAAATTTCAATTTCTTATTTTGTAAGGTGAAGCTAATAGCACCTATCTCACTGCATTGATGTCAGCATGAAATAATCCATTTATGTAATCTGATATATATTCAATATTCAAGAAATATTGGTGGCTATTACTTTCTTTACCCAGATTTAGTTGATAATTTACATGTCAAACAAAAATGTATTCTGACTATCACATGGTCTATGTTTATCCTTTGATTACTTAGACAGCAAACCTTAGTCCTTGTTAGATACTATGGAACTGGATTAGTGTGAGTGTCTATTAATCTAATTGAGATCGTGAGGCCCTTTCCATCATGTAATGCTGTCTTCCTCTTTTGAACTCATTTGAACCACAAGGTGAAAGACGCAGTAATTCTTTTGGGGCCACCAAAAATGATGAAGTGGGGATACCTGTTAATTCCATATCTACTTCACAAACACATAATTCATAAGAGCTCTAACAGTGAGGTACCTACCCTGTTGTGCTTAAGAGTTTATATTAGCAAGTACGGGAAGGAATATGATATAAGCCAGGGGAAATGCTGCCAAAGTCTTAGAGAACTAATGTTCATTCTGCCTTCCTTAGTATGTACCCCATAGAGAAACATGTTTTATAAGCTATAAGAAGTAAGGTATGATTAGCTGGGGGATTGTTACTTGTAACTAAGTTCTACCCTGGAGACAATTAGACTTCTGCCCGTTTATAATTGTTTAAGCACAATATGTATACAGAGAAACACCACGGTACAATTTATGCCCTTAAGGAAGTTAAAAGGGAAATGAGACAATTTGGACATAAATACACATGTGGAAGAGCAGATAGATGATAAAATGCGAGTAAAGCATTATGCCTTCCTGGAGAATAATACTGTGTTTATAGCAATCATTCATGTAAGGAAGGCTCATAGGATGCCTGAAGGTAGCCCCTTAGAAGGACAGATTTGAGCATTTCAGAATGACGGAGAAATTATCTCTCAGGAAAGCAGATCAATTTCGAGGATCTGAAGATAGCCTCTCTCCAAAGAGTGCAATCATCAGGAACCCCATGAACAAGGACAGTTTATTCTCTTGTCAGTATGGATCCTCTATTGTCAAGCAAGGAGAATATAGTCAGAACTATTTGGTGTGGTTCTAGAGGGAGAAGCAGCCTCCATTCACAGAAGGATTCTGGATCCAGACTAGAGACTCCGGGGGACAGAGCAATGGTCAAAAATAGAGAATATTGCCTGCTACCATGTTCTGAACCCAACTTCTAATTCAGAATCCATCAAACCTCCAGAAACTTCCTATAAGTTTCCCACAGGAGACACTGTCATTACCCAAGTTAAAAGCTTCATTCTGCTTCCAGACTGTGAGTGAGTCTTGTCCAGACTCCATTTCATCCAGCCACTCATGCTCCCCTTGAGGTTTCTTTTGGAAACAATGAACCTCTGGAACACATTTGATAAGAGGAGGCAGTGTGCTCTAACATGTTTGAACTCTCATAACACCAAGCAGTCTTTGTAATATACGGTGAGGGGAATTTTTCCAGTTATGCTGCTCCTTGCTGCAGGGTTGAAGATTTGAGTCAGTTAGTTGGTTGCCAATATTTCAGCACGTGCATTATTCAGTATTATGGAGAGTGTTCAGGAATAGAAAAATGATTCTCAATGGCTTATAATCTAAGAGAGGAGAGAGGCAAGTCTGTGTAAAGAAATATCATAAATGCAAAGAGACATCATTTTAATGGATGTTAAAATGGATGCTTTGTGTCTGAGCTGAGGTCTCAAAGGCCAACTATACAATTAGTGCTAAGAAGCCCAAATGCAGAATTACCATGAAACAAATGAAATTTCACCTTCAGCGTCCCTCAAGTACATGAGCCCATCCCAAGGCCCTGTATTCAAACATGCACTAAATTTTTGCACTTTTTCTTCAAGAAGGCTCCTAGAATTGTTTAAGCTTTAGGCACTGCAAAATCTGAATCCTCTACTGCTAACTAGTGGCTTCGACACAGGGGTAAGTGTACTTCCAGGGTGCCAATGCTTACCAAGAAGTGTGCAGCATAGATATTTCTAAGAGTATCAGTCTTTACATCTTCAACTTCTGTGTGTATTTTTCACTGAATTGATTTATCTAAAAATATGCCTGTGATCCAAGTGTCATGCTGGTTTTTCTTCCCCATTTTCCCCTTTATAATCCTCTTTCTCCTACTTTACAAAAGAAGCTCATAACTTACATTTGTCCTGAATCTTAATATGGTGACTTCTTTTCCCCTCTGGGTTTAAAAATATTCAGGTTCCAAACAAAAAGATTTTATAAAATATTGTGTTTGAAGAAGACTCCTCTAATTCAGACATTTTTAAAAATCGTTATCTGACTTAGTTTCTATTAAAGACATCAGAAGTGAACTATTTGGGCCATGTCGAAAGACTCTAAATTTAGATAATTATTTTCATTTGGATTTGTTGCCTCTCCCATCCACTGATTATTGATGAGGAATAGGAAGACTCTAAAGAGTCCAATAATGACAAAACGAAGAAAGGTGGAAGTCCTTTTTTTCATCCATGCTGCAAATTCCTTGACTTGTCTATCTATTGTTTGTATCTGTATATCTGTGTATCTATCTATCCTTTATCTGATTATCTATCTATCTCTATTAGTCTCTTATGGTTGCTATTAACAAATTGCTATAAACTTGATGGCTTCAAAATAATAGAAATTTATTGTCTCCCAGTTCTGAAGACAGAAGACCCAAAAAAGGGTATTGGCAGGACCCATCAGAGACTCCAGGAGAGAATCAATTCCTTGACTGTTTTAGCTGCTGGAGGCTGTCTGCATTCCTGGGCTTGTGGCTGTGTCACTCTCGTATCTGCCACCATAGTTACATTGCCTCCTCTTCCTTTCTATGTATCTCTCCTTTGTGTATCTCTTATAAGGACACTTGTCACCAGATTTAGGAACTGCCTGGACAACTAGGATAATTTCTTCATCTCAAAACTCTTAATTGAATTACTCCTTCAAAGACTCTTTTTCCAAATAAAGTTACATTTATAAGATTCAGAGTTTTAATATGGATATATTTGGGGAACTACCATTCCTTTTGCCATTCTATCTATCTATCTATCTATAATTTTAGAATTAGAATTCAAAAGAAAGATTGTTTTTATGGATCGCAAATTAGCACATTTATTTGAAATAAAAAATGAAGTCAGATTTTTTGCAGAAAGTCAGTCTGTGTGATTTAAAAATAAGAACTTGCTCTGCCATTAAGTTTATAACAAATATTTTCCAAAAGTAGAATAAGCCAAATCAATAGGTCCATTGTTTTGATAAAAATATATGAAAATACAAAATCTTTTTCCACCAAAAACAGTTATTTTGGGGGAAGAGTATTAATCTATATTTGGGAAGAAATAACCTATATTTTTATTTTTCCTAATGATTTCTGAGTATCTGAAGTCAATCCAGGTCCCTCTAAGTGAAGGAATAATGGGATGACTATTGTTTGATAAGCCTTGGTTTCCTTGCCAGAAGTAAGGAAATGAATTACTCAAATGAAGGAATAATGCATCCTTTTTAAAACTGATGATTATCCTTTATTTATTTTTTAATAAAATTGAAACAGGAACTAATCAAATTGTAACTAAAAATAGATTTCTTATAATCACCATGGCTTATAATTGAAAAGCTGCAAGAACTGAAAAACAGGGCCATCATAAAGGTTCTTGCTTCACTACTATCTTATTTATGTAAACAGCTTTTATTATGCTTATATCTATAAAATATAACAATAGATTTGATGCTGGATTCTGTGTTATTCCAGCAAAAATAAAATTCTTCCTGGGAAACATGAACCACCTAAAACTAAAAAGCCCATTCTTTTCATTAAACTACTTCTTTCCAATAGAATTATAATTTTATCTTTGAAAATTATTATTAAAAGTCATAACACATCCAAATTATTTTAATCAATCACATAGTAATAATAACTGTAATAAGGACCAATGCAAAATCATTTCTAAAACACCTAGAAATTTGTGATCACAAAAAATTTTTAATTCTATTTTGACTTATATACATATTTTAGTCTCAAAGAATGATGACAGGGGGTCAGGAAAATAATTTTAAGCCTAACAATGTAATACAGTAGGCAAAACTCTTGAGAAGGAAATTGGGATAAGACTTTAAATTCAGGGAGTAAGAGAATGATGTGAAATTTGTGACCATTAGAGAAGAACTTATTCATGCATTTTAAAAGGGTAGTGATGGGTACCAAATTGCTGTGATAGATTTCACTGGATAGGTTAACAGAATAACGAAAACAGATTCTGTTCTAGTGTCAGTAGTTACATCCTTTGTTACTATTTAAATATAGGATAAAACTTGTAGTTATCAACCTAAAAATATGCATGAGGGTACCTGATTTAAAAATTTAGGGCTACATGAAAGAAAACAAAAGGCGTTGTTTTAGACCACCTAAACACATCTTGCCACTTGAAGAGACTGTAAAACTGTTCCTCCCAGTAGCAGGGATCATCTGCCTCCACCAGGGAAGAGTGGACACTCTGGAGCAGAGAAAGCAAGTTTCTCTGGAGGCAGTTGTCTGTGTGTGG
>CM053578.1:42211908-42241908 GCA_028646485.1 Cryptoprocta ferox
AGGTACCTGATTTAAAAATTTAGGGCTACATGAAAGAAAACAAAAGGCGTTGTTTTAGACCACCTAAACACATCTTGTCACTTGAAGAGACTGTAAAACTGTTCCTCCCAGTAGCAGGGATCATCTGCCTCCACCAGGGAAGAGTGGATACTCTGGAGCAGAGAAAGCAAGTTTCTCTGGAGGCAGTTGTCTGTGTGTGGAGCTTGGGTCCCTACCCTAGGGTGAGGAATGGGAGGGGTTTTCTCCCCACCTCAAGCAAAGTGAGATTGGCTTCAAAGAGACAACTCAGTGAGATGAATATGAGGACTCAAGACATAACATCTGAACCCACTGGGATTATCCCTAAAAGTGTGAGGTTAAACCTGGAGCTGCTCGACTTGGTGTGAGAACCAGGTAGAAAGGCTGAGTTGGGTGTGGGCATTCTCAGGGACAGTGGGATATGCTTTCTGGGCAGTTGACATGGATCTTGGTTTTAACTACTACTCCCACCACAATGGTAGATCCAAAAGGCTATGGATTTCTACCTTTTCTTTTCTTTCATTCTTAGATCTTGGCATTTGCAATAAGCCTTTGTACATAGTAGTTGCTCAATAAACATGATGAATAAATTAATAGAATCCTAACCCATTCTAAGGATCAGTCTACCTATTCAGCTCATTCTTTGGGAACCAGGTCAACCCCAAACCTTCCCAGCCTGTGCATGTTGGATATCTCTGGGTCTCCCGGGTGAAGTGTCCTCCAGGCAGAAATCATGGAGGCCTGACCCTAAGCCCTGGTCTTTTTGCCATGAGTACTTTGGCTTAGAGGCTGCCCAAATCCTATGCTGGCTCTCTCAATTCAAATTCTCCGACTCCCTGAGCTTCAGCTCCCATTCCACGTGTACTGCTCAGTTCTAAAGAGGAAGAGGTACTTGGTTTAGAATTAAGAAGGAGGGCAGGACCTCTCAAGACCATAATATTTTTATAAGCATAGTATCTGGATAAAGTAATGATCATGGTGATTTTCACTGGGTTTTAAAGGGTGGGGGGATTGAATAAATTTATTTATGGGTAATCAAAAAATAACATATAGTTGGTGGATAGGTGTGGTTGGAAAAACTATGATCGGGAAAAACATGGCTTCAAAAAAGAACTCTAGGGAGCGTAACAGTTTCAGGTATGGTAACGGTCTAACGGAAAGAAGTGCAGCACATGTAGAAAAGTTTCTAGTACCCTAATATTGTGTGCTTCCTGCCTTTTGAAAAATGTCTTTCCATTTGTGTGTGGAAAGGCTAATATTTAGAAATTAGAAATTACTTACATTTAGAAATTTTACACGGTTTTCACAGCATGGTGATTCCATACACCAATAGCATTAATTTTTTCAAAGTTTATGTATTATTATCAACCTGAAATGTTAATTCAAAATACTTAGCTTTTTAAATATTATTCAAATTTAGTGTACTTGAGGTCAAAATATATGCACTATACTTTTTACGTAAATCGCAAAGTGGTTAAATCTAGAAGTTTGGCCCCAAAGGGCAAGTTTTAGCACATTCTAGTTGGATGAAAAAGGCAGAAAGTGATGTGACTTTATCATAAATATTATTAGGACATATATTGGATGATTTTTAAATTTCATTGAAGCAATTCAATATTTTAGATTTTAATGAAGACTAGCTAAATATGTCCATGGCAGTTAATTCTGATTTTACTTCTTTATCTTAAAAGATAGCATCTCAGTGTATGCATACCTCGTAAGGGTAAGCTATAACCCTTCTGGTGACAGTTTATATTGCAGTGCTGGAAATTTTTTCTGCTAGGAGAAATTTTAAAGGCCCAGAATAGTACCTCTGGGCGTCGACTGGTTTGGGGTAAAGAGGAGAGAAGGGAGGAAGGTAGATGACAGAAAAATCTTGCCACAGAAGTGAGCCTTCCATATTTCAAATTCAGAGACCAAACATCTAACTTGTCTGCCAAACTTTTCAATTGCTTTCCGTGTTCAGACCAAAAGCTCTTCCTGTCTCCCAGTAAATACAACTTCCGTACCTTCGTATCCCCTTCTAGCTCTTTGCTGCTATCTGCTGTTTTAGATCCCTCTCTAGACGAGACAGCCAATGCTGACGAATCTGATAGTTTTCCTGGAAAAGGCAAAAGAGTGATATACTTCATGTCAAAACTCAGAAGCCTAACGGATGCCTCACAATACCAAGAAAGAGACTTGGAGAGAAATGTAAAGCTGGCATTGCCATGGCATGGGGGAACTGGACCATTGGGCTGAATTTCATGTTAATAGCTGCTTTTTCTAAGCTTTGCTTTCCCAAGCTTTTCCTTTGTTGGGGAGTTATCTAGAAGTTTTCATTTCATAAGAAAGAAGTTTTTCTTGTCTGCCTACTTTTGTGACCAATTTACGAATTCTCTTCACGAGCCTTCGCTTAGGCTTCTGGTTGTAATTCTCACTGTCTAGGAAAGCAGGCAGTCTTTGGAAGCGGCTCCTTGCAGCTGACTCTGTTCTTGGCTGTGCAGTCCAGTCCCTTAGAATCTCCTTCCCAAGAGGATCCTGGCTTTGCATCTAAGGGCAAATCAGCTCAGCTCATACCAACGAAAGGACACCCATCATGAAAAGGGCCAATCAAAGCACTGAGCAAGACTCCTAAAATGGAAATGGGGTAGGCATTTAAAAATATAAAGCATTTGGTTAACCCCTCCCACTCCCTTCCGTCTATACCACAGACAACACCACACACACACACACACATAATATACTTTTGCTTTCATTACTACGGTTTAAAAGAAATGCTGTGTCAGTGTTTTGATGCATCCAGGGACTGAATGTAAACAACATGGTACAACTCTAGAAACTGCCATCATAAAATATTTTAAGAGGCAGAATAGAGTAAAATAAAATAAAAATGTCTCTTTATGTGATATCTCAGAGTAATTCAGGATTTATGGTACCTTAACCTTTAGAATCCAAAATATTAAGCTATGTTTCTTAGAGATAATAACTCGGTTGTCCCTCACTTATGTGTCTTAGATAAAAGCCTACTGCCACAGAATCCATGAATGCTCAAATACCCTTGCGGGCCTTTAGTAGTAAATCTTATGGAATAGCTTATGGCCAATGTAATGGCCCACAGTAGCCTGCGAATATCATGAATTCTAATAATACTTACATCAGTAGAAACATGAAGTAATGTCTCCATTGTAATTAAATGATGTATTTAGAGCAGTGGACTAAATGGTCCCCTAGTGTGTTGGTGATATATTCTAATAGTCTTCTCTTTACAGCCCCACACGGTAATATTCATGCTTTATTCTGGAGGGCTTTGCTTCTGACTGAACATTTGAATTGCAACATTAAGTGGTAAAGTGGATTACAGCGAGACCCCATGAATATGGATCCTGATCAAGAAACTAAGTGCTTAAAAAAATAAAATGTTACTATTTAAATAGAGTGATTACAAAAACATTTTTATATGGAGGAATGTCAGGCCTCTCTGCCTCCCTTCTTATTCTACATCCCAGAAGCAGAACATATCTGCCACAATTAAAAATTTAGTAGGGTGAAACATCAGAAGTTAAAGCACTGTAATTTCTACTGCGCTTATTGAATTTAAATTTGGGCCTTTTGAGATACAAATTAGTTTTGATAATAATTACATTATCCTGT
Source organism: Cryptoprocta ferox (assembly GCA_028646485.1). Taxonomy (NCBI): domain Eukaryota; kingdom Metazoa; phylum Chordata; class Mammalia; order Carnivora; family Eupleridae; genus Cryptoprocta; species Cryptoprocta ferox. The sequence goes on from CM053578.1 coordinate 42,215,560, forward strand.
TTTTAAAACATGTTCATTCCGAAGATTGTGATCAACTATAGAGTGTCTATGGAGGAAGGAGTTCCCTGGACCAGTGCTGAAAGGAAATTATCTTGCAGTTGATGAGTTAAAAGTGTCACATTTTGAATTTTCCTTCTTTATTTTTTCCCTTGAATCAGTCACTAAAGCAGTAGCTTGAGGCATTAAGAGCCTAGGGCAAAGCTGAGGGCTCTTCAGCCCATCTAGTGTAGTGCTTAGGAATAAGTAAAGAACAGAGTATCGTTGTATTTCATAATCGAATTAGACAGTGGGTTAGTCTATTGCATAAAATTATACCAAAAAAAGTTTACATATTCATTTGCTAAAGTAAGATAGTTCCAATTATGGGTGAAATATTATATTTCTTAGAGTTTTTAAACAGTTTCTACAAACAAGGAAAATTCTCCACCCTTGTTGATAATTCTTACTGTGTATTTGTTCAATGAATGTGAATTTCTCGTAATGAAGTGCTAAGTATACGTACAGCTTGCCTTTTCTACTTGACTGACTTAACAGTGACATGTGGGTTTGCATGCTCTGTATGTGTGTGTGTGTGAGAGAGAGAGAGAGAGAAAGAGAGAGAGAGAGAGAGATGAATTTGAGTGTACGTTTGTCTACTGAAGGCATTATGGATTTCAATTCACTGAGCACTTGCAAAAGCTTCATGCATGCCACTGAAATTATGTCTGTGATGACATTTGCTCCTCAGTCATTTTATATTTAAAGGTGATATGGCATATGCCTTATTGCCTAAATTTGCCTTCACTGTATGTTAGAAATTGGCATGGGTTCCACAAATCCAGTAGCTTAAACAATCTGCCATTGTTTTCACCACAGAACTTTCCTCTAGTAGGGATAATTGGTGATTGGGGGTAAGCTTACATCAACTCCCCTTTTATTTCGTATTGCTTTAAAAAATATGACATATTTGGTATGCTCTCAAAGTTTTGCAAAAACATCAGCTGTCCATTTAGGTTGTGATTAAAAAAAAAAACTTAATGCTCTAGAAGAAAAGAAAATCAAATGCATAAGAACATGGAGACACTGGTCAAATACAGCACTCTAGCTAAATGAAGAGCTCATTATTTGACCAGTTTAGACATGGCTTTGGTTGGCAAGCTAATTCTTTGAGCACCACCCTTGAAAATCATGCTAATGAGCCTCTTCACTTCATCAAGTAGGATTGTGGACCTTTTTGTCTGCATCATTAAGGCCCCAAATTGCCCCATTAGCAAGGCCTCAAATTGCCCCTCAGGGTCAATATTTAATGCAGGTGAGCTTAGGTTAACTACCCTCAGAACCCTCTGGACAACAAACAATGTGGAGTACCTGTTAAAGGGAAATTCATTTTCTCCCCAAGTTTCCTTTGTGAAACATTGTTTTCCATATCAGAATTATGTTTTAAATTCTTTGGGTTTGTTTTAATATTACAGATTGCAAAAGAGTGAGTTTTGAAATGGAAGACAGAAATTCTTCCCATCAGGCACTCCTATCACAGTCTCATAAGCTTTAATTTTTCCATCTGTAGAATGGGGATAATTATACCTCCCCCTGGAATCTTCTGATGATGATGCTTCCTTTAAACAAAGATCAAAGAGCCAAAAGAAAATGATAAAATAACATCAACACTTAGGAAGTTTGTATAGTTTTTTTTCTGCAAGATTTTAGCAATTTGATGGCTATTCTAATTAATTATTGAGTTAGAACTATGAGTAGGGATCAGAATGTGCGCAAGATTAAAGTTCAGAATAAGATTCTGTACTATTAACATTGGGATCATTTGTAGCACTGGAATGGTGCACATGTTTAAAAACAAAAGTATAAAATTTTTCTTACTCATTAAAATTTTCAGTAGGAGGGAAAGGCCAAATGATTCTTCCTCTATCTCTATTTTCCATCTGGCTTCCTGAATACTGGTTAAAACTCAATTGCTACTAGTTATCTCTAGAGACTCTTGGTGTTTGGGGGGGAATAGCAATTATGTCCCTGAGCGTGCTCAGCAGAATCTACTGGTGATGTCCAGACATGAAACCTTTCATATGTAGCAACTGAAAGATGAGAGCCATGGTTACAGTTTCCAGCAAGTATGTGAAACAGAAGCCTCGAGATTACATTCCACATCTAAGTAGAGATAACGTTTATGTCTCCTGTGTTAAGGTTAATTTCCATGCATTTAGGGCTCCTGAAATCCTCATCACCTCTGTGCTGGTACCTGCAAAGTCAGTTTTGCTACTGAATGGGGCCCCAATTAAGAAGTGCTTGCTGGTGTCCTTCCAGCAATATCTTGCGAGTTTGAACAATTTTAGTGAAATAAATGTAACAAGGAAAAATGAATTCTCTTTAGCCTCTATTCAGCCAAAATTAGCCTCCGTGGATTCTGGCTCACAAAAGCACCACGGGCCTCTGGCTGTGCTCTGTAGCTGTGAAATAGAATCAAGATTCCATTAGGCATCCCAAGCTGCCTCCTTCTCCAGGGCAGACAATAAAAATGACAACAGGGGATTGTCCCTCAGCTAGTCTAACAAGGGGGTGGGTTCTTTTCTAAATGACTAGATGTCTGTTTAGCTGAAGGAAAAATTTAAAGGGGCCATGGGCCAAATTTTCTTTAATTCTTTGGCCCCCATATTTGTTTCTTAGGTCATCTTCAGAGAGACCTCAAATTCTACCTCTGTTGACACTTAAGAGGCCATGATTTTTTGTGTGTGCTGAGACAAAAATGAGAGATCAGACATATGCCAGGCACTTGTGTTTCCATTAAAGTTAGCAGAAGTTTTAGCAATTGCACATGGATTATTGGTTTTGTCATGATTTTTTTTTTCTCTTAACTCAAGGATAGAGACTCACCCTTGTAACCCAGACAAATTCTGGATTGGAGACAGATTTGCTGCTTTCAGAAATTATTCATAAACAAGAATCCCTAAATGGGTAAATTTATCTAGACAGCTATGTCTTCATGTGGGCATGAAAGGAATGGGCTTTTTTATAATGTTGTCTTTATAACACCATTTTATGCACCCGTGGTCCTTCTTTTGCTGAAGCTCAGATCTTTGGTCATCTACATCACAGGGACCCTCATATGCTACGACCTTGCAAAAATTCCTTTTGCCATGAATTCCTAATCAACTTATCAATCTCTTTCCTGTATCAAAAGTGCAAAAGTCTAAAAACATATTCTCTCCCTACCCAAGGATAAATGTGATATAACTTATTCAGACCTTACATAAATTTGATTGAACATTCTTTCTCCTTCTAATTGGTCCAGTAAATAGAGTTTTGTATTTTCCTTGACAGATGCCATAGAATGAAATTTAATACAGCTTGTCAATGAGTATCAGAAAGTTAAAGCGTTCATCAACCATTCATAGTAATTGTACTGTATTCATATAGCATTATAAATGTATATTTCATGGCCACTTCTCCTTTGCTTCAATCAAAATTACTGGCAGGAAGTAATATTATATAATCCATGGTGTCAATTACTAACGGTAGTGGCAAGTAAATCATAATGTTTTCATTATCGAATTGCTACTACTCAGAGGTTGTAATATTCCATATATAAAGTCTTTAATAAGCAATTATTTATGTGCTCACTTACTGGATGTTGCTGATCCAAGGCATTTCTTCTACACTAAGTGGAAATTCTATTCAATAATTCTTTCTGTAAAGTCATTCATTGGTATAAACTTGTTTAAGAGAATATGCAGCATATTTATTACAGCATTGTGGTCAAAAATAAGATAGCACTGAAAATATTAAAATATAAATTTCCACTTGTAAAATGTCATGACTGATTCTAAGATAAGAAGACAACTGGATTCATCTTACTTTTGGACATTGAAGCTGAGATCTGAATCTAATGGATTCATGGCCAGAAAACATGAGTTCTGAAATTGGCTTTGCCATTTATAACGTATTGTATGGCCTCAGGAAATATTCTGAAAACCTTTGAGATGTAATACCCTTATCTGTAAAGTGAATATATTTCACTACCAAATATTTTATCAATCATCTTGTGAATTAACGTTTTGTTAAATATCATTGTAATAAATACAGTAGACTAAGCAAATCACCAAGTTATTAACATCTGAGATTTCAAAGATAAAGAAGGGGTTAATGGTAATTTTCAAACAATTGTTAAGCCTAGCTCCTAAACATACAGATGTTACCTTTCTTTTGAGTATTTAGTCTGATTAGGGTCTTTTATTTTTTGACACAAAACAAATTTGAACATATCTAGAATGCATAAGATTAACAGATTTTATTGCCTCAGAAGTTTATTCTGAAACTAACATTAATGAAAAGATAATATATATTTTTGTTACTTATTTACTTGTTCGATTGTGCTTTTTATTGTCTGGTGCCTAGTCAGGACTCCTTTGCTTTTGACTGCGAAAAGCCTGATAATTTTAAAACCTTGCCAAAAGATCTGTCATGTTTTTGTAAATATAACTATGTTCTACAGCTATTATGCAAGAGTTTATGAAACAAGAGACATTGAGGTTTATGGGCACATTAAATCTAAGCCCTATATTTTGAATATGTATATTAGTATAATGACATTATTTAGATTGGCTGATACTGTTCACATCCCTTGTGATTAGGCTTCTGACTTACCTTACTCAATGATAAATTCATTTGGAGTCATTAAGAAACAATTGTCACAATTGTTAGTGATTGGGGTTTTTCTGAATTACCAAATTACCTTAAGTATTTTCTGTTTTCAAAGTTTCCATGCAAATATTCTGTTTTTAGATACCAGGGGCCAGCTGAGCATTGACTCTGGAAGTAGGCAAGGGCTCTCGAAGTAGTTAGGACTTCTCTGGGTAAAAATGAAGAAAAGTGTCGATACAAGATGGAGCAATAGAATCAAGTTTACTATTTAAAAGCAAAGATTAAATCAGATGCTCCCATTTGCAAAAAGAATTTGAAATAAAGAAAGATGTATATTTGTAATAACTATATGGTCAAGGTTTCTGTTTTTTGCAAACTGCAGGTTCAACAAGGCAAGAGAACTCAGCCACAGCCACATAACTGGGATCGGTAGCTAGCTTCCCATTTCTTCTGTAATTGTGTCCCCAGTATTCCCAAACCACCACAGAACAAAAGTACCCAAATACAATTGTAAGACTTGGCTCAGGTCAGGGAACGCAATGGGGACAGATGTAAAATAGTTGAATTCCTAGGTTGTGTAGAGTAGGAGAGAAGGAGAACAAATAGAACAACATCAACAACAAAAACAAGAAAAAAATCACTTAAAATAGGCTCACAGATAAAATTTCCAAACACATTAATTGAATGAGGGCACATAGAGGCAGAGATGGAGACAGTGAACCATGGGAGAGTAAAATGGAAAATAAAGAACACAAACCAACAAGAAGGATTACAATTGAGTCTAACATTAAAATTCTGAACAGGGGGTTCCTGGGGGCTCAGTCCATTCAGTGTCTGACTCTTGATCTCAGCTCAGGTCGTGATCTCACAGTTTGTGGGAAGGAACCCTGCCTGCATCATGCTCTGTGCCCACCACGTGGAGCCTGCTTGGGGTTCTCTGTTTTTCTCTTGCTTGTGCTCTCTTGCTTGTGCTCTCTCTCTTAAAATAAACTATAAAATAAAATAAAATAAAATAAAATAAAATAAAATAAAATAAAATAAAATAAAATTCCAAACGAATGACTAAATTAAAAACTAAGAAAGGCAGGCAAAAAATTGAACAATCAGGGTATGAATTATCTTCAGATGAAATTAATTATAAAGGATAATCAGACATTGTCTTTAAAATAAGCACATTAAGAATATACAAAGTTATAAATAGGGCTGGTAATATTTCCTACCTAATAGGAAATGTTGGGAGGCTTGAGTGAAATTGTGTTTCTGGCACATAATAAGTGTTTAATGAATGTTAGATGCTCTTATTATTACAAATATTCTTATCAAAACACTTGGTATTCAGCCAATGATTCTTCTCTTCATTCCTTTGTATGAAATCTTAGTATTCATTTGAATCCTTCTGCTTATCTTTATATTCCCCCTTTAGACTGAAATCTATTATAATTTCAACACATTTGAGGACAGCTTTGTCACTTGGAGCTACCCTTTTACCTATTATATAGAGTCCAGAGAAAGTGGGGAATAATTAGAGCTCAAGCAAGAGAGAAACAAGAAACAACAGTAACAACAACAAAATTCTAATACCAACCTTGTGTTCCTTCTGCTGCAGAGCACCTGATGGAGAGCCTAAAAATTTCATCGGTATGCAAATTAACATGGAAGACCCCCACAAAGGAGATAGTTAAGGTGCAGTTCTTTGAAAGACAAAATGAAGAAAAGGGCAAAAAACAACACTCCAACTTAGTTAGAGAAGTGTATGTGAACAGGGATCAGTAAAGGAAGTATGTAGAACAGTGAGAATTTTCATACTTTAAATGAAGGTTCTAAAACCAAAAGTGTAGAAGTTTCCATAAGGTTCAAGATAGAGGATCATAGGGCCTCCTAATGGTTAATTAGGATGGAAATGGTTAATGGTTAAATGGTTAAGCTTGATGGAAATTTTTAAGTCATATATTCCAATGATATTCAAAGTTACTTTTCTGTAGAACCATCTATTCAAATAAAAGTTTACAAGTAACATATGAAACAGACCAGCGGCACACTGCTCTGATTAATGGAAAATCTGCCTGACTGACAATCCCCACTCATGTCTTGATGGTAGCCAACAAAGCACCTTCAAGAAAACTCTAGAAAGCAGGGTAGCACAATTTTAAAAACTTTGGTTCTTTTAAATAATTTCTTAAGTTTATTTATTTATTATTAAAAGAAAGAAAGCGCAAGTTGGGGGGAGGCAGAGAGAGAGGGAGACACAGAATCCAAAACAGGCTTTAGGCTCTGAGCTGTCAGCACAGAGCCTGACTCAGGGCCAGAACCCATAGACCATGAGATCTTGACCTGAGCTGAAGTCAGACATTTAACTGATTGAGCCACCCAGGCGCCCCTAAAAACTTTGATTTTAATAGTTCCAAGGCTACCACTAGTTTGTATGATTCCTTTTTTGCAAATGTGAAGACGGCATTGTCATTAGGTGGACAGCTCAGCAAGAGGGTAGCACCTTAGTGAATTAGAGAAAGATATATTCCTGGGTGGATCCTCTACCTTTTATGTCAACTCTATGCACACTCCTCATATTATAAGCCTTTGGCCATTTTTCTGGCCTCAGATGCACTTGCCTCCAGCATGGTCTATGGTTTGGAGGGCTGACTTGGAGAAAAGGACAGCTTGAGTCCTGGGAGCCTGGACAGGAAATTCTGAGGTCCTGATTATGGTCTAAATGGGAAGAGAGCAGGCTCTGGGTAAGCACATCTTTTTGACGCTGAAGACTCTTCTCGATATGGAGAATCAGAGTGGGGCTTTTGACAGAATTAAGCTCAAGGCAGAAGCCTTTATGTTTCCATCTAAGAATCTCACGTTAGTTGACTCCACCACCTGTAGGCTGGCAAGGCATGAGGAATGAGCAGATAATGAAACCTGTAGACAGAGCGGGTACTGTTGACACCAGTTCCTATACGTAACAGGAAGGCAGAAAGCCAGGTTGTGACAGATAGGATAAGACGATTAATATCTGAAATTTAGCCTTTTCTCCATCTCTCATCTCCTATTGATATTCTTCATTGCCAAACCCAGCCAGAAGCCAAGGGACAAGGAAGATAGTTGATATGGTTGATACAGGTCAGACTCTGGGACAAAGAGCAGAGCAGAAAAGGGTGGATAGGAAATCTGGAGGGAGAATAGAAGAAATCCAAAAGCCCTTCTCAGTAGAGAAGTAATCCAACTTACAAAGTGTTTCTTCCCCAGAGTGTAGGATGACTGAAGAATGGAGAGGCTAGAGGTGCAAATGTCCTCTCAAAGGCTATGACATTTAAGTAGTAGAGATTATTCAAGTCTTAATTTTAAATATTCTACGTTACTGTGAAATTATAAATTAAAATTTAAAAAAATTACAGGTCACATGAGGTTTAATTTTTTTCTCTTTCTAGAAGATTTAAGATGACTTTCCTAATTATTTTACTGAAAATTTGGTCTAACTAAAAAGTCAGAGAACTGTAATATATATGAAGATTGGCAAGCTCTAGGTCATAAGTATACAAAAAGTAGTTACCAACTAGTATTACTCTTATGGAAGAAGAAGATAACAACTATTCTGGGGTTGAGGGCACTTTTTAAAAGTGTTCTGGAGGGGTTACATGGTAGCCCATTGAAGGCTCTGAGAAGTGCTGCAGAGATGAGGTTAATTCAATTGCTTAATCTGTGGAAGAGATCCATGGCTGGCCACTGTCAAAAGAGAGAAGACTGTTAGGATTCTGCTCTCTTTGAGCCTTTATTTAATATATATTCATCTCCTTAATATTTTGATTATTTAGATTGGAGAAATAGTGATTTATTTTGAAGTGTTCTTTGGAGGTTATAATGTCTTCCCAGCTCTGCTGATAAGAAATTTTACATTTGAGGAATAGGACGCCGAAAGTCTTTAGTGAGTTAATTTTCTCAGAAGGAGGGAATGGAAAGTTTTGTCTTCTAAAATGTCACAGTGCTATAAAACCCTCAACATCATGCATTGATTTCACTGTTAGGATGAGAATTTGTTCAATTTTGGCAATTATTTAAGATTTTTCCTTTATCTAAAGTAATACCTAAGGCTGTGAAGTCTTCTACAAGGGTGTTATGTTTCAATAATGACTCAAAGCATATCTTCTACTTACATTGTTTAGCAAAAAATACTCATTCAAATTATTATAGAAGTTAATGGCATTTCTAAAACATTCTTTACCAATGAAAATCATTTGTCCTCAAACCAAATATCCAGGCCATTAATTCTGCCTACCTAGAATTCTTTTCCTTTCCACTCTTCTGGTCTTATACTTCACCCTTACCCCCACACATACCTGACACAAGATTGGCCCCAGGAATACCTGAAGTCAAGCCATTGAAGAGACTTTTCCAGGATAGAAAATATCATTGGAGCTTGGAAAAGAGCATTCTATTTTTTTCTTAGTGCAGGTATTGGTTTATGGTATACGGCTGCTGTTGTCTAAGGTTCCTCCACAAGAAAAGAGAACTATGACAGCAGGAAAGAATAAGGATAATGTGCAAAGAGAAGAGAGACAGAGGCATAGAAAATACATGAGTTTTGCTTTTGTTCCTTAAGCTCATTGAAGTTGAGATTTTAACACCTTTGACTGAAAATAATCTGAGGACCACACTAAGAACTAAGATTTGATTCTTTGATATTTAGGCTAGGTGTTGAATTTATTTGTCTAACAACTCTCTCTTTGGAGGACATTCACTCGGGTGATGCTGACTACAGCTGAAACATAAATCCTTTATTTGAATATGCAAACAATAAAATGAAAAATAAACTACTTGTAATTTCTTAAAATAAAAATTTCTCATTTTTTCCTTACACATAAACCAACTCTGTAGACTGCCTAAAAAAACAGATGTCTTCCAGATTCAGAGACTTAAGTATTTTTACCTGTCCACCGATCCATCTCTAACCAGCCAAAGGAAAAGGATATGTTGAAGACTCTTGGTTACTGTCCTGGATTTCAATCTGTCTGTTAGAAAAGACTGCGAGTTGTTAGCAAATACGTAGTAAGCAGCTACTCTATGTAGAACATATGGATGATAATGGGGGATATAAAAATAAAATCCCTTGGAGAACTCCACTGAATGTTGTTGCCAATGATGTTTTGAAGTTCAGCCACCTTGAAACATCCTGGTCTCGTATGCAACCAATATCAGAGTTCTCCATATTCTATACTTTACCTCTTAATAAGTAACAACTATGCAGCTGTTATGGTTTAACAGTGTTTCTCATGTTCATGGCCTTATTTCATCCCCGTAACACTCTGAGAAAGTTACTGTTATTCCCATCATATAGATGGCAAAACTAAAACTCATCACTTTTTAGAACTTTCTGAAGGTCACTCGGCTAGCAAGTGCCAGAGCCGCAATCTAGACACGTGTCTTTTGGGTCAAAACCTTAAGCTTTTTCCAATTTTGCCTTCCCAAACAAAACAACCAGATATCCATTTTCTATGAAGAAAATTTCATTTTATCTATCACTCTTAAATGTTATAACAAGCCCTGTATTTCTTGAAATGAATTAAATGTCTTAAAAAATGCTTGGACTTTTGTATGTCACTACTCCATTGTTCATTTCCCTCCCCCAAACCAGGCAAAATGAGGCTGCGGTTATGGTCGGAGTGAAGTGGGGAGATCCATTTCACACTGTGTTTGCACTACCCTTGGTGTGTGGAGTCAGGCAAACGGGAGGCAGCCACAAATCTCCCCATTTGACCACTTGTCCAAAGGTAAGGTGAAAAGGTTTAGTGGGAGAAGTTTGACATTTTATCCCCAAACAAATATTAGAGATTATCCATGGAATTAAATTATCCATGTGTACACAGTCTAGGGAATTAACTCTATCTGAAATGGTGGATTATTGCAGAAATTGAAACTAAGCCCTTAAGGCACCCTTTCTACTTTGTTCTCTGTATTTTTTACAATGAGCCTTTAGATTATTTGGGCTATTTTGACGGCTGCTTTTCAGTATGTTCTTATTCGGTATGTATTTGTGCACTGCTCTAGCTGGTTTGAGCAATTTTTTAGAAAGTATTCCCCTGATAGCCCTCGAAGCAGACAAGTATTACTTGAAGGGGAAAAGGAGATTTCTATTAGGTTTGAGAGTCACAAGTGAACAGAAGAAATTTGAGAAGTATAAAATACTCCACAGACTGCAAATCCAAAACCAAAACATGACTAACAAGGTTTTGACAAAATAAAAATATCACCGGTTTTCCCCATATATTTTGCAAGCAGTACTTTTAGTGAGTTATTCTTTTCTGGTATATATTACACTGTGTGTGTGTGTGTGTGTGTGTGTGTGTGTGTAATTTTTACTTTATAATTTTCTAAATGACCTAAGATATGAAAAAGAATCAGGAAAATGAAGCGAAATAAAAACAATTATGGCATTGTCCTCACCACTGGTTTGAGAGCCCTAGGAATTATCTTAGAGATGGAAGGGATTTATAAAAGCAGTAAGACCATCAACCTCTTTAGTTTATTATTTGCTATAATTATTTGTAGCCATATTACTAACAATAAATTTCAAGTGAAAGTTAACTTCTCTGTCTGACTTTGAATTTGACCATTTAGTCCCCCCAAAAAGGGGTGATGCAGGAGTGATTCACTAGGAGAATTACTTTCTTCCCCTTGTTCTGAATTTTTTGTCCAGGAGAAATGGCACACGTGAGTGGAAGCACGTTCAAGCAATTACCTACAAATTTTTACACATTTTAAATGTCACAGAAACTAAAATTAAATTGTCTCCACTTTTTTTAAAACTACATCTTAGACAGTTATCCACTGTGAGGGATTGTCAACAGTTATACTAGGTTTTGTTTTGTAGTTTGAGTTAATTTCATGATCTGTGGGTATGGTATTTCCCATACTTGTTTTTCTTTCCACAGAACAGGGACCTCAATGTCAGGTAACATTTTCTGCCTTCCCATAGTGAGCAGGTTAGAATGCTATGGGTTCTGTTTTGTTAGGTCTATCTCTGAGCAACACCTTGGGCCTATTGAAGGGACTGGGAACTGAGACCCATAGCTCAATAGACTCATCCTGAAATTGAGGTTTGAAATTCATTTGCAAGTTAGTGATTAAGAGTAATAGAAGGATAGTGTGACTAAATAGTAATAAAGGAATATATTGCCTGAGCTTTTTCTAGTAATTCCCCAGTTTTGATGCTCCTACTTATTGCTAGATAGGAATCTAAGACATATCAAAAACTCTCTCCAGCCTGTGACTCATTCCTTCAAGGATGTTTTATTGCATATAGCAACGCTTATCGGCCTAAGGAATGGGCCTACTCTGGCAAGGTGAATTCTAAAGCAGTTGTGTAACCTTAATTTGCATTAGAATAATCTAGAAGACTTGTTAAAAACAGATCATTGTTGGGCCCCACCCCTTAGATTTTTTTTATTCCAGATGGGTATGGCCCAAGAATTTTCCTTTTAAAAAATTCCCAGTGATGCTGATGTTGCTAGTTTAGTGACAACATCCTGAGACCAACTGCTCTAAACCACTGCCTGCTTGTAGCTTAAATAATTACTCCTTTAGCTGGAAATATGCTATGATTAGAAAGGAGACAACTCTCTATGTGTCACATGCTATTTTAATCGATTGCATGAATTCATTCTGGAGGGAACAACAAGTATGGTATAACACCAGTGTTGAAAATATTTTATATATTCTCCGAGAAAGAGATAGTCGAGCTTATTTCAGCATTGTTTCATGGGTTAAACATGTTTCAGGGCTTGCTCAGTGCTGATTGATTGATTGCACCATTAAAACACATAGGTAAGGATGGTAAGATCTTTGAAATCTGTTGTAGAATCTTACGTTTAACCATTCTGTGTTTTGCACAAAAAGTTTGTAACAAAAAATAAAAGTTAAAAGAAAGATGGGCTCAGGAATCATTTCAATCTGATGATCCTCCCAGAGTAGACTATTTTATGGAAGTAAAGAACTCTGAGAATCTCAACTAACTTAGTCAAGCCATTAAGGCAGCTTAGTTCTAAATAGAGCTCTGAGATCCAAACCCAAAGGGCACTTCTACCCCTGAAGATTGAACTCATTTCCATGGAGTAGCCACTGTAGCCCAGGCCCATTTAGATATTGCAGTACGCACGTGAAAAAGAAGTGCTGGTAAACATCTTTGTCTCACATTTTACAGAGAAGATTTAATATGTATTATATTGCATTCTTTCCAATTTGGATGTTGTAGTTATGAGAATTTTACATTAATTTATTTATATGCTATATCTCTGTGGTATATGAGCATTCAAGAAAATACGTGAGAAATATAATCATTAGTGTAGTTTAAAAACAGTAAAACAGAGTTAACATAAGCAAGTTTTAAAATATGGTACAGCAAAATCATTCTACATATGCTATTTGGAATATTCTAGGAGAACTGTGGCTTCCAAATTAGTTAGTAGATTCCACCCCCCTTACATATGAATAATATAACTGAATATTAATTTTTATTGCTATTTCCCATATAAAATATTTATACTGTGCAGATTTTCATGTTCAAATATTTCTTTTTAAATTAATTTAATAAAATATTTGTTTTTTTTCCAGTAAAGCTCCCGATTGCCTCTTGTAAAATGATACAATTGGTAGAGGTCATTTCACCAGTGCTGAAGAACATAAAAAATAATTGTTGAGAAAAAAAAATGAAGCATTTTTTATACAATTTCAATTCCAGCTTGACCAGAAAGTTAGAAGGGAAAACTAAGGAAACAATAAACACAGTTTAGTATTGTAGACAGGAAAGTAAAAACATGAAATAACTTTACAGTTGATTTATTTTGATTTCAGCAGGCGTTATTCATAGAAATTATAATTCAAGGACCGAGAACATAAAAATTATGCCACTATCTATTCATTTAGTGATTCAAAATTGTGATTTCATAAGAAGAAAGGCAACTATTCAACACTCTGATGGCAAACCTCACTTAATTTTGAGAGATTTTGGATTCCTTCTTTTTTTTGAATATCACTTTAATAATTGTTTGATTTAATATATAATGTGAATTTTCAATAAGACACTGGATAGTAAATTCCTTAGAAATAATGATTATGTATCACTCAGTGCTGATCATTGTGACTTGCATTTAGTAAGTGTTTAACAATTTTTTGTTAAAATTTTAGCTATATTTGGGACAGGCAGACAATATGGCAAAGTCAGTGTTCACTCCTCAGCTCCTCACTACCTCGTTGCCTGGTTTCTAAGTCTCACTTACATCATCTGTAAAAAGAGAGGACAAGGATAAATGGCCTCTAAAGTCCTTTCTACCTCTATCATGCATTCTGCATAATAAAATGCTATACAAGACTATTGCACCATACGCAGAAATACTGTACCAATTCCGATAATATAAATTATAGTATGCTCTCTCTGACATGACATTCCTTTCTCTGGTTCTTTTCATCTGTACTCCCTCTACATCCAATCTTCTGTCTCATCAAGGCCTCCAGTCTCAGCTCTAATCCTCCATGCTTTTTGTTGTACCCAGCTCAGAGGTTTTGGAATTACATTTCAACTCCCATCCTTCTGCTAATATATCCCTCGACAGCTGAGAGTTGGATCTGCACAGCCTTGCACACTTGGCTTTTATGTGCTGAGGGCCATTAGAGAAGAGTTACCTTGATTTGCGTAATACTGCAAGGGTAAGACAAGGACCCTCAGATAGGCCCACGATACCAAATAGAGATCTTTTTACATGCTGCCCTTCATCTCACACAGAGGTTATGCCAAACCTCCATCACTCCAGGCCATTGTGATCCTTGTGGCAGCTGATCTAGCCTCCTCATTCACAGATCAGTCAACATGGACTTGCACAATATCCCACCAATAAACCCATCCTTGTTTGCGTTCCTTTCATCCCAGAGAAAAGGCATCTCACCTCCTATTCACTAAGTTTTCTTAATTTTTTTCAATTAAAAAAACATATTGAGAGACAGAGAGAAAGAGAATGAGAGCATGCATGCAAACAGGGGAGGGGCGGAGGAAGAAGGAGGGAGAGAATCTCAAGCAGTCTCCATAGCCAGCATGGAGCCTGAAGAGGGGTTTAATCTCACCACCATGAGATCACGATCTGAGCTGAAATCAAGAGTGAGGTGCTTAAACAACTGAGCCACCAGGTGCTCCTCACTAAGTCTTCTTATTTGAAATCTATCAAGGATTCCAGTTGAATAAATGGCCTAATGACCATTCTTCCTCTATCATATCAGTTGAGTCTGTCTCCTAAATAGCTCCTAACTCATACCCACAGCCTCCCTCTCCACTCATGCACTGTTAGTTTGGACTACCACATCTCCCCCTTGACTATTGCTGGGACTTAATTTTCCTCAGTGCCACTGGTGTTCCCAAATAGAAGCAGTTTCTTCATTGCTGCACAGTGAGTGTGTTTGTTTTAAAATCCTGATTCTTCAACTTAGAATCATTTACTGGCCCTCGTGCACAGAATTAATTTTCCCATAGTTCAGACAGCATCCTTCGAGGTATGGCTTCTTACCTTTCCAAGCTTTTATCCCAAGTTCATCTACATAAAGATTTGATATCAGATACTCCATGAGGAGAAATAAATTTGTTGCTTTACTCTAGATGCTTCTTTCCTAGGATCATCTTCATAGACCTTTCTTACTTATCCTTCTTCCTAGATTTAGCTGAAGAGCACATCCTAGGATGTTCCACAGCTCCATCTTCACATCCTATGCTTCACACTGTAGTCAATCTCAGGAATCTGATATATTTTGTCTGTATATTCTCATCACTTGATGCCTTTGATCTTTGAGCTCAATAAATTCTTGTGCACTGAATAAATGAAAAGATGCATGAATACTATTTCATATATACACAATTTAAAAATATTTTCAACTCAGCTAGTTACCATGACATAGGAGGAAGGATGTCCCATCAATTCTCACAGATTCAAAGTCATATTTCTGTTCTAAACTAGGCATCTGACATCAGTTTCCTCATATGTAAAGTGAGGATTATTATGTTCATCACCTGGCTGTTCAAATGGGAAAATATAAATGAAAACACTATACAAAAGTCAGTTATTATATATGACTGGGAGTTCATTTCATTCTCCTTTGTCTTAATCATTTTGTATGCTCAAAGCCTGACATACAGTAACAATTTTTCAACTTCCAACTTTTTAATCTCTATTTTGTAAAATCTGATCAAAGTCTTTCTAAGCATTTTTATTTCAAGAGTCGGTTTCTGAGGTAGACTCCCTATTTATATAACTGTTATTCTTTTTTTACTGCTTATTTATTTATTGAGAGAGAGAGAGAGAGAGCGAGCATGAGCAGGGCAGAGAGAGGGAAAGAGAGAGAGAATCCCAAGCAGGACCTGCACTTTCAGTGCAGAGCCCGATGAGGGACTCAAACTCAAGAACCATGAGATCATGACTTGAGATGAAATCAAGAGTCAGACGCATAACCAACTGAGCCACCCAGAGGTCCCTATGTAATTGTTTTTCTATCTTTTCCTTTCTTTTTCACAAGGGCCTTACACAAGCCCTTCCTCTCCTCCCATACACATTCAGGAGATGAGGACTGTTCCAGGTAATTTGTGATTCCATAAAATTTTTTCACATTTTAGATAACTTATATTTTAAATATATACATATGTTTATTAAAAAATATGAGTCTTTTAAAATAACCAACTCTGGGGGCGCCTGGGTGGCTTAGTCAGTTAAGCGCCGAACTCTTGATTTAAGCTCAGGTCATGATCTCATGGTTTGTGGGTTCGAACTCCATGTTGGGCTCTGTGCTGACAGCTCAGAGTTTGCTTGGGATTCTCTCTCTCCCTCTCTCTGCCTGTCCCCTGCTTGCACTTGTGTACTCGCTCTCTCTCTCTCAAAAATAAATAAATAAACATTTAAAAATCTTTAATAAAAAATAAAATAAAATAACCATTTCCATAGAGAGTAAGAAAAGTAAATTAATAAATTAATAAATATATTAATATATTATGAGAATTTGGGACCCTAAATATAAATGTACAAATGAAATTCTTTCATTTCACTGACTTGGGTACTTAATGTCTTATGAGTAAATAAGAGATAATTTCTACCTTGTGAAACATAATCTGGAAAAGGAGGCAAACTTGCAAATATATAACTACTATAACCCAAATAGGACAGAATTTCCCATAAATGATATTTGAATCTTTGGACCTAACTTCCAACTTCTTGGCTTCAGGATGCCTGTTGCTTTTTTTATTTTTTTTATAGGTTTATCTACTCTTAATCATTTTGAAAAAGTTTAGAAACACTTATTTGTGAACATGAATGGCTGCTATTGGCACTCACCTTGGCTGTTGATGGGTCTGCAAGTTTTGCCAAGCTGCCAGCTACTCTGAGGCTGGACTTTAGCTCCTGGGGTTTTTGCCTTGACTGTCTCTATCTGTGATACTCAAAGTCAATGAGACTGGAGAGGCATTGCTTTTACCAGTAGTAGAACTTTACTCTTAATTATGCTTGACACTTATTTGAGAGTGCAAAAGAGCCTTAGAACAAAGTTTCTCCCCTCCCAAAAGTTTACAGTTTACAGTGATAAGGCTCCCTCCAGATCCAGATCCCAATCATCCTACAGAGATCATGGTGGAGAACGAGATGCTTGCCCCAGTCCATCTGCACGGAAGGACCTGCTGTGCAGCAGTGAAGGGTATGGTCAGCAGGGCGCCTCCTGATCTCAGCTCCTGCAGGGTCTGCTTCAGTTGCAAGGAACCTCTCGCATCCAGGTCATATCCTTCCCAGGTCAGCTTCTCTTGCAAGACAACTCTGATGGGCAGTTTTTTACCACAGAGCTTGCTGTTGGGTTGACCAAGGTTTTGTCTAGCCTGCACCACAAATAAGTTGCTCCCACTACCCAATCCTGCTTACTCTTCCTTCCTTTCTTTAACAGTGTTGTTCCCTAATAAACATTTTGCACATCAAATTCTGTCTCAAATCTGTTTCCAGAGAAACTTACCATTGATAGCAATTCTGCCCTAAAGTGGCTGCTGCCGGCTCCTTCTGACACCAGGCCCACCACTGATTCCATTGCCAGCATCATCTACAGCAGATCTTTTTCAATTCACCCGAGAAGTAAAACTTTTTGCAAGAGAAGGATCCTCTAGTGTTTGGTGTTGTTCATGACACCATGATTCCTCAAAGGAGCTCTCCTCCCACATGCCCAAGAGGATAATCCTTTCAATGTGCTCACACTGTGGGAAACAAAAGTTGGCAAAAGCAGTTGTCTGCAAGAAATCCTTGTTTTCTAGCTTGCAATTTCTCCTGTTCAAGAAAACTAGGTCTAACAACTTGGAAAGATTTAGTTTAGTAGGAAGGAAAATATAGTGATATATTTATATAGTGGTATATATTAGTGATATAGAAGGGGAATATCAGTAGTACATTCATGCTTTAGACAGAGAATTATACCAATGGAATAGAGAATAAATTGGAGCCTGGGGGGGATTTGAAAGTGAATAAAGACAGAGGGGTCAGATATGGGGTAATAAGCCAGCCTCTGTGACAGGTGGGTAACCTGGACTATAGAAACTATGATGATAGAGTAAGAGGCTGAATATGAATGACATTCCAGTTAGATGTGTCTGATTTTAGAACTTGAAGGAGAGGAAGGAGTCAAAGATGACTAAAGATTCTATTTGGAGCTAATGAAAAGATGATGATGCCATTAACAGAAATAGAGACACAGAAAATAGGGCCATTTTGAGGGCAAGAGAATGAGGTTTGTGGGGGGGAAAGCAGAGTTTAGTTGCCTGTAAGGAAACAATTGGATGGGTAGAGGCTAAAGTGGAGGTTCAGAATTACCCAATGAAAAGTACTGCTGAATCATATGGAACTGCTTTCTTTAAAGAACTTTCTTTATGTGGCAGTGAAGTGACACAGGAAGAGAAGGTCTTTGTGGTCAGAAAATGCTCACAGTTGGTACACAAGTCTTGTTGATATCTTTCGGACTCAATTCTCGATGCCTATAACTTGGAGATATATATATATATATATATATATATATATATATATATATATATGCAGAATTCGAGAGGTGTGTTTCCGGTCATTCTGAAGAAGGAGTAATTCAGTAGATAATGCATTTGAAAGCAAGACAAGTAGGTATTGGATGGAAGATTGAGAGCTGAAATTTTCTAATTCTTAAAAGAAAAAAAAAGGGCAATCCTCCCCCTATCCTCCCTCACCCCTCCACAAATCACCAAATAAAAGGTAGAGACTCATTATTTCTCATTCTCAGGAGAAGAGAGAACTGATGAATATTCTATTTCATCATCATTTGGGATCAGACTAAACTAGAGGAATGGGGTTCTGCCATCCTTTGACATCATTACATTAACAAAAGGAGAAAGCTTTTGACCCCAAATGAAAAATTTCTTTCCTGTCATTTAAATATTAGCCATTAAATCTCTGCTTCCTGGAATCTGAAATAAAAACTCCAAATCTCTTGGAAATATCTATGAAACATACCATTTTCATTCACAGTGTGTCTTCTTATGAAGACGTAGTGGATACCAATACAGTCCAGACTTTTTCCATCTGAAATGTCGGACAGCACAGCATTTATTATGTAAAGATTGTTTTAAATAAAATATTTCTGAAAAATTTTAGACCTAATAGTAGTCCTGTAAAAGCTGACATTCATTGAGCACTTTTTATGTGTGAGTTGATATGCTTTTCCTAAATGACCTTTTTCTCCTCATATCCAATCTTTGAAGGAGATGTAATCATTGTCCCTCTTTTACAAAAGAGAAAAGTGAAACCAAAAGATTTTAAGTAAATCTCTCAAAGTCAAAGAATGTGTAAATGCAGGAGACATGATATAAAGATAGAACGGCTTGATTTCAGAACTTTTTACCTTCACTACACATTATATTACCTTCCCTCCGTGGCACATGAGTGGAAAATAAAATATATATTTTGAAAAGTTCTGAACACATTGTGGAATAAAAGCAGTAGTTCCTTGTCACGATTGCTATTGCTAATCAATGTGTTTTTGAAAAAACAATATTTAAGAAATTTTCATACTTAAAGGGTCCCAACATGCAGAGGATTTTGGCAGAACACTGCTCTTTAAAAAATGTAGTTGACTCTTTGTGTGGGACACCAAGATTTAGTTCAGTTCAAAAATGTGTCAATTACATATAGAGGTACAAAAAAATCATGGTTACCATGGCTAATTTTTAAGAGCCTTTTAATTTTTTTAATGTTTATTTTTGAGAGAGACAGAATGTGAGAAGAGGAGGGGCAGAGAGAGAAGGAGACACAGAATCCAAAGCAGGCACCAGGCTCTGAGCTGTCAGCACAGAGCCCAATGTGGAGCTCAGACCCACCAGCGGTATATCATGACTTGAGCCAAAGTTGGACACTTAACTGACTGAGCCACCCAGGTGCCCCAAGCGCCTTTTAAAAGATAATTTTTAAGGGATTGATTCCCATGATTCAAGATAGCCTATTTTCTTTTTATACCACTTTTGGGTAATTGGGGAATATTCAAAATCACAAACTTTTGAAATGTACCAGCCTCTAGGTTAAGGACTTCATTTTATAAAACTTTGAAATAATGACTTAAAAGCTTGGACACCTTTATTCCAAAGTTGAGGCAAACATACCTATGAGCCATTTCAACAGCTTCTATGTGAGTCAGCAAGTTGTGACACTTTTCTGGTTAGTTGTTATGCCAGAGTAATATAACAGCAGATATAGAAAACTTTGGAGTTGGATACAGTATTAGTTACAGTAATATCAGATGTGATGAAAACAAAACAAAAGACTACAAAGCATATGTCTCCAGCTCAAACCAAGTTTGCCCCAGCTCAGTTGGCAAAGTGAAGGGGTAGCAGGAAGTGCCATGCTCCATGCACTTATTCAAGGATCTAGGTTGATGAAGGCTCAGCCATCTTTTCTGTGTGGCATGACGTCCAGCTGGTAGAAGATTTTCAATGGAGGTTTTAAGGGGTCAAGCATTGAAACTGTACACATCACTTTCACTCGCATTCCATTGGTTATAACCAAGTTACATGGAGATGCTTTACGGTAAACGGCTGGGAAATACAGTCTGTGGGGCCAGGCCATGAAGAAATGGGTGTTGATATATTTATGTCAATCTCTGACACAGACAAGGGTAGGTTTAAGTCTCAACATTGCCATTTGCTTCTCATACTCTTGGGCATATTACTTAACTTTTACAGCTTCAGTTTTCTCTTTTGTAAAATAGTAGCAATAGTAATTCATAGTTTGCATAATTGTTGTAAGGATTAAATGTGATTTGCCTATAGTGTACTTGGCTCCGTATGTGACAACGGGAGCTACATGGTGAATGTTAGCTATTGTCTTTTTGTGAATAAATGCCATTCAAGTACATCGTTTTGTGTTACAATGAAATTTATCAGAACTGAATGGGGATGATCCCAGATCAGAAACTACTGAACGAAATCTTAACCAAGAGGCAAATTGCAATGCAGGTTTAGATTACTATTAAGTAACTAATAATGATAGTTAACAGTTATGGAGTAGTAGCTTGATAAAGGTCTTCACATAGATCAAGTTATTCAACACTCACAGTAATATTATGATTCAACTGCTATCATTATACCAATTTTTTAGTTGAGGAAACAGAGGTTTAGAAAAATTAAGTGATTTGCACAAATCCACAACCAGAAAATTAGAGAAATGAGACTGAATTTATCTTACCAGATAGTTGATCTTACCAGAGACTTCAGGTTCTATATAATGATGAAAAAAAAAGTACTGGAATCTAGGGTTTTGAAGCTAAGAACAGATGTGAATGGAATTCATCAAGTGTTCTGAAGGATTGTCAACTTTTCTCATCCAAGGCCAAGAATATAAAAAGTCAAATTCTAAGGAAGTCTAGAGATCGATCTCACAGAACGGAGCAGGGAGACCATCATTAGCAACAACAACATTGACTACACAAAATGTTTGCCCACAGCAAAACAGCTGCCCAGTCAAGCCTGAGGTCTTAATCACTCCTACCAAACCTGGAGGGAACAGGATCAAGGCCCCTGCAGCCACATGGAGTCATTAGAAGGATCTGAAGTTTGGCAGGCTCAGAAACCCCTCCAGGAACAAGCGAGTACCAAAGTAGGATCTTACTGATAATGAATGATTCCCACCTGTGGTGTGTGCCGACAGGTGGGAATGGAAGGGAGAGATACAATATGGGGATTGCGGGTTTTCCTAAATTGTGGGCTCATTATTACTTTCAGGGTTTAAATTGCATAGAGTATGGCCTCTGCTTGGGGAGGAAGCTTGGATCAAAACACTGTTCAGAGTTCCTTCTTTGACCCTTCAAACAAATATGATCTGCCACGCCTATGAAGCCCTCGACCCCTTATAGATAGTGCTCTCTCCAAATTTATATATAGTCTTTTCATGGCATTCAGAAGTCAAAAACCCACAATCATTTGCAGTTCTGTATGATTGTGATTCAAACAAGGAAGAGAATCAGATTTCCAGAGACGTTTAGATACTCGATGAAGGTGGGGTTGGTTGCGGATCGGAGGTGGAATGAGAATAAAAATGGCAATAGAAAACATTGATTAAACAACTTCTGCCGGTTGGAAGGTAGCATACCTTGGGCCAAAAAAAAAAAATCCATCCAAGTACTACACATAATCTTGCAACGTATTTCAAGACTGGCAATAATGCCCCCATATTTTAGCCCCCAGAAAGTAACAACTGACATCATCTCCTCCTGTTAATAATGATTCACGGTTTATTCAGTAAACAAACACTTTTTGCTCCATTTTTGAGCCAGCAGCTTTCTTAAAATTCATACACATGCACACGTGCGAAGTGTCTATGGACTTTAAGGATACCAATGCCATCGGCTTCCTTTCCATTTACAAGTTAGAATTAAATAATGCACTTTAACAACAGCACTGTGACAAACACCACAAGGAAAAGGGTGCTTGCCATTTGAAGGGGAACAGGAGCAAATCTGTAGCTAATGGGGCCATGCTGTAACTCTCCTGAGCTACATAAGAGCTGGGTCTATCCCTGTGGACAGTAGCAATTACCTTCATTCTCCTCGATCTGAAGTAATCCTTGCTACATACGTCCCTCCTTGTGAGTAATGAGGTCCACTGTTTGCGGAGTCTAAAACCAAATGATCTTTCACAAGCAAAATTTAAACTTGAAATAGGATTCTCTGGCTCCTGATGCTGAGTCTATTTTTCTCGTGTACTTTATACATTCCCAAATCAGGCTCGGGCTGGCTACAGATGGTGCTGGTGTGTAATGAGAAGGGCTCTGAAGCTGCTCAACTCCCAGGGGAAGATTCTGTAATGGAACTAACTATGTATTGTCCACCTTATATACTAGATTTGATTTTGGACTATTTGCCCAACTGTGTTTGTTTATTTCTCGGCACTGGAGGGCTTCCATTAGCTCCGGGCTGATTGAACATAGACTGTGGAGTAAGAAGGAACAGAACATTTTTTCCCCCTGAATGCTGATGTAATCCCTTTTCTTTTACTGACAATTGAGTAATGTTTGCCATTGGAAACAGTGTTAGAAATGAGCTGATATTTGCAGTCATTAGTGAAAAAGAATTGTTTTGATCCCAGGGAACAAAGTGAGCATTATTTTTTGGATGAAATGTTGCAGAAGTTTGTGCCTAAAACTTGGGTATTCAAGACCATGAAAGAGAAACTGCTAACATTTTAAAGTTGAAAATTACCTTGTTTCAGTAAATGGAAAGATTAATATTTAAGACCTCATAAATTTTGCTCACAGAGCATAGCCAAATATTATTATCATAACGAAAACAAAAACCTCAACTCAGCAAATTAGACACCAAAGACCACATGTAAATTGACATTTTAGTTTCTTAACTAATGGAATCATTTGTCACTTTACTGAAGCAGTTCATTATAAAAATAAATTAAGAAAAAGTAAATTGTAGTCATAGCAATCATGATGAAATTATTAGTAATTACATTTACCGGCATGAAAGTTTTTTGCCTGCTTCTCATCAGCAGATGTTATTCAAAATAACTTTGGAAATAAGCACTGATGTTATATCAAGGTTGTTTTTTTTTTTAATTAAAAAAACATAGTGCAAGGAAGAAAGAAAGTTGCTAATTAACATTAGGAAAATATTGTCTTTCCTTTTCAAAGTTCAACTCTGCAATTCTAATATCAAAATGAAGAAAATGAGAAAACTCTCTACTACCCTAACTAGCAAAAAGAAAATTAGAAAGCAGAGACCTGCTCATGCAGTTTCTAAATAAGTGAAAAGGAAATTACATTTCTCTGGGTAAATATTTACTTCCTAAAGCGTGCCAACAAAAGCTACTATTTTAGAAATGGGACACGGTAGTAACTAACTAACTTGCACTTAGTTGATTTAATTGGAAATGTGCTGTTTTTCCATTGAAGCCTTTGCGTTAATTGTAGGATAAGGAATTTTCAATCTGATGTTCTAATTGCACGTGGGGGCTGGTATCCTGTTTACATATATATTGATCTGTCAGATGACCTCATATGTATCCAGGTAGGCTGTATTAGGAAGAACATTTAACCCATTTTTACCCTGATACTCATTAATAGAACATTTTTATTTCTAGCTTTTTAAAAATAATTTTTATGCCTAACATCCAATGTATGCATAGAAGCCTCATGCTTCAGATTTGAAATTTCAACTGGTAAAATTTCAGGTACAAACATATAAAATACAATGATTTTTGAAATGTTATAAAAATGTCATTTAAATATTGGCATGCAGAAAAAAATGTTATCGGCTAAAAAATACTTTTATATAAGGTGTACACAGAAACATTTCCTCAAATGGCTGTTGTTATTTCTAGCTAATGTTTTTGTTAGTAGATTGGTACAGCGAGATAAGACTTTTTTCTTCAAACTTGCTTGTCTACCTTATAAACATATGAAGTAACAAAAAAGGCAACTCTTCTTAATTCTCTTTACAATTTACATTTACATCACAAATTACATTTGTGATGCTTTTAAAATAGATTCAATAAGAAAATTTTTAAAAGTGAAATAGATTCAATAATTATAACCAATGTGTATCTTGTTATGACTCCTTTTTTCCTTTTTTTTTTTAAAATGATGTTGACCCTATCAGACCAAACATCTGGGATAACATTTGGAATTAGAATGATCTGGTCTGGGAGATTTATTTAAGTGAATTTAGGAAAAAGACAGTGTTATGACCAGATAGTGGAAATTACTCATTCAGGTTGAATGAATTAGGCACCTACAATGAGGCCAGAGAATGGAGACTTGGCTGGAGAAGGGACCAGAGAGCAGAGGAGGAGGGGAAGAGAGGAGGAGGAGAATGGGGGATGGGGGAAGGGGCAGAGGATGGGGACTACAAATCCCATAATGGGTTTGTGTCAAGCTGCCTAAGAGCAAACATACTTCTTGAGTATTCCTTTCACTTAGAAACAGTTACAGCTGCTTCTTCATTTATGTTTTTTAAGACTACCAGAAAACGGCAGCATTCCTAAGGAATTTTAATCCCTTCTTAAAGTTTGAAGGGTTGGGTAATAGCTTTGGGGTAATGCTCAGCTGGTTGAAATTCATATAATTTTCTTATTAGTTGGAAGGAAAATCCCATTTTCTCTCCCTCCCTCTCTCTCTCTCTCTCTCTCTCTCTCCCTTACATATATCCCTATTAGGAACAGGGAAGTAGACAGTAAGGGAGTAATTTGTTTAATATATTTAGCTTGTGAATAACAACATATTCCTATTTTCTTTTTTAAATTTAAGATGAAACAATCCAAGAAATACAAACATCATACAGTACTTATTTTTTTTATAAATCCTAATATTTATAAATTGAAAAGAACTTCGAAATGTAAACTGATAATATTTTGCCTTAATGGCATCATACACACACACACACACACACACACACACAAAGGGCTTGAATATTTTGTGACTTTATTTCTTTCTAATAAACTTTCTACCAGAGGTGGATTTAAATACATTTTGAACGTAATATTTTAGAACTCAGCCCTTGAACAAGTTGATTTACTTTTTTAGGAGTTGAATAAAGAAATTGTATTTAAAAGCATTCTCCATTACTTCTTGATTCTGCCAATGAGCGTTGTGTGTGTGCACGGTCGTGCGCGTTCATGTGCGTGCATGTGCACATGTGCTCACGAGACCACTTTGGGGACCTCATGCAGTAAGTTACAATGATGGAGCATGACAGTCAGAATAGCACACACTATTAGCTGCACCTCAACTCTATTACAGTGCTATGTTTGGTGACATAGAATCAAGAGACTCAAGGATACAAGGTCAAAGGTAGCAAAACATTACATTAATCTGTTCTCTTCACAAGATACCAGTATATCTCCATGTAAAATACAACATTTGATGTTTAATTGTGAGAAACAAACACCAAAGTATATCATTTAACAAAATGAATAGGAAAATAGTTGCCTTTTGGCTAAAGATTTGTAGATAATATTTCCCTAGCTCTTACTGTTTCTCTTATTTTATGACCTCTACAGTTATTACTGGGATTGCTCAGGATACTGTAAATTGACTCAAAGCCATCTTATTCATTCATTCATTTTTGGTTTGCTGATTGCCCACATGACAACGGCAATGGAAAATCAATCTAAAATAAACAAAATTAACAAATTGCCTACTGACGTACACTTTATATGTTAAGCAC
>CM053578.1:42244408-42406538 GCA_028646485.1 Cryptoprocta ferox
CTATTAAGATCACCTTGACTCAGCAGATCTGTAGCCCAATGGAAGAAAGAAAATAAAGACATTGGAGGAGGCTTTGTTGAAGATCCCTAGTCGTGATGCTGATTATCGATCAGATGATTAAGGCAGATGAAGAGGTTTTTTGAAAGCCGAAGCCTCTGATTGTGTCTCTCCAGTGTGCCCCGAACGGGGTTGGGAAATCAATACCCTCAATCACAGCGGAGAGCATTTCTCTGTCAGTCATACGGGCTGAAGTGATTAGAATTGAGTCAAAAGGCAATGAGTAACTCTCACTGGCTTCCTGCTCTCCTCTTCTGCTCCTCATAGAAACCTAATGAACTCTCTAGGCTGAGGGGACAGGCTTAAAACTCATGCAGCACTATTAACATACCTTCAGATGACAGCAAACCGTGGGGTTTGAGTCAGAATTAGAGATATTAATTTCAGCCTATTAAAAGACTTATGCCAGCTAAACTCCAATCCAGCAGGCAAACAAAAAAAGTAGTTAAGTGGGTAGCACTGGAGGTTTCTTTTCTCTAACAGTAAGAGATTTAAATAGTCTTCTATGCGTAACAAAATGTTTAGAATCAACATGGATAAATCATTATCAAACGCCTTTACGATAAAAATGACACTCTTCTTACATCTCAAATGTGCCATAAAATTTTCAAAATTCTCCAAGTTTGAATATTTTAAAATATCCACTTTTTTCCCCTACCAACAGGTATTTTTTGTTCTACATCATTTAAAATAAACGTAGTATTGTGTTTGTGGGCTCCCAATGGCATCTGGCAAATATGCTCCCCACTTCTAGTCTTGGAAAAACAAAGCACCCATGTCAGTATCTGAAATTCATTAGATATGGGGTAAAGAATGCCCCCAATCCCTAATACTGAAATCGTTGAGCACAACTGCTTGAAACAATTAATACGTATATGATTCATGACTAGATGCAACCAAATACTAATCTTCCACAAAATAGATTTCTGCCTGACAACAGACATGAACGTAGGTTCCAGAGAAAAACCGCACCTAAAATAAAACAAAACCTACCAAAGTAAATTTACAACAAACACTTAATTGTCATGTCTACTGATTAGTCAGCTTGTGTCACCTCACTTCTTCTGTTGGCAACTTGAGTTTGCAAATGGTGCCCATAAACTTAATATCTAGAAGCTCTGAGGTTAGTCAGAGTGTTTCACACACTGCTAGTAGCCGTCATTATTTATGCACGTTTGTGGCAGTGTTGCTATTGGTCAGGGACTTTATCTGTGTAATTATGATACAGCTTCTGTTTCCAAGTCCATGGACCTAACAGGGAGGTGTCACTGCATGCCAGTTCTCGGTCAGCAATGCAGTTTGCAGGAGTGAAGATGAGCGGGCATACGGGCTGCTCCCTCACCCATTCTTCTGGATAGCATATTTGCCTTAAAGTTGAACTTCCCTGGTTTGACTTCCAGGCTCACAACAGCAGGAGTTTAAAAGGACATACAGAGTTATTTTTCTTAAAGTCATCTCACAGTGTCAGAAACATTTACAATTAAAAGAGGATGAAAGAAATGATGTGGTTCAACCAACAGGCTACCTTCACTGAACACCTTGACCATCACAAATGGATCATGTTCTGTCATATTGTGAAGAGAAGCTTTGAAAATTTTATACTTCCATCAGTGATAGTGTCCAGTCTTTTTCAGCTGAGAAGTTTTCCCACACAGAGAACAAATTCCCTCTTGTTTCCTTTACTGCAAAGTTAAGGCAGTATGGTAGAATGTAAGGAGCACTGGAACAGAAGACAGAAGTTCTACTTTCTCATTCCTCTACTTTTTATGAGACTATAAGCAGATAATTTCCTCTCTCTATGCCACAGTTTCTCTGTAGAATTCTTTCCTGGCCTTTCCAGAGATATTTCGAGGGGAACAGAAATATTGAGGGGTAGGCCCTAGTAAGGATGATGGATGGTTTACTTTTGTGTTATAGAGACAGGAGAATATAAATGAGTGGAATTGGAGGTAAAAGCATGAAAACATTAAGAAGAACCCAATGATTTGCCTAGAAATACATTTGATCAAGTCATTAATATTTTTTTATCCAAGTTTTTCCTGAGCAGGATGAGTAGCAGGTGGTTCGTTAAAATTGCATGTTTTAAAATTGTGTGTTGCCCATAACTCAAGAGAAAATATATAAAATACTTGATGCTAAACACTTCATGTGCTGTCAGTTAACTAAAAACAAAGCTTGGCTCACTTAAAACCATAGTACCAAAAATCCACATGAAGAAAATGAAAAATAATTATTTCCTTTATAGGCCATGATCATGTCATTTAGCAAAGGTATGCTGAAGCCCAACACTAAATAATGCCCTTATGGCATAAAAGAATATATATTCCTCTTACCAGACTAAGCTGGTAAGTAATCTGTTCTTCTTGTAATCTGTTATCTGAAAACTATTTTGATTGTTAAAATGAATGTGGAAGGAGTGATTCTAAAATAAGCTTTCGATATATAGGGTAACACTTGTATGTTCATGGAGATTCACAAATACCATATAAGAACTTGAATGTCTCCCCCATCCCTCCATGGACTCTCACATTGCAGACTTAGAACTCTTTGAGAAAGGCCTAGATGGGAGGAGGGGTATGGAACTCTTTTAACAGCATTTCCAGGATTTTTCAGTGACTCATAGTTCTAGGCATTCATGTGAATTCCCAACTTGCATTTTAAACTTTACAATGATTTAAAAAGAGAATGTCTTCCAACTTTTCATGATAATGAGATCAAAACTTCCTCATAGAGAGTTTTAAAATAGTCTTAGTCCTTGCATCCCTTCTCCCCACCCTATATATATGGCTCTTTTCCATTGCGGTGTTAGTGGAACTATTTCATGAATTTCAGAGAGAAAGAACGTGACTGATAGATTTGGGATGTGGCACACCAACAATACTGAACAGCAAACTGGAATTTGGTTCCATCCCTAGTAGGTTCCACAGGGATTCATGTATTTCAGCTTGTTCTTGGTTGTCTTGATCTGATTTTTCTATAGTATTGTGTTGGTCAGCTTTGCTGACAGTAGTTTGAGGATCAAACATGTGTTTTCATTCATATTACATGTATGTTGCTGGAAAGCTCATTTGGGCTCTACATATCTCTTCATTCTGGGACCCAAGCTGATGAAATAGATCCTAAATGGAAACTCAAATTTCCTCTTAAATATTCTGCTCCAATATGACATTTAGCAGATCTCTTCATATTCTATTGCTCAAAATATATCTTAGAGCCAAATCCAAAATCACAGAGGCAGGATTAATGACTTTTCCTACAAAATGAGTTAAAAGTTTTATAGAAAAGGAAGGAGTGAGTGATAATAAATTATAATTCAACATACCACAGGATCATAAGAGGTGTGAATCTTAATTTTCAAACTCAAGTGTGCAAGAAATCTAATTTTCTTTAACATCTCCAATACGATGTCATCTTTATCTTTGAGCCTCCAGCCACTGAACTAAGAAGACTTAATCAGTTTTTTCTGGTTTTTTCCCATTCCAATCTCACTCCAGATTAAGCCACTGTCCTTAACCTTACACTATGTCAAGATTTTAGGTGAACTATAGGCCTCATTCATTTGTGCATCTAGGATGTTGTTGAGCCTGACTCCTTCAGGTCTTTCAGCTCTTGGCAACTTTTAAAAAAATATTTTTTAATGTTTATTTATTTTGAGAGAGAAAGAGAGAGTAGGGAAGGGGCAAAGAGAGGGAGAGAGAGAATCTTAAGCAGGATCCGTGCTGTCATCATGGAGCTAAATGCAGGCCTCCTCGATCTCACAAACCATGAGATCATAACCTGAGCCGAAATCAAGAGTCGGACACTTAACCAACTGAGTCACGCAACTTTTATGTCAAATTTTGGCCAAGGCTTTTTTGTGAATTTGCCTATGGCCCTGCTTACCTAGACACAACATGAAAGCATTTCATCCCCAGGGTCTTGCCATTATCACCACTGGTTTCTTTCAAGAAGCAAGGTGCAAGTCCTTCTGCTCCCAGATCCAATGAAATATTCAGTTCTTGCAGTACCCCGAAACCATTTAAAAGTTAAGTTGAACAGAAATCAAAATGGCTGCACTAAGGCTTTCCCAAGGCTCGATTTTATTTATTTATTTATTTATTTATTTATTTATTTATTTTTTGCTTGAAAAATCCCTTTTATTTTTTTTCTTTTTTAGTTTATTGTCAAGTTGGTTTCCATATAACACCCAGTGCTCATCCCTACAAGCACCCTTCTCCATGCCCATCACCCCCTTTCCCTTCTCCCCCTCTCCCATCAGCCCTCAGTTTGTTCTCAGTATTCAAGAGTCTCTCATGGTTTGCCTCCCTCCCTCTCCCCAACTATTTTTCCCCTTTCCCCTCCCCATGGTCCTCTGTTAAGTTTCTTCTGTTCCACTTATGAGTGAAAACATATGGTATCTGTCCTTCTCCGCCTGACTTATTTCACTTAGCATGACACCCTTGAGGTCCATCCACGTTGCTACAAATGACCAGATTTCATTCTTTCTCATTGCTATGTAATATTCCATTGTATATATAAACCACATCTTCTTGATCCATTCATCAGTTGATGGACATTTAGGCTCTTTCCATGATTTGGCTAATGGTGAAAGTGCTGCTATGAACTTTGGGGTACATGTGCCCCTATGCATCAGCATGTCTGTATCCCTTGGGTAAATTCCTAGCAGTGCTATTACTGGGTCATAGGGGAGTTCTATTGTTAATTTTTTGAGGAAGCTCCACACTGTTTTCCAGGGCAGTTGCACCGGTTTACATTCCCACCAACAGTGTAGGAGGGTACCCGTTTCTCCACATCCTCGCCAGCATCTATAGTCTCCTGATTTGTTCATTTTAGCCACTCTGACCAGCGTGAAGAGGTATCTCAGTATGGTTTTGATTTGTATTTCCCTGATGATGAGTGACGCTGTCCTGAGGCTCAATTTTAAAAGAAGTAACATTTTTCCTCTCTTCTGTAAACCTTTCCCTTTCTCTTCTTAGCCTTTTGTTTCAGGAACCTGGTACCACCTTAAAGACATGAGGAACAAGGCTGGCAGCACATACACAATTCCTGTAGAAACCAGCTAGATTCCATATTTCGCTATAACCCACGCTAGCCCTTGGATGGGGATGGGGTAGAGAGGAACACCTCAGCCTGCTGCAGCCTCCATTGTCCTGCAAAGCAATAAACCTATTGTTCCTTTTTTTTTTTATCCCAAACTCTGTCTTCACATTATATTTTGGTTTCAAAACACAGAGATAGGTTTTCAACAGCACTACCTGTATCTTTGGTCCAGAAGTAAATACAGGTGACCTCTGCCTTCAGATCCACAGGTTTCTTTGTTTCTGTCTTAGTCTGGATTCTTTCAGGATCAGACCTTGAAACAAAGATGTAAATTCAAGACGTTTATTGGTAAGTGCTGAAAACACTGGTAGGTATGAAAGAGAAATAGAATCCAGGAAAAAGAAGACTGTAAAGTACATGCTGTTAAACTCATGGAAGATTGGAGCTTCATCTTACATGGAAATGCTGACAAAGAATTATTCCACCTGAAGAGGAGATAGGGTACTGTGGTATTTATCCACTAACTGGAGAGGTTCTATGATATGCTTAGAAGCGAAAGGGAGACACACTAAACAAATGACTCTCAAGGGTTCCTGGGGCAGGCTGATTTCTCTGTTGATTCCTCCCTTTCTTGAATCAGTAAGGCTTCCCATATTTTGGGGATGCAAGCCTTAGGGAGCAGAGATGCAGATTAGGCAGGTCCTATGTAGCAGGATTCCCACGCAGAGAGTCGTAACACCGAGGCTTTTCTTCCAGAAAGCAATTTTATTTGTGCCGGCAAGGCTCAGTTGGGTTTGTACCTAAAGAACTGGGCCCCGAACGCCATGAAGCATAATTTTTTATACATGTTTTACTTCTTTATCTTCCATGTATGGTAACACACAAACATGCAGTCTGATTAAGTGGTCTCATGTTACAAGGTCGTGAGGGGTGTTGCCATGTATGCGTATAGCCTGGTTACCTTAAGGTTTGTTTTTTCGTTTTTTTTTTCTTTCCTTAGGGAGGGACCCTACCACACCTAGTCAACTAAAGTTTCTTCCAAGGGTGAAGGATAAGGACGGGAAAAATACTTCTGGCACAGCTTGCGACACCTTCCTTTCAAATCTTGGGAAAGCCATTTTCCTTCCTCTTTTTGGCTACAAGCATTTACCCATAGTCACAAACTCTCCTTGTTTTGGCCTTAGGCTTTTGTCAGTAAGACAAGGCAGATTCATAAGCTAATTTCTTTTATTGTCCAGCTGCTTGCTCCCCCCCCCCCCACCCCATGGCCACCCTCCAATCCCTAAGCCATCCACACTGGGAAAAGAAAAGGGATGTGCACAGGTAAGAAAGACAGAACAAAAGAAACAGAACAATGAAGTATAGGTTGGGGCGCCTGGGTGGCTCAGTCAGTTAAGCATTGGACTTCGGCTCAGATCTTGTAATTCTGTGAGTTCAAGCTCCACATGGAACTCTCTGCTGTCAGCACCGAGCCAGCTTTGGATCCTTTGTCTTCCTCTTTCTGCCCTTCCCCCACTGGCACATACACTCTTTCTATCAAAAGTAAATAAACCTTAAAGAAAGAAAGAAATATAAGTTAACATCTCAAAGTTGTATGTTGCTGTCATCTTATACCTCTGCAGAGTTATAATATGGGAGAGTTATGCCTTTGGTGGACTAACTCTTTTGTGTCTCAGTGGCTTAACACAACACAGCTCTGTTTTGTGTTCACAGAACAATCCATTGCAAGTCTGGTGGGGGCCCAGATGGTGAAGACTGTGGACCAGGCAGTCACTCAGGACCAAGGCCCATTCCATCTGGTGGCTCTCTTTCTGGGTCCTCATAGGTGTCTCTAGTCATTTTTAAATTGTGGAAGAGTAAGGAGGATTATGCATGGGAGACTTTTAAGGACAAATATGAATTGGAATTCATTACTTTGGCCTACAGTCTATTGGTTGAAATTCAGTCATAAGGTTGACCAGGAAATCCAGTTTATCTACATATTTAAGGGGAAAAGGGAGACATAACAGTAAGTGGCTAGGCAATCTTTGTCATGGTGTGCAAAATAATTTAAGAGCAAAACACTGAACTAGGAATATGAAGATATTATTTGTATTTCTTCAACTTACTATCTCTGGGACTCCCAACCTAGTTATTTAATTTCTAGCCCTCCCCTATTCACCTGTAAAATAGTGACAATAATATGTGTCCTACTTTAGACCCAAAGAGGCATCAGAAATCATTGAGTTTGGCATCTTTTTCCAACTCTACGCTTGAGACCACCTGTGTCAGATTTCTTGGGCAACACCAGGAGCTACTGACTAAGCAATGGCTGATGTAGAATGGCCTTGGGGTCTGCATTTTATAATTATTCCAAGTAGTTCTTCTCTATACAAAAGTTTGAGATCCACTGACCTTGTTTAAGACTTTTCATTTTACAGTTGAAAAAATAATAGCTCAGAGCAATGTAGGGTAACTCATCAGACAGTTCTAGTCAGTACAGACTAAAGCTGAAATTCCTGAGTCACTATCCAATGTTTTTTCCTTTTTTTCCTAAACCACTCTGTCTGGTGAAGATATTTTTGAGGATCAGATTGCATAATGTATGTAAACACATTTCCTTTGAACTCTAACTCATCGTATTGAAAACATTATTTAATTTTGCAGCCAGTGGTCAGAAAACACCCTCTTCAGTATTTATCTAGCTTGGAGAATATTATTCGGCATTTATGAAAGATTAGAAACAATATGTGGCAACATTGGTTTAGTTCTTGAACTTTAGAATTTCCCTATTAGTTTTAAATGATTCTTTCATTTCTAAAATGTACTCTAGACCAAGGCAGCCATGCTAAGATGTGTTTCTGTATGTCTGATATCTGCCTCTGGCCTGTCTTAACCAGGGCCTGTCATCCAAATTGTGAAGGTGGGGCTTGCTTAGAATTCCTACAGCTCCTGCCTATGTCTATTATTGGTCTTAAGTGAAAACCTGCCATTCAGTAAAACACCCTGGGCTTAATATGGCTGCCCATTGCTCCCTTAGGGGACGAAGTGTTTTGGTGGTTTTTTTTCTACCTTTTATGGTACATGTGTTTCCTTCTACCTCTTCCCCAGAAGCAGTGCATTTTTGCCTGGGTCCCAGGAGCTGCAGGTGAGAGGGCCTGCTGCTCCCCATCTCAATGGTGGATGGCTTTTCCTTCCTACTAGCAGTGGGTCTAGTAAAGGAAGGGCTTTGTGCTTGTTCCTCAGCAGCTGCTGATCATCTCTGCCATACTCACTTCATCTTTTGCTCTCACCCCAAGTCTTGTGAACACTTAATGGAGGCCCATGGACTTATGATACAGTACGAATTTTCCTTGTTTCTGGGATTCCTAGCTATTTCGAGCTATATTCTAGCTTATAGTTGGTCATTAACAATTCATTAAAATTTTAATTTACTTCCAGAACCTATTGTATGGCCTCCACCTTTCCCATACTCTTCTAAAGGTGAAATTTGTGTGTGTGTGTGTGTGTGTGTGTGTGTGTGTGTGGTGTCTCTTTGGAAGAGTTGTTACTCTGGAATTCAGTTTGCTTGGTTGTTTTGTGAACTCGGTTCTCTGATGAACTGATGTAAAGTTAAAATTTTGTAGATTATCCAGACCTTTTATGTTATTACTGTGAGATCAATGTTCTTTTTGGCTGAGCACATGCAAAATTTCCCTTATAGCCTGTATTACTTAATTGTGGTATTTAGATGTCAGAATGGCTCTGGCAACCATTTGGTTCTAAGAAACTATCTATAGAATACACATATGTGTAGTATGACCAGTTATGAATCTAAAAAGTCATCACTGTGGCTTGCTCAGAAAGACTTTCTACTCCTTCTCCCCATCTCAGGCCTACACAGGAGTTCTATTCTAAACCAGATCAATTCCATTCTAAACCAGACCATTGCAAATCATTGCAAATTTCCAGGCTTAGCGATCTGTTAGGGAGCTTTATGGTCTGAATTGTATAATCTGGGCTCAGAGAAGTAACTTGCGGCCTGCCTAGCTTTGCAATATGCTGGGTTCTAATTTCCAAAGCCTACACAGACATGCCCCAGATTAAGTCTGGTTTCTTCTAGGCCCGAAGAAGTAGGCTTTGTAGTAATGAGGTACTTCATATCATGTTGCCTAAGTCTTAAAGATATAAAATAATTGACTCATTAAATTTGCAAACAATAGCAAGCACCCACAGACCCAGCATGAGAGTTGGAGTAAGGGTAAGCTGGTGGGTCATGAGACTATGGCATTACCAGGCAGTCACAAGGTGGTCTATGACTCCTAATGAATGCTACCGGGCCTATTATGCCCCCAAATGGTATAGTCCCCAACAGAAAAGGGAAAGGGTGTTCAGCCTGAGCCCTTGACTTTACTGTATGATCTTTTGGAGACTCAGTTTCCTCATTTGTAGAATGGGAATGATAATAGTAATAACACGTTATCTTCTGACGTCATGTGAAGACTAAGTGAGTTAGTCCACGTGAAACATTTATGAGAGTGCCTAGCATATGTTAAGCCTTCAATAACAATCGCAATGTCAATAATTATTCCTTATGATTAGATATTTTCTAGTTTCCCATAGCTTGCTTTATTGCTATATTCGTTCTGCTTTCTGATCCACCATAAGGACACACCTCTTCCATTCTGGACTTTTTTATCCTAATTAATTTTTAAAAAGAAATTTCAAAACTAATTATCTATGAAGTTATTGGCAACTACATTTATTGTTCACTATTCTGTTTAAACCCTTGCTAAGACTGTTGCCAAGAAAACAAGTAGTGAAAATTGCATAATTTCGAAGGAAGTGGAATGAGGTATACTTTCTATAGCAAATATATATGATTTGTTTAATTTCAATTGAAAATGTCTTCTTTAAAGAATATTGTACAAATCTCTTTTAAATAATGAGATATTTTATAAGCCAAGAAAAGACAAAAGATATTAACTTAAAAGCGATTTTATCAAATAGTAAAATCTGTTAAACTGCATAGTATTAAAACCAGATACTACTATAGCTGGAAGCTATATAGATCCTAACATTTTAGCTAAAAAAGGAAAGAAAAGAAACATTTGTGTCAGGTAAATGATAATTGAATTATAAATGAATGTTGAAGAATTAGGATAGCAAAACCCTTTCTGATACACAAAATATGGTTGCAAACACTTTCTTTATGTGATTTCCTAAAATGACCCCCTGGTCAAAAATATTGCTCATCACTACTCTTGTGTCTCTGAGATTTTCTTAGGAATTTTTGGTGTTATTAACACAGCAGAATTCAAGACCATATTATAACTAGGTCATTTCTGGAATGAGTAAAATCACTTGGTAATTTCATACAGTTCAATGACCAATCATTTGTTCCTATATTCATTTATCAAACAAGTCCTATGTGAAAGTTATGGGCACTGTGCTAAAGGTATAAAAAAAAGGAGTGAGATGCATTCCAAGGAATGATCTCACACAAATAATGGGCACGTCAGCAAATAAGTGAAGCATCAACACAAAACACAGAAAGTGCTGTAGGAATTTGAATGGTTCAGAAATATACACAAGTTTCTACTGAGAGATAGGAGCACACTGAATTAATTTAATTATCAGAGCTGAATATTTTATTTCTTTCAGTTATAAAGCCAGTCTATTTATATAACTGCCCTCTAAACACGAATTAGACAATAAAACTGAAAATTAGACTTCTTATAAATGGACAATGGAGAAAAAGAGGTACACTTTTTGGTGAAAGACCTGTCTCCATGATTCCCAGTTAAGAGACAACATTATGAAACACTGAGAGATCCTTTAAAACCAGAGTTTCCTTTCAGTACCCTTAGATGGCTTTGTAAAAAAAAAAAAAACAAAAAAACAAAAAAACAAAAAACTTCGTCTTACATTAGTGAACATAGAAAATTGAGATTCTTTCGTAAGATCTGGAACTGTTATATAAGATGATAGTAAATGGAATTTACTTTTCAAATATTTCCAGCGAAGGTTTTTGTGAGCTTCACTATAATATAAAATGCAAAGAATGCATTTTAGTGAAATAAGAAATAACTCAACTCTTAGGATTATTTCAGTAGCCAGTGAGAGTAACCTGCATTTGAAAGTCACAGGAATTTAGTCTGAGAAAATGCTGCTTGTCACACATTTAAAATGCGTACAACAGTAAAGGAAGTTGAAGGAAATTTAAGAGCTGAGGTTTGAAACAACGAAGGTTGTGTTTTATCACACCGAAGGCATAGAGTATGAACCGGTCTTTTTCAGTCGTTGAAACACTAGACAAAGAGAGGCCTGGGATCTTTAAATTTGTAAAAGTAGATTGTTTCAAGAAATGCTGTGTTTTGAGACAAATTTAATCAGGCATGTTCTACTGGCAGAAATATTTTTACTTCTATTAACGTTTTTAGAGATATGGAAATTCAAATTTGAGTTGCATCATTTCTTGCTTGGATATTTGCTCTTAATTAAAATACTTTCTATCCCTTAATCCATTCTATCCTTTAGTTTTTTTGCTATATATGAAGTTCTAAATCACGTAGAATTAGTGAGAATGTAAACTGCCTTTTATAATGCTTTATTTTCATGTTATTTAGAACCTTATTAAAATGTAAAAATGTTAAAATATTAAGTGACTGTAATATGTGATGCCAATATTAATTTTGGAGAGTTTAATTTTTGAGATGGATATTAATTGCTCTGAAGATTAAAGTGTTATTCTTTGATGTTTCTGGAATGTATTCATCCCTTGAGATATGCCATTACACACCTTTCTTTCCCAGAAATTTTGCATTTAGGGACATGAGAACTAAATTTACATAGTTGACTATTTTTTTTTTCATTTCATTACTCTTAAATTTAAAACATGTTCTGCTACGCCAACAAAATTTCTGGGCTTCACAGAAATATTAAACATGCTTATTTTAAAGGACAAAGCTAATTCAAAACATGTCTGTAATGTACTCATGATGTGCTCAACAATGACTTAGGACTGACTCAGAAAACAAATTAAGTAAAATGTTCTTATTCTCAGATTATTGATAATATAAACACTAAGATGATTCTCATGTAATAATTATCAGAATGATCGATACTCATAAAGTGGAGGTCATATGAAGGGAAACACTACTGCAGACTAGAATGTTTGGCAAACTGTGAAGTGCAATGTGACAGAAGGATAGCATTTAGATTGGAGAAGACATTCCAAAACAGAAGATTCGGCAAGAGTCTTGTGAAGAGAGTTTATTTCTGGGATAGTGAGAAGTAGGTTACCATGTTGGATGGGTAATTTAGAGTCAAATTTTGGAGGGCCATAATGGAAGCCAACAGAGGAAAGAAGGAGAAGTTGATTAACAAAAAATAATGCCATGTAAAGGTCAAGGAAAATTTGGACTGAGATGGGGCCACTGATTTAGGTGAACTCCAGAGTGAAGTTTCAAAAGAGCATTAAGAATCCAAGCCACATTATAGAAGTCTAAGAAGAAAAACAGTTATGATAAATGGTGGCAGCAGGAATAGCCCACTCATCTGAGGAAAAGGAAAATTAGGGTCAAGGAAAGTTGTATAGTAAGTGTCTGTGTGTGTGTTCAGGATAGATAACACATTCTATAAAATGTGATCAAATGAAAATAAAATATCTAGCATGAATATACGGAATCTACTATGTTCCTCAGATTTAGTGAATGAGTAGAGTTATATGATTAATTGCATTAGATAAATTTAATATCGTGAATTCCTTTGACACAGCAACAGCCTCGTGTGGCCTCGTATTTAAGGGACATATTTTCGATAGAGGGTAAAATGTAGATTCCTGTTTTCCTGCAACAGGTAAATGCCAGGAATGACAGCGCGCCGCTCACCTGAGAGACACTGAGCCATGCTTGTACAAACAGTGCAAGTGCTAGCCTGCTAATCAAACAGTTCTGTGGAAGCATCTTTCTGCTCCGGCTTTGTGGGACTGAGGTGTGTGAAAACTCACTGCTCCTATTCTTAGAATGTAGAGGGGCGCTTGGGTGGCCCAGTCTGTTAAACATCCGACTTCAGCTTAGGTCATGATCTCATGGATTGTGAGTTCAAGCCATGCATCGGGTTCTGTGCTGACAGCTCAGAGCCTAGAGCCTGCTTTAGATTCTGTGTCTCCCTCTCTCTTTGTTCCTTCCCCGCTCATACTCTGTCTCTCTCTCCTTCAAAAATAAATAAACATTAAAAAAATAAAAAAAAGAATGTAGAGTACCTATTGTGTAGTGGGTATTTGTCATTTTCAGTCTGTTTATAATCATTTTTCCATTTAGGAAAGGCTCCTTTCTGACTGGAGGTGGTTAATCAGTAGCCTTTATTATCCTGCACCCCACCTCCACCTGCCACACACACACACACACACACACACACCTAACACACAAGTTATCATCTGATCAAGATTTGCCAATCAGATTCACCATACCCCTGCCCATAATGATGGGTGATCAGGTCAGGGTCAATGGGCATGTGACCAAACCAGGGCAAACCTAGTATCCCCAGGGCTTTCACTCTTGACGGCTACAGGAAAGGAGTATACTTTTATTTTCTCTGAGATTGCTAGGCTTAAAGGACAAATAAACCTAGACCTGCCAATTATTTTTGCAATCACATCAGAGAAACATTTCCTGGGAATGAAGCCCGCTCAGAAAAAGCAGAGCCGAGAGATAGAGAAGTACAGAACCCTGATGAAATTGGTTTATGTTCCGGGATCCACTTAAAGTTCTATTTCTTAGTTATGTAAGCCAGGACATTCTTTTTCTTTTCCTCAGTTCATTGTCATTTGCTACCTAACGGGTCCTGTATGATGTCACTCTTGAGAATAATTGGTCAAAATATAAGAAAAAAAAGCTATGAGCAAGGAGAATTATAACTATTCCCTTCTTTGAGTACCTAGACCACTTTAATATTCATTTTTGTAAGAAATTTGCACCTGGCTTCCTCCCATGTGTTATGGCCTTTCATGTACTTATTTTTATTTCTGTTAGAATGTGGGCTTCTTGAGAGCATGGATAGTTTCTGCTGTTTGTTTGTTTTCTGCCATTCTTTTGTGTGACAGACCCTGTAGCCAAGTAGCCCTCAGGCATCCCAAGCTTTTCCCCTTGTTCACCTACCACTGCAGAGACTGGCAAAGGCCAGATACTCACTTTCCTGGTCTCTCTGCTGCTAAAACTGATAGTGGGTTTCAATTCTGCCCATTGAGCTATAAGTAGAAAAAT
This sequence comes from Cryptoprocta ferox, assembly GCA_028646485.1. NCBI lineage: Eukaryota > Metazoa > Chordata > Mammalia > Carnivora > Eupleridae > Cryptoprocta > Cryptoprocta ferox. The sequence continues at coordinate 42,258,730 of CM053578.1, forward strand.
GGTTTATTTTTCTGAGAAAAGGTCTGCGTTTGCCATTACTTCTTCCTTTGTGTTTGGAACGTGGATGTGCAAAAAGATAGTGTCTTGAGCTGCAGCAGCCATATTGTGATAAAGAGGCAGGAGCCTGAGGGAAACAAAAGCCAACTTGCTTAGAATAAAACTTGTAGTATTCCTGAAACTACCTACATTCAAACTTGTTTTTACTTGACTAAATTTAGAATACACTGGCCCATGTTTATCTAGACCTTACCTTAACAAGTTAGAGATTATATACCAAACTTTCTGTTTCCTGAATGATCTATGAACTTCAATCTAGATGTTAATGTCTACGAATCTCTAATTTTGAGGCTGGCAAAATTTTGTGTTGGAAAACACATAAGCATTAAAATCAGAAGAGTTGAGCTGATTTCTGTGCTCTGCAGACTGCTAATTCTATGATAGGACCTTATAAAAATCACTGATTGTGAACTTCTGTTTCCTTTTATTACAGCGGTGATAAATTATATTCCTTAAATACTTCTACAGTTTTGGCACAAGAATTTAGTTGGAAGATGTGTGAATATATTTAATAAGATGTAAGGTGCTAAACAAATGTTAATTTAATTAACAAATATTTTTAATTTAACTTCTTCATGAAGAACTGTAGATGTCTTATCCTTGCAATGGTAAGCAGCAAAGATCCTCTAAGAGAATATTATTAATCACTTATTTTGCATGAACTTAGTTAAAAAGTAACATTACATTTAAGTGGAAATATTTTCACTGTATGAAGATCATGCACTATTTTGTTTGTAAATCATATACTATTACGACGACCTGTTTATGTTCCTCCTCTACAATGACAAAAGAACAAAGGAAATGCTTGGAAATGTTTTATTTGTAATTCCATAAAACCCCCAATTCAGTGTGATTACTTCAACAGAGCACAAGTGCTAACATTTTAAAGTTAAGTGTTGAATGATTTTAAACCTCGCACTGTTACTTGAAAAGTAATATGGAAGAGTCTTTGACTATGTCTAGAATAATACCCGGAGAATCCAATATCTGTGTAAAATTTCATAGGATCAGCTGTTTAAACAATAGCCTGATTAAATATCAATACATGTTTTGCAAGCATTGTAAATTTTACCCTAATATTATCTCATAACATAATTTTCCACTAGTAAACAGATTTTCCTGAAAGCAACCAAATTATAGTGTACAGTGACCTCATCCCAAAACGTAAGGGTGTTCTACCAAAACACTCCAGGGAAAATAGCAAGTTCCCATCTGCCTTGTCCTGTGTACCAAAGATAAGAAAGTTCGCCTGGCTGGTTTTAAAATAGCTTCATTCCAATCATGCAAGAGAATGTATGCCTTTTCTTGGTCTTCTTATTTACAAAACTTAAGCCTTTTTTCACTATGCATTATCTAAAGTAAATAACATGTTAGTGTAACAAAATAACAAACTCCAAAGGAACATCATCCAAAAGGAAGTTTTATCCTTTTTTTTTATATTTGTATTCCAATGTTTATATTTCCTTTCTCTATTTTAAACATTTCTTAATTCCTCCAAATATTATTTTTAAAAAATATTTTTCAACTTTGACCATTTGAATTGTAATTGCCTAGTGCTAGTTACTGAGGGAAGAATACTTAGTAATCATAGTTGTTTTGGGTTTAGGGTACAGTATGGTCTACTTCTTAATTTAATTTGATAAGAAATGAAATAGATGGTAATTGGAATATATTTAAGATGATAAGCTCCTCCAAAGTATAGAGTGTGCCTAGTACCTCTTTTGTAACTTTTTAATAAAACTACAACACTAGTCGGACAACTAGTAGTGGGTCAATACTTGTTTGATTAACCTATACATCAACATCATTCAAAACTTATCACATCCCAAATAAAAATCACAATTAAAAAGGTAAAAATTTGCAACAGAAATATTCATAGGTGGTTTTTTTTTTTTTTGCTATTTTTTGCCTTTTATCTCTAGTTGGCATCAGAGAGAGATAATTTTATAAATGATATTTATACCTATTAGTAGGTATACACCCTGAAATTTTATTTGCTCAACCCTGGTTGATATAAATAGTAAATGAATAAATGAGTAAATAGACTTTTTAGAGCAATGATAAAGAGTTGAGGATGAATTTTCTTCAATATTGATACTAAATTGAAAATCAATAGTGTTTTTGCTCAGAGAGGACCAAAATTAAATCAATTTCAAGACTAAATTGGTGGTGTTTTTTTCTTTTAGTTCTGAAGAACGGATTTGATTTTTATTCATAATAGAAATTTCATGTATTAAATTCTCTTTCAATCCTCCCACTTCAATTATCCTAATAATAGGAAAATATACAGAAAGTAAACCAAACATATTCTATCCTAGTTAACTTTGAACTATACGTACTCTTAGAATTCTAAAAGATAAGATTTTCAGGGTGCATGATTTTAAAGTAACATAAATATATTTTATACAGTATGTATTTTAAAGAAATTTTTTATAGTTTATTTTTGAGACAGAGAGAGACAGAGGATGCATGGGGGAGGGGTAGAGAGAGAGAGAGAGAGAGAGAGAGAGAATCTAAAACAGGCTCCAGTCTCCGAGCTGTCAGCACAGAACCCAACGCAGGGCTCAAACCCACACACCATGAGATCATGACCTGGGCCGAAGTCAGAAGCTTAACCGACTGAGCCACCCAGGCGCCCCTCCAGTATGTATTTTAAAAGCTGACAGTGTTTCCATACCATTCCTATGCTGTTCCAGAACAAATAACAAAAAAGCAAAACAAACAAACAAACAAACAAAAAACTAAGAAAGAAAGAAAAAGGAAAAGAGAATGAAAAAAAAAATTAGTGTTCTCACCAGACTGCCAAGAATTCTCCTTATGGATCTATGCAATGACTCTGATTTTTAATGGGCTGCTTTTATAGCTTTTGGAATGTTGCCATTGAATTTTCCCTTAATTTATTGTCAGACTGTCTCTAGTAGATCTCTCTCAGCGGTTTGCTGCACTCTCCCCAGCAAGCTGCCCTGAAGTCACCTGAGCCACAGCCAGCAGAGGACTCTTATGAGCCATGTCTACAGGCCGTTGAGCTCAGCTCAGGGAATTGCTCCATCCTGACCACCAGAGCTCTTCCAGGTAAGGCCATTCCACTTCCAAAGAGTTGCTGGACCTCTCCCAGCACATTGGCACACTCTGCTGGACTATTCCCAGTCAACTGGCAGAATATAATCAGTTGGCTGCTGACAGTGGAAATGTAGCCCATACTACTCAAACGATGACACCTTTCTTCATGAGGCAATTTGGTGATACAGGGGGAAAATGTAGTCATGGTTATAGCAAACCAGTGTTTAATGTAGAAACAGTAATTGCTTACCAGAAACCCTCCATACAGCCAGTCAACAAATCTATAAATTAGAGCTAAGTTACAGATTTCCCACACATATTTCCTCTATCCAGCTTTTATTTTTTAATAATGTTTATTTATTTTTAAGAGAGAGACAGAGCGTGAGTGGGGGAGGGTCAGAGAGAGAGAGAGGGAGACACAGAATCCGAAGCAGGCTCCAGGCTCTGAGCTGTCCGCACAGAACCCGATGCGGCGCAGTTCAAACTCACAGACCCCGAGATCATGACCTAAGCTGAGCTGGACGCTTAACTGACTGAACCACACAGGCGCCCCATCCAGCTTTTTTTAAAAATTTATTTTATTTTGGGAAAGAGAGAGTGTGAGTAGGGGAGACAGACAGAGAGGGAGAGAGAGAGTCAGGGGCAGGCGCTGTGCGGTCAGCATGGAGCCCGACTCAGGGCTCGATCCTGCAAATTGCAAGATCATGACCTGAGCTGAAATAAAGAATCGGCGCTTAAGCAACTGAGCCACCCACGCATCCCTCTATCCAGGTTTTTTTGTACTCCAGAGCATTTATCTCAAATTTTAGTCTACTATTCTATCATCAAAATACATTTTAATCATTTTAGAATTTTTTTTTTGCAAATACGAGTTACAACAATTAAAGAGTTTTACCATTATTCTTTTTACATTTTTATAGATTTATTAATTATGATAATGGAATCTTCACAATTTTATCTTAGTTGGATTAAAATAATTTTTAACAAGCTTTCAATAAGCATTAGTTAGGAATTTTCTACCTATCCGTTTACTTACATATCCACAGTACAATTTGGAAAATCAGGAGGTAAACCCTAACATGCCATTATTAGTGAATTTATGGATCTTACTCAAAATTCATCAATTGTCCACATAATGTCTTCTAAACTTAGTACATTTTATGTATTTTTTAAATTTTATTTTAAACTTAACCCATTTTAGAAATAGGAAATGGAGCTGTGTAAAGTATGATTTTTTCCACAATTACAAAACCTGAGAAAAAAGGATGAACATTGGAAATTCTGATGCTCAATGATCTTATATAAGCAGCAGTTGAGCCAGAAATATATATGTTGTAGCCCAACAAACTGTATATGTTAGTGTCATCAAAAAGCTTGTTGTGGAAGGGGTGGGGCTCAGGGGGTTGAGCTTCTGGCTCTTGGTTTTTGCTTGGGTCATGGTCTTATCCTCCATGAGATCCAGCCCTGCACTGGACTCTGCACTGACAGTGCAAAACCTGCTTGGAATTCTTTCTCCCTCACTCTCTTTCTGCCTCTCTCTCTCTCTCTCTCTCTCTCTGTCTCTCTCTCTCTGACACACATACACACATGCACACACACACACACACACACTAAATAAAATAACTTTAAAAAAAACTTGCTGGGGGAATGTTGTCTCCTGTTGTTGCTCCAACTTACCTCTGAAGTTCAGCAATTTTACCTTGAACATAATGTTATTTTTCATAATAATGTTGATTTAAATAGTTAATTTTCACAACTTACTCATTTGTTTTCTGGCTTCTAATTCTTCATATGGTATAAACTTCAATATGGTATCTGACACCTCAGGGTCTCAGTTTCCTTACCTGGAAAATAGGAAATTCAATACATAGCTTGCAGGGTTTATTAAGATTAAATGTGATGAGATACTTAAAGTCCCTACCTAGTGGAGTCTGGTACATATCAGGGGTTCAACAGGTGTATTTTTCTTTTCCTTTTGATTCCCAAAGTGAAGCCTTAACAAATGACAGCTGGCCTTACACCTCAGCAGAGAAGACTGTAACTTGAATGGCATGAATTGCAATCTATTCATAAGCATCAGCCTTTAAAATGCCTGAAATTTCATTTGAAGACTCATGCCTTCCATATACCAAATGCTTTTGTTAAGATGCACATGTTTTATCTGAGTTGTGGGACGGGGGACTAACATTGATTCATTATCATCTTTTGGTTTATGGGTTTGTAACTATCCATTATCTGTGAATGGACCATGGAGGAAAATCTAAAGAGGGCAAGTCTGGAAGGGGCTTCTGGTGGTCCTCTGAACAGAAAGCTGATCATCTCGGGCCTGAGGACCCAGAAGAAGGGAAGATCTCTAAAGCCAAAGTAGAGATGCAGACAGGATGAATAAGAACCAAGACTAGATTCTCGAGTTTTTCCATTTGGCTAGACTAAGTCTTGAGTATGACCAAGTTACTGTGTGCCTTTCTTTTTTCTTTCCTAAAAACAAAATTCACTGTGTTTGATAGTGGATACTGATGCCTTCTCTTAAGTCCTTTAAGCTAGATATGTGGGTGAGGCATAGGGTAGGATGGGACTAGGGAAAAATACTTTAGGGCACAGTGAAAAAGCACCATCTACCCTAGTCCAAACATTAGGTTACAGGGTGTGTGATATGTTGACTCCAAAACATTTATTGCTTTCACTGCATTTTGTCATTGACTTGTCTGTTTTTCCAACTAGATTTTAAGCCTTTTACACACAATTATTTGTCTCCATCTTCAGGGCCTAGAATAACACCTGACACTTAAGTAAGGTTGTTGTGGTACTTAATTTTATGTGTCCACTTGACTGAGCCACAGGGGGCCTAGACATTTGGTCAAACATCATCCTTGGTATTTCTGTAAGGTTGTTGTAGGATGAAATTAACATTTAAATTGGTTGCATGGGTAAAGCAGATTGACTCCCCCTCCCCTGCAATGTGGGTGGGCTTCATCTAATCAGCTGAAGGCCTGACTAGCACAAAAAGGTTGACCTTCCTTCCTTCTGCCTGCCTGCCTCCTAACTGGGAAATAAACTCTTCTCTGCTTTTAGATTAGAACTAAAGTCCGGCTCTTTCTGGATCTTGAGACTATCAGCCTTTGGACTACAACTATCCCATTGATTCTCCTTGGTCTCTAGCTAATGGACTCACCCCACAGATCTTGGCACTTGTCTGCCTTCATAAGCACATTAGTAAAATCCTTATAATAAATATCTATCATCTCTATCTACCATTTATTGGTTCTGTTTCTCTGGCGAATCCTGACTAATATAGTGATCAATAATTTTGTCTTGTTATTTTTGAATAAATAAATGAGTAGGTAAAGTAAATTGTTAGGCAAAGTGAATCCACCTCATTCATACAATGTGGGATTGGGGCTAATGATGATCCCTTTTAAGCTATAAGATTTTTAAGATTCTAAAGCCTCTAGTCTTCTGCTTATTAGACTATAAAATGACCAGATAAAGAAACTACGTAATTTTTCCACCGGTTAAAATAAAATGAAAAACAAAAGCAAATTTTTGCATCAATAGCAATGTCTGTTTGTCACACAGTGTGAGCAGATGGATGTCACATTTTCATCTTAGAAGACTGTGAGCAAGTACCTATTCTCTCATTTGACATACTTTCTTTGATTTCATGGCATATACTGCATTCCATCTCATTTTAGCTATTGCATTTCTTAAAAAGTGTTTGTTTGGGATTTTTTTTTTTAGTTTTTGCTTTTTTTAAAAGAATGATAGTGTACTAGGTTTTGTAAAATCTCTTGCACCAAAAAAAAGGAAAAATGGTCCAAAGTAAAATACAAATATTATTGGTTGCTATGAACATTGGTAACTAATTTCAGATCCCAAATGTTGTCTTAATCAGTAGACTAACACTCAAAGGTGATGAATTTTCTTCTCTAGTGCTCTTATTTACCAGTTGAGGACAAAAAGATGTCGTCCAGGTAGAACCATAAAAAGGAAATAACTAAATTATGTCATACTGCTTTAAAAAGGACAGCAAAATATTCTGGCGCCACTCTACGACAGATATTGTTTTAAGAAATTTAATATATATTAACCATTTAATTCTCATTGCAACTCTATTATCATTATTATTATTTTATAGATGAGAAAACTGAAACACAAGGAGGTGAAGTCAATATGCCCACCACTGTTAAGTGACAGAGCTGGGACTTAAATCCAAATAATCGGGGACCATGGGTTGGGTGCTTAACCACCATGTTATGCTTCCTCTTGGCATGCTTGGTTTGATCCTTACTGTGTCCTTGAAGCAAGTTTGAATGCCTCCACTTAACAAATGAGGAAACCAAGTATCAGAGTGTTGGTGCTTCATCAAGATCCCAGTTACAGGATGGAGATGAGATGTAAACATGAATTTTTCTTATTTAGGAATCCATGTTCTTCTATACCTTGGTACATAGGTTCTGTGTTTTTCCTCATCTTTCATCAGTATGCTTTTAATTTCATGTCTCTGGGTCAAGTAACCTGGCTGACAACTTTCGATAGGATTCTTTGTTCTGGGGAATGCTTGTGTTTTCTAATAGAGATTTTCTAAAGATTCAGTGAGCCATCTCAGTGGCTTCAGCCTCAAGTGGTGGTGCTTTGACTATACCATCTTTAATTCAATTATTTATTCACCCTTAAATACTATTAAGCACCTACAATAAGCTTATCTATGTGGAACTGCTCAAGGTCTTACCAGGTTCCCAGCACCATGCTAGTCTTTGTGGTTACAGGTTAACCAAGGTTAAGTCCAGCTTTTAAGGAGTTCATAGCAAAGTAGAGGATCATCCTCATTCAAAGAAACCTCTTGTTTAGCCTCTATTTGAGTACAGCAGGTAGAACAAACCCTGTTACATCCCCTTGTTCCTTCTCCTCAACTAACCCCAGGACAGCATCTGTGAATGGCCGTTTGCTCTTCTCACAGCTATAAAAGAATGAAAGCCAAGAATGCCACGAGTGCTCAAAAGTGGCCTTACGGTCACTCGGCATTTATTATATCATACTCTAGAGAAGGCACGAGTAAATAATAATAACAATAACAATAGGAACGATTAATACTTATAAGTGCTTGACACTCTCTAAGCCAGCCATAAGGCAAATTTATTATTCTCATTTGCTGAAAACAGAAATAAAGACACAGTTTCAGCAAATTGCCCAAGGTCAAATGGCCCGTGGTAGCATGGGTGGGATTTTAAGCAAGGAAGTCTGAGGCCGAAGCTTAACTTCTTGGCCACTAAAGTAAAAGAATTAATAAGAAAAGTGAAACCTGTGGTCTCCTCTTGCCAGGAACTTAAAATAGGGGACATAAAAATATTAAAAATCCATTTGCGAAACATCATAAAAGGAAGTAAAAATACAGTGCCAACTAATTAAGAGTATCCTCTGGACCAAGAAAGAATCTTTATTGATTACCTGTTAGGATGCTGGTACTTGATGTATCTCCCCAAACCTTGCCCGTGCTCCTACATGCCACGGTAGAGCCAGGGGCTTGAACCACACAGAGCTCAGGAGCTGTTCTCTTGCCCAGCCATTCACACTTTCTCCGTGGTTACCTTTTAATTCACGATCTGTAACCAGCAGTTGAAACCCCTTGAGGACAGGCACTATTCATGTTTCTTTCTCTAGTGCCTAGGAGAGTGAGACTAATTGAAGAGTGAATAAATGCATACGTTAATTAGATACTATGCCTATTTTTCCAGTGGAGAAAATAATCACAGAAAGCCTATGTGTCTGATTCATGTTACATGGCAGGTACCTGAGGGAATGGACACCGATCCCAGGTCGGCTTGCCTCTACACCTTGTGACCTTCAGGTGACCTTAAATGACATGACCTGAAATGACATGACATGAATGGGGTGGAATAGAAATCTGTGTCAGAGCCGAAAGAAGTGAATGGGTTAGTCTATGAGACTTCCTCGTTCTAACTGGAAAAAAAGTTGTGGGGTATATTTTTGTTTGTTTATTTTATCTTTTTAAAGAATTTTTAATGTTTATTTATTTATTTTTGAGAGAGAGAGAGAGAGAGAGAGTCAGAATCCCTAGCAGGCTCCATGCTGTCAGGACAGAGACTGAGGCGGGGCTTGAACTCACGAACCCTGATATCATAACTTGAGCCAAGACCAAGAGTTGGACACTTACCCCACTGAGCCACTCAGGCACCCCTATTTTATTTTTTGTTTTAACCTCAAACACATGAAAAATAAGTGGAAATGAGCAAGTTCCATGGGAGCAGATAACAGTTTGGATCAGCGTACGGTAAGATAGTCACCATTGCTTACGTCCAGTCACACTTCGCATCTAAGACTTTTCCTGTCATGGGATGTGTAAGGGAAGCAAACAGAAATAAAAAAGACTGCTTCCACCGTAACAAGGCTGCGTGAAATCTGTGCCCAGTTCAGGGTTCAAATGCAAAAAGAAATGTGGTTAGTTGAATATTTTAATGTGCCATTGGTGACAGGCTTGGAGTCTGTTTTTCCCATGTGAGATTAACCCGAGGTCTGCCCGGGACTCTCTGGGCTGCACACTTCCCACAGGGCTCCTGGAGTGCCTCGGGAGCGGCAGGAAGTTTGGCCACCCCATCTAGCATCCCGAGGCACAACATCTTGCTCAGCCGACCTGATCTCACTCTCTGAGCAGCTCTGTGGTGATTCAGAGGCAAAGAGGCAGATAACTGGACAGTGGAATTGAGTCCTGTGTGGTACAGAGTTAAAAAAAGAAATTCCTTCCATACGAACTTGGAAGTGCAAAGAAAATCCAACAAATAGAACCTTGTATGCACAGCAAATGAAGCCAAAGAGAGGTTTGCAGGCAGCCTGGCTGGGCGTGAACCTGAAGGCCACTGGCCAGAGAGCTCAGAGGCAGTACTCCGGATGCAATGTGGCTGTCAGGTAGTAACTTATTTACAAAACCACGATCCATTATTTCCCCCACTTGCTTGCTCAGAATAGGAGGTATACCACAAATTCCATTATGAAATGTGACTTGGGCACAAATTTTTATATTCGTTTCTTTCAGGTTTTCCTAATTTTTGCAGGAAAAAAAATCCGGTCTAAGCAAAACATTTCCTAAGTTCTCTTTGAAATGACCATATGTATTGCCTAAATTACCAGGTAAATTCTATCTACTTCTGATGGGCTACATCACAAACAGTACTATATCTTAATTCAACCAAACAGAAACAGAAGTCTGGCATACTGAATAGCCATTTATTTTGAAAGGATGATTAATAGGACAGGACACTCAATTTTTTTAAGCCATATTTATATAGAATTTACCAGTCAAATCAAACAATTTTTGACTGGACTGTGGTCAACGTCACTGTGGACTATACAAGATAGAATAGATACAGTTCCACAAAATCAAACTCAATAGTTTTGCTGATTTATTTGTCAAATTTTTTCTTTGCTTAAGAAATCTGGTGAATCAAAGGCAAAATAGATCACAAAATCACAACAAAAACACCTCTAACTATATCTTGACCAATGTGGAAAATTCCCCATATCCCAGTATTTTTACTTAGAATTAAGCATATGAGTTAACACAGACACTTCATTGTATCACTTAATTTAATCACAAATGTGTTATATACATTTGAGTAATGAATTCCTTTGTCTTCCTTGAACTTGATACCAAATTTTAGACCTATATTTTCAGCATGGACTTGCTAGGGGCCAATGCAATGTTTGAAAATATCCTGGTGGACCTATAAACTGTGGTATGCCCAAACAACACAAAATAGATGTATCTGCCTTAACGCATGACCACACACTTAGTGGCTTAAAACAACACACATTCATTATGTGTAGGTCAGAGTCGACATGGGTCAGATGGAGGTAAAATGAAAGGGTTGGCAGAACTGCATTCCTTCCTGGACGTTCTGGGGGAGAATCCATTTTTTCTCCCCCGTTCTTTCCTACGTTCAGAGGCTTTCGTTCTTGGCTCATGGTACCCTTTCTCCACTTTCAAAGTCAGCAGTGTCCTCTCTATGTCACACTTCGTCCACTCACGTCTCCCTCTGAACAAAGTGGAAGAATATTCTCACTTTTAAGAATTCGTTTGATTAGGTTGGGCACACCTGGATAATTCAAAATAATCTCCGCAGTTTAAGATCCCCACCTACAGCCACTTCTGCAAAGGCCCTTTCACCATATACATATTCATAGGTGCCAGGGATTTTCAGGACACGCATATTTTTGAAAGAATAGTTTCCTACCTCTCACAATAGAGCTTTTTGTTTTTTTATGAATTGTATTTTCTATTTTTATATTCTAGAAATATAAATATTTCTATTTAGAATTGCAAAATCTAACTCATATATACACAAGACTCTTGAAGATTTTAACTAATTTTAACTGATTCACTTATTCACTCGCACACTTAGGAAACATTAACAAAACATCTATTATAAGTAATACATAAATGCAAATACAGACAAATTAGTGTCCTCACTATTACATCTTCTTCTGAACTGTTTCTACCTACAGCCCTGTGTTAAACCAGTTTCCTCTGCCTGAGATACCATCTTTTCTCTAATACAAAGTAAGTTCCTAAATAAATTCATTAAGACTCATTTCAAGGGACACCTGGCTGGCTCAGTCAATGGAGCATGTGACTCTTGATCTTGAGGTTGTGAGTTCAAGCCCCATACTGGGCATAGAAATTATGTAAAAATAAAATCTTAAAAAAAGACTCATTTCAAATACTACCTCCTCTATAAAAGATTTTTTTGACTATCCCAACTGTAAGAAATCCCATCTCAAATTTTATAATACTTTATATTTATAATTTAATTATATTTTAACCTTTTTGCAGTTATTTGTATGCATTCTTTTCTCCTTTAAGGGATTATAAGTTCCTTTATATCATGGATCATTCATATTTGAATGCAGGAGGAACCAAGAATGACAATCAGTATATATAGACTTTCTATACATATTTGTGGAAACTTTCTTTGTAAAAATATATTTGCTTATGACTTAAAACAGTGGAAGACATTAAAAAAGTTTAGTTTTGTTTCGAAGTTTTACCATATTTCTACAGGAAGAAAATTGTAAGAAAAAAGAGCAAAGTAAATTAATTGGAGGTTAAGACCCTCAGAGCAAGAAAAACCATGTAGTTTGCCAATTTATGAAGCCAAAATGGAGAATTATGGAGAAATTTCCCTGCAGATCTCTTGCTGCTGCCAAAGCCGACAGCCAAAATGAGGTTTATAGTCGCTCATATTTTTCAACAATGTGCCTCAGATTGCCAACAGAGAAATGCCTCCTCTGTGACCTTGAAAATGGCCTCATCTCTTTATCAGTTTTCCATCTAGTAAAATTAAATTCTTTGCTTTTACAATAAGTCTTTACCCAAGTTTGCAAAACACAATTCCATTGATGAAAAAAAAATGCACATTTTTTTTCACTTTTTAAACCAGGAAACTGAAGCAAATAAAGAGCTGGAAACTCTGTTTGAGCCATGTACTTATAAATCAACTTTATCCTAAGGATATCTACACATACTCATTCCCTTTCATATTCATTCTAATGGTCACCTCTGCTTTGCACACCTGTTGAAGACGGGTCACGTCACATGCTCTGCTTTCTTCAACATCATTTTGAGTAGATTTTAAACTTCTGTTCACTTAAAAAAATTTGTGTGGGTATTTATTATGAACTTCTTTGAAATGTGCCTCTGCATCACAAAGTAGATTGTAAAATTTGAATTCTATCTTTAATTTCGAGAAGAAACCAGTTAAATGTCTGACGTTGAGTCATGTTATCATTCTTGCTCCATTCAAAATTTCTCTCGTTAATTTTTTGCCAAGGCAAAATAATTGTGTTTTTATAACAAAAGTAAGAATTTAGAAAAGGTGTCAGGATGCTGGGCAGTAATGACTGTTTTGATCCATATTTGAAGATCTTTTTTAGGAGCTCAAATCAAAAGGAAATTAACCTCTGGACTTCGGTGTCAGAACTACTTTGGGCTCAAATCCCAGCTCTTCTACTAACACTGGATGTGAATCCTTTAACTCTTTATTAGTTTCTTGATCTAGAACATGGAAATGATAAGAGTTCCACCTCACAGGGAATTGAAGAGCAAATGAAGTAATAGAGGGACAGTACCCTGATGGACCCTGACACACAAGGACTAATTACATCACAGGTACTGCTTCATCCTGATGATAAAACAATTCCTTTCCTTTCAGACACATTTTAAAGTGGCAACGAATTAAAATGAAAACATGATCTTTATCAAACTTGAACTTATCTTACTATTGATTCGATTTATGGAAATTCATTAGAAAACTTTCTTTGGATTAGAACTATCTTGTTATTGATTAGATTTATGGAGATTTATTGAAAACTTTCTTTGGATTACATTTTATTTCAGCCAGGGAGACGATTGTACTTAATACAAAGAAGTAAAACACGTTACAACAGTAACTTGTATTTGGAAACACACAGTATATAAACATCAATGACTTTTCATCACAGAAACAAATATTGATAATGAAACTCCTCGGATCCTCACAAACATTTTAATATCATACTCTCAAATTGATGATATTTTATTAAAACAGCATCAACAACAACAAATCTAAGAAGGAAAACTAATGTGCTTTATTAATATGAAGTTGATAAAGTGTCTTTGATCTTTTGGATACCTACCACTACTTTAAAAAGAAAAAAGTTAATGCAATATATCCCCTGTTAAGAAGGGGGAGGGGAGAAACCGTTTCTTGATTAAAAAAGGAAAGAAAGAAAGAAAGAAAGAAAGAAAGAAAGAAAGAAAGAAAGAAAGAAAAACCCCACAACACCAGTTTTTATGTTGTGCCCTATCCAGCTGACACTGTCCTTTTGGAAAGCCAATGACTTGTTAGTACCCCTAGCAGCAGTGTGAACAGATGCGTCCCTGACAGGCGATGGATGGTCAGGGTCCATCTGGCCAGTGCAGCTCGGACAGAAATGATGTATACAGCTTCATCAGCGAATGACTGTCATCAATCGTGGGCCATGGGTAGCGTAAATGACAGCTACGCCGCAGCTGAGACCCCAGGTGTGAGACTGAGGAGAACTGATTTAAGAATGCTGGGTAATCAGGAATGTATAGGCTCCTGGACTTTAATTTGTATCTTTAACCTCCTATAAATATCCTGCTATACTGTAGCAGGTATGTGTTTTTTAGTGTCTCATCATGAAATTAGCTTCAAGATGACGGCTGTTCTTTGCTCCCTCTTAACTACTGATGACTTCAGTTCCCTGTCTCCACTACCAAATGCATGCAGTGTCCTGGCTGCTGTATGGTGTGCCCCACAATTTAATTATTACCTCATTGATTTTTCATGTATTTCAATTTTCTCTTCTTTAAGTCACAGTGGCCATCCTGTGGAGGTGCTGCTTATTTTGCTTTCCAAGGTTTCCTTTTGGAATCATTTGGAGTCAAAGATGTTTTTGTTTGCCTCCTCTGCTTCCCCTGTTCTGCCCCCACCCCTCCTCTGGAATGTCTAACTGCAGCAGTCTGGAGGTGGGCCCATACATGCAGATAATCCAGGAAGGAATCTTCCCGGTTTGCACGAGATCTTAAAAAGAAAACAATATTCCACTGCTTACTCACCAACAAAAGGTACCTGATTTTTAAATGGTCTCTCTTTAGTATGCATTAAAGATCATGCATAATTTGCATCTATTAGCATTTTATTATGCCACTGGCACTGGGGAAAGGAAAATGAAAACAATTATTGTATCCTCAGAGGACATTTCTTTAGTTATAACTATTTTACGATAAATCATTTTTGTTTATCAGTGTACTGGATATGGCAAATGTAGAAATACTGGAGACTGAGAGGGTTCTAAAAGCCTAGGAATTTACAGAGCGGCCCCACATGTTTTCACTGAGAGCTCTTCAAATACTTCCAACTCATTAAAATGAATTATGTCAATTACCACCAGTAGATCTGGAAAACATTTGAATCTGATGCAAGAGGACTTCCCCCCGCCCAATACCCTAATATAAGCAAGTTAACACAGCTTAAACAATATCTGGATGAAAAAAGAAGCTGACCTACAAGAATGTTTTCCTCAAAATGTGACTAAAGTTGGCTCTCTTGCATTCTGACCATGTATGAGGGTGTGAGAAGTTTGGAGAACTCAAAAGACCATCTGGTCCATTCCACTGCTTTCAGTGAGGATATACCAAAGCATCCCAGACTGAGAGGTTATTTTGTGTTTCATATACTCTCAGGGAGATCAGCACAGGAAATAATGATGCAAGGTCTTTAGGCATCTCCCCCAGACCCCTCACAGATTTTTTTTTAAGTATGATATTTCTAATAATTGCCACAGGTCTTAGCGATGTCCAAGGCCAGCATCCCAGTCCAGAAAAGAAAGAATACATGTTTTTCTTTTCCCTTTTATTTCTTATAAAGATGATTTAAGTATTATTTTAGTGGCCAGTGCAAAACTCACTATCCCTTACTATAAGAATTGTAAACAAAAATATATAGTTATGTAAAGTTAGAAGCAGAGATAATGTGAGAACAAGGCTGCAATATTTTGGAGGCAAATCTTAAGGATATGCAGAATCATCACATAAATTAGCACTCATGATGGTGTTGAGAGATGGGGGGGAGAGAGAGAGGAATGAAGTCTTCTTGAGCTAAAAAATTCTTTAGATATTTAGTTTTCAGTTCTGGAAAACATCTTGAACATAGCTGTAAGGATGGAATAGTATATCTCTCACTATTAAAGATAACACACCAACTAATACCTGCAGCTTGGAAACAAGACTGAACGAATTAGAGAAGTCTGTTTATACTACTAAACAAAAACATAAAAATTCGTGTCTTAGGATGACAATAATAAACCTAAGTGAATCAAGAGGTATTTCAAATATAATTAGTATTGCCATTCTCAGCAGTGATCTATGTGGTTCACAAATATTTTCATAAGCTTAGATAATCCCTGGAAGTGAATTTCCTCCAGTAAAAAATGGTGATCTTGACATTAAAGGTCCTGACTTCATGAATTTGCTGTTTGAGTTGGCTTCAGATATTACTTCTATTTAGACAGAGTCTATATAATTTCAGTATGATAAAAGCAGATGTTTGAGGACATAATTTAATAGACATTTATGGATAATGAATTGCTTGTGCAATTATTTGCAACCTAAGGTTTTCACAATTTCTATACTAAAGATTCTTTTTAGTATAAAAACATTAATATTTTTATCAAAAACTTCAAAAGCTATTCATTAGCTCTGGACCAATTTCCTCTCCCTGTCCCATCGCTAAGTCGGAGAGTGATTCTTCATCTGTTTATACTCCCTCATGTACGGGGCAAGAGTAGCATACCTGCAGATATGCTTCTACTACAGGGATCCACTGCCCTTCCCATGCCTTGTCTCATCTCTATTCTCTAAAAACAAAGTTCTGATAAAGATTAAGAATGAACCATAAAATCTTCTAGAAACACAATTTAAACATTGTGCTTCTTCATTAAGTGCTCTGTTTTTGGACCCTTTCTTTCCTGATTTTTTTTTAATTCTAAAATTTCATGAAACTGTTACTGTATCTCAGATATGATATTTCCTTTTTTCTGGAATGGCGTTCCTAATCTAGAGAGACCTACTAGGATTTAGTAAGTTCAGCAAGAATTCAAAGAAAAGGAGACATTAAAATCTTATAAGTCTGCTTCCAGTTCAGACAGCTGGAATCTTAGAGACACGCTGATCCACTGTAGGAGAAAAGAATAGGGGGCAGTATAAAGATGGGGGGCTACAGCATCTGCCAGTAATAATGTACCTATTAGCCTGGTGTCTCATTTGGGAACACAAGGTAGCTGATGAAGGATTTTGGATTTCTGTCAGTACTAACACTCTGTTGTTTTATCTGAAAGTGGAAAAACATTCAGAAGAGCTGTGGTATTTCATAATCAAGAGAGAGACCCAGACTTTCCTTTGAGATGGTACCGAGTAGGTTGTTATAAGGACCACTGAGGGATTTTGCATCTGTGGTTAGGTTTATACCTTTAGTTGATGATTTGAAATAATTGATGAAAGCACATGTTTGCTCTTTCCTTAGAAAGGAGATGGAAAAAGTCGACAGATCCATTCAAATCAGCAGAGACTTATACCTCAAATACTTGCAAGATATTAGTGGAAGTTTAACAGAAAAAAAGTATGATCTGTTTCTGTTTGATCACTTCTGTTAAGTGGAAATTCTGGATAGATTGTGAAGACAGACACTTTTTCATGTAGGCAGGGACATAGGAACCAGCAACAGGCAAACCTGCTGAATCAATTTTCAATAGAGAAAGCCATAGAAATTTGAAATCCTTTTAATTCAGTGTTTATTAAAAAATCATAGAATAAAGCAGCTATATGTAGATCAACATGAAACATAGGCAGATGTTTTCTCTTTTACTTTATCCTCAAATTCAGGGTACTTACCACAAAGTCAAGCACAATGTAGGAGTCTAATCAATATTGCTTAACTATGTGATCAGATTTTTTAACAAATTCAAATTATTTAATTCATTGCATTAAAGGCTACCTAACTCTTGTGTCATATAGTTTTGTTAACTCTGTAAACAGAAAAGCTAAGGCTGAAACTAGGGGCTGATGGCAGAGTGAGCTGTCTCACTAGTTCAAAATGGTTACCTTAGAGTCCTGTTCTAAATGGTGGCCAATCTTAAGAAATGAGCAGAGCTGGCAATTAGATGGGACTGAGCACAATTCCCCAGAAGATGGCAGCTACAAAGCAAGAAAAATGAGTAATGAGGCCTTTACATTATTTGGGATTTAATGATTTTTAAAATAATCTCAGAAAAGTCTTAATATTATCCAATATCAGAAGGGATTTTTTAAAATATTGGACCTGGTCTCTATCTATTGAACTATTGAATCCATGTCATTCTTCAGTTTCAGAAACTTAAGCAAATGGACCAAGAGAATTGGACACATTTAGCAGTTCTTTTTTATCAGCCCAACACCCTTTAGCCAAGAGCCAGTGGAGCCCAACATCATGGCACATTTCCCCACAATATACTCACACTCAACCAGCACCTAGGAGGGAAAAGTGCGAGGGCTATTGAGCACTGAGAATTTTTCCAATGAATCACAATTATGTGAACACCTGTGCTAACTAAGTTTGTGCTGATCCACTGTGAAAATTTGCAAAGTGCTCAACAGCCCTGAGAATTTCTCATTTATTATCTCAGGTGGGGTGGTCTGCAACTGCACATTAGGTTGCAGTATGAAGCATGTAAGGACACGCATTCAAGACCTCATCTAGGACCTTTTCATTCTACCTGCAGGGTACAGCTGTGCCTCTTAACAGGCCAGAGTTCTGCTTCTGAAATTCTGCCCAGAAAAGTTAAGGGCAAATACAAGAACCCTTCATCTGCGAATGAAATGATTGTAGAACATGCAATACATTTACTTACATTTCAAGATGAATTTACCATGGGATTTATCTTGGGAAGAACCCGATGGTCAGTGATATCTTTATGAATATAGGATCATCATATGTTAACAACCTGAAAAAGTGTCAAAGCTCTTAAGGATGAGAGAAGATTTTACCCCTAAACATGACTTTGAAGCTGCTATGAATTTATTTTTTCTTAAGAGAGAAACATATAGTGAAACCTGTCTAGATCCCAAAGAATCTATAGGCCAGTTTATTTTTAGAGTCAATGATTGATGAGAATATGAAAATAATTTGTGAATGAAGTCATCAAAATAGCTTGTCAAAGACTGGATGTAAGCAGTGACATTGAGATCAGTGAACACACTGGATACAGGGTCAAGTGTCGATTCCACAATAAAGGTTCCACATATGCCTGGGACAGTGGCTTTCTTTGAAAGTATTTTCTGTCTCCAGAACTATAAACTACTGTGTGGTCTCTGAATGTTAATGCAATGTGAAGAATAGAGTTTTTCTGTGTAGCTCTGTAGACAAATTGATATATTTACCAAAGATTCTTTAGTGAAATATACATTTGTTATATTGAATAATTAAGTTTAATAGGAGACAATAAATTCAAGGATAAGAATATAAAGACCAGGGACTACCCTGACAGTGCAAAGTTTTATTTATTAAGTGGTATGCTAGACTCTGGAACTTAATTCTTTCTCACAACATCATGTTGTTACAAGTAGGATAAATGCCCATAGTATGCAGTGTTAGCGCAGTTGTCATTGAAGACAGTGTAGTAGGAGATAGCAGAGGAGATGATAAAAAAGGAAATGTACAGCACTGAAACAGTGCTGGGTAAGAATGTCAGTGGGAGACATGTCGGAGAAGCACCGATGTTGGGTACCCTGTCTTAACACCAAAGATTTTCCTCATTTTCTGCATCTGGGCCCATGATGCCCATCTCTAAGAGAGGAAAGTGTGAAGTTAGGTAAGTGTATGAGGAAAGGAGAAAAGTAACAGCAGGTTGGACTAGATCCATATATCAACTACTTTCACCTAAAGATTAGATTTATTGGGTTTTATGAGCACCAGCCATATGCTAACCAACTTAGCACACATTATCTCATTTAATCTTCCTAACAGCCTAAAATAGAAATAGAATTTATCCCATTTAGCAAACTAAAAAAAAAAATAAAGCTTAAGTTAACTAATCCACATTTATGTTAGAGTCAGACTTGAACCCTTGACTAGCTGATGTCAGAACTCAAGATTTTAACTACTACACAATACTGACTCCCAGTGGCTGGAATTTGGTAAACATTCAAGGTTAACTCTCGAAGCTGGTGTTTTTTTAAGGGAACCCGATCTCAATCCCTCAAATTTAGCTCAGTATCTCAAAGGCACACAGAAGGTGGCCTTGCTTGTCAGAATTATTGAGATGTTGACTGCCACTTATATAAAAGTGGCTGGTTCAAACCATGTTCCAAGTGCAATTGTGAGCAAACAAATAGGTGATGGTATTGTTTATGAAGCAAATACTTTGAATTAATTCCTACTCAAATACAAAAGTGCTTGGTGTTTACCTGAAGCATAATCTGTGCAAACAGACTTCCAGCAAGCCAAAAAAATTCTGCAGTATCAGCATTGTAAAGTTGTGTATTTCCTTTATTTGCCAAAAAACATAAAATAAAACAAAATGTAAAAAGAGAAATAAAAACTCAAGGAAGAAAAAAACACATTTCATACAAGGCTATAAGATATGTATTAGTTCATAGATTATGTCTTGAGTGTTAAGGGCAATTTTTTTCTTGAGTTTTAAATTAGAGAAAAGAAAAAATAATATGTGTAGAAGAAGGGACAAGACTTAGTTATGCACAGAAAGGCTTAGCCAAGAGCAAGATCCTAAAGTAGGTACTTTCCATGTACACACCTAACACACACACACACGCACACACACACACACATACACACACACGAAGTTGTTCTTCAATGACTTTTCTCACACACACACATACACACACACAGAGTTGTTCTTCAATGACTTTTTCTCAACTCTTAGTATCCTCTCTCCTCAACTTCCAAAGCATTCACTATTTGGTATTTCCTCTGGTCCCTATTCTCCTGTACTTCAAAATTCCACCAAACAACTTCTTATAGTATAGACTTTTTTCCTCTTCATCATCACAACATAACAGTGAACTATTCCATTCCCCACCCCCCGCCCCCTGGATATTGCGAAGTAACTGGTTAACAAACTATATATGAACATATTCCTACTAAAATCTTCACAAATGATAAAAGTTTAATGTGTTCTTTTACTTAATAATATTTGTCTCACATTATGAACACTTCTAGATAAAATGCCTCAAGTCAAAGGAATTAATTCTAGTCAAAGGGAATTTCAGACACTGGCAGCTTGGTGGAAAAGAGATTTCTGCAAGGCTGTTTTGCCCCCTGTTCCTTGAAATATGTTTCAAAGGTTGATGTTAACTTTACCTGTGTTTAAGACTGACCATAGTGAACAGGTGTATTGAAAGATTATAATCCCTGAGAAGAGAGTTCACTGATAAAGGTCACTACTGGTTCTTACTTCCTACTAAATGATTCTTCAATATGGAACATGCTATGTTTCATGTCTGGTAAATGGATATTAGTGACCTTGAGTCACTAATCTTTGCCTTCTTTAGACGTCTCATAGAACTCTAACATTTTAAATTTATAATCGTGTTTACTTTTTTAATGGAGTTTAAAAGTCTTTAAACTAGATAGAGAGATTGAAATCAAGACACAAAAGAGCCTGTAAATGCTTGGATTGACACCACATATCACACCAGTTATAATATAACTCCTCAGTTAATGCACTGAGATAGCAGAACCATTAGGATATACCACATTAACACATAATTCAGGGTCTTTAAGTATCTGTGAATCATTGACATGATACATTGCCACATCTTTACCATCCTTCATGTCATTGCATTGTTTTACTAATATTTTTTAAAATGTTCATTTATTTTGAGAGAGAGTGAGAGTGTGTGCACACATGAGCAGGGGAGGGGCAGTGGGAGAGGGAGAGAGAGAATCCCAAGCAGGCTCTGAACCCTCAGCATAGAACTGTGAGTTCATGACTTGAAATGAAATCGAGTCAGACGCTTAACCAACTGAGCCACCATTTTTATGATAGTAATTGAATCTGGGCTATAAGCTTTAAAAGTTTTTGAACTGACTTCTTCATTCGTTGTGAAGACGATACAGTTTCTGGCAGCTCTAGCCTTGACTAGACATGGCAGAAGCTCCCTTCCTTCACCCAGACCTCTCTCCCCCACTATGGCTGATAGCATCATGGTCTCTCCACATTTACACTTACAAGACTTCCAAGGGATGAATTCTTCCAGGGAGGGATGTGAATTACTGAAAAGGCTTATTGTGTTTTCACGGGTCATAGTTTGTAACTTTTTTAAATGTGGTTTTAAACAACAAAGGTTTTTAGTGCCAAAATGAAAGCATCACAAGCTAGGAAGGAAAGGACTCCTCTCCTTCATCCTTTAAACTACCCAACATAGGTGGCCTTGTTCTCTGTTGGACAATGCATCTGTGAATCATGTTATATTTGTATTCATGATGGAAGCCTATATAGCAATTTAAATAAATGAACCAATTTTACATGCATTTACACAGATAATTCTTGAAAACATAATGGTGAGCAAAAAAGCAAGTGGCAGAATGATGACATTTATGTATTTTAAAATCATAGAATGGTATATTATTTATGGATACATACATATGTAGTAATCATACACATACATGGATGTGAAAGTTATAATCCAATTTTAAAACAGTGGCTCTTTTACCCTTGGGAAGAAGGGAAGATAGTAGTGAAAGAGCTACACAGCATCAGTTGAGGGGACAAAGTGGGTTTTCAACTCTCTGTAACATTAGGGGAAAAAAAGACTTGAAACAACTATGTAAAACTTTTTATAATGAATTAACATTTGTTAAATCTTAGTATTTGAGTGTTTGTTATTCTCTGTACTTTATGTGTTTGAAATATTTCATAACAACAATATTGAAAATAATAAAGGAAACTTCCAGTTCAAAATGGAGCTGGCTAGTAATTCTTAATACTGTCTCTTCCAACTTTTCACTCACAGTCCCAAGGAGAGATGAGAAAGGATGAAAAGCCACTATTCAAATGAGGGCAAACCAACAAGTTGACTCTAGAATCCTAGAATTTGGGAGGAGTTGGTTCATAGTAAAACTGTAATGGGTTGAATGGAGAAAAAATGCACAGTATTTAGGTAATAGCATATGTCTGCTTTGTCTCCTGAGGAACAAGAAGTATGTAAGTGTAGTAGCAGGGCTGTGGGTGTGGGTAGAGATCCCCAAAACAAAACTTTTAAAAAATAAAATGCAACATGCTTATTGGAATACATTAGAAAATATAGAAAAGAGGAAGTAGGAGAGAAGAAACTGTGATTATACTGTACAAAACCAGCCAGTCCTGTTTTCAACCCCAGAGCTATTGTGACCTCTGGCAGTAGAAAAGGAAAGAAGACATTCAATGGCACTTCTGTAATTGATTGTACAATGAGGAGGTGACATATACATATATATGATATATATATGACATATGTATGTGATATATACACATATGTGATATATATTGTGATATATGTATATGATATATAATATATATTATATATATATAATGACAGAATATTTCCTTTTCCACATGAAATGTTTTTTTGAAATCTCTTTGTTGCCTATTCCTTTCTTAACTTTAGTTCCCTATAGAAACATTCAGTGTCTGGAGCATAAAAAAAGAGGGAAAAGGCTTTTTAAATAAAAAAAAACACTAAATGCCACCACATTGTTGAAAAAAACTAAAGTTACATTTTAGTGCTCTGACTTTAATTCAAGTGACTCTATTTGCATAAAGGAATATCTGTGAAAGAACGAGAATACCAAAAAGAATTTCTGGATGTAGAACTTCTTCCCCTACTTTTATATCGAGGATTTTTTTTTATGATCAGATCATATATTCCTCAAAAAAAATGGTTTTAAAGGAAACTCTGGTCCACCTTTATCTCTAATGGCCCGGTTGGGAGTTGCTATAATAATCCTTTTGCTTTTATGTGGCCATCTGGAGGCCTATTAAAAGGAGTATCTAAAACAGACTCCCCAAGTGTGCTGAGTTTGTACGTGTTCACCAAGTCACCAAAACAGGAGCATTTTTCCTACTGCAGGGAGAAATGACCCTTTACAGAGAGGGGTGGGGTTGGGGGGTGTGGAGAGAGAAAAGACACAGAACCAGCAAGAGGCACAGCTTGACCTTTCACCCTTGCCATTGTGCACAAGTAGTAAGAATAGTGGTTGATTCTGGTGCATGTATTTCAAGGGTACAAAGATCTACAGCAAGGTTTCTTTACACCTCTGGGGTTCTGTGATGAGATGGAAGAGGTTAGGGAATGTGGGAACGGGAAACATTGAGAATTTAATGAAGCATCATGTTTCAACTGGATAATATTCCGTTTTGATTTGTGTGGAAAGCAAATATGAAGTATTAAAATAATATTTCAAGTTCCCAGTTTTGTGGCTCAAGTAGATATATTTTTCCTGCCTTTCTGAAAACTGCACCTTTCATCAAAAGTCAAATCCAACAGAGTTTAGGACATAAGGGTAGGATGTGAAATGGAATTATATAAAAGTTGGCATTTGTCTTCAGTAGATTATTAAAATCACCACAGTAAGAAATCTGCTCATAAAGACAGAACAAGTGAGCAGGGGCTGGATATCATTTGTCCAAAATAGAGTCTTTTCTCTACACTCATTAACCATGGCGCCCAGTAATGTGGTTGAATCCTATTAAACCTGATACATCAAAAATTAAAAAAAAAATTAGTTGCTGTCTCAAACTGCACTACAACTCAGATCTAGGACCAAATAAGATGCATTAATTGCTTTACTGCTTCACCGCAAAGCCACTCTTAAAACATAATTCCTTAATGAAGTCCGTTAATTTGTTCATGGCAGTACACAAGCTGTTCAAAATGACACAGAATTGCACTCTGTTTTCTAACCCCTGCAGTTTCTTCTGTTAGTCACTCTGTCTTGTGTTGTTATCCCATGGATAGTAATTATTTTATAGTGGCTGTAATTAGGAGAGAATTAGGCTTGGTAAACAAAACCTGCCTTCTCCTGTTAATAGCTAAGGATAATAAATTTGGCTCTGACATTCACTATATTTGGACAAGCCTTGGCCTACTTCCAGTTTTCCCAATAAGAACTTTATTATATAATTATGCCTTGGAGGGGCTCATATTACAAGGTAATTTTTTTTTGTAAAGACACATATTGCATGGCTTCCAGCCAGTAAATGATATACTGTAATATATGCCTCCAATAAATGTTTTAAACAAAATCTCTCTAAGCAATATTCTGGTACAGCCACACACGGCTCTTCAGCATATATTATTTACAGGATTTGTTTGTCGAGTTTTTCATAATGTAAATTATTTCCTTTACTCACATTGTCCAATATTATGACAAGTTGCTAAAAAGGGGGTCTAAATTACTTCTATCAGCAAATGACATATTTGGGTCTTCAATTTCCCGTATCCCAGTTCCTGATGGTGGTGTCCATAAAATGGTACCAAAATAAGGGTGTTTAAGCCATGCTCTATTCTTTTGTAAAGATTGGCTGTTATTTTGCACGTTAGGTTAAATTTACTTGAAACAATTTATTTTCTTTTCCATTTTTAACATAAGTGAGATAAAATTATTGTGTCCCACTGCAGGCTAGATCTCTGATGATTCATTTGCCTTCTGTTGAACCCTTACTGAAAAGGTCACTCAAACTTGTATAGATCCACAGTAAAACATGACAACACGAAATGCTAAAGTGAAAAGAACAATATTGCAAATACGTTTAAGAACAAAATCATAAAAATACAACATTTACTTAGAAAAATCATGAGGAAAGAGGCATGAGTGTCATTAATTTTGAAGCAAGAGAAAAAGTACATGTACACGTAGAGTAAATATAAAGACATAAGATACTGTTTTCTTCTGAAGTTAAATCCAAACTTAGAATAATTCTTAATTTTTTAAATATTCAGCATAAAGAGGCTGCAAAGAAAGACAATAATATTTTCAAAGGTACTTTGGAATTTTTTCCCACTTAGACTATATTTAAAACCCAATGTAAAGTGAAATATCCAAACAGCTCACACATGTAAAGTCCACCCCCTAGCCCCCCAAGAAATAAAGTATGTCTTAATCATCTGCAAACTAAAGATCAGAAGTTTTTCACTGGGATTAGCTCGGGTATCTGTCTCAGTTGCCCCAATTCCCTTAACATGTGTATCAGGGCCAGTTTTGTTTTTTTTTATAGTTTATTGTCAAGTTGGTTTCCATATAACACCCAGTGCTCTTCCCCACAAGTGCTCAGGGCCACTCTTAAAGAAGGAGCCGAATAGTTTCTAAGATGGTTATTACATGGATTAGGGCTCTCCCCAGTTTATTTGGTCAGACTTTCAAAGGGCCCTGATGTGGATGTTCATATGTATTCTCCATAGTCAAAAAGTCTTTCTTCAAGTGAGAGTCCATTCTGATTCAGGCCTCTCTGTTTCCATTTCCGGAGAAGGCAATAAGTGTTGCCTTTATTCTTCTCCTAAAATATAACCTTCACTTTCAGCA
Source organism: Cryptoprocta ferox (assembly GCA_028646485.1). Classification (NCBI taxonomy): domain Eukaryota; kingdom Metazoa; phylum Chordata; class Mammalia; order Carnivora; family Eupleridae; genus Cryptoprocta; species Cryptoprocta ferox. The sequence goes on from CM053578.1 coordinate 42,284,976, forward strand.
GAGAGTGACTTAAATTGTGTTAGATACATTCTAGAATCAGAAACTTCATAGACCTCTGTTTTCCCCATTTCCACCCTGGTGTTGACCACAGCATGGAACTAAGGAAGCTCTCTAATTATTTTACATAGTTCTCTACTTATTTTCACAGTCATGCACCTAAAAAAAATGATGAATAAGTGTTTATTATATATCTGCTTGCTAAATCGCACAGAGTTTTGGCATTCAAATTTAATGCTTTCTAAAGGAAAATAATTATAATTGTTGTTCAGTTCCAAGAATACTGCTCTCTGTCAGCAAGGTTAAACTATCAAAAATGTATATTCTAAAACTGACACGGTTGCTGGGGTAATTATTGATAATTTAGTTCAATTTATCATTTTCATCAGTTAGCATTTATTGAGTGTCTACTACATCCACTGAAATGTCATGAAAAACAGGAAAATTTTAAAGTAGGTAAGATTTGTTTTCCTACTAGTTTAAGTAGCTCGAAGCCCTTAATGCAAAGATCTTGCTTATCCTCAGGAAATCCCAGAAGGATGTAGAGGAAAGTCCTGTCTCCCACCCTGGCAGTAGCTGTTACTACTGCTGCTGCTGCTTCTTTTCTTCTTTGCTCTTCGAAAGAGTCAAAAACACAGTGAGATTGAGTCGCACTCTCAAAACAATGCCGTAAATCAATGATGAAAGATTGTCCAAGACCAGTGATACAGAAGCCCTATGTGTAGCTTCTGTCCTGTTCTGCACTTTCCTTGTCATATTAAAATTATGCTCATAAGGGCTCTAATTAAAAAAAAATATTGTTTTTATTACCGCTGATCAGTAGCTACTAAATCTTCATTTCTTATAGTAACAGTTATCACAAAAATAGGGCAAGAAAATGGGGAAGTATGGCCAAGTTTCCACGTGCCAACAAACTTTCCCCCCCTAAGAAAATGACCATTATGGAACTAACATCATTAAATGGCAGTTTTCACATTTTGGCTAGAAAAAGAAGGTATGTTTCAGGTGGGGTTTTTTTTTTTTTTGCCTTTGTTTTTGTTTTAGTAATGCAAAGTACTTTATTAGGATTCACAGATTACCTTTACTATACTTCCTAAGTGGCTGAAATAATTATTTTGATGAGCCTGTAAATGGACTGTCAGAGATATTCTTTGGATTTTGAAGGCATATATTGGCACTAAAATTAGACTTCTTGTCTCCATAATGAATTTGAAAAAAAACCACAACACAAAAATAATGACTCAAAAAATGACAGAATCAGAGCAACTAGAGATTGGAAAGACCTTGGTAGTCATCTCATTTAGCCCCGTCACATGGTTCTCTAGAAGACGTTTGTGCATTGACGTTTTACCACATTCTAGAAGTGTGTATTTCACTTCTGAGGAGACACATGCACTGTAACACTTTGAGGAGTGCAACCTTATGTCTTGACTTGCTAACCTGCCCTAGTCTTCGCCCTGTATGCAACGTACCAACTAGGAGCAGATCTTTTCTTTTCTTTCTTTCATGGCCTATTATGTCCTTGAAATTTCCCACTTGCAAAATTCCCTTCTAACTTCAAAGCCTATGACAGTCCTATGGAGTTGGGTCGTGATTTGGCCACTCTATTAAGTTGCTTTAATCCATCTTCATAAATCAATCTCCTTAGCTACTCCATCATGGCGGTGGCTGTTTTGTGACATCCTCCCATTGTTTGACATGATTCTCATACTGTAATCTCTCCTCCCCAAGCAGAATTCTGGGTCTTGGCAAAGTACAAAGTAATCATAATGTCCCATAGTTTTGCAGGTATTAGTGCGGTAAGGTGTAGAAGGCAGAAGCTCCTGAATCATAAGAGGTAAAGAGAACCTCAGTCATAGTATTTTGCTGACCTTTTATCCATATGGGGCATTCAGTACAGAAAGCATCCCCATCCTGACACAATACACAATAATATATGGTCTGGCTGGAAAAGACCAAAAAAGTCAGTTTGTACCAAAGCACTTAACTTGGCTTCCACAATTCCTCCCCTGCTGCTCTCCTAGTCCCACTTCAGTTGTATTTCACTCCATTAACTACAGCAATGGGTATTTGCTCTCAATAAATGTGTGTGGGTGTGTATGTGTGTTTGTATTTGAAAAGAGTTTATGCAGACAACTCCAAATAGCTCCAAAAGGGATTGTACAATTAAAGAAACTATTTCCCTGCTGTTGATGGTTATTTCTTAAAACATCATCTGTCAGCCTAAGCTACGGAGATTGATGTTCTGAATATATTTTTCTTTTTAAACCCCAAGGAAATATCTTCTTCATGTCTCTGCCCTAACTTCATCACTCTTATCCTCGATCTTTCTTGTAGTCTGATTGTGAGATTAATTCCCAGAGGGCTATCAACATCCACTGCGGATGTTAAAGAAACCGGTTCAGGTTCAGGTCTTGTAAGGTTCTGAACTCTCTGCAGACTGTTCCAAGCACTTTGAACTGAAGTTTTGAATTTTTCTATTAGCTAGTGGAAATGGTAAAATAAGCTCAAACACAGTGACTTCCAACTGCGGTGAACTTAGCGCGATCTGATCCGCTTAGATGGGGCAAAGGACAATTTGGGGTTTACCTGGGAAGGTTACTATAGTCACGGCATGCTTTGGTTTTTACTGGAAAAAAAATAGCATTTTGGACACGACCTTAATGCTAATAACCTGACATGTAAGTTGGATCAGGTCTGGTTTATATTGACAGACATATGTATATGATGGAAGTTTAAAAATTTGCTTGAGAATAACCGTGGTCTTTGAGAGAAAAGGAGAGAGAGAATCCCAAGCAGGCTCTGTGCCATCAGCGCTCAGTATCTAATAAAATGGAGAGGTTAATATCTTTGTCAATTGAACTTTTGAGTTAATATTGAGAAAATCAACATAATTTTTAAACTGGTGTTCATATAGAAGGCCAGTTATAGGCTTTGTAAAATGTACCTGAAATGTTGTCCTAAAGTTCTCAATAGGGAAAGATGAGCTTAAGAATTGGGGGAGACATTTCTTTTAAAAAATTTTTTTAATGTTTATTTATTTATTTTTTTTTGAGAGAGAGAGAGAGAGAATGAGTGGGGAAGGGACAGAGAGAGAGGGAGACACAGAATCTGAAGCAGACTCCAGGCTCTGAGCTGTCAGCACAGAGCCCAAAGTGGGGCTTGAACGCATGAACAGCGAGATCATGATCTGAGCCAAAGTTGGATGCTCAACTGACTGAAGCACTCAGGCACCCCAAGAGACATCTCTTTACCTAGCAAATTTCTCTCCTTTGTTCAGCAGTTCCTAGGGTATCTTCTACAGGGAATAAGACCTTACATACCTTAAAGTGAGGTTTATACTACAAATATATCCAACAACATTTTAGTTTAAGCTCTAAAATTTATAATGTACAGGTCTTAATGAGGAAGCATAAAGGCCCCATAAGAGGGGCCATTAAGGCAGAAAAGAAAGAATGATCATTCTAAGGACAAAGTTCAGATTTTCTCAATTGCAACTTTCTCAGACTAAGGATTAGGTGACTTTGAGAAAAAAAACTCACTTCTCCCTGAACCTCAGTTTCTTTACCTATAAAAAGTGAGGTTCAAGGTGATCCATGCAGTAGCTCTTTTTTCCCTCAATATGAAACCCACACCTCCTTCTTAAGTAGCTTCTACCGTTTGGACTACAAGCATGAGAACCTAACTTCACTGGCCCAATCTGAGTCTTTTTCTAAGGAAGCTTGATTTAGGCCAAGGCATGGAGAAGTAGGAGAGAGTCAGCTATCCCATGAAGGGGGCACACAGAGTGAATGTATACTGACCAGTCCACTGCTGAAGTCTGCACCCCATTTCTGTCTTTTTGGAACCTGATAGCCCAGCCACTCTTTCAATTTTAAGAGCTGTCTTCTTAGCCTTCGTATAACCTCCTTTCCTGTTCTTTTGACTTAAATCCAATGAGAGGCCATTTCTGAAGCCTCCAACCAAAGCACATTAACAGATACAATCATCTTGCTGCAAAATACCTGATGCAGTTAAGAGATGTCCTGACCTATCCCGGTGGTTCTTTACTATGGCCGCATAATAGACTGATAAGGGGAAAGAGGCGTCAAAAGCAAACAATAATTGGGTTTAAATCATACCTATGCATCCCGACTTACATATTCTGTTTCAAGTTTAGTTTCTTCACCTATTAAAAGGGGATCCTAATATGCACCTTGAAGTGTTAATAAGATTATTCATTGAAAACAGCAACTCTATTAGGCACCTTTGTTTGTTCACCTTCTGTCAGTGCATAACTCACAGTAGGCTAGTCCCAACAATAGGGGGTAGTAAGAAGGTAGATCCGGGTTTCTGTTTCATGTTTACTTTTTCCTACCTCCATAACCCTCGGCAAGTTTTTTAACACTCTTCAGTGGCAGTTTGCTTATCTTTTAAACAGGGGATAACAGCTACTACCTTTTAGTGTTGCTGTAAATATTAAACAATATGTAAACACATAGAAGCTGGTATTATTATTACTAACATATACAAATGTTTGTTGAAATAATTGAAAAGTGGACTTCGAGGGTCTACCCAACAAATATTACACGTCAGAAACTGTTCTAGATGCCTATTATTTCCACTTCATCGGAAAGATGATCTCTATTGATTTCCTCCCATCCAATATAAAATATTGATAGTAAGCTTCAAAAGGGCTATGCACTTTCTAGCGTATCTCTCCAAATTCCTGCCATACTGGTGTTCTGCCCCTTGAAGGGAGGTAAATTCAATTCTGCCCCTGGGACTCCGTGCTTGCTGATCCCTCCACCATATACTCTTCCTCCAGGTTTTCAAATAACTGGCTTCTTTCCTTTATTCAGATCCAACTTAAGTGGCATCTTCTGAATGATCAGTATTTCCCTTTCACACTTGTAACTTTATTTCTTCCATTGCACTTACCCCTATACAAAATCATCTTTGATTGTATGTTCATATATACATTATCTGTGTCCCTCCACCAAATTACAATCCCCATAAGGATAAGGATTATATTTTCTTTGCCTTAAACAGGTCCCAACATGTAATAGTTGCTCATTAGTTTGGTTTTTTTTTTTCCCCAAAATGAACGAATCAATGACTGATGAATATAATTTTGGGAATGTTTAGCTTATACTTGGCAATTTACCAATCATTCAGGGGCTATGAAATACCAGTTTTAAAATCCTAAGTCTTTAAACTCCTCTCAGAGAAGAAGCAGCATAGATGACTTCCCTCACTTGATGGCATCTGAGCAGGACCCCCAGAAGGCACAGGGAGCAGAGGGACCCACCCTTGAAGAAAACAAACGTGTGAGTGTGCTAATTAGTTACATCTGCCCTGGTGCTGGCAGGCACAGCAGAAGGTGAGTCTGTTGATGGTTCGAGAAGAAAATGTGGGGTCCCTGGGTTGGTAAAAAGCAATTCTAGTTCTCTCTACAGTCCCCGCGGGGTTCATTCACTTGGAAGAGTGACATCAGTGCATTCAACGGAAACTACCGGATTCGGTGAGACAAGCACCAGACGCAAGTGGCAACCACATGTTTCTCCTTAGCGATGGTCCTGGCTGGTGACCAGCTCCAGAAAAGTATTATGCAGGCTGGGCACTTGAAAGGCCAGAGCAACAGCCATCTTTTTAATGTTTTCCATAACAGATAATAGCACATTGTGAAGAGGTGCGAGGGAGGAGGATGCCAAGCAGGGCTCCTGAAAACAAAACCGAGAATTCCCGAAGATCCTGAGGTTAACAAAGGGAAAATGCAGCTGTTGTGAATGCGGTGTGCGTCCAGATCTTCCTCCCGGTGCGCAGGGAGTGGCTTCACTTAGCTACTGCTGTCCCTGAGCAGAGGTGAGAGGGATGCTGGTAATAACAAAGACAGTCCCCGATGACGGCAAGTCTAATTACAGGAGGAAAAAAAAAGTGCAGGGAAAGAAAGAGTTTGGTTTTCCCAAAACGTCATTTTATTACCGGCCTGACACGGCAACTTTAAGGGTCATTTCTTTACGGTCACTAAAATACCAAAACAGTCGGAAAAATAGCACAGAGGCCATAGCCGAAGCCCCTGATGCTTCATTTCTGAAAACATTTTCCCACAATGGCAGCTTTTAAAAATTGTTTTTCTCCTTTTAATTAAAGAAACAATTTTGTTCCTCTGGATGTCTGCAAATAGTCAACAGCATAAAAAGAAGAGGTAGGGTTTTAAGAGAGAAGTGAAGAAATAAACACACACACACAGAGGTTTAAAGCATTAAGAAAAGAAAAATATGATGCCATTTTTTAGAGAAATTTTCTGTAAAGTAAGAAAATGTCTTGCCATGTATATTATATGAGATTTTTCATGAATGAGCAATAATCTTTTAAAATGTCTATTCTTAATCATTAAATATGCTAAAATGGAAAAGATAATAAATGTTATAAATCGAGAGAAGATTCTTTTGAAATATTACTATTTTTCCCATAGAATATTCTAGTAAAAGACATTGATTGTAGTTCTCACATAAATGAATACAATGTCATTTTTCTTAATGTGAACCATAATTTGCACTTTTTATTAACTCAGACAGGACAACTTCAATTAGTGTGAATTCACGAGGATTTACCATGTACATTGTGAAATGTTTAGAAAGAGGGGGGGAACTATATGTTATACACATATATTGGGAACACAAATGTCTCCAGAGGGTAAGTATCTACTATAGACTTTCTTGTAAAGCAAATATCTGCATATCAAATCCTGCAGTTCTGTGTCTTCCTTTGTAAAATCTGACATGCTTCTACTGAGAAAATGGGATCACAGAGCTTCCAAATCACATTTAATGGTACTTGCACACCTTCCCTAGTTGCACAAGAAATAGCAAAAGTGATTTTTTTCTGTTATAATAACAATTATCAGCTCTCAAATTACATAATACAATATACATTAAAGTGTTAATTCCCAAAATTATGTTTTTTATTTGTTTGCTTTTGATTTTCCTCCATGCCTAAATGGTACTACATGATGTGGCCTAAAAGTGAAAATCTTTACACCCTTTGCTGTAACAGGCATATCATTTCACTACCTTAGGCAATTGTCAGTGGAGAATGGAGCCATATCAGGAGAGGTGCATTTTTCTTTCTCAAGTATCTTGATTGAAGTAAGTTCTAGATTTGCTTTCTTTTCTCTCTGAAGCTGGTATTTCATTTTCCTTCTAAAAAACTGGACAGTTCATCTCCAATATGTTAAAAGCATGTATTTTAGTTTGTAGATCTTTAGAATATTTTTATATTATAAAGCTGACTTCTCACTGATCTCCCTACTTTCATTCTTTCCTCCTCCTTCCATTATTCTGTGCAGTGGGTCTACAGTAATCTTCTAAAAAAAAGAAGTGAGATCATGTAACTAGAAAATTAAAAAAAAAATCTTCCAGTGGGTTTCCACTGTTCTTAGAATAAAATCCAAGGTCATTTCCATGGCCAACAAGGCTCTGATTGATCTGCCACAGTGTGCTGCCCCAGCCACTCTCCCCACCACTCACCATGTCTCTCACTGAGCTCCCTTCCTTCTCCAGGCCAGAGCTCTTACTTATGCCTAGAATGACTTTTATCCTCCTTTTCCTTTGAACCATATTTCCAATGTCACCTCCTCAGAGAGACCTTCCCTGGCTAAACTTCTAGAATAGTTCCTTTAGTCACTATGTCTGCCCCTAGCTATTTCCTCCAGCTGTGCTCTTCATAGTCTGTACTCTTCTTGTATAGTAATGTGTTTACTTTATATTGTCTGACTCTCCTAGCCTATCATTAGAATAAAGCTCCATGAAAGGAAACACCTTGTCTGTTTACTTCTATACTCCTGAACCTAGCATGGTGCTAAATACACAGTAATACTTAATGAGTAAAGGAATTAATTGATGATGAGAGAGCCCTATCATTTCTTTATGAAATCATTGACCTTCCAAAGAGGTAGACTGGTACCAGGTAAGACTTCTTAAATCCTGATCAGATCCTATAGACAAAGAGATTGGAAAGAATGCTTATTTTTACTAATGTGATTTAACCTAGCTATTTTTGCCTAACTTACAGAACCTTTTAAATTGCTTGGGTTCTTTTGTCACAGAGCTATGAATGTCTGTGGTTTTCAAATTGGTCATATTTTTGATACCATAAGCTCAAGAGGCATAGAGAACTGGTGACAGAGCTAATTTAACATCTATCACTACTCATCAATGGTATTGCACCAGTGATGATTACCACTTATCATATTTGGAACACAATCCTTTGTAGACAGCATCACCAGTAATGTTAATAAATAAAAATTTCAATGTTGCTCAGATATTTCTGGCTCCAGGTTTTTGCTGAGTGAGATTTTAGAGATGGAAGAGACAGAACCAATAATGAATAAATTGAAACTAAAAAAATAAATATTTTTGTTGCATATATTGAGGTTTTGATATATCTATTTATACATTAAGAGAATGAATGATAAGAGTGCATGTAACCCTAATGAGATGGCTCATGCCGAGACCCCAGATAACTTCTGGATGGTGACTGGTTACCAAAAAGACCAACTACTTGATTTAAGAGTTGAAGCTTTGGGGGACACCTGGGTGGCTCAGTCAGTTAAGCCTCCGACTTCGGCTCAGGTCATGATCTCACGGTTCGTGGGTTCAAGCCCCGCGTTGGGCTCTGTGCTGATAGCTAGTTCAGAGCCTGGAGCCTGTCTTCGGATTCTGTGTCTTCCTGTCTCTCTGACCCTCCCCTGTTCACGCTGTCTCTCTCTCTCTCAAAAATAAATAAAACATTAAAAAAATTTAAAAAAAAGAGTTGAAGCTTTGGGCCAGTCCTACCTCTTTGGAGGAGAAAAGAGGAATATTGAGTAAAGGGGGCTGAAGATTGAATTCAAACCTCAGTAAAACGCCAGACACTATTTTCTCCCAGATCTTGTCCTATGTGATTCTTCTTTTGGCTGGTCTTCCTGATAGGTGTCTTTTAAAATAAAACTATAATCTTACTTTCTTGAATTCTGTGAGTTATTCTAGTGAATTATTATATTCTAGTGAGGAAGTATGAAAACCGCCACATTTTTGGCCAGTCAGTCACAAGTGCAGGTGGTCTGGGGGTCCACAAAGTGAAGCTGGTGTCTGATATTAGGGCAGTTCCATGGAGGCCCAAGTCTTCAACTCGCGAAGCTTGATCCTAACTCCAGGCACTTAATGTCAGAACCAACCGTACTGCAGTATACCCAATTGAGGGTGAACAGAATAGTCACCTCTTTGCTTAGTATTTTAAAACTAATTTAAATTTTTCAATTCGTTCATTCTTTAGAACTGCAGGAAGTTCATTTCCTTCTCCAATATTTCTAATGGCTTGTGCAGAGGTACTTACAGTTGCTTGTCTTTTAGCAGTTTGAACTCACGTTCCCTGATCAATTTGCATTCCTTTGCCCATTCAACAAATTTTATTGAGCACTTATTAAGGACTAAGCACTGTACTAGATCCTCGGTATTAGGGTATATCAGTGCATAAAACAGAAGTGGTCCCTATTCTAAGGGAGTTCACAGCCCATTGGCAAAGGCCAAGATACTCCAATAAGCAGACAAATGTGAGTGATTATAAATTGTGCAGTTTTTAAAATATCTCCTTCTGATTTTTCTCTTTCCTCAATAATTCATATCAAATATCGTTACAGCTCTTTTTTCTCTTATTTTCCAAGTTACCCCTAACAGAATGCATCTATGTCTTAGAGACCTTTACTACTGGTTTTAGGATAGTGCAGGGACAATCCTACACAGAGTTAGGAACAACTTAGTTTAACTATCAGATATCACTCTTTCAAAAGTTACTAATCCATCATCACAGAAATTCTATAAAGGAAGTGCATTCTGTGCCAACTTCCTCAAGTCCTTAACATGTCACTGCATTGATATGGCCTGCTTTCTCCTTTCAGAAAAACCACTTCTCTCTTCTCCTCCCTTAACTCAAAAATCCCCACCTCTTCACTTTGAAAACCATTTTAATGGCTCAATTTCTCTCTTTCAGACAACTTCCAAATAATATTGCTATCTATGTATACCCAACAGATTCATTAACTTGTGTCCCTACATAAAATATCAGTCTTCTTGTTATTACATCCCACCCCAACATCAAACGCAAACATATCTTCAGGGTAAAAAATAACATCACAATACCACAAATCTATTGCAAATATCAGTGCTAAAGGCTTTATTTTTCTTAAACACTTTTCCCTATCTATTGCATTATTCTCTTTCTTCTTGTCTGTCCAAGTTGAAGTACCTAAGATTGCTCAGAATGTATTTAGATTAATGTTCAGCTTACACATTTATTAATGGAAATGTAATTAATCATGTGAATAAAGATTATGGATTTTGTTTATCTTGTTTTTTTTCCTTTATTTACATAAGTTATTTACATGAGTTATATCTATTTATATCTCTCTATATATATCATCTATCAATGTATCTATCTTTATATGGAAGAATGTGTGTAAATACATATACATAAATAAAAACATATATTATGCTATGAAAAACGATATTAAAAAATGACCTATGCTATGGAAAGCTTGATATTGAGAAAACAAGATGAAAAGGTCATTAGGATAGCTTCATTTTATTTTTTTCTTCAGTTGGGTATTGGTTACTTCTCTCGGCAAAATCATTTAAACCATCTCTTTTCAAATGGTCAAATAAGTGACTGAATGTTTATTTTCTTACAGAAATAAAATGTTATTTGCCTTACTTGATTAATTAATTTTGCGTAATGCAGACATAGGTATTGTCTTAATATTCCCTCTACCAAGTACACTTCCTATTGAGATGACGTCAAAGGACTTTGCAGTGTGGACAGACCCATAAATCTACCTAGTTTCATACTGAGATGAAGATCTCCAAACTCAAATTCGGTATAGGTCATAAGCAGTGCAATGAATCACATTCTCCAAAGGCATTTGACCTGACTGCAAATGATTTCCATGTTTTGTAGATGCAACAGACTGTCTAAGGAAACTTTGTCCCTCTTGCCTCTAATCCCTAGGAGATGATATATGGGCATTCTCTGCCCAGGCAGCATGGATACTGGATTCTGACTTGGGTATCATCTCCTGGACTACAATGAATCAGGTTTTATCTGACTATGTTTAGCTTCCAAGAAGTGCTTTTTAAGTGCCTATTCTGTACCCAGCACTTGAGAGCTGAGAGGAGAAGCCATCATTGGATTTTTAGTAGTCAGTTGAAAACAACAGCAAAAAAGAAGATACAAAAACTCACATTTAGAAATTCTCTTCTCTTTTGCAGGAAGTGGCTCATTGCACTTCCTTCTCAGTGTAATACTCTAACATAGTTGGTTGTCAGACACTGCTTAGCTATTATCATACAAAGCAAATGATATTTAAAGCTAGTGGTTTCCTGTTTGTAAAGAAAACACAGAGCATATAGGAAGAGAGGGGCATATTTGGCGTTGGGTAAGGCTTTAATGCCAAAAAATGAAATACTAATGTAAACCAAAATAAACCACTATAAAATCTGCCTGTCAAAACAGAAGTTATGTCTGTCCTCTGTAGACGCAGAAATAGCTTTTGAATGTTTTCTCCTACATAGACCTCCACAAAAGCTGCTAACAGCTGTGGAGACAGTGCTGAATGGATTTGATGTTGGAGTCAGACCATCAACTCTTTCCAAAAGAGTTTTGATTTATTAAAGTTAGATTATGGCTATATCTGATTTTCTTGTTAATGTACAAATGGGGACAAGATGTCATTTTCCCACAGCTCTCTTTCCATTTACGTACTTTAAATGCACTTTAAAGCAGAGAATCTTTAAGTGAGAGAGCAAGCTTTACTGACTTTGGTATGTAATTGTTTACAATCAGTGAAAACAGAGTACAAAATGGATGGTGAAAAAAATTAGTCTACTCTTCCATTTCTATAAAACCAATTCTTATTCATTTCCAAATAAATCAATTAATGGGAGATATAAGATTTAGAAAAGGAAATACATGATCTGCGCAACTTTTCTGAAGGCATCCAGAGCTTAAGAGAAAACCCATCCTGCTTTGGTTCTATACTCTGAGGTGAATGTCCACTGATGTATCTGCAACTTAAATGCAGTGTGCAAAAGTTAAGGATAATTGGGTCCTAACTCGATTTGAGCCTTTAGCTAACTCTAACACATTCAGTAAGTCTTTAAACATGTCTGGGTTTCACATTCTATTTGAAAATAAAGGGATTCAGTACATTGTTTCGGTTGTGCTCTGTGGGTCCAAGGAGTATTTTCATGAAGGTTATGGAACATGGGCTAACAGGGAAGGTTCCCCAGTATTACTTTAACCAAAGCAGCCCTGCTTCTCTCAGAATCATTTATCTTGCCTTCTAAATAATATTTTTTTTGGCAAGGATTTTGACACTAAAAACAATTAGAGTAGCACTCAACTGTGATGATATCTTTCTCCTCTTAAAGTATTATGGCCCTTCCTCTATGGTCTCCAGACTCTCTATCCACTCTGAGCTACCAGTTCCCAAATAATTAATCTTCCTTCCTTTCTGGTAAAGGACTAGAGCTGGGTAAAATTAAACCAAGTAGGTGGGTTTCCCTTAAGAGGTGATCCAAATTTCATTTGCACAGGAAGTCATGAAAGCTATCCAACTCTTGGAAAAGAATCCTTAACTGTAATAAGATAGCTTTAGAGATTTTATAGTGGTTTATTTTAGCTGACATTAGTCATTCAATTGTGGCATATCAGCCCCCACTAATGTCAAGTTGTGCTCTGGGACTTTTTTGCAAAATAGATCACACTTAGCATATTTTCCAGCTTTCACACGACATGGAACATTTGCGCAGGCTTTCAGCCAGTCCTACACACAGTTAAAAAGATATTTTTTTGTTGCCTGAAGTATTATTATTAACTATCTTTCTATTGCCAGATACAGAGCCCATTCTCAGACCCAGATTTTTCTATCATTGATACAACTCATCGCATGCCATTGTTGATTCCTTATCTTCTTCCTTTCTCATGGCTGTTTCTTTTGCTTTCAGTATATATATTAATTCATCCTTTGAATTATTTTCTCTTTCTATGCTCTGGTAGCAGATCTATGCTCAACCCATGTTCCCTAACCTCTTTTTTAATTCCTTGCGGGGTTTCATGTCCATGTTGGATGATGTCCACATCCACACCTTAGCCCTGTCTTCTTACCCAGTCTCTCTAAATGCTTATTTCTTTTTGGCTCCATGATATCTTCAATAGATGCTACACCAACTCCTCAAATTCATCTGCCTCAAGCTAAATTCAACTTTCCCCACTCCCCAGCCCCACATTGCTTTTTTCTCTCTCACACAGTCTATTAAAATCTGTCTGTGACACCATAGATTTTCTATGTCTTTTGTTCCTAGAAAAAACAGTTTTTAGACTCCCCCACCCTCAAAAAAAACCTATTACATATCTTATTCAAAGTTAATAGAATAAGTTAATAAAGGCGCCAGAATAATAGTTCTAACTGAGGCAAAGTTTGGAGGCTCCCTATCGACTAACATTTTCCCTCCCTCCCTTTCCTCCATATCCCTGGTATTGGATGAAAGTTTGGAACCTACTGCTGTGCAATTCATAACTCATGTTGAAGCTTCATCGTCTTTTTCTATTGTCACCAAACTTCTTTTTTTTTTTCATTATAACTTCTGGAGTTTTTCTTTTTAAATCATGTTTTCCATCTTCGCTCTGTTAGCTTTCACCTGTAGCTCTATTCTCAAGATTCCTGTTACACTTCATGCATACCATGGGTCTTAGCACCTACTTGTTTTCGAATTAGACTTTGAATGGATTCGTTTTGTCTCTAATACAGTAAGTATTTTAAAGGATTATTTTCTCATCCATCCATCCATCTATCCATCCATCCACATCGATAACAACCATCTCTATCTAAAGTATTTATGGAGTCTGCCATATGCCAGGCACTGTGTTGAGCACTGAACTGGAATTGTAATGAAGACAAATAAGATTTCTGTCTCCATGGTGATATTCTGGGTTCCTGACTACAACAAACCTAGAAACATAGAAAAGGTGTATTTAACACTTGATAATGAACTGAACAGAAACTGATTAAATAGCTTTCTGTTTTTCTAAAATGAGGGCTTTATATTTTCTTTCTATGCACCTTTGTATTAGGGCTAATTGAGTCTAAGGCAGTGGCTCTTGACAACGGCTGGTTTCCCCCACCCCCGTCCCCACCCCCTCCCCGAAACATTTGGTAATGTCTGGAGACATAGAAAGGGGTAGGGAGTGCTGTTGGCATCTAGTGTGTAGAGGCCAGGGATACCACTTAATATCTTACAATGAAAAGGACAGCCCTCTACAATGAAGAATTATCCAGCTGAAATAATACCAAGCTTGAGAAACTCTTATCTGAGATATTGAGGTCACATAAATTCTTTTTCTTAAATAGTAAGCTGTTTGTTTAGTTTATTATGCTTTTTTCTTATTATGATTTTTACCAAAAATCATTAAATACTTCTGCTTTTAATGCTATACTCTGAGCTTCTTTGCTGTTACATCTGGGCACTACTGAAATTACCATTCTTCAAACAGGAAGAATGCCAGATGCTTTTGGAAATAGGATGCTCAGACTGAAGGTAACATAAAACCCTAACAAACCTGGCCTAAATAATAAGAAGACATATTTTTTTCTTTCCTTTAAGCAAGCCAAGGAAAAAAAGTGCCTCCACAATTGAACAATTTAGTAGCATAATGTTGAACTCAAAGGCTTAGCATCTCTCCATCATTCTACTCTTCTATATTCATCATGTTGGCTTTGTTTTCAGATGGCTTTCCTCCTGATTAAAAAATTCCTGCTATGATCCAGGCATTTCATATAGATATAAAATATATTCAGTGGAAGAAGGGGGACTGTTTCCTCCTATCTGTATCTATTTTAGAGCAAGAAAACTTTCCCCAAAGATCTTTTTTTTCCTTCTCATATTGTGTAGAAATGAGTCAAATACCTATCCCAAACTAATCTCAGGCAAAGAGAATGAAACACCCCGATTGGCTTCGACTAATCAGAATTTATCCATGAGTCATCTGGGAGATGGGTGGACACTTGAACACACTTGGGGCTCTGCCAGCAAATAAGGGGGAAAATTGTTGGAAAGATTACAGATGGGCACCCATTTTAACTGTAAGACCTATAGTTGAGGCCCAGACAATTCACTGCCATTGTAAGTCCCAATGTATTTTCAGAAGAACAAAGAAATTAACCTTGACAGTTTAGCTCCATTACAAACTGGATAATTGCCTTCAATGTCTGAATTTTAAAGTGGAGAAATTATTCCGTTTTCTTCTTTAAAAGCATGAAGACACAATTTTAGGTTAGTAGTGACTATCCTAACCAGGACAGGGGTAGGGTGAGTAAATTTACCCAGCATTCAAAGTTTAATGGGGTACTCACACTTAAATTCTGTGCCCTAAATACCACACTTGCCTCACCTAATAACCATATTGTCCTAATAACCATATTGTCTTAATAACCATAATATAATGTGGGCTTTAAATGGCCATAGATTGAGGTTTTAAATATTTGAGGATAGACTCAAGACATTCAGCCTACAGGACAACATTTTTTTTCTATGAAACACCTTGAAAATAATTCCCTGCTCATGGAAAGACAATTCTGGCCATTGGATATATAACAAAACACAGCAATAGTTTTTTGAGCCAGGAAAACTTGGTTACAAAACAATTTTAAAAATACTTTTCTCTTGAAGTCTTGACATGATCAGCACTGGGCGTGACCTAAAGATGGAATGAAGAACATGAACGGATGACTGTTTCCTTAGCAACAAGAACCATATGTTTCCTTTGAAACATGAAACCATAAGAAACTGTTCCCCTATATTTTTCTTTCCTCCAGTTTAGTGGCTTAAACTGTAGTGGTATAAAATTTTAATATTTATTCAACCAATATTTATTGAAGACCTGTCATATGCAAAGCAATAATTATATTTAAAAAATTTAAATAGGATGTCTTTTACCTGTTATCCATTCAGCCTATGTCATTAGATGTATAGGCAACTCTGTAATGCAAGTAATCTACTAAAATCTCAGCTCTTGTTGCACATAAGGATTGCCTAAGCAGCTTTTAAAAAACAAAGATGCTTAGTCTCCAACAGAATATGGTTCTGTTGTGCTCATCCAGCATCGGCATTTTTTAAAAGTGCCCCCAGGTGATTCTAAAGTGCAGCTAGGATTGAGAACCGCAGCCCCAAGAAAATTTATGGTGTTGATAAATCAGCTAAACAATTTGAATTACATCAGTTAGAGATTAGAGTTTATAGAAAATTTCAGAGGGTGTAGTTCAAATTCTTTCTTGATTTTTTGTTTTTCGGGACAAGGTTTCAACAAACTAATAAATCAGCCCCCCTTCCCCCCAATTAGTCAATTGCTGTATCTACCTTGGGCTTTTGGAATGGGAAAGAGCTGATGCAGGACTATAGCTGTCACCAAACTCTGCTTCCCTACAACCACCAGAAACCATGTCTAGGAGAATAACAAACGGAAAGGCTTCTGCCTTAGTTATGTCTCAATTGGATATGCAGCCTCAGAGTCCTCTGAGAAGAGATGGTCTCTACCACCTGTCTGGCCCCTTCCTGCGATGGCTGAGGCTCTCAGAGACTGCTCAAGTTGGCCACAGTCAATTCTAGGAAGTGTGAGAGTGTAGAGAATATTTGATCTTCTACTTCTAATCCAGACTCTGGGTCACATAGTGGATAGAGATAGACAAGACTCTGATTCTCAAACCTGCTCTTTGTTTCTGTACTTGAAACACTTGCAAGTAATAAAAGACAAAAAAAATTATCTCTTTTAGTTCAGATGCCCAAATATTAGAAAGCTGCTCTTTTTTTAGGCCTTTTTACAATCATTCATTGATCTATTGTCTTAGTCCACAGTGCTTTATAGAGTGT
Organism: Cryptoprocta ferox; assembly: GCA_028646485.1. Lineage (NCBI taxonomy): Eukaryota > Metazoa > Chordata > Mammalia > Carnivora > Eupleridae > Cryptoprocta > Cryptoprocta ferox. The sequence goes on from CM053578.1 coordinate 42,301,913, forward strand.
CTACTATATGCCAAGGCTGTGTTACGTGATGGGGGTGCAGATATGAATAGTGTATAGTTCTAACTTGTAAGCCTCACAAAATCTAAATAAGGATGCAGACAGGCACATAGTTTGTTTGATACATGTGTGATAGAGGTGACTCCAGGGACTATGAGATTTCCAAGAAATAATCTATTAACTGAAATTGGAGGATGAAATTGGAAAGTACATCACCTAAAGCTAAAAAAAAAATAGCAGGGACATAATATGCTAATTTAACCTACTATTAGTGATTAAGCTACTAAAAAAAAGTAGTAATATGTTAAAAAAAAAGATGGGTGTTATAAGCCAATGGAAAGCATTTAATTAGTCCAGTAAATATTCATTAAGCTCACAGTATTGAGAACAGCATGGACATAGGAATAACATTTGACCATGGGGGTATAGTCCTTATTTTTTAATTGAGATTGTGTTTAGTAGAAAGGGAAAATATTAATAATAATGGTATAGTAATAAAATAACATTGATAAAAAATAACTTTTAGGTGCTTTAGAAACTTCCTAGTAAATGATGGTTCATGGAATCCTAATGCTGGGCTTTTCAGAGAATTCATGAGAAATGTAAGTCCCATGCCAGAACTACTAGATCAGACTCCTCATTTCAATAAGATCCCTAGGAGAATTGTATGCAAACTTAGGTTTCAGAAACAGTGATGCATAATATGCTAAATGCTTTACATGGATTGCCTCCTTAAAACCGCACAGGAACTTTATAAAGGAGGTATCAATTTGTACCTTCATTTGATGATAACTTAAGAACTTGAAGCTTAGCTACGGTAAGTAATTTGCTCAAGATAGTACAGATAGTAAAATGACAGAGCAGTTTGAATCACAGTAGGTTGACTTTCAACCCCATGTGCTCTGTGTCTACAAATAAAATAATACTTAAAAAGTAACAAGAACTAATCCAACAAGTAGCTCAACATCTTGGAAGCTGATCTGGGTTTATTCTACAACTATAAAAATCGGAGGCAAAATCATCTTTTTATTCAACTACCATAGCAATTTATCTGAATGATCTCATGAGAAGCTGCATTGGACATAAAAAGCTGTAGAGACATATGACAGTCACCATGAGCCCTGTTAGAGTCAATGGATTCAACTGCTTCCGCGCTAGATCTTCCCCAGAGGTTTTGAGAGGTTGAGACTACTAAATCATCCTGAGTGATCAAAGCCCTATGCTGAATTTCATGGGCTACAGCAGTCCGTGGGCACTGGTGGACCTGCCCAGATTAATACCTCAACTGTAGCTTATCTTCTTTCTACAATTTGTTGAGTTAGTCCCAGATAATATGCAACATCAGAAATGGCCATTCAAAATTCTATCAGCTGCCTGGATAAAGGTGGAGGAAAGAAGAAACAACCATGTAACAAGGGAAAAAAAATATGCCAAACAATTTCTCAGCTAGTTTCAATCAACTAAGGAATAATTTCTTCTAGCAAAAATCAAAACAAAATAGTTTTCAAAAATGTCTTATCAGTTAATGGCACAACCTTAAAATTTCGTTTTCCTAAGGTCTTTTCAAATTCAAGAGGTGACATGCAGGAAAAAGATGTCAAATTCACTTGTTTGCTTTAAAAAAGACAAGGCAGCTATCACCTAGTTTGGCTGACTGTTTTGAAGTTCATTTCTAAAAATGGCTTAAAAGAAAGGTGATTGTAATCAAAGAAGAGATGTGGCAAAATTCCATAATGAAAGAACATATTTTACCCTTCTCAGGTTTTGAGGAAGTTAGGCTGGAAAAGGCAAACAATTGCTTTTGAGACCGCACTGTCCATTTCTACACATTTCATGTGTAGAGGGACTTTATCCATTATCATCACAGTCCCCTGTAGTTAATGTCTCTCTCTTCCGTCTGGGTTTGCTGGTAATATCTTAAGGTTGTAGCTGAATATTTCTTTTAACAGAGAGATTCAAAAGGTTTGATTTAAAAGGTATCTCAATGGTGCCAGATCACATTAAATTGTTTTACTTTTTCAGGGGTAAAAGGGGCCACTTGCATTTTTTTGTATGGCTGCCGAGGGAATATTCTGTAGGTGGTGGATGGCGCAATTACACAGAATTTTTCTGTGCTTTTAAAGATGCAACTAACATGAGAATAGCAATGGGGAAACATCAGGTTCTCAGCATGTGGTCTGCTGGAAAAATTATTTTTAAAAATGTGGAGCCTTAGGATTATAATTCTCTTTTGTACAGTAAAAATAGAACAACAGCCTTCAAAAAGGATATAACTTGGTATAGAGCAAGTTTTGCAAACTTATGCCAACTTTAATGGATTGTAGTGGGTGTGGTGTGTTATGTTGATGATTTCAAGCTATTTCAAGACTCTGAGGAAAAAGAGAATAAAGACTCAGGGATCCTTTTTAAATCTCTGCTATGTATTGTGGTTGGGGGTGGGGATAAGGGTGGTTACCCACAGGCCAGAATATTTGCCATATCTGGCCTAATATCTTGTTTCTCATGTGACTACAAAGAACTATATACTTTCTTTTCCCCCAAAGGCTCTTGCACTATTATCCACATTGTGCTGTTCCCACCCCCTGCATAATTAAGTCAGGAAGCCATCAGTGGCTTAGCAAAAGACAAATTGATGCAATCTGAGCAGCGAATGGCGATTTAATTCTCTTACTGGGCTTGTGCCTAGAAGAGTTTGAAAAGCCTTTTATGTACCAATCATTATACATAAAGCTTAAATCTCTATCATTTTTCATGGGAAGAAATCCAAATAAGTCATTTGGGTGATATGATTGGAATGAAGTAAGTCTTCCTCATCCCCAGCAGCTTGCCCAAAATTGATTGATCAGAGGTAACAACTCTCAACTGATGTGGGACAGGCCCGTAGGTGGTAATGGGATGAGATTTTAGCTGCTACATCTAGAGAGTCCAGTGTCTAAAAATGGCCTGCCTGAAGGAGGACCATCCAGGTAAGCGGTGAGTGCTTGAAGACTAAGACAGATTGTGGGCTGGGGTGGGCTGGAGAGAGTGTTGGTTAATGGGTCAGAATTCAGAAGCAGGGATAGTTTTTCTAATCCTATCATTATCCAAAAATTGGGTTTCTACCTTTCAGGTCTGGATTATCTGTTTTCTTGCCATTTGCTGCCCAATCACTGAGGTAATTCCAAATACTTTAGGATATATACATTTTTTTACAGTTGAATCTTATTTCAAGCTAACTTATCTCTAATAGTTCAACCCATGCTAACTGATATAACAAATAAATATCAAAATCTCAGCGAATTAATTCAAGATTTTTTCCCCTCCTTGACATAAAGTTCAGTTGGCTATAGAAAGAAGTAACTACAGTCTTCTTCCCACCTTGCATTGTCCTGAATTTAAACACATGGCCATCTCTTGCTACAAGGGAGGCTGGAAAACAGTAGCTGCATGATTAGAAGGAAAGGGAATAGTTTGAACATCTACCCTGTGCCACAAAGGCAGAGACAGTTCCTCTGAGCTACTGACCAAGTACGTTAATCCTTGTAGATGTATTATATAAATATAATGTGTCTTGTACGTAGTTTTATTAATTTGTCAGTTTTTTCAGTTTCTTGATTCATGTTGAGGCTTCAGGTCTTTGACTTATGAAAATAATGACTACTCTTTTATATTTTGCTTTATAAAGCAACCTAGTATGGTTTTGTGACTAAAGAGATGATGATATATCTTTCATGACAACATAACAGGAGACCTTCAATGAGTAACACCTGTCCAGTTCTGCACACACCTCACAGCATCTCAGTTTGCATTTAAAGCACTCTCAGAATTGATGACTTTTATTTGTATTATCTTAATATCATGCCAAAAAGAAATGGACAGGTGATACCTGAGTATCTAAAAGCAACCTTAGGGGCATCTGGGTGGCTCAGTCAGTGAAACGTCTGACTCTTGATCTCAGCTCGGGTCATGATCTGACAGTTCATGAGATCAAGGCCCATGTTGGATTCTGTGCTGACAGTGCGGAGCCTGCTTGGGATTCTCTCTCCCCCTCTGTCTGCCTCTCCCTGGCTTGCTCTCACTCTCTCTCTCAAAATAAATAAATAAACCTTAAAAATAAATAAATAAATAAAAGCAACCTTAACAACAGTATGCCTGAAGGATGTCATACCTAGTAAAGACCAAGGTAAATTTAGCAAAACCGTAGAGTCAAATTGAAATCCAGTTTGACTTCCTTCTCCTTTTCCCTCCCATTTATTCATTTTTTCCTTCTTCTATTTCTATCCCTATGGCTCCTCTTCCTTCTCCGTCATTATATACCAGAAACAAATACTTGAGGGAACCCCTGTTTTTTTCCAGATGGCATAACTTTGGAATATCCTGAGAATAAAATGCAGAAAGCGTGACGCTGTGACCAAGATTATTCTTATTTTGATTGAAGCATGTACATGATGTGACTTGGAATGGTTTGAGACATACCGAGCCAAACAGTTTCATAATTCTCCATTTGAACCAGCTCAGTTCCTGCAGCATATTATATTTGTGCCATGTCCTGATGGAAGAAAATAAATGATTTGGGGCAACCCAGGACTGGATTTTGCATGTTCCACAGGACTTGGAAGACTAAGATATGCTTAAATGATATAAGTAAAGATCTGGCTGATTGCCCTCTTGACTCTTTCTCTGATATAGGACAAATCAGTTTTGAATTGGTATTGCACTGTCAATATGAATGAGTTCATAAAAATACGTAAATATAGCATTTGATAATTTTTATGAACATATTATTACCTTAGGAAATTTATAACATTTTTCATCTGTTGCTTTTGTCACTTCTTGGAATATTTATTCATTTAAAGATAAAAAGTGTTAATTCTTTTTCAGTTGGCATCTGGCCTATATTCGGCCCCTACTGTTTCTTTAAAAATGACCCTGAACTTCCAATGCCTGACCAAAATCTTAGGGAATATGCACTAGAGATTTACAAGATATACTCAGAGGCTTGCTTTATTTAAAACTCATTTTTAATGGTTTGATTCTGGAAAGTAAAACTTAAAACATCTTGTCAAGTACTTCTATGATGGTTATTAAAAATACATTTGTATTTCAGGGTAGATTTAAACCATATGCTCTTATTTGCTCCCATTTAGCACATTAAACTACTATTTTGAAAGAGACAATCAAAATCCCAAAAGCCACAAGAGCACTCTCTTAAATATAGTTTCATGTGTTTCTACTTTTAGCATAAAGTAACACTTTTTCCCCACCTGCCAGTACTGAACACACCTGGAAGGGTTTATATTTAGCCAAAACTTAGAACTTATAAAACCAAAATTATATTAAGGCTTGGCAAGTTTTTATTTGTTTGAATGAGGACTGAGTTCGAAGATAGAATGCTGCCTTAAATTTCTTTTGGCCATTTTTCTTCTCTTTCTCTCTCTCTCTCTCTCTCTCCTTTTTTTCCCCCTCAGCTATTTAAACAATTAGAAGATTGGATATCAAGCAGCATTTATCTAAGTATTTTAAAACTGTGCCAAAATAAAAGCTAATCATTTTGTAATCATTTTGTAATCAGTATGCATAGAAGAGAGGAAGAAGCAGTAAAGCAGTTGCTGCATGTTTGCTGACAAAATATTGAATCCAAACATTTAATTTCAATCTGCCACTGTTCTCAGTCAGTATAATTACTTTAAGCAAATACCACGTTGGAAAAAATGGTCCCAGCCACTGAAATGTAAATAATACAATATAATCATCGCCACACTCAAATTCATATACTATAATTTATTTAGATCAATTTCATAAATATGGGTGTAATAAATGTTTAAATTATTATAAACATGTGTACCTAGGCTACGCTTATAGGACTTGATTTACTCTTACCTGTTGGCTACTTATACCTGAAATAAAGGCTTGCTGAATAAGTCAAATCACGTGGATCTCTTATAATATCAGTGGGGATTGAAAAAAAATTAGTTTGTTAGGTTTTTGCCATTATCTCAAGGTTAGACAAGCATATAACTTAACAAGAATAGAAGTTATTATTTATAAAATATGTATTTGCAGAATATGTTAAATATGATAAGTATATTTAAAGTAGGAGTTTCTAGAAATATTATAGAAACAACAGATACAGAGTTTACCTTAAAAGAGATTACCATTAATAAAAGTGTTAATTTTTAAAGACAAGGATCAATAAAAATATGACGGTATGAAAATAGACTACCTTAGAGCAAGGCCTTTGGCTTATCTGTTTTTGTATCTTCAGCATCTACAAAATGCTTGACATATAGAACGTGAAGGTATGGAGAAGAGCCCATTATGGTGCCCAATCTGCTCTCAGCCATTCTTGCGGAATCTGCCTTACCCACCATGTCCCCATAGCCAAACAGCATTTGAAAATTTTTTGTGAAGGAGAGGTCAGTTATTGGACTAAAATGGCCAACCGACTCAGGCTAGTCAGAAGCCCATAAGATAGTCTGATATTTAGGGCTTTTTGCGTAGAGCTTGGAACCAATCAGATATAGTTCCTCTAAATTTAACTAAAATAATGATAAATAAATACTTGTTTCATTAATTAAAACAGTATATTTTCTAAAGTCTATTTAAAAACTAAAAACTTTTAAAACATTCTTATTTTGATACATGGGATTTGTCTCAAAATAGTATGGGAGCACGGAAATGAGTGGATATTTTAGATTAAACAAAGTTGGTCCCGTGTTGGTAATTGTTAAACCTGGCGATGAGTTTATAAGTGTTTAATGTACTATTCTGTCTACTTTGTACAATTTTAATAATTTTCCATATTAGAAAAATTTTAAATTCTGTCCTTGTGCCTAGAGTCAGCCCTAGGCCCCTACAATGTAGGGACTTTTCTTCTTTAGTCTATTAAATATCTGTTTGCATAACATTCCAGTGTTTGCCAGAGATATGTCTGCTTTTGCACTTCCCTTTATCAGATAGTAAAGTTGAGAGAACTACTAGTGCCTTCAACTACTTGTAACAAAACACCTAACTAAATATGATGTATACAATACGGACCTTCATTTATCTAAAAAAAAATATGTCTAATGATAGATATGTCTAGGGACAATTAAAAATTATCATCATGAAAGACATCTTACCATCTTTGCACCTTGTCAACCTCAGCGATTGTTTTGTCAAAATTTAGGCTAGTTTTATCAATCTCTTAAGATGGCAGCTGAAATTCCTGCTATGATAGTATACAATGTCAGATTAAAAGAGATAATTTTTTTCATGTTTGTCTTTTTACTAATTTTTTTGTGTGTGAGACCATAGCAAAAGTTCCTTAATGTCTCTTTGCCTGCTGACTAGATGTAAGAGACACTGGAAAATTAGTAGTTGATATTTTCAGCTTCTACAATTTTAGGGAGGTATTCTGCCATAAATAACATGGCAAAGAGGTGTGCAGAGAGTTCTTGTATTGATAGCCAACAATGGTCCCTAGTAGATCTCAGTAAATGCCACTGACATGGCATCTGTATCAGTTACAGTCGCCACAATAATGCTGAGTAACAAACAGTCACACAATCTCAGTGCTATAAAATATACCTTTTAAAGCACATGTCTATAGAGTTTAATTTATCTGAACTGAGTTCAGTTAATGTCATCTAGCCTCATTCACAAACCTATGGTTGTGGCAAGTTGGCATGTTGTCTTAGCTGGTCATGGCTGATCTTGGTTGGGCTGTTCACATGGCTGATTAGTTGTCTAGTAGATGAACTAGATCAGTCTTGGCGAGGGTGATTAAGGTATGGCTCTGTTCTCAAGTCCTGTACTCCAGCAGGCTAACCTAGTCATATTTTTATGGCTGTGGCTGAGAGACAAGAGCAGAAGCAGGAGCACACAAGAATTTTTTCAAGTTTATGCATGTATCATATCTGTTAGCTTCTCAGTGGCTGGAGTATTTATATACTTAGATATCAAGATGTCAGGACACAGACTCTAGCTTCTTTCTAAAAGAATTGACAAAGAAACATGACAAAGGTTGCATACAGAAAAAAACAGCAAATAATTGGGTCTGTTCATGTAACTAATCTTCCAAACCAAACTTTGGAAAAGCTGAAAATTAGTGGATAGCCCTGATACTTCTTTTATCCTCAACTCCCATTTCCAAAACTCTCAAATCCTATCAATGTTTCTTCTTAAATCTCTCTATCTTTCCTCCATTCTCCATTTTATTACCAATATTGTAGTGCAGGCTTTTAATGAGGATTCTGCAATAAGATCCCAGTTGGGGCCCCTATGCAGAGCCACACAATAGCTAGAATGATCTTTAAGAAATGTGTATCTAAAATGTGTGACATTTTAACATTTCAGTGATTCAACATTGCTCTCCAAATAAAAATAGAATTCCCCTACAAATTCCTGAAGATTTTGGACCCTGCTTAGCTCTTCCATTTTATCTTGGACCATACTCCCACCTTTTAATTCCAGTGTCTTTATAGTCCCCGGTGCTTGCTCTCTTCCCTTCTGTCATAGTTTCTTTGCACATGTTGTTTTTTCTTCCAGGAATACTCTTCCATCTGCTCTTTGCCTAAATAACTCTGACTCATTCCTCAGATCTCTGCTTAAGTGTCACTTTTCAACAGTCTTGCCTGACCTTCTTTATTAGAACCAATCACTCTAATACAGATTCTTATCATAATATAAACAGTCCCTTTGTTGAATTATTGTAATTAAAAATTTATATTAGTTTTGGTGACCTTTAAAATAACCTTTATATTTTAAAATAATTTTAGAGAAACAGAGGAGTTGCAAAGATAGCACGGAGAGTTCCCATAGCCTTTACCTTGTTTCTTCTAATGTTAACTTCTTGTATAACCATGGTACATTTAAGAAAGTTAAGAATTAATATTGGTATAATATTGTTAACTAAATTACAGACTTTATTTATATTTCATCAGGCTTTTTTTCACTTGTGTCCTTTTTTATTTTTCAGAATCCATTCCAGGATACCATGCTCTATTTAATTGTATCTCTGTTTCTTCTAATTTTTGACATTTTCTCAGTCTTTCTTTGTTTTTCATGACCTTGTCACATTTCTAAGGTTTCTGGCCAGGCATATATTAGAATGGTCTTCAGTTTGAATTTCCCTGACATTTTCTCATAACTACACTAGGATTATGGCTTTTTGGAATGAACAGCATGGATGTGAAGTACAGTTCTTCTTGATATCAGAGAGCATGTGCTATCAACATGGCTTATCACTGGTGATAACTTTGGTTACTTGTATACAGTATTGTCTGTTACCATTTCTCCCTTCCATACTCTACTCATTAGAAGTGAGCCACTAAGTCAAGGGCACACTCATGTGCAAGGGAGTGAAGTTTTATCTCTTGGAGGTAGGACTGTCCATAAATTTGTTAAACTTAACATTAAAACCACCATAATAATTACTAAATATTTTGGGAAAATGCTTTGTAGTTATGTAAAAATTCTCCTTAAGGTTTTGCCTACTAATTTTAGCATTTATCCATGGATCTTACAAGCAGAAATTATTGTTGTGATATTCTAATGATCATTATTTTATTTCCCTCATTTCTTCTGTATTTATTATCTAATATTATTCCATCCATTTGGAACACTTCTTTCCTCCATTTATTTAGTTATCACATATATATTTATTTTATTCTTTGGGTTGTAATCCTATACTATCATAATTTATCTTATTGCTCATATTGTTACAGCTTTGAACACTGGAAGCACAACTAAGTAGGCTCCTAAGTTCTTTTTATGTAACTTCATCACTTTTTTTAGTGTTTCCTGTATGACTTTATGTTTTCTGTTTTTATTTATGTTTTTGAATGGGATATACAACTGAATGATGCAAACACAAAAGCTACATCTATAAAATATACATGAGAAATATAATAATAATGTAATATGTAATAATATAGTAATAACTTTACTAATATTCATGTTCTCTAAAATTAAGATTATGATCTCTTCATTTTTTATGTTGCATTTGCCCATATGCATGATTTGGTCTGTTGGCTTATTTTTGACCTTCCTGAATCTCTTTGTTTTAGGTGTGTCTTTATAGACATTGGATTTGCTTTGGGGGCCAGTCTGAACATTTTTACAGCTGGACAAGTATGGCAGCCATGGAGGTACTTACAATGATTGGATCTCTTGTCAAGAGAGACCCTGCTTCAAGGAGTGGAGTTAGCTACCTGCCTTGGCGGCCCCCACCTGTGGGATTTACCACAGCACATACTTACATCATGCTCTGTCCACGCTGCTCCCAGACATTGGCTAACACAATCAGAACACTTCTGCTCAATGGTAGACTATTTAATATCAGCCTTTGCTGGAATTTCACATTTGCCTTTCTGACACTATCTCGCAGATGCACTTCAGTCTGACATGTCTCCTGCCTAATCCCATATCCTTCCCTTTCTCCTTCTTAGGTGTCCAAGCTACATCATGGCTTCCCTTCTTATTCCTGCTTGCCTCTCCTTGCACATTCATAAGTGTTCCCTACAGTTAATCTCTTGCATTTCTAACTCCATCTTGCATCATGTCTGTTTCCATGAAAATCTCAGCTAACAATGAATTTCCCTTTACGTTTATCAATATGAAAGAGAATTTTGCTCTTAGTTCTCTCTCAATCCTTTCTAGGATTCTACCAGTTGATGTTTTATCATGTTCTGTTATCTTAACATCTCTTCCCTGAATTCTTACATTTCAATATGGCAAACTTCCATCATGAATTCACTCATTTTAAATAAGTAACAGAATTTTGGGTCATAATTTTCAACTACTCCATTCATCTTTTTGGTGAATGTTCTTTGTCTGTTGGTATGTTTTCCTCTTCTCTCATACTTTTTTTCCTTTATAAAATCTGTGTGTGTGTGTGTGTGTGTGTGTGTGTGTGTGTGTGATTATTTCTGAAGCCCTATTAATACTGTTTTTAAAAACTGGGTCTAGGAAGCCTCCTTCTGGTAACTTAGCTCTCTCAGTTCTTGCAGCAGTGTTGCAATTAAAGGCTATAGCTTCTGTACTTCAGAATATATTCCTCTCCATGAGAAAGTATAATTTTACCCTATAATTTGATCTTATAATATTTATTGCCACTACACTATGAGTTTCTTCTCTTCTCCTCTTCTTGCTTCTCTTGTGCCGAATCTCAGCTGCTTTTAAAACCCTTTATATATATTTTGAATCTGCAGATAGCTCTTATAATTACTCTGAAGATTGAGCTTGTAAGTCATTTTGTATTCTTCTTTTGTTTTGCATAATATCTGGGAAAAGAACTTGCCAAGTGCTACCATAGACAGCCCTGTTCACACTGGTAGCCTTTACATGCATAGCAGTCTCCTCCAGTATCAAGGATTCCCAATGACAGCAGTATTGACAATTCGGGTCAGATGATTCTTTGTTGTGGAGACACTCTGGGCATTGTGGGATGGTTAGCAACACTTCTGGCTTCTACCCACTAGATAAGTGCAAGTTGTGATGATCAAAATTATCTCCATCTATCAACAAATGTTCCTTCACAGGCAAAGTCGCTTTCAGTAGAAAACCACTCCTCTAGACCAAAACTCCAGTGAGAATTTCAAAGTCTTCTTTGTTAAATTTTGAATTCCTATTACTTAGCATAGCTTAGCCCATAATAAGAATTCAAACACAATATTTTGATAGTATGGATGACTAAATGGAGATAATAACCCTGAGTTTATTTTTCGTTCTTCAGATCCCCATAAATGAGCAAATAATACCTTATGATGTAATCATATTTTCACCAACAATATGATTTTCCATAGTGAAAACACACACAGAATTCTATATTTGAAGGGGCCTTGGAGATGATCCATTACAAAGCTATTATTTAATAGATGAAGAAATTGACATCCAGGGAGTTGGTGACTTCTGCCTTATTACACAGAAATTTAGTGACAAAGTTGAGACCACCTCTCCACACATCGTGGCTTTCTCAAAAATACTATGACAGGGGCGCCTGGGTGGCTCAGTCAGTTAAGTGTCAACTTTGGCTCAGGTCATGATCTTGCAGTTCGTGGGTTCGAGCCCTGTGTCGGGCTCTGTGCTGACAGCTCAGAGCCTGGAGCCTGTCTTCGGATTCAGTGTCTCCCTCTCTCTCTGACCCTCCCTTGCTCATGCTGTCTCTCTCTTTCTCTCTCAAAAATAAATAAAATATTTAAAAATTTAAGAAAAAATACTATGATGTATTTTTTAATCCAAGACTGTACATATGTAGTAAATATACATTCCATAGACTAAAACCTCTGAAAATGAAAAGAAAATTAAATAAAACCAGTATCTGTTTTCACAGTTAAGAGAATGGGAAGATACCATCACAGGAAAATATTTTGATTTAGTTTATGGGAGAACGCAAAGTAACTGTTTTTCTAAACACGCTAAATTACAAAGGAGACACATACTTTAAAGGCAAAAACACAGTAAAGAGTCTGCAAGCTTTGCTAAGCATCTTGATTATTTTGACAAAGCATGATTTCTCTTTTAATAAAGAATCAAAATTTAGTGTCACTAATGGAAACTTAAAAAGCTGTCTGAAAAAAAAAGGTATATAGCAGTATGTTTTAAATGACAATGAATTACATCATTGGAAAATGCAATTTTAAAACTCTTTTAAAAATATTTTTTAAAAACCAAGCACTAAAACAGCCTGTGATACTCTCAGGAGTGTTGTTGTCTGCTACTAATGTAGAATGGGACAAGGTTATGCCCAGTTAGGTGGCAGGCTGACTGGCATAGGTACGACCAGGTTATATGTCTATACCGTAACATAGTTCATGACAGTCATGATAATGATATGTCATGAAGATATGACAGTCATACTTCCCTACATTACATGGTTCGGTGGTGAAGAGAAGATGGAATATTCTCAACAAAGATTGACTGTTTTTTCAATTACTAAGTCATAAAGAATCCTTTTCTGGCAACATCTTCTGTAGGAACCACTATCTGAACTTCAACCACTGGGTATAACTAAAGATTTCTCATTGATTCACTTGGTTGAAGTAGGTAGTTTGAAAAGCTCACACAATCAGTCTGTTACTTAAAGTTCTATAAATGGATATGGAACAATTTCCACCTAACAGTACTCAAACCTTGCTTATAAACAATACTATGCCTAAGAGCAGAAAGTGCATTGTTTTTTTTAACTTTAATTACAACAAAGTCATTGAAAGGGTTTATATAGAAACCTCCAATGTCTTATCAAGGATAACAATGTCTAGGTCGAGGGGAAATGTTAATTGTATTAAGGATAAAAGGAGTGGAAATGGTCTTTACTGTAAAAATATAGAAACAAAACTCTGAAATATGTCAGATGAAAATTATGGCCAATATAAAGACAATTACTGCAAAAACAACACTAAACTTGTGAACTTCTTGAAGGGAGGAACTGTGTTAGGTGCCTTTGTGTCTTTCATGACAAATAAATAGGTTGCCATTTAATGGGCATTGAATAAATGTCAGTAGAAAGAATTAATAAGTATGCAAATTAGGTTGTTATAGATTTCTGGTACCACATTTTCAAAGAGAAAGCATGTTCTAAAAGCAACCTCATTTGAAAGTTCTTTTACACAAATAACCCAGTTTTAGTGTAAAAAAATTAGTGATTACAAAAAAAAAATAAAACTTCCTGTATCTTACTATCCAGATATAACCAGTGTTAACATTGGGAAGTATATTCTTGTAGACATTTTTTTTTGTCACAGAAGGCTCTATGAATGTTTCAAAAGAGATGGAAGAGTTAGAGAAGAAATAGATTGTCTTAAACATTTACTGTCACTCATTCACTTGCGGAAGGCTGCTAGGTGGGGCTATTGGTGAAGATTTACTCTTCAGAGCATACTCTGAAGAGTTACTCTGAGGAGGGACTATACCTCCTCCTCGGTAGACTGTCTCAGTGCCCACCGCCATAATTTTGTCCTTTAAGGGAGAAGTTAGCCTTACTCACAACCAATACAAGAAAAGAGAGAGAAAGAGGATTCTGCTTTTCTACAAAAGAAAGGGCCACTTGAATTTAAATTTCCAGATAATCATAATAAAGTTTTGCCGAGAAGTAAGAGTATTCATTTGCTCTAACTAAATCAAATGGAAAACATCTCTTAAAACTATTGACCTTGTTAGTAATTAAAATTAAACAGCTTTTACCCAATTTCTTTGTTTTTTCCTTTCATCAAGACTGTAACTGAAGAATGCCTGGGATTCACATTTCACAGTGCCAGATAGTGTAGAGTCAAAAATATGTGAACAAGCACAACCAGAAACTATCAGGCATATGGCATGAAACACATTTTCATTCATCTTCCAGAGGGGAAAAATACATTTCAACGGAATGCAAAATATTGTGCTCTGGCTTACATGCCAAATAGAGAAATGTATGAATTTTAGCAAGTAAACCAATGGCTAGTTTGCATTGGGAGGTTTTAGAGTAATTCCTTCATAAGCAAGTGATTTGGACAGGTTAGGTGTTTGGGTGAGGGAATTTAAGAGTTTCTTAGAGGCTGCCTGATTTTCCTTTCTACTTGCAGACTGAAAGCTTTTTGTTCTGATGAATTTCACTTCTATAGCAATCCAGATTTCTGCAGAGCTGAACACAAGGGAACCAGTGCTACATTCATATACCCTGATACTCCTCTATTTTCCAGAGATTTCTGGACTATTGCGTGTTCATTGTTTTATGAAGCACCATAGATAAAAGAGATATTCATCTCTTTGTTTATTAGAATCTGTCTCCTTCTAAATAAAATTATGAGCATCAGCCATGTAACTGGACAAGACTGGCAGACATAAAGTATTTAATAACAGCCTGCACAAATCCTCACGAACAACCAGTTTTAATTAGTTAACTGGAAACCCATCATCCTACAGGAAACAGAACAACTGGATCAAACCTATTTCAGAAGGCTGCACTGGAGTCATGGTACTGGCAGAAAAATTACAACCATAATTCTCAGAAATAAAGGGTGTGATTCTGTTGACTTTTTAACCAGACTTGCCTATATTATAGGTCAAGCACGTGTGTCAAAATGACTGCACAGCAGTGACTTTTCTTACTTATCAGATTTGTTTATATGGGTAAACAGAACTCATCTCCTCTGCAACTCAGCTCAGAAGAAAAGGCTGCAACTCCAGTAGTGAGCAGGATAGAAACAAACTGACAAGGGCAGGAATAGATCTTTATTTATTGCTCCCAGCAGGTGTCCGTGCCATAGTTTCTTTTCAACCATCAACACCCTGGGGCTTTTTAGTTCCACATCCAAGACTAGGAAGAAGGAAGATGGGACTAACCCCAAGGGATTAGGTACCTGAATCCTATCCCAACTACTAGCAGACTCCAGCTGCGTTTAAATATATTTTTTTAAGAATTTCTGATGCTCAGTGGTTGCTGATTACTTCCAGATTTTAGTTCTGGCCCAGTGAGGATTTGCCACAAAGAGTTTATCTGTTATTGTTAAAGTTGCAATTGCTACAGGAAATGTCTTCTCTTAGGCCAGTTCCCAAAACCTGAACTTTAACAACAGTTAAACAAACAAACAAACACAATACAAACTAAGCTGAGCTAATCTTTAAAAATGCATTCATGGCACTGATGGAAGGCGGAGAGGGAATGTGTGGGCAAGATACGGCATTTGTTTAGGATTCTTATCAGATATCCTCAGAAACCAAGATGTCATTGCTGAAGTCACTGTATTAATGCCTTTAAAGGACATGAATCCATGTTCTTTATTCACAAGTCTAAATTGACAGACAAGGTTAACTTTTGAACCCAGGAAAATAGCCCAACTATTAAAGGGGCATAACTATTCAGAGTTTCGCCCCACTCCATGTCAAGTTTATTTAGAATCATTTTCCTCACTAACAAAACACACACACACACACACACACACACACCACACCAAAATCAATCAAACATTCAAGTAGTTCATAATATTTCATTGAAAATTTGAATCAGTTAGGGAAAAAGACCATTGTCTAAGATGGTATGGTATAGTGAATATGTGTATGTGTTTACCTCAGTAGCACAGGGTGTTGTATGGAAGTGTTGAGTCACTATATGGTACACCTGAAACTAATATTACATTAGTTAACTAACTGGAATTTAAATACAAACTTTTAAAAAACATTGAAGGTACCTAATTGACATGTTTAGATGGGGTGAGATTTTAAAACACCCCAAGTGCACTAAATATACCCTTTCATGGATCAGACGTGTGCTAAATATCTCTTAGTTAACAAATGCCACTTGTGTTGTGGCTGCTGCCACTTTTAGAATCCTGGGTTGCCAGAGATACTTCTCGGAGGCCTGTTCTGCCTGAAGGATTTCCTCTAGAAAAATTTCCTCATCCTGAATGTCAGCCAGGCCTGTCAACTGCCTTTTGACTACCACTCATTCTCCTTCCAACTACATTGAATACATAGAGTTTGATAAGTCCTCTTTTGGAAAAATTGGTGAGAATTTTTTTCAAGTGAGTATAGACTAGTTAAGTACCACATGACAAAAGTCAATATTTTTCAAACATAAAACTGCCCCATTCCAGAAACAAATATTTTATGTCCTCCCAAAGGAAAAAAAATCTACTCATCTTATCAGTGGATACTGTCTTAAGTCACTCTTTTTATTGGCATAAATCACTTTTTCTAATGTCCTTTCTATTAAAGGACAAACATTTGACTAGGTTTTATTTCATCAAGCTTGCAATATAAACATATAGTCTGAATTACAAAGATAAATGGAGATCATGTTGATACATACAACATACAATGAATATTAAGCTAATGCAGATAATTGTGATCATTCCTTCTTCCATTATTCTTCTTTGAGATAATCCAGATAACAGGGGAAAGCAGGAAAACATGGCCTCCTTTTCCAGATCATTGTCTCAATTGTTTCAGTTTTCACATGCGGATAAGAATGCAGTCAGCAAACAACATATCTTTTCAAGTCTTTACCTATTCTTTCTGTACCCTTAAAGTATATCACAATGTCCACATCTAGAGTATGAATGCTGGCTATTACCACCTCTCAGATATCTTCACAGTAAGCCTGTCCCAATCATAGAACCTAAAGAGGAAAGTGTTCTGTAAGAACCCACTGCCCCTGCATAATAACTTCTTATTAAGTGCAGCCTATGGTTTTCAGTGTTACAGTGCTTGAATTGTCTGCAGAAGGATCATATTTTGTGAAATCTTATAATAAGCTTCTGTATCAGGAAGTACAAATATGGTCTTGCCATTGCAATTTGTCCCTCTCCTGTGTGGTTTATAGCTAATTGAAGTGAATTCTTCTTGGAACATGAGCTCTGCACTAAAGAAAAGACAACTTGCTTTAAAAAAAAAATCAAGGAGTAGAAATGAGGGTACAATACTATAATTTTTACAGGATAATGATTACATCAATACCAAAATAATTATATTCATTATTATATCATATCTACAGCCCACAGTGCATTATATATTATCTTTAAATATTAAAAAGCAGGAGAACGAAATGAAAACTTAAGTATATAAACATTTATCTAATGCTAACTATGCTTAACTTGAGTACTAAATACAGCATTAATAATTAGGATATGGACACTGATTTATAGAGCTCACAGTCTGATGAAGAAAACAGATACAGATGCGACTAATGATCATATGAGGTAAATCATAAAGACTTGCAAGCAGACCAGTAGCAGACAGCTTCTGGGCATAGATGAAGGATCAGTCATCCAAATGGGGAATTGTGGCTGCTAGCACAGAAGAGGAGACATTGGAATTAGGTCTCAGAGACTGCAGATAAAACGTAATTGCATGAGTCACCATCTTTGGTTGCTAGTGTCAGAAATATAAAACTAATTTTGGTAAGAAAATACAAGCTTGTCACTTCACAAATTGGGACTTTTAAAGGTAAATCTGGAGATGAATTCTAAGGCAGGAACTTAAAACCACGACGGATTTCTTTACACTTCTCATTTCGTTGAATTGTGTCTCAGTTTCATTCCACCAGAATAGCTTCTCTCTGGGGCTGCAACCACAGTCAAGAACTGCTTGAACTCACAGTTACCACTTTATGACCAGAGAAGAACGTGACTTCTCTATCCTTACTCCATTTTGAAAAATGCACTTTAAAGCTCTTACTGGTCTAGCTTGCAACACATGCCTAACTTTTAGACCAACTACCAGGGCAAGGTAGGAAGAGTTTTCAGAGAAACAAAGATAATAGTTTTGCACAACAAAGAATTTGGAGAAAATGGGAACTAGATTGGTTAAAAACACTTGTATAAGCCTGTGGATGAAAAGGAAGAAAAACTGAAGAAAGTACTACAATTAACACTGCAAAGCGATTTGGAGGGCAGATAATATGGCATACTGAGTGTGATTCGTAGTGCTTAAATATTTTCCTATAGAGCACAGGGAAACATAAAATATCTGAGGACATGATTACCTCTATTATAGACCATAGATTCTTGTGGGGGGGGGTTACATAGAGGGAGAAAGAGAGGCTAAAGAGAGGGAGAATCTTAAATGAAGGTCAAGAAAAAGTTTTCTAGTCCTGATCTGCCATAATTTAGTTGCATGACTTTTGAAAAATCACTTCTTTTGGCATCAGGCTTTCACATTTATACGGATGGAAATCAGAATATCCCTTCTACCTTCCCATTAATGTCACTAATAAAGAATGAGCGGGGCGCCTGGGTGGCTCAGTCGGTTAAGCGTCCGACTTCGGCTCAGGTCATGATCTGACAGTTCGTGGGTTCTTGCCCCGCATCGGGCTCTGTGCTGACAGCTAGCTCAGAGCCTGGAGCCTGTCTTCGGATTCTGTGTCTCCCTCTCTCTCTGACCCTCCCCTGCTTACACTGTCTCTCGCTCTCTCTCAAAAATAAATAAAACATTAAAAAAAAAAAAGAATGAGCATGATTACTCTTGAATTAGTTAGAAGTACTAATTAAATGCACCATGTTATAATTTGTAATACTACTCCCATTCAAATTTTCATTTCATTAAGGAATTCAAGACCTGGTTCTAAATTTGTCAGCATGGACCATCACTACTTGTTTGAATTTCAAACTCATCCAGGAAGTACATAAAATGGAGGAAAATAAAGTCTCATTGCAAATTAATAAAAACAAATAATGTTGGATATGGATATCTCATTCTAATTGCTTAAGAAAACAAGTCCCAAACCAGGAGGGGGAAAAGTCAATATGATGTAATGGAAAAGATCTTGGGCTTTGGCGAAAAACTTGCATGGCATTCAGTACCTACTCAACCAACACCTGTGACTCTTTGGGAGCTAACTTGATCTCTATGAGCCAAAACAAATGGAAAATAAATGTATTTCCCTAGGTAATAAATTACCCTTTAAGATTCATCTGCAAAATAGAAATACCTTGCAAAGATTAAAAGTAACAAAAGTCCCAGGGTACCTGGGTGACTCAGTCAGTTAAGCAGCCAACTTCAGCTCAGGTCATGATATCATAGTTCATGTGATCAAGCCTCGCGTCAAGCTCTGTGCTGACAGCTCAGAGCCTGGAGCCCGCTTTGGATTGTGTCTCCCCCTCTCTGTGCCCCTCCCTGGCTTGCACTCTGTCTTTTCTTTTCTCTCTCTCAAAAAGGAAATAAACATTTTTAGAAAAGAGTAACAAAAGTCTTAAGAAAGTATCTGTCATTCAATGAACATTGGGTCCCTCATACCCTTGGTTTATCACATTGGCCCCAGCTTTCCTATTCTAATTCCTAACTACAAATATTAATCAAATATAGTAAATAAAATCAGTATTGCATATAAAAACTATTCATTAAATTGAGAGCCCTCGGAAGATCTCTCCACACCCTTTCAAGCAAATATTTATAATACATCTACTATACAAAGAGTGTTGTTTTCATTGATCTTGATATGCTTATCAATAGGAAGTAAGCAAAAAATTATTGGTCATTTCAAGGGATAGGCTAAATAAATATAACAGGGGCGCTTAGGTGGCTCAGTCGGTTAAGCGTCCAACTTCAGCTCAGGTCATGATCGTGCTGACAGCTCAGAGCTGGAGCCTGCTTCAGGTTCTGTGTCTCCCTCTCTCTCTGCTCCTCCCCTGCTCAGGCTCTATCTCTCTCTGTCTCTCAAAAATGAGTAAATGTTAATAAAATGTAAAAAAAAATTTAAAAGATAAATAAATATAACAAATTAAAGAAAAAAAGTTTAGGGGAAACATCCTTTCTTGATTTCCTCTGGAAATAAAAAAAGTTGCTTTATATGAGGAAATTGTTGTATAATATTGAAATTATAAGTAAAGGTTGGGGTTTGACTTAAGCATGTATTTTCTTTCAAAAAAAATTGTTGTTACAAGTCATTAAAATCTGATCATTTTGTTTTCAGGCATACATGAAATCTAAGGCCACTATTTATTAGATGGTCTTAGATTGCAATGATAGGAAAGCTAAAAGCTGGCTAATATGGTTTGACCTTTTTCTTTCCACCTTTTAACTTTTTGATTCTGGCTTACCATTACATAGAAAATGATTGTAAATTATAATATTTTCCATTGTGTAGGGCACACTTAAATGCTTGTATAGATAGTGCTTATAAGAAACTCTACTTAACTTTTTTAAACTGTTTTTGTTGTCTGATCATAAGTTTGGTGACATTACTGTTTTCTACTTTTGAAACTACTTTTATAGTCTTGATTATAACTTGAGAGTTCAGTGATACTGAACTCTGGGTGGTAAATAATATTTGAGGTTTCATGATTTTTGTACCAAATAGATATGGATGATTTTTATAAACCCATAATAATGGGCTGTCCATCCTCAAAATATAATCTCCCTGGAATAATTGTATTGACTTATTTTATGGTATATCACAACATATCTATATTTAATCCTATGATGCTTTTATATTTTTTTGGTATATAACAAGATAAAGAAGAAGGAGAAAGTGTAAGAATAATTATTTCAGATTAACTTTTAATGTTTTTACCATTGATGATATTCTTTAATCATTCCGTCTGATGTTGGGAAGATACTATCATGGGCAAGGAAAAGAAAGTAGTAAACAAAAAATAAAAAATAAAAATAAAAAGAAGAGAATAAGTATAAATGGACAGACTTCTAGAAACATTATCATCTGGTCTTTAGAAATTCAGTTGAAACTACTGAAGGAAGAAAAGAGACTTGACTCTTCTTTTTAACCTCTTACTGTTAAATTTTGGTTACCCTTTAAATAATAAAAAATCTTAGAACAGCCTAATTTGAGGGGAGGGCACAGGAGAGACTCTAACACATGTGCTGTTTATCACAGGAATCAATAAGAAGGGGGGAAAAAGTAACTTCACATGATGTCAAAATACTATGAAGCTCTTTGGATTCATAGTCATGTGTAAAGTGGGGTTCAAAAGGGGTATGAACTAGTAGAGTTTCTAGATGATCTATAAGGCAGTTGTACTGATATGGTTCATGAGCAAATGCTATTCTACTAAGTCTAAGATTTCAATATTCTTACTTGGAACAAATCTCTTTGAGGCCTGTCAATGAGTAGCATAGTAGCATGATGGGAAAGGCAAAGGTTTGGGACCCAGGCAGACATGGGTTCTGATTTGTCACCACTAATTAGTAGCCACCAATTATCACTCATTTAACATTCTGCAAGTTATTAAAAGTATCTGGACATATTTCTCTATTTGCTAAATTGGGAAGGGGGGAATATGTAATTCACAGTATATTTGTAAGTAAGTAAGATGATGTGTATAAAGTAATAGTCATGTAATAGGCTTTCAGTCATTATTCTGCCTCCATTTCCCCCATCTGTTGCAGGATTCTACCTATCCAAGAGACAGCAACAAGCTCTACAGACACTATCTGAGTTCAAATACTGACTCCACTTAGTTTGCTCATCTTTATAATGGGGACATTAAGAGTACCTTCTCCATAGGGACATCATGAGAAATAAATGAGCTGATATGTGTAAAGCGCTCAGAAGAGAGAGAGGAGCATGGAAGTCAGGACGTAAATGTTTGATATTTATACTTATTTGTTAATCCCCAAGTCGTCTCAGAACAGTTTGGCTGTGTGTTCCTCTTTCTTCTTATTGAAATTTGAATCACTCTCATTATTCACAGATACGCGTTTGTTTTCAACTGCTTCCTTTTATAGTTAATCTGTTTTTTAAAAGTATTGTGAGAAAGGAATATCTATCCCATGAACAAAGAAGTATCTGATAACACATTCTTCTGGACTGACAAATTCTGGGAAGACCACACCTGGTACCTGTTTCTAAAGTGCCCCAGGTGCTAAAATAATGTGTGCACATGATAGGAATCAAGTTGAAAGGAGCAATGTTGGTATCTATTTTCTTCAACTATTAACCAGGGATAAGAACCAATCTCACAGTGTTATTTGAAAAAAAAAAAGAAATAGAAATTATATTTTGTGTTCTATAAATGCAAAGTATTCAGCCTCTGTGTTCTGATATATATAAATATGTATTCTTATATATTATTTATATGACACTATATGTTATATATCATGTATAATGTATTTTTAGATAGTAATTAATGATTAATATATAATTTAATTTAAGTAATTAATGTGTGGGGTTGGCAAATCCAAAGCCTATAACGTGGAAACTTAGGCAGGAATTAATACTATAAACTTGTGGCATAATTTCTTCTTCTCCAGGAAACCTCAGTATTTACTCTTACAGCCTTCAACTGAATGGATGAGGTCACCTGCATGTAAGGGGTAATCTCCTTCACTCAAAGTCAACTGATTGTAAATATTAACCACATCTACAAAACACCTTCACAGCAATACCTAGATTAGTGTTTGATTGTATAATTAGGTGCTATAAGCTAGCCAAGTGATCCATAAAACCAACCATCATAAGTATTCTTAGTATACTCTTGCTAAAAAATAACAACACTAATTTTTCTCTGGTAATCATGGTTCATTTACTTAGGTAATGTCCACTGTTACCTGTGAGAGGCATCATTATATGGTAATTAAGGCACAGGCCCTGGGACTGCACTGACTGTATCCATATCCTGGCTTTACCATTAGTGGTGTGACTTTGGACAAGTTACCTAACTTCTCTGTGTCAGTTTCCCCATCTGTAAAATGGGAGTATCTACAGCATTATGTTGTGAGTGTTAAATTAGCTAATACGTGAAAAGAACTTCGATTAGTGCCTGCCATATAATAATAAATACCCTTATAAAAATTGTAAATAGTGCCTAGACTTTAAGGGCTCAGGGCCTCTAGAAGCAAAACAAAGTAAGAATGAACAATTGTAATGCAAATGGTGCAATGTAGATATCAGTTCTATGAGATTAGAGGAAAAAATTATTAGTTCTGCCTGGATGCTAGCAATGGGCATGGTCTCTATGAAAGTTTGAGTATGTATGCAGACAGAAGGCAGTATAGACATGGCAAGCATATGGGTAAAACTTGTAGTTGGAAATTCTTAAGGGATTTCTAAAACTTAATAAGCTTTCAAACTTTTTTGAAAGGTAGACACGTGGACATAGTTAAAATTTTCTGCTTATTAAAGCACATTAAAAGCAAAAATTAATAGTTACTACTCTCAGATTGTATATTGATTCAAAAAATAATGATGCTCATCTCTATTTATACAAAATAGAACTTTATTCACGTTATATTAGAAAACAAACAATATAGCAGTTCTGTCACCAATCATAGGATGTGGAATATTAGTGGGTTACATATACATCCAAGCCTAATTAGTCCCCCTTATCTGTAGGGAATACATTCCAAGATCCCTGGTGGATGCCTGAAATCACAGATAGTACTGGACTCCATCTATACTAGTTTTTTCCCACACAGACATACCTCTTATAAAACTTAATTTGTAAGTTAGACACAGTAAAGAGACTAAAACAATAATTAATAATTAAAGGAAAATTAATGATACACTATAATCAAAGTGATGTGAATATGGCCTCTCTCAAAATATCTTGTATGCCCTGTACTCACCCTTCTTCTTGTGATAATGTGAGGTGAATACCTACATTATGAGACGAATTGGGGTAGTTGGCAGAGCCTTGGTGACGTAGCCTTAGGCTGCTTTTGACCTTCTGACGACAGGTCAGAGGGAGGATCTGCTCCTGGACTGAGGTTGAGTGTGGGTAACTAAAGCCACAGAAAATGAAACCATGGATAAAGAGAGGACTATTGTATTGGAATTCCTAGATGGCCCAAGTTACTTAAGCCAGAGTTTCAAATCACGAAAAGCAAACACCTGGCCTCAGGCACACATTCCTGTCACCCAGTGAACTCACCAAAGTGATCATGAGGTTGGTTTTAAAACTGTCTGTCATTTTTCCACATTGTCTTTGTCTATATGCACCACCAAGTCAAAGAATTTATTTATTGGTTAGTTAGTTTATTGTTTGTTTTCCCTACTCTATTGAAAGCTCCATGATAACAGCGTCAGTCAGAATGTTGGGCCCAAAAGTTGATCCATTTTTGTTATAGACTAGTGTTTCCCAATTCAAGGAATATATGAACCACGTCTACTGGGATACATTATCTTGAACTTGTAAGATTATCTGTTCCTAGACTCAAGAGGTCCATAAATGGCCAGTTTAAAACTAAAGTCTTAAAATAAGCAAATATCTTTTATTTTATTATTTTGGCAAAATGAGTGTTTTCTGTTTCTAACTAGTTAAAAGGGTGTGCGTGTGTGTGTGTGTGAGTGAGTGAGTGGGTGTGTATGTGTGTGTTTGAGTGTGCTTAAATTCTCATAAGAATGAAAATACATTTAGAAAGTTTCGTGGGCTGCTCAAGAATATGTTCTCAGACTTCTGACGGCTCAGACATCAGTCTAGAAAACAGTAGTGTAGACATTTGCAAATTCATACTGGTAATTGGGCCAAGGGAGAAATGTTTTATTCATAGTCTGAAGCAACAATGATAGGCACCAGAGTTAATCCAATTTTCTAATATCTTCCGTAGTGACTGAAAAAAAGGAGTAAAGTGAGTCTAGTTTACCTAAGGTTAGGTGGGTTGTATGAGTTAAATAACTTGGGAAAAATATCTTCAGTGAACAAGCTGTCATCATCTCTACTTTATTATTATTTCATAAACATTATGGGAAAGAACATTTGACCAAATCATCACTGCTCTTCAAAAATGTTCCCATTTCACTTATATGAAAGTTAACTTATTATTTGCAATTCTATGTAGCTGAGAAACAAGAAAACAACAAAAATTGGCCAATGCAACACAATACAGAATAGGAAAACAAATGAAATTGAAACGTAATATCAGTAATATCTTTTTTATTAGTTTTATGTTTTTTTTACTTTTTTTAAAAGTTTTTTAAATTTATTTTGAGAGTGAAATCACGCATGAGCGGGGGAGGAGTAGAGAGAGAGGGAGAGAGAGAATCCCAAGGCTCTAAACTGTCAGCACAGAGCCCTACGTGGGGCTCAATCTCACAAACTGTGAGATCACGATGGTGAGCCTAAATCAAGACTTGGACACTTAAACAACTGAGTCACCCCAGGACCCTAATATGAGCAATTTCTAAAAGGCCTAAGGAAAGCTCTTTGATAATGAAAAAATGTACACGGAACTACTATTATATATCTTAATTTAAAAGAATTTAAAGTTGCCTAATATCTTTTTTTGTAAGATATATAAAAGATCTTGAAGTAAATTTATATTTATGAATTCAAAAATTTAGTTCTTTAGACCAGAAATACAATGTATGAATGAAAAGGCAGAAGTGAAAAATCTAAATACTTCAAAGAAAATAGTATCTATTAAAATTAATAAATACTGAAAAGTTTCTTTTCTTTTAAAAATTTAACGTACCAAATAACCTTCATATTGTTTTTACTACTATCATGTATTCAAAAAGCTTCAAATATCCTGTTTTAAAGAATATAAAAATTTTATAAGAAGAGGAAATGCATAGAAAGAAAGCAAACATATAATAGCAGTAATAATTAAGAGAATTAAATCTTTATATTTGTTTAAGTGCTCTGTGAAGACCTTAACTACTCCCTATGATAACAGCAGGAACAGAGAGAGAGGCTGGCATCCAGAGTGGTTTCTAAGTCTGTAATATTTATTCATTCAAATATTTGTTGATTGTTTAGGTTTGTCTAGGTACTACAAGATGATTTGAGATTACAAAGATGGAGAAGATATCATCTATGCCTTTTGGAGAGGGTGGAAAAATCACTCGTATTAAAAACAAATACAAAGAAAAAGTGATATGTGACAA
The DNA here is from genome assembly GCA_028646485.1 of Cryptoprocta ferox. Taxonomy (NCBI): domain Eukaryota; kingdom Metazoa; phylum Chordata; class Mammalia; order Carnivora; family Eupleridae; genus Cryptoprocta; species Cryptoprocta ferox. The sequence continues at coordinate 42,328,128 of CM053578.1, forward strand.
TGGACAGGTAAAACTAAAATTCTAGGAAGTTCTGAGGAGCAGGCTCTGGAAAACAGAGAAGTCTTCATGGAGCATGAGTGCACGGCCTTTGCTTTGAAGGATGAGTCCAATTTGGCCTTTGAGAAGAGCATTTCAGACACAAAGCTAAGGAAATCAGGACAATATATGAAGATTATAGAGTTTAGTAGGGAAAGGATATTTGTTTTACATCGTCTTACTGCTATTAAAACGAAACCCTTACCCTTCTGTTTCGTAATTTAGTCCTTCTGTAGTCTACCATACTGAAATAGTTATCTAATGTTTCATTAAAAAACACCCCAAAACATAGTGGGTTCTAATAATAACCATTTCTTTTGCTCATTATTCTAGAGATTGGCAACTTAGGTTTGGATCAGAGGTGTGGTTTTTCTGGTTGGGATCAAACTCTGTGTTTTTTTCTGGGTTTGCTCAGGAATTTGTAATTGGTCAGCAAAGTCAGCTGGGTACTCTAGGAAGGCCCCACTGGGTCATTCATCTGCATCCGATGTGTCTCTCATCATTCAGTTGACTAACCCAGGAAATGCACATGGTAGCTGGATGGTTTTCAAAAAAGGCAGTAGAAGCCTAGGGAGACTATCACTTCCATCACATTCTATCAGCCAAAGTATGTCCTGAGTCCAGTCCAGATCCAAGAGGTGGGAAAGTAGAATTAACCACTGATGGGAAGAGATACAAAATCACATCACAAAGGCTATGGATACAGAAAAGGATGAAGAATTGGGGCCATTAGTAATCAATCTATCACACATGTAGTAAAAAAAGAGAAGTTATTCTAAAATATTTAGAAACAGTCCATTTTTCTAATTTTACTAGATTTTACTTCAGCAAGTATATGTACACATAATCATGTAAATGCAAACACAGCTAGTCCACACTCTTATCCTTAGAAAATTGGGCACTGATCTGTCTGCTTTCTTTTATAGCTATTATTTTTCCAGTCAATGGCAGAAGCAGGAAAGGACTGGTCAAAGTGTTTTATTTTCCTTCTCCAATTCGTTGTCTTTTAACTTATCAACTGTCGTTACAATAAAGGAACATCAATTAATGCTAAATTACAAAGGGATTCTTGTGGGATTGCCTATTATAGCTGCCCTGATGCCAAAACCATTCAAAGTGATAAATGTTTTACACTGAATACCAAATACACTCATAATTATTTTGCCATTTACTAAAAGTGTTGCCAATCTACCTTTGATTCTAAAGAAACTGCACATCTTTATCCACTCAAATATAAAATCTTGTGCTCATGAGATCTACACAAAGACCCTTTTATGTGGGTCAAAAGGATGCTTCCCCCATGCCCATTTAATATGTTTTCTCTGAAGTTCTCTATGCTGCCCTTAGGGCCATCCACATACTGATGATAAGCATGTAACTTGCATAGCAAACTCCCTCCCTCCCAACCTCACATCACAATATCCAGAGTTCAGTATGTCCCATAACAAAATGATATATTTTTGTATGCTCTACACATACTGCTAAGGTATTGCTTTGTGAATAGAGCCCTACAATATAGATACAGTTTACCAGGAACTTAGCATTTAAACGACTTTCATCTTGACAATGACTGACATGTCTCGCTGAGAATATTATATATTTAGAAGATACTTTTTTTGAAGGCTCCATACTTAAGAATCATGTCTCATCATATTCAGTGAACTTCTGAACTAAGTCTTAAATGTTTAAAGAAGGGTCACAAAGCCACTCTGCTACAAAAGTCTGCAACTTGCACCCAACTCGTATCACAGAAGAAATTCATGCATAGAATAATTTTTCCTAAGTTTTCTTTCCATTTAAAGAGAAAAAAAGCTCTTCTACTTTTAGCTTTGAATATTTATTACTGAGATGAGAACTTGTGCTGGAGTCAAACGAAGTAAAAGACAAACTCTAGGTGGGGAAAGTACATCACATTCTTCATAAACTTTGTAAGAATTTCTCCAACACATGCTTCTCCATTTATACAACAGATCAAGGAAGGCTAGAATCCAATTTCAAATCAAATAACCCCCATATCGATGTGCAGGATAGTTGACAATGCACTCTCATCAACTCTGTGCTTTCTGCTGGGTAATGTGCACAGTGTAACTTAGAGTAGCCATTTGGCAGAAAACCGCTCCAGTCAAATTGAAATAGCCTTTAGAGGCTTGGTTAGAACGGAGACCATAATGTATGCTTGTCATTTGATGAAAAATAGTGCGTTTAAATTAAGGGGAAAAAAATCCTGTCGTCCAGATCCGAGCTTGTACAATGACACAAGTGTCAAGATCTTATTTAAAAGTGTTAAGGTACAGTACTGCTCGGCAGCACAATTTGTAAGGAAACATGGGATCATGTGCCAGAGACTGAGATTTGCTGCCTGATACAAGCCATAGGGAGTGATAAAATATGTTTCTTCCAGATAATTACTTGCTGCTCAAGGAAAGTGGCATTTCTAAATTGATATTTCAATGCAGCATAAACAGATTATGCTGCACAGGTAGACACGGGCTAGTTTTTGTCACGCGATTGGACTTGGAATCACTCAATGCCACATAAAACTAATTCTGTTTTATGCTTACAAAGCAATACAACTTCTCCAGAGTTAAGAAAATGTCCACTTATGTGAATATAATGAAAGATTTAAACCTCAGATGGCAAAAGAAAAAAAATCAGGGGTCTTTTTTTTTTAAAGTGTAAAAGGATTTTAAAAATATTCACGCTAGAAAAAGCTCTATAAACATCTAGAAATGAAGCAATTCCATGGCATTTATGATTTCTCAGCTTGATTAAGGAATAATTTATCTTCCAGGTACCATGCTAAGGGATTTATATGCATTTTGTTTAATTCTTAAAGCAGACTTATGAATCAGAAAATAGTAGTATTCTCATTTTACAAGTGAAATAACTAAGATGAAAGAGGTTAAGTGACCTGTCTAAGGTCTCACAGGTGTGAGGCTAGACACCAAACTCAGGTGTCTGACTTGAAAACTGTGTTATCTAATATTATGCACTGCATATGTTCACAATTAGAGTTATTAAGAAATATATTATAAGCTTGTTACCTGTGTATATAAGCAAACATGCTATGAGCAATGAATACTAGAGAAAGTAACAGCTTTTCCTGCCCTTATCTTAATACCTTTGGTAAGTAAAACTCACTACAGAACAGTGCTAACTACTGTAAAATCCTAATTTAAACAGCCTCGGCCTCCCAAGTCATGTACAGCTGCCCAATATTTTTCTTCTAACAAATCGGTAAACATTAGAAAGGTGGAGTAATACATGTTCCAACTTTACCAGCATGGAGTACAAAATATGATATTATCTCAATCCATAGTCAAAGGAATACAATTCTGGGCCCTCAGCCATTCCTCTTTCAATGAGAGAGTCTTTTCTGAAGTTGCCATTGATGAGAGTTCCTCAGGATACAATGTGAGGAGGGGTTCCAGCAGTTGCCATAGGCCAGGCTCCATCCTTCCAGTTTACTTCTCTCACCCCCAAACACACATAAGAACGGACTCCACTACCCAGACAGGGTAACCATAAGAGTCCATACTACTTAATTACACAGAGCAACCTCCACTCCTTTCTAAATTGCTTCCTCTTGAAGTCCGCCTTCATTTGCTCAAGCTGCCATAACAAAATTCCAGAAACTGGGTGGCTTCAACAACAGAAATTTACATTCTTACAGTTGTAGAGGCTAGAAGTCCAAGATCAAGGTCTGGTTTCTTCTGAGGCCTTTCTCTTTAGCTTTCACCTTCTCACTATGTCTTCACATGGTCTTTCCCGCGTGTGTGCACTTTGCTGGCATTTTGGTGTCCAAATTTTCTCTTCTTTTAAGGACAGCAGTCATTTTGGATTAGGACCCACTCCAATGGCTTCATTTTAACAAAACTATCTCTTTAAAGGCCCCATCTCCAAACACAATAATGTTCTGAGGTACTGGGGAATTTAACATATGAATTTCGTGGAGGGAAACAATTCAGCTCATGACAAAGTCCATTTCTACCTTCTTTCAAGATTCAGTTTGACCCATTTTAAACCACACTTACCATCTGTAATATCTACAAGGTAATTAAAAATTATCACACTCTAAATGGATATTTGACTTATATGTGTGCAAATAAAGAATTTGTCTTGATGTGTTTACTGAAACATAATATGTCCAAATATAAGTATATGTTATCTTTAGGTCATCCAACAACGAGTGATTTTCAATTCTCATTATCTTGAGTGGAAATAAGGTCCACCTTCAGGTAGTACCTTACTAAATGGACAAAAATTAGTTATGTGATTTTTCCAGCTGCTAAGTGTTTTTTATACAATTTTATGATAATATGAATTAGCAAACTTGAACATATTAGTTAATGACTTGATGTCTCAGTTTTCTTGTCAGTGACCCTAAAGTTTTGGATTTTGATGACTTCCAAGATAGTCTCTAACTATAGAATTCTGTGATTTGGAACACAGGGCAAGTGATTTCTATATCATTGTATGCATTTTCGAGGGTGAAGCCCTGTTGGCTTTCTTAATTGCTACCCCCAACTATACCATAAAAAATAAGCCTAGACATGAAACTAACAATTTACAGAGTTACAGAATTCCTTCCAAAGTTACAGTGACTGTTATTTTGGCTAACTTTAATTATTCTGTTAGATAAAGATAGGTTCCTCTCTAAGAAACAACTAATTATTCTTATATCAGTTAATTCACTCTCAAAAATCCCCAAGTACTTGTGTTCAATTATGTAGATATATCTTAGTGGAACTGATGCCTTTTTTCCTTATAAGAATCAAAACATTGATTAGAATTCACAGAAAGAATGTTCTTACCCAAATGTCGTACTCCACATCTCTCTACCAATCATTTCTGTTTTCCAGTGGCAAATATCTTTAGCAATCTTTGCAATTTCTTCTGGTATTTACCTCAATATCTCATTTAGAAATGGTTAATACTTCTATTAATTTTATTTTTTATTTGATAAATTTTCAAATGAATAACTAGAGAGAAGAGTATAATGAAGATATATATACTTACCTACATATTTGACTATTATAACATTTTTCAATTGTGCTTCATCTTTTTTTCTGTTTTTTTAAAAATTGTTTTGTCATTGTTTGATTTTTTTTAATGTTTATTTTTGAGAGAGAGAGAGAGAGAGAGAGAGAGAGAGCATGAGTGGAGGAAGGGAAGAGAGAGAGAGGGAGACACAGCATCCGAAGCAGGCTCCAGGCTCTGAGCTGTCAGCAAAGAGCCTGATGTGAGGCTCAAACCCATGAACTGTAAGATCATCACCTGAACCGGAGCCAGATGCTTAACTGACTGAGTCACCCAGATGCCCCTGTCGTTGCTTGATTTTTAAAAATTTTGATTTTCTGCTTTAGATTATTTTAGCTCTAGTATATTCTCCACCTTACCTACAATTATTGACTTATTTTTCCATTTGTTTAGTTTTATGTATCCCACTCTTTCATCCCTAAATTATCCAACAGAATTCAAAATACAGGTTTTGTATATTCAAACACATCAGACAGTACGTCAGTTTAATTATAACTTAAGTCTGGACTGGTTCTCTAGGACTGTAACATGGCTATTGACCTAGTACTTCCTGTATTATTATTCTGGGAACATTTCTTATTTTTTTCTGGTGTTTAATTTATGCCTTTCTTTTTTTCCCCTTTTGGTTATTTTGGTGGACCATGCAATTTAGCAACTTTCTATAAAAATGGAACATAGGTAAATATTTTGAAATTGTGCATGACTAATTAATGATAAAATGACTTTACAGTTGAGTGATAATTTGGGTAGGTATAGAATCTTGGGATGGAAATATTATTCCTTTGGAATTTTAAAGGATTTGGTCCGTTGGTTTTAGTTTCTGGCAAGGTTGTTGACGAGTTTAATGCTATTCTGATTTCTCATCATTTGCATAGGTCTGTTTTATATTCTGTTAGTTTTTAGGATCTCGTCTTAATTGCTGCTATAATAAATATCACAATAATGTGCTTTGGTGTGTTTCTTTCATCATTCATTATACTGAGTCTGTTTTAACTGTCCATTTTTTGTCCTTTTAGTCTGGAAATTTGTCTCTAGATTTTTTATTGATTTTCTCCTTGCTGTTTCTTTTGTTCTCTCCTTTTGAAGTTTTCATGATTCTATGTTCTGTTTCTCTTTTTGCTTCTCTCTCTCCCTGTCTCTGAGTTTTTCTTGACTTCAGTTTTTAAACCTACACTAAAATATCTACTAACATATCTTGAATTCCCAAGTTCTCATTTTGTTGGAGGCTTTTTGTTCATCAGTATCTCAGATCTTTTATTCTAGCTTACAAATATTTTGATCTGTGACATTGCATGAAGTAGATGGAGGGTTGGAGAATGTTCAGAATTGTCAATGTTCTTAGAGGGTAATGATCTCAACCATTTAATATGTGGACTATAAATACTTTCTTTTTTGGTAAGCTTTCTTGATTTCAGTTGTGCTTAATCTCACAAACCCAAGTTCAGGATGACCTGGGAAGAGTACTTAACTGTCTAATGGGTAGAAGAAAATTGGGAACTAATTTTTTGCTTACAGACTTATAAAACCCTATTGTATTCTATAATTATTTTCTTCTAAAGTCCCTACTGTCTTTAATTTCTAATCATATTCTGGATTCTTCTTTGTATATTTGCTTGCTTTTTGGCTTATTGGTCTGCAAGTAGTTAGTTTCACTTTTTCCAAACTTCCAAGTCCATTATAAATCATTAATCCCCATTCTATTTTCCAAAGTTGTGTTGATATCCATTAGAGACAATAGAATATTCTGTTGTGTTCTTTTCATTTTTTTTAGCCTAATAGATTTTTTCTTAATTAAAAAAATTGAGCAAGCAACCAAACTTTCCTGACATTTTAGTGAGGTTTTGGAGGGAGCAGGGGTAAAAAAATTCACTAAGTGATACTTAACATTAAGTGTGCATTTTTCCTAAGGATTTCCTGGAAATTATATCAAAGATAATCCATCATAGATGAAGATATCAAAATAAGAAAAAAGTTATACCTTTAAGTTGAATCCACCCCTTTGTCTATGAATGTCTCATTTAATGAGATATGAAATTGTTAATCAGAGATTTTTTATTAACTTTTTATAAATATTTAGAAATGCCTCTTCATCCTCATATCTTACTTTATCACATTTCTTCAAAAGGTAGTTGACAATCAGTGTCTAACTCTCCTTTTAGTCATTAAAACCTGAAGTCAATCTCATGTCATTTTTAAGCATTTGCCAATTTTAACTGCTCAAGCCACAAGCCTGTTTTGAGCCATTATTTGTTGCCTCCTCTGAACATTTGATATCTTTCTGCTCTGACTCTTCAGAAGTATCTTCTCCCTTGATTTCTGTTTATTTTGGTCCTACTTCTCCTAACTCTTTTTCTATTCTTCAAAGCTCTGCTATTTGCCATTTACGTCTGAAAAAAATTAAGTGGAGGTCTTTGTTAAGGTTCTGCTCTAGGTCCCCTAGAATCACTTGCACACTCTTATTATGCATAGTCTGAATGTTTATTCATTTCTGAGAGAGAGAGTGAGCGAGCAGGGGAGGGATAGAGAAAGGAAGAGAGAGGACCTAAAGCAGGCCCTCCACTGTCATCAGAGAGCCTAACGCAGGGCTCGAACTCACAACCTGTGAGATCATGACCTGAACTGAAGTCAGATGCTTAACGGACTGACCCACCCAAGTGCTCCTTCTTATACATAGTTTAAATTACAATCTCCGAGTAGGTAACTTCCAACCCCTTTTCTTTATGCTTTTGCTAACCATTCACTTATGCTCTAGATCATCTGATCTGTGATGGAGTTCCTCATAAATGTTTTATCAAAAGCTCAAATTGAATATACCTAGAGCTAAATCCAATCTTGCATATGCCCATGTCATCTGTGGTAGAGCTGGTTGGTGTAAAATGATTTCAATGTCATGTCTGGTAATTGGTATCAGATATCAAGTGGATGCACTGAAGTGATTGGCCATGTATTACAAGCAAATTTGCCCAGGCTTCTTCACATGATGGTAACAGGATTCGCTGGAGCTGCAAGAAGAGTTATACCCCAACACTTCTGTTTTTTCAAAATTTTTTATGTTTATTTACTCTGTTCAGAGAGAGAGAGAGAGAGAGCAAGCCAGGGAGGGGCAGAGAGAGAGAGAGAGAGAGAGAGAGAGAGAATCCCAAGCAGGCTCCACAATGTCAGTGCAGAGCCTGACATGGTGCTCGATCCTACAAATTGTGAGATCATGACCTGAGCCAAAATAAAGAATCAGATGCTTAACTGACTGAATCACCCAGGTTCCCCTACAGCCCAAAACTTCTTAATCCTCTGCTTAAGTCACATTTACTATTGTCCAACTATCTGAAGAAAGTCATATAGTGAAACTTAGAACTGACCTCAGAGGAAACTATTCAAGGGCATGGATATAGGAAGGCACAAGCCAACTGGGTACCATTAATAGCAACACTCTGCACTTGTGTGCGGACTACAATGTTTCTTCTTATGCTTAATATCCTCACCATCCTCCTAATCATCCAAATGTGAAACTTCCATATTTCACCCTTTCCTAAGCACACCATGAACTTTCCTGCCTTCAGTTTTAATTCATGAGATTGGATTCACAGCAGTTCTTTCTAAAGGTGCAGCTTCATGAGCCTCACTCAGGTCTTTCAATTCATAATCTCCATGGGTAAATCTCAGAAATATTCCATTTTGACTGGGTCCATAGACCCATACTTTTATGCACAAGGAAGTTTGAGTATCACTGCTCCAGTCTATTCATGTAAACTTTTAAAATATAACCGAGACATGGGATTTTTAACTAATTTGAGATTCACAGGTTTTTAAGGGGCATGATGATGTTCACCAGGAAATATGGAAATCCCCTAATATTGTAAACAGTGTAAGTGGGCTTGATGTGAACTTTTCAGTGCCCATAATTTAGATTTGGCCTAGCCTGCTTGTCTGTTCTCAAATTCCTTGCTTGGCTTTTCATGCTTAATCACCCACCAAATCCAATCTCTGCATAAGTTTAGAGCAGTGCTGTGGAGAACAATTTCCTTTCATTTAAATTCCATTCCTCATGTCCTGCCCCTGCCCTCCCACTCTAGAATGCAAGAACAAAACTGTCCTAGATTTGTAAAGGAAATGAAGTTGCAAAGTTTTTTCACATGCATTTACTCATCTGATCCTCCAAACCTCTTTGTGATGAATTAAAGCAATTATAAGTATTTCATTTTCTAGAGCAAGGGCCTGGATTCATCAAGGGTTGCGACTAGTTGGGATAAATTGAAATAGAATTCAGATCTCCTGACTTGGTTAGCACGTAACTGCTGAACCAAATGGTCTCACTTAAGTCTCCACAAATTTGGACTTACCACAAAAGTTCTCATTTTTCAAATATGTGGGGAAACACTGGGGGGTAGCTAGAATTATAACATTACCACTTAGCCCTTTGATCCAAATCTGAAATAGTCCACCTTGAGGAACATATACTGCAATTTATCCCTTACTGCAAAGGATAGAAGTTTTAAAGCAAAACAATTGCTACATAGGAAAAACGCATTAAAAATTTTGGCATTAGTCTATAATGTATGAAAAGCGGTGGATGCTTTTTTTTTTAAGGCTGGATGTTTTTGAGGTTTGAAATTGTCTCTGTTCATTTACTACGAGTGCTGTGTTTACAAAAGAAAGAAGAAAATGATTTCCTACAGGCAGAACTTGCTGCACTGTATTCAAAAGCATATGAAACAGGCTAGAAATTTAAACCAACTATGGAAACAATTCAAAAGGATGATGTTATACCCAGAGTGCTGCATGTTGGGCCATATATAAGAAAAGCTTGTAGCAGCAAGTAGGCATATTGGTAGCATAAGTATACTCTCCTTCCTGTCTAGGGGAACCTATATATAAAATCCCGCTGGAAACCATATTTCTATAGACATTTTCCCCCCTAACTATACAGACTGGCATTTCCTAAGCTCTTGACAGCTGGACATTACAAATTTGACAACTCAAAGATGTGCAATAAGTCCTGTAGGAGAAAAGACACCTGATGGCTCTACTCAAACACTCCAGTATCACCTGAAAAGGAAAAAAAATACGTATCAGTGGGCAGGAACAGCTGAATTTTATCACTTGCTAATTTGTCTACCATAAGGGATGTAAAAAATGTCATGTTAGAAACACCACTTGGGTTTTACCATTAACAAATATTGCATAGATTGTTGAAAAATAAGTAAAGTAGAGATAAAATCTGTTTCTTACGGGAATTAGATACTGGGAGAAGCCAGTGTCTTGAACTCCACTGCAGGGCACGCCATTGCCTGTAACTCTTATGGATGGAATACTCCAGCACATAGGCCAGATGTGACCCAGAGAAGTGTTTTAACAGTGCAGGAGGTTTCTTTATAAAAACAAAAATATCTGTTAACATAGGGACTACATTTCCTCTATAGTGGAATATGAATGCTTCGATTTGCCAGGATTCCCACCCAACCTACCTCTCATTTAAGTTTGCCAGGCCTCTGTGGCTAATTAAAGTTTTTCTCATTCTCCATTTAAGGTAACTAGAGACCCAAGTCTCCTAGAAATTTCTCTCCCATCACTCATCTTACCTGGTTTGTAAATGGTTGCTGTAGAGGTCCTTTGAGAATAGGAATGTGTATAATGATTACATTATGAGGCATTTATCACTGTGTTGTTAATAAAAGCAAAAATTAGAAATAGCTGACAGGGGATTGGTTAAAAACATTAGGATATATCCATACAATGGAATGCAACCTTGAAATGACTTTTAAGAGGAACATTCATTGACAAGGAAAGATGCTCATGAACACCGATGAGGCAATGGCCACCATCAGGATGTGGAGTGATGTGCTGGAGTGGCTCGTATCCATACATAAGAACCACTGTGCACATCTCTTTCCATCTTGTCCTTCAATGAATTTACATTAGTAGCTTGAAGTCAGCCATAGTGAGAGTATTTCCATGACAGAAATTGGTGAGTGCTACAAATCAGAGCTTTATTTCCTTTTCTGGAGAGTTGGTTGTGAAATATTTACCTACACACCACTATTATCAGATTTTTTTTAATATAAAGTTGGGAAGATATATATGAGCACAAGAAAATGGTGAGAGAGCTCTTTTGTGAAGTCCTAGTACTGTTATGGTATTAACAGTGGAGTTATACTTTTTTCTCCTATTTGCTTGTCTTTTTTAGATTGTCTTTGACAGGTATGCCACTTCTGCATTTTCTTAAAGTAATGCAATTATGTTTAAATAAAAAGTGTTCCCTATATAATGAACTTATTAAATGGCAACACTTCATAGACCATTTTTACATTTTGTGCATGTCTCAAACCTCAACATTTCTTTGAGAATGCCTGAGATTTAGCTAGCAGTTAATAATCTCGGATGAATTCACATTTACCCATAGCCCCCTAATTTTTTCAATAATGTCTAAAGTATAGTAGTAGGTGAGCTATAAAGAAGATAAGACTATGACGGATAAAGAAGAAAGCAAATCATTCATCTTGCAATAGTGTTCAAGGCTTGAGAGAGTCTGGTTTTGAAAGAGTCCTGACCCCTGGGGCTTCTGGGTGCCTCAGTCGGTTAAGCATCTGACTCTTGATTTCAGCTCAGGTCATGATCTCACAGCTGTGGGATCGAGCCCCGTATCAGGCTCTGTGCTGACAGTATGGAGCCTGCTTGGAATTTTCTCTCTCCCTCTATCTGCCCCTCACCTGCCCATGTGTGTGTGCACACATGTGTTCTTGCTCTCAAAATAAATAAATAAACATAAAAATGGACATGTCCTAACCCCAATACCTAGCATAGTTCTGTATATTTTAGGGGTGCAGGGATTGTCCTGGTTTGAAGGTTTGCGGCATGTTGGCAGACCAGCAACACTGGTATTAGCAGGTTGGAAAAGGTAGCCAAGAGGGAGGGGTAGGCATGACCAGGGATCATTTAGTTCTGGTTATGACCACTTTGCATTTGATAACACCTGACAGCAGTGTTGAGTTGTACTATAGTTTGTCCTCCACTAGACATTGCCTCAAGTGAATCAGATCATGTAAGTGTACGGCCAAGTACCCAGACCTAACTGTAAATTTCTTAGTTTTCTTTATATAATTCCTCAATATAAATATACTGTGTCAAGGAAAAGTGATCACAGAGATCTTGAGAGGCCTTTGAAAATGCTTCGAATGTAATATATTTTGTAAAAAATTTTCTTTTTTTTAACTTTTTAAAATGTTTATTTTTGAGAGAGAGACAGAGACAGAGACAGACAGAGACAGAGACAGAGCTAGAGCAGGGAATGGGCAGAGAGAGAGGGAGACACAGAATCTGAAGCAGGCTCCAGGCTCTGAGCTGTCAGCACAGAGCCTGACGCAGCGCTCAAACTCGCAAACTGCGAGATCATGACCTGAGCTGATGTCAGAAGCTTAACCAACTGAGCCACCCAGGCACCACATCTGTAAATAATTTTCAAAATTTGAGTGCCAAAGGGTGTGTGTAAACCTTTGCCCAGTGCTGGATGTACGTAGCAGTAGCAAGAAATTGGTAGTACCTTAAGCAAGCAGGAGCATGACACATCTCTATTTAAAATCTTAAAACTTTAAGCCTTTTTTCTTGGCTCTCTAAGAACAATTCTTAACTTTTTTTTTCAAATCTGTACGTTCACTAATCTAAATTCACCCTTCAGAGAATTAGCCTGAAATTTGTTATCCCTGAAATGCTCTCTAGTGGCTGTCACGGGAGTTCACAGTCCTGTGCACTGGTGGTTAATATATAACCTCAGGGAATTTTTGTTTGTTTGCTTGATTCTTACCTTTGGCGAAATTTTCTGTTGGACATTATTTTATCTTTCTGTATTCCCTATTCAGTTTTTCATTGACTGTGATGCTTTTTTTTTTTTTTTTTTTTTTTTGGCCTCTTGTCATAATTATCTGTAATGTTGGGTCCATTTTGAAAGTAAGCCCAGATTTGCCCTAGAGGTGGCAGAATTTCTGTGGTGGGTAAGTGAAATGATTACTCCATATAACTTTATAAAGTGTAAAGACCTCTGAGATGAAAGGAGCTATATAAATGTAAGGCTGTCATTTTAAATTGCCATTACCGTTTGAAATTCTCAAGAGAAGCATTACTGAAATCCGGCGTATGTACCATATTAGATTGCTTAATATCATTAAAGCATGTGCAGCAAATGAAAATACCAATTTCCTCTTATATGTAGTTCGTGTTTAAGGTAGCGTATCCAAAGCTGGCATGTTCACAGCTCATTCTGGCATATTAATACTCACTGGAGGAAGGAGAAGCTAACAAAGTACGAAGACAATGGTGCTTCCCTAGCCCGGTGATTGCCGCTTGTGTATGTGTGCTTGTGAAGACAGAAACAGATTTGCGAAGCTAAATGACATGAGACGTATGCCAGAGGAGGTTTGATACGGCTTGCAGAGAAGCCCGGGCAGAAACATATATAGCATATCACTGTGTGATTTATGTTTAGCTTTGGCAATAAGGAAACCGAGAAATAATATGTATTTACAACAGCAGAAAAGAATCATGAGAGCAGAAGTATGATCAAAACAGTGAAAATGGCCTGCCCTCCAACGTGAGACCAGCTGTTTTTGTCGCCTCCGTTTGCAAGTTTGTTTTAGGAAAGGAGAACGCTCCGTCTTATTGGAGGCATGCACAACCTAGCAAATGCCAAGAAATAAGCAAGCGAGAGCGAGGCATCAGTGGCAAATTGGAATCTAAGGCCTTTTGTGCTTGTTAAATGGTGGAATGATTATAATTGGAAAAAGTGATGTGCATTAGTTCTGAGTGAATGTACAAGAAATGACAAGCGTGTAACTTAATGATTACTTCACAACACTCAGGACTGCCTTCTAGTCTCGCACCGAAGAGTTCAGCCCTACAGCAGAGAAAGCCACATGCTTTCTCCTCCTATTCATGAGTATTCTCCACAGGTCACATGGAAATAACCCTGAAGTGATAAGTCTTAGTTTAGGAAGTCTGCTGCTTAAGCTGGTGTAAGTCATTGTGACAAAGACCGGTGGGATGTATTTTTTCTTTTCCTTGCAAACCATCACAATCCTTGGCAAGCGAATGGACAGGATCTTGTTTTAAAGGAAATAGCATATGTTTACTCTCCTGGGGATAAGGAGGATATGAGAAAGTTTCCTGAAAATCAAATCTGATATTCAAATGAGTGAAAGTGCACCACTTTTCTCTTCACTGTTAAAATAGAGGTCTACACAGGAGGGTGATTTTATAATATCAAAAGTATATCCTTAATTTTTCTGTATACAAAATTTACTGTATGCAATTTTGCTGTTGTAAGTTAAAAAAATTTGAAAAGTCAACAACAAAAAAAGTAATTTTCAAAAGGTTTCTGTGGTGAGAAAAAAGTGTTCTTATGATTTTTAAAACCTAAAGTATAAATAAAAACAATAATTAAAATAAACTCAATACACTAAATTATTAACTAGAGTCAATGAACACATATAAAGTGTCAGGATGTAGAGCCTATTTCGTTTTACCCTGGGGACTGGACCGGAGCTGGTGTGGAACCTATGCTGTGATGTGGGAAGGCTTGCGTAGATGCCATTTCCCTAAAATCCAAACCAAGTCAAAATGAGTTTATGATTGCTTGTTATAAACACAGCTTAAAGACTGGCTCTAGAGTGGGGAAAGCATTATTTAAGAGAGGAAAAACCATTATCAAAGTGAGAAGAGTGCATGAAATTCTCTCACATATTGTAATGTGGAAGGTGAGGAATGTCAGAAATTCCTCACAAATGCTCACACCGAAGTTCTGCCACTTGTCATGAGGTGGCATGAGCTGTGACAGGGCAAAATCAGGAATGCTGCTTTATTGAGGCCTTTTTTGGTGCTAATGATGTAGTAGAGAGAGGAATACTCAACAACACAGGGAGAGCCATAGATGTATTCTACTCTCCATAACAAAAGTTTCATCTTTTTATTTAAATCCATATCTTCAAAACATAGAATCCCTAAATGCTTTTGCCAACATTCTGAAAGGATGTCCCTTCTATTACTCTGGAAGGTCCCGTGATATTCAGTGTAGCAAAATTTAACAAGAAGATTTTCTTGGCATAGAGGAAATAAAGTCCTTTATTATGTCTCTCTTTTTTTAAAAAGTAATCTTCATTTAGATATATGATTTACTGTGGAAGGGTTTAATAAGAGAGCTTTTTTTCTCCCCCTTTTTTAACATCTATTAGTAGGATGAAGTGAAGATAGTTTCGATGGAGAATATATTATCAAGACCACCGTGCAGGTAATATCCTGCATATTGAGTCTAATCACCCATTTAAGTTAAAGTAAGAGTTGTTAAGAATATGGAGACTCTCACTGTAATGATTAGTGACGAGAATCACCTAGATAATGAAATTAGTATTGAGAAACATATTTTTAGGCAGAATGATTATCCTGGGAGATTGATTAAAAGGATAATTGAAGAACAATGTAACCTTTTTCATAGTTATCAAGTTGAACTTGGTTAAGGTAATTTATCATAATAGTGTGGCTATGACAAATCATAAAAGGCCCGGCCACTGCTTAAAAAGATGTTTATTATATATTAATCCAGACATGTTGTCATACCAATGAAATATCTTCAATAAAAATGTGGAGGATGATAAGTGTAGTGGAACAATATCTCAAGCTATCTCAATAACTCTTGAGAAGCAGCTGAAAGGGATTTGTAACGTATGGAAAGTGGATTCCTAAAAACGAACCACGGTTTAATGGCTCTGTCTGTTAGAAGAAACTAACTGCTTCAGTCTTGAAATATTAACAAAGATTGCATGACAATAAGTTCCTACTTCGGAAATATAACGAAAACCAAATGCTTACTTCAAATCAGTCATGAAAATAGATACAGGGAGGAATTCATTAACTAATTGAAACTGAAAGATCAAAAATGGCAAGATATCCCTTGCAAAAATCTGTCATCTCTAATTGGGCTTTCTTGCCGCTTACGTTTTTGGATAACTGAATTATTACTCTTTAGCCATCTGTTTTTAAATTTTTTATTTTTCAATTGATATATAATAAAAGTTTACTTTTTTTCTTTTAATTAGTGGACTTTTTTAATGTTTTTATTTAAATTCCAGTTAGTTAACATATAGTATAATATTAGTTTCAGGTGTACAAAATAGTGATTCTACACTTCCAAACATCACCCAGAGCTCATCATAAGTGCCCTCCTTAATCCCCATCACCTCTTTAACCCCCCCGCCACCACCTCCCCTCTGGTAACCATCAGTTTGTTCACTATAGTTAAGTGTCTGTTTCTTGGTTGCCTATTTTTTCCCCTTTGCTCATTTGTTTTGTTTCTTAAAATCCACATGTGAGTGAAATCATATGGTATTTGTGTTTCTCTGACTGTCTTATTTCACTTAACATAATACTCTCTAGTATTATGTTAATAATAATAAACAATGACATTGTTTATTTGGTGTGTGTGTGTATATATATATAAATCAATATATCAATAACATTTTCTTTATCCATTTATCAGTTCATCAGTTAGATAGACATTTGGGCCCTTTCCAAAATTGGCTATTGTAGATAATGCTGCTTTAAACATCAGAGTGTATGTATCCCTATGAATTAGTACTTTTTGTGTCTTTGGGTAAATAGTAGTGCCATTGGTGTATCATAAGATAGTTCTATTTTTAACTTTTTGAGGAACCTCCATACTGTTTTCCTCCATTCTGTGGCTGCACCAGCTTGCATTCCCACCAACAGTGCACAAGGGTTAATTAACAGACTTTATTTTTTTTATTTTTTTAATGTTTATTTTTGTGAGAGAGAGAGAGAGAGAGAGAGAGAGAGCACAAGTGTGGGATTGGGGGTTGCTACAGAGAGAGAGGGAGATACAGAATCCGAAGCGGCTCCAGGCTCTGAGCTGTCAGCACAAAGCACGACGTGGCGCTGGGTCTCACAAGCTGTGAGATCATGACCTGACCTGAAGTTGTACACTTAACCAACTGAGCCACCCAGGCACCCCAATAGACTTAATTCATTAAAACAGTTTTACATACAGAGAAATTGAGCAGAGGGTAGAGAGAATTTCCATATACTTCCTTCCTTCATCTTTCCACACCCTCTCCCCACAGTTCCCTCTATTATTAACGTCTTGCATTAGTGTGGTACATTTGGTACAGTTGATGAACTAATATTTATACATTATTACTACTGATAAGATTCACAGTGTTTTACAGTTCTATAGGTTTTGCCAAATACATAATGTCATGCAGTCACCATTACAGTATCATACATAATAATTTCCCTACTATAAAAATCCCCATGTTCCACCTCTTCATCCCTCCCTTAGTGCTCCCACACCCTAGCAGCCATTGATTTTTTTTTTACTGTCTTTATAGTTTTGTCTTTTCCAGAATGTCATAGAGTTGGAGCATACAGTATGTGGTGTTTCCAGAGTTCCTTTTTTCACTTAGCAATATGCATTTAAGATTCCTTTGTGTCTTTGTGTAGGTTGAGAGCTGTTTTATCAGTGAACCATGAATCATTATCTTATTGTTGTCTGGATGTATCACCATTTATTCACCTCATGAGGGTTATCTTGATTGCTTCCAAGATTTGTTGACTATGAATAAAGCTTCTATGAACACTCATGAGCAGAATTTTGTGTGGACATGTTTTCAATTCATTTGGAGATAGAGGAGCACAATTGCTGGATTGTATGGAAAGATTGGGTTCGGTTTGTAAGAAACTGCCAAACTTCCTTCCAAAGTGACTGTATCATTTTGCATTCCTACCATCACTGAATGAGTTTCTGTTCTACATCCTCACCAACATCTGTTATCTGTTTTAGATTTTGGCCATTCTTATTGGTACATACTGATATAATAGTGGTATGTATTGTGTACTCTTCTATGAATTTTAACACACATATACATTTGTGTAACTACCATAATCAAGATATAGAACAATTTCACCATCCCCAAAAAACTCCCTAATACTTCCTCTTAAATCATCTTTCTTTAGTCCTACCTCTTGGTAACCACTGATGCGTTCTACATCACTATTCTTTTATCATTTCACAAATGTCATATAAATGGAACCTCATATTATATAACCATTTAGGCTGGATTTTTTCACTAAGAATGATGTCTCTGAGATGAACCCAAGTTGTTGCAAATATCAATCATTTGTTCCTTTTTATTTATAAGTAGCATTCCATTGTATGTATGTATTATAGTTGAATTATCCATTCACCCATTGAAAAACATTTGGACAGGGTTGGGCTTTTTGCTACAAAAAATAAATGTACTATACATATCTATCTATAGGCTTTTGTGTGGAAATGTTTTCATTTTTTCTAGGGTAAATATATGTAGGAGTAGAATTACTGGGTCATATTATTAGTATATGTTTAACTTTATATAAGAAACTGTCAAATTATTTTCCGGAATGTCTCTCCCATTTTGCACTACCACCAGCAATGATTGACATCCCAGTTGCTCTACATCCTCTCTAGCACTTCATATGGTCATTATTTTTATTTTAGTCATTCTAATTGGTGTGGAGTAATATCTTATCATGGCTTTATTTTTTATTTTCCTAATGGTTAATGATGCAAATCATCATCAGTGTGCTTATTTGCCTTTTCTATATACTTTTTTAAAAGTGTCTTTCAAGTCTTTGGCTTAGTTTGGCTTGTTTTTTTAGAAACTGTTGAATATATAGTTCTTATTGTTCTTTACATATTCTGGATATAAGTCTTATGTCAGGTATGTGATTTACATATATTCTCTTTGGTAGATCATGCTTTTAGTGCCATGCCTAAGAAATTTTTGCCTAACTCAAATCATAAGGATTTTACCAGAAGTTTTCTTCCAACAGTTTTGTAGTTTTACATTTTAACTTTAACTCAATGATTTACAGTAAGACCTTGGTTTGTGAGCATAATTCATTCCAGAAACATGCTTGTAATCCAAAGCACTTGTATATCAAAGTGCATTTCAAGAACCATTGTCTCAGTTGTGATCATGTGACATTCGGCATCACATACTACTTGTATTGCAAGACATTGCTTGTTAATCAAGTTAAAATTTACCAGAAATGTCTTCTCATCTTGCAGAACACTCCCAGAACAAGGCACTGGGAGTAAAAATCCAAGGTTTTACTGTACTTTGAATTAATTTTTGTATACTGTTCATAATGTAATTCAAAGTTCATTTCTTTGTATATGGATGTACAATTGCTCTAACATTATTTGCTTAAAGATTATACTTTCTCCATGGCCACTTGGGGGAAGTGCTTGGAAGATCCATGTGGAAATATTGAAAAGAAAATGGGGAAGATGCGTTTTGATTTGGAGTTGGAAACCCAGCAGGCCCCTAACGACTTGTTCAATGAAAGTAGAGATGGTGTCTTCCTCATGGTGTATTCCCCGGGCATTACTTTGTACCCGATACATGTGTACGGGGGGAAAGTCTTTGGGCATTCAGAAACGTGGTTGCCTCTTTGGATGTAGATCAGAACCCGAAACCACGGTGGTACTGAGTGACGAGGTAGAGTTGTATTGTGCATCTAAGACAAAGACTTCAACATGATGTTCAGTATGTGTAAAGTCAGTCCACACTGGGGTCTTCAGTGTTTGTTCAGCCACAGTAGATTCGAAGGTGTTAAGTCAGAACTGACTCCTCCTTGTTACAAGTATGTTTGGCTTTGGTGTTTGATGGGAAATGGGAGAATTGTTTTAATTCGTTAACCTAGAAACTACGCAGAAGTCTCGCCTATTATAGACAGGTTCTTCTTTCCAAAGCCCTTTTCTGAGATGTGTTTAAATTGTAAAATGCAGAGACTCTGCATTAAAATAGTGAGGCATATGAATAAAAAAAAAGATTGTACTTTCTCAATTAAATTATATTTGTACCTTTGTCAAAAGGTCAAAAGGTACAATTATGTCAATTGACCATATTTGCATGGGACTTTTTGTGGATCTGTTCAGTTCTATTGATTTATGTCTCTACTTTTTTGTCAATATCAGTCTGACTTGATTACCGTAGCTTTAGAATAAGTCTTAAAATCAGGTAGTGCAATTTATTCCTTTTTCAAAATCATTGTAGTTCTAGTTCCTTTGTCTTTCCATATAACTTTTAGAAGAATCAGATCACCTATATCCATAAGGACACTTGTTGGGATTTTTACAGGAATTAAGATAAATTTGTAGATTTATCTGGGAGAAAATTGACATCTTTTCTATATCAAGTCTTCTGATCCATGAACTCAGTATGCCTCTACCTTCATTTCAGTCTTTTTCTTCCCATTTTTTGTAAGCATTTTGTAGTTTTCAGCATGCACATTCTGTATGTGAGATAGATTTATACCTTTGTTTCTTATTTTTTAGAAATCTTAAAATGAATATTTTAAAATTACGTTCTAAATTCCTTATTACTGGTATATAAAATATCAATATAGTTGATTTTGGTGTGTTGACTTTTTTCTCTGTGACTTTGCTAAACTCATTATTTCTAGGAGGTTTTTTGTAAATTCCTTGGGAATATTTAACATAAATAATCATGTTCTCTGTGAATAGAAACAGTTTTATATCTTGCTTTCTAATGTTCTGCATATTTTATTATTGTTACTATTTTGCCCTATTGCTCTGCCTAGAACTTCTAGTATGAGCTGGATTGAAATGATGAGAGTGAACATCCTTGCTTTGTTCATAATTTTGTTATGTCATCATTAATTATTATGCTACCTTTTGGGCAGTGGCAGAGGGATAGATACTTTTTACCCAACTGAAGAAGTTCCTTTCTATTTCTCATTGGTTGAGAGTTTTTAATCAAAATTTACTGTTTAATTTTGTCATGTGTTTTTTCTGCATCATGTGATATGATCATGTGGCTTTTCTTAGACTGGTATTATGGAACATGACATTGATTTTTGAATACTAAGCTAGACTTCTAGTCTTGGGGGAAAAAAATCTCACTAAGTCATGATGTATTATTCTTTTTATATTTTTCTGGATTTTTAAAAAATTTATTCATTTTTGAGGGCGGGCGTATGTACAGAGAGAGAGGGAGACAGAGGATCTGAAGCGGGCTCTGCACTGACAGCAGAGACCCCAATGCGGGGCTCAAACCCACAAACCATGAGATCATAACCTGAGCTTCAGCTCAGTCAGACACTTAAGTCAAACACTTAATCCACTGAGCCACCCAGGCACCCTATATATTTCTAAATTTATGTGCTGACATTTTGTTAAGGATTTTTATATCAATATTATAAATGTTATTGATTTTATACTGCCTTTGCCTAGTGTTTTAGTATCAAGATAATGCTGGCCTAGTTGTGAAGTGCTCTATCATCTTGCAATTTTCTGGAACAGATTGCATAGCATTAATGTTATTTTTTTTTTCAATATTTGCTAGTGAAATCACCTGGCTGTGGAGATTTCTTTTTTTTTTTTTTTGTAAGATTTTAAAGTATGAATGCAATTTCTTTAAAGTTTATAAAATCATTCGGGTTTATTATTACATCTTGGGTAAGTTTTGGTGGTTTATAGCTTCTGGGGAATGGGTCCATGTTATCTCTGTTGCTGAATTTATGGATGAAGAATCATTTATAGTATTTCCTTATTATTCTTAAATGCCTGTAGTGATACCCCATTTTTCCTTCCTGATACCTATAATTTGTGTCCCATTCCTTTCTTTATTAGCCTAGCAAGAAGCCTGTCAATTTTATTGAACTTTTTTAAGGGTCAGCTTTTGGTTTCATTGATTTTACCTGTTGTTCTACTCTTTTAATTTCACTGATTTCTTATATTTTTTATGCACTTCTTTCTTGCTTTGAGGTTATTTTTACTTCTCTTTTTCTAGTTTCTTAAGATGGAAGCTTAGATTATTGATTTCAGATCTTTTTTTATAAAAAAATAGCACTTATTACTAAAAATGTCCCTCTAAGCATCGCTTTATCTGTACCCATACATTTAAATAAACTGTATTTTTATTTTCATTCTGTTAAAAGTATCTTCTAATTACCCTCTGGACTTCCTTGTCTAATGGATTATTAAAACTATGTGTAATCTCCAAGCTTTGGGGAATTTCTTCTTAAATATGTTATTAATTTCTTTTTTTATTCTATATGATCACAAATATTTGTACCATAAATAAGATTTTGTGTCATTTTGAATCCTTAAAATGTATTAAAAATTTTTATGACCCTGGATATCTGCTATCTTGGTGAATTTATTCCATGTGTACTTGAAAGGAATATATATTTGTGCCATTTGGGGGGTAAGCATTCTGTAAATGCCAGTTACACCCAGTCAGGTTTTTGGTGGTTTTCAGTGGTTTTCTATCCTTCCTGATTCCCTGTTATTTCTGTCAGTTGCTGAAAGAGGTATATTTAAATCTGCAACTACCAACTGCAGTATTTCCTATTTTTTCCTTCAATTCTGTTAGTTTTTGCTTCATATATTGAGAAGTTGTGCTGTTACATATTTAAGATCATTACACCTTAGGGGAATCAATCTTTTTATCATTATAATAATACATCTTTTTATCCTTGATCATTCTTTGCTATGAAGTTTACTTTGATATAATATGACCATTTTAGCTACATTTTGGTTAGTGTTTGCATGACATCACTTCTTCCATAGTTTTACTTTTCACCCACCTTTACTATAACACTTGAAGTGAGTTTCTTGTAGCCAGCAGACAGCTAGGCCTTATCTTTAAATCTGACAATCTCCCTCTCTGACTTGTATTTAGACCATTATTTAGCATCATTATTGTCATGTACAGGTCCATCATGTAGTTGTTGGTTTTCTGAGTGATTCCTCTGTTTTCTATCCCTATCTTCCTCCTTTCTTACCTCTTTTCTGTTACTTGAACGTTTTTAGTCTTCCATTTTAATTTACTTACTGCAGTTTAACTATATATCTTTACAGATATTCTAGTGCATGAGTTAAGTATTATAATCCATCTACTTAACATTTTATGATCTGCATGGAATCAGAATTTTATCACCTCAGGTGGCATGTAGAAATTTGACCAACATGTAAGTCCCTGTACTGCCCACTTTTATGCCGTCTTATATATTACGGCAACATTCATTGAAGATCCCATTAGCAGTGTTATAATTTTTACTTTCAACCATTAAATATGAAGATTTAAAAGAAGAATAATTAATTATATTCACTCAGATATTTATCACTTTCATTGAACTTTCTTCATTTCTGATTATCTAAATTTCTTTCTGGTATTATTTCTTTCCCATGGTTTGAAGAACTTCCATGGTATCCATGGTATTTTCATTCAAGTAATACACAAGTGATGAATTATTTTAGTTTTTCTTTATATGAGAATGTTCTTATTGCACATCATTTCTGAATGATATTTCACTGTATATAGAATTTTGGGTTGATTTTTTTTTCCTGATTTGATAGTTCTATTCCTTCAACACCTTAGACATGTCATTATACTGCTTTCTGGTATATATGTTTTCTGATGAGAAATCTGTGGCCCATCAGATTGTAATTTCCTTAATAAAGGAGATACTTTCTTTGAATCTCTATATAAAACTTGGAAAATTTCTGGGCACATACTGGTTAATTAGATATATCCATGGAACTTGATTGGCAGTGGTTTCTAGGTAAAGTGATCATATGTTTTATAGTGTTAAAATCAAGACAATTCTGAGCATAGTGGGAATATGTTAACCATTTCTTTAGAAAAACAGGCAAAAACAGAATTAAGACTTGTGGTCACCCTAATTTTAAGCAATGAGATGCTTTCTAAGGAAGGAAAGTACAAAAACCTAGTAGATATTTACTGTTTCTTCTTCTAAGAATAGAAACTCCCATATGGGAAATCACCTTTCCCTCAATCCATGTTTTCCAATCATATGATTTGAATTAGTGTAGCTATATTTCTACCGATTTTGCTGGTCCTTTAGAGATAACTTCTTATCCAGCTATGATTGATTTAAAAAGGTACTGTCCCAGACACAGACTGCACCATCATGTTACTTTACCATAATTAATAAGCTCAAAGATAAAACTCTGATGAATGCTGGATTATCATAGTCTCTTACAGATTTATTTTGTCTATGTTCCTTTGCTTTGTTTTCTCCAAATAGGAATCAATAAAGGAGGCTCAGTTCTTCTCTGTCAGTGAAACTATGTGGCTTTAGAGCTACTGGCCAGGCCCTCTGTCATTTGGAAGAAGTCAGTCTACTGTAGAAGTGAAAGAAGCATAGAAGAAAGTCATAGGACATGTGCTGGGAGCAGTAGATTCCCAATTCCATTGTCTATCTGTGCTGGCTGCCTTCTACGGGTTCAAATACAGGAACCAGTAGTTCCCTCTTTAGCCTAGGTGAACTTTCTTTGGTTTTTGGTCCCTTACAACCAAAAGAAACCCAAATGATACTTTTTACTCTTGTATCACTTCTGAGACAGCAAGAAGCCCTTTATAAAATGATGATGTAAAGGAGTGATAAACTACTAACAGGCATACAAGTACATGTATTGTAAATAGTTACTTTTTTAAAGTTTATTTATTGGTGGGGAGAGAGAGAAAGAGAGCAAGCGCACACACATGCATGGGGGAGGGGCAGAGAGAGAGGGAGAGAGAGAATCCCGATCAGGCTCCATGCTGTCAACGCAGAGCCTACTGCAGGGCTCAGTACCAACGACCTATGAGATTATGACCTGAGCCAAAATCAAGAGTAGGACGCTTAAATGACTGAGCCACCTAGGTGTCCCACACATAATTATTTTTTATACTTGTGTATTACAACACTGTATTATTGTATTACCTCCCTCTTATATTATGCTTCTTTCTCTTAATGCTTAAGTTTTAATTCTCAATGATGTTTATCTAGCACATAAGCTCTAAGAAGGTAAAGCATAAAACTGTTAAAATTACTCTGTATAGTAACCAGTTCATACTCTTGAGGATGCTTATTATCTGACAATAACAGTGTAGAAAAAACCAGCACGGTTTTGATTATTAATCCAATAAACATTTATGGTGCACCCATTCTGCTAGATGGGCGTGAAACAAAATAGAAAGGTCATGGCACTAAGGAAACTACATACAACTAAACTAACTGCATGCAAGTTTAATGAAACTAGTAGTAAACAAGAAAACAAAGAAATAAGCTAGATTACTTCAGGTAGTAGCAAGGGCTATGAAGACCTAATAAAATGGAGTAATGTGACAGGGAGTAGGTAGGTTGGAAGAGTCACTTTAGAGTGGGGAGTTAGGAAAGACTTCTCTGAGGAGGCCAAAGGCAAGCAGACATGAGAATGGGGGAAGGAGCTAGACTTTGGAAAAACAATCTAGGTCCTGAAGCAGTAATGAAGTTGATGTTTCAGGAAGACAGAAAGCCAGCAAGCTTGAATTATAGCAGAAAACTGTGCTACAAGTTAACGTTACGATAATTATTCTTTGCAGTAGCAGAGGAGAAAACCTAAGACTTGAGGAATTTTTTGAGAATTAAGACTGCTCCTGAGTAGACTCAGAAAGATTCTCTGATTAATCTAATTTGGCAAAGATAGAGAATAGAGGAAAAAATCTTTTTTGCTATGTATTTAATATTCCTATAGGTGGAACTACTGTTCAATTGTAAAATTAACTGCCCTTTGTCGGAAGTCTTTATCTCTTTGAAAACATGTTGTAAGTACTGTCAGAATTCTTTCCACCAGGGAACTTACCTTCAAATACAGTACATTTCTTAAACATGGTATTATTCTTCTCTGGTTCTTTGTGACAGCTTGCTAAAGTCCCCATATGTAGGCAAAGTCAGAGACTCAAGGTGTTAAAGAAAGGTTAAGATGAGCTGGCTGGCCTGGTGTTTGTCAGTGAAGGCAACACGTCAGAATCCTCTGTGGAATCTTTTCAAAATATCAACTGAACTCCACTCTCCAGGACTTGGATTTCAGAGGACCTAGCAGTGGACTCTAACAGTATATCTGGCAATGTATAATTGTAAAGCTAGTAACATATTTTGACATGCATCACCCACTGAGAGACTCATCTCTCAGAAATACACAGAATGACCATAGTCAGGACCAGACTGACTGGTCTCCAGATAATCTCCAGATATGGAAGTTTTTGCCACTCTCCAGCCAACTGTATACTTTTCTTACTTAGAATTGCCATGTTAAACATGTACAAAAATAGATTATGGCCCAAATGCTCCTATTTTTTCTTTTCTTTAGCATCTTTTGGTCATGCAATTTTAGAATTAGAAATCTTTGCACCAGTTACCAGTACAAACATCCAAAGAGAAGAAAGGAAAAAAAAGAACCTGAGTAGCAAATCCTGGGTATAAATTCCTGGCATTAAGCTCATGCTGGTTTCCCATAGGTTCCTTCTAGGCTTTCGGTTATTTTAGTGACCTTTTTATCTAGACCCTATTTGGAGACAAACAAGACCCACTTGGTTCAAGGAACAGTTGACTTGGTTCAAGGAACAGTTACTTGTGGATTGATGGAGGAGTGCTAAAACAGTCATTCATAATTTGATCCATCCTTATTGTAGTTGTAATGATGCATATTAGTTACTGCTGATAATACCATTCATATTTTCACTAAAGAAGGACAACATTATTTCTTTTTCCTGAATGAAACATTGTCACCTTCGTTCGAGGATGTAAAGTGACTTAAAATATAAAGGACTTTCCATTCTCAGACCAAATTCCCTAGTCTCTTTTTGGCTTTCAGTTGTCCCTGCCTTCAAGAAATGAGATACAAAAGCAGCTAAGAGTCTGTTCACTTCTCTGAAGCCAGAGGTAGAAGCAGTTTGGAAGACATTTTGTTTCATCTCTTTTTTAACTTCTTTAAAAATATTTCTGGAAACAGTAGCTAATAATAAGATAGGTAGGTGGATGGCAGGGAGTTAACTAAAATGTTCAGAATAGCTCTGAGTACAATCACACTTAAAAATAGAGAGAACAGGCCATGAACGAAACCCCACTAACTCAGTATATCTAGTTCAGATGTAGCTAATGTCCCTATTTAGCATCTTCAAGTTGCTTACACTTTCCTCCCCAACCTAAGAATGTGCCTCTAGCACTGGAGAGCTTTCCAAGTCCAAGGACATGAGAAAGTGAATTATCAAACAAGCTGGGGATGAAAGGTGCTGAAATCATCTTTTTACAATATTGCCAAAAACAGCTTGAGTTTCTAGGCTGCTAATTGCTGAAATATGTTTCAGCTTCCGGCTTCGTTCGGAGCCCATTACCCACTCACCAAAAGGTAAGAAGCCCAGGGCCTCCTGGAAAGCCACATGACACTAAAGGAAGTGGATTTTACTTAGGCCGTCTGGCCATACAATTCGATTTGACCACCAAAGTAATTCAGACCTTTATTGTCTTCTGAACAGGAGTGAGTTAGCCACACTTTAGTCTTGAAAGTGTGGCAGTACAAATAGCTAATTTGAATTGGCTGTCTTTCTTTTTATCATATTTCTTATTTAACTTTCTAAGAAGTTCGTTATGCCTGTTACCTCATTTCAGCCTCACAATGATTTGTTAGAGCAAGTAAAAGTCTATGTTTTCTGTAGTGAAACTGAGGCACACAGAGCCAGAATGAGTTGCCTTAAAATCTCTTTTATTAGGGGCAGAATTAGGGTTAGGCTGGGATTCCTTGCCTCTGCTGTGAGAATATTCCACTCCACTCCACTGCCAGTAGCCATAAAAGTCCCTGGAAAATGGTACAAATGTAACTTGCAGAAGCCTGTTTTGATATTTCTGAAAGAAACCTTCAGCTAAATTATTTTTCTGAAGTAGTTTATTAGATGGCCCTGTAAGAAAACAGTTGTACCAGATAAAGGTCTGTTTCAACACTATGAATTTAATACCACAGAAGGATTTGCAGACTGAATTATCCAGACTATCGTAGGCACATATAGGCAGTCACTAAATTAAGAATAATGTTCAGTTGTGGGTTTAGCTGATATAAATTTAAAAGTGACCAAATATACCCAAATACTTTATTTTTGTTTATGTTATTGGAGAAATTACATTTTTATATGTGATTTCTCTCCAAAACACTTTTTAAATGACTTCTGGAACATTTTTCACACACAGGTATAGTATTTGAACTTCATATTGAAAAATGCTCTTTTCTAAACAAAACCTCCAGACTGAATTAGTTAAAATGATATATCAAAGCATGGTACCAACTTATTATTGCCAACAATTATTACCTTTGTATTTTTTTTTAGGTCTGTGCTTGAATTTCATTCCAAAGATAGACACTCTGAGACAGCTAAAAAATGCAGGAAATGGTATCTGGTTGAGATGTCTGTGTGTGTTCACACTTTGAGCCACCATTTCTGCTCAAATCCATAACAATGACAGGTAAAATTTGCAAAGAGAAACCCAAAATTTGTATCTGTGTTTAAAAAGAAAGCAAATATTTCTGTGGAGATAATGGAACAGAAATGCAAATTGGTGGGTGGAATTGAAGACACAGGCCTATTGCACCCACAAGTTTGGCTAGTTGGGAATGAAGTAGATTAAAAGTGCTCTGTGTGAGGTAGTGACATAGGAAATGGGAACAGATCAAACTGCTTGAAGCCAAGGGCTTGGGTAGGAGCTCCTCTCTCTGATCCACTCATGAAATAAGACTGGGGGCGAAAAAAAAGGAACCATTGCTGCTGACCTCTTGGGGAAGTTGGACAAGGATATGGCCTTAAGACAAGGAAGGAGCAAAACTGTGCACAGCCTCCTTGAACGTATCTGACATATCCTCGCTATCCCCACACACCAGGAGGATGAGACACCATTAAAACACTTGATTCCAAACCAGGAATCTGGGGAGTTGGGTAGGGTCAGTAATAAACTCACTAGAAAAGAAGGCAGGCAAGGTGAGTACAAGTTGCTTGAGGAAGAAAACAAGTGATCAAAATTAACTAAATAGTTTCCACTCAAAAAATGAGTCTGAAAACAAACATCTCCAACACATGAAAGCACCTAAGGCTAACAAAGACAGTAAAAGATAACAAACAACAAATCATAAATTCTGGAACCTTGGGGGGCCTGGGTGGCTCAGTCAGTTGGGCCTCCAACTTCTGCTCAGGTCATGATCTCACGTTCGTGGGTTCGAGCCCCACGTCAGGCTCTGTGCTGACAGCTCAGAGCCTGGAGCCTGCTTCGGATTCTGTGTCTCCCTGCCCCTCCCCCCTCCCATGCTCTGTCTCTGTCTCAAAAATAAATGAAACATTAAAAACTTTTTTTTGAAATTAAAAAAAAAATCTGGGACCTTGATCCGTGCACGAGAAACATCAGTATCACCTGGGAGCTTGTCAGAAAGGCAGAGTCTCAGGCATCACTTCAGACCTGCTAAATCAAAACCCATATTTTAACATAACTTTTGGGCAACTCATATATACATTAATGTTGGGAAAGCACTGCTGGAAAAGATAATATGTTTGTGGAATTGTCTGGTAAGCAGTTTAACATAAATATGATTAATTTGCTCAGAGATGATGGAAACAAGTTTCATTTCAAAAGAACAAGAAATTAAGTCACAAAAAAAGGCAGACATGGTATAGTAGCTGGAAACAAAATGAACCAACTCAAAGACTTAAAAATGAGAATTGTAGTAAGGGGGCAGTCAATAGAACAATAGTTTGTATATACTGTGACCAGACACAAGTGAATTAGTGAATTAAAATATCCTCTTAAAGTATTTGTCTGGAACCTAGCCTGAGAGAATGAGACAGAAAGAGCAGTTGAAATATGAAGAATAACCCCAAAACCTTCAACTTATACCCAATAACACCAATGGAGGTCTAAATGAGACTGAAAGAAACAATACAGTAGGTTTTTTTGAAGCCATATTTATAATAATTTTCCAGCATTGAAATAAAATATTACTTTGGGAATATACCATGAATACCAAGCAGGCTAAATAAAATGAGTCTACATTTAGAAATGTTGTAGGGGTGCATGGGTGGCTCAGTTGGTTAAGCATCTGATTTCAGCTCAGGTCATGATCCCACAATTTGTGAGTTTGAGCCCCCTTGAGAGCACAAAGCCCGCTTCAAATCCTCTGTCTCCTTCTGTCTCTGCCCCTCCCCCATTCATGCTCACTCTCCCTTCCTCCTCTATCTCTCTAAAATAAATAAACACTAAAAAAGAAATGTAGTTAATCTGCAGAAAAACAATGATAAGGAGAAAAACTTAAAAACCATCAAGAAGAAAGGAGAGGTAATCCAACAACAATAATAATTAGACAATAATGTGTGTCATCAGCAAAAATAGATGATAGAAGATAGGTTCCAGATGCTGAGGTGAAATAGCTGACACCAGCTGAGAGGATGGCATAATTGTTCCCAGTTCCTCATCTTTCCCGTAACCATGTGCCGTGCCATGTAACTTCACAGTTTATCTTAGTAAACAAAGATTCATAAAATACTGGTAAATTCTACATTCTGATTTATTTATTTATTTATTTATTTATATTTATCATTTATTTATGTATTTATTTAGAACGCACATATGCACATGAAAGAGAGTGGAGGAGGGGCAGAAGGAGAGGGAGAGAGAATCTTAAGCGGGTTCCATGCCCAATGCTGAGCCCTCATGGGGCTCAGTGTCAGTAGTATGAGATCATGACCTGAGCCAAAATCAAGAGTCAGGCACTTAACTGTCTGAGCCACTCAGGCACCAGAACATTGTGTTGGGTGGATGAATTATGTTTTAGAGATAAAATTAAATTCTGAATTATTAGACTGAGATTGGACTTCTGGGCATTGGGTTAATAAAGTATGTTGAGGGCACCTGGCTGGCTCAGTTGGTTGAGCATCCAACTCTTGATTTTAGCTCAGGTCATGATCTCACAGTTCATGGGTTTGAGCTCTGCATTGGGCTCTGGGCTGACAGTGCAGAGCCTGCTTGGAATTCTCTCTCTCTCTCTCTCTCTCTCTCTCTGTCTGCCCCTCCCCCACTCACTTACACACTCTCTCTCTCTCTCTCTCTCAAAAATAAATTACACTTTATTTTTTAAATGTTTTATGTATTTTTGAGAGATAAAGAGAGAGAGCACAAGGAAGGCAGGGGCAGAGGAAGAGCCGAAAGAGGATCCAAAGCAGGCTTCATGCCAACAGCAGAGAGCCTGATATGGGGCTCCAACTCTCAAACTGCAAGACCATGACCTGAGCTGAAGTCTCAACTTAACTGACTGAGCCACCCAGGCACCCCTTTGTATAACATTTTATTTTTTTAATGTTTTATTTATTTTTGATAGTCAGAGATCTCAAAAATAAATAAATAAAATTAAAAAAAATAAAGTATGTTGAGTTTGGGGTTGTGTCCAGAAAAAGAATAAAAACCTAAATAATTTTTACTTTCTGCAAAAAGGTTAAAGTTTATAGCTATGTTAAAATTTAAGGAGAAAATAAATGTCATGTAGAACTTCCAAATAAATAGATCTTATTAGTTAATAGGGAAATGCCCATAAATTCACACAGGTAATAATTTAACAAAACCATGATGACTACAGTAAGAACACATTCATCACAGGCAAAAATGTTTAAGTTCAACAATATCATATATTGAAGAGGATTGGGGGGGAAGACCTCCTCTTTACTGCTTTTCAGACTATAGAGTTAACTGGTTCAGAGACCAATGGAAACTATCGAGTGACATTGCTGACTCAGGGCTTTCACTTCTCAGCCTATACCAAGGAGAAAAAGTAGGAACATTTAACGCATACTTGTTGCAGAATTGTTAATAAAAGAAAATTTGTTAGTAACTTGAATATACAAGAATAGGAAAACAAGTAAACATTTCTTCTCTTTTTTTATTCAATGGAATACTACACAATGGTTGACATGGACCACATGCATCATTTTCATTGAAGCTCAAAAATGTAATGTTGTTCAAAAAAAGCAAGTTGCAGAAAAATATGCATACATAATGAGTACAACTATATAATACCTAAAAACATGACAGGCAACACTATATATTGTTTTTTAATTCCTATATAATAAACTAACTCAAGACAATGATTTTTCTCTGAAAAAAGAAGAGAGTGAATTTGAGGAAGCAGCCATAAGGAGGCTCACTTGTATATTAGTATTTTAGTTTCATAAAATTTTAATATTTTAGTAGGTTTGATAATTTCACAATTTTTAAGAATAGAAGCAAGAGCCGAAAACCTTTCCAACAACCATGATTCTAGAATTAACTTACTCTTTTCTGCAAAAAGTCCAAATCCGATTTTAAACAAGAAACATCTTAAAAATGTGTCCTACTTATTAAAAATCTTTAGATATTGAGCTTTAGCGCACGGAAGACCATGTCAGTCACGGGAAGTATAGCAATGAAGAAGAAAGATAATTCTCACAATCTAGCAATATTCAAAGAAAACATACCCTTTAGAATACTTGTTTTGAACATTTGGGACGCCAATACTACTTTTCAAACTCATTCATTCATTTATTCAACAACTATTACATCCTCTCACATGTTGAACACTGTTCTGGATTCGTGGGATACAGATGTGAAGAGCAGCAATAATAGATACTTTAATAATGATAAAGCTAATGATAACAATTCCTAACATTTAATAGGTACTCACCACTTTTGAGACACTATTTAAATTCTGACAACAACCCTAAGAGGAAAATATTATTATTCCTATTCCAATTTCATAGATGTTTCATCTAAGTTTTATTTCTGATAGCCATCTTTGTGTCTGAAAAAATCATCCTCCTAAAGTGTGGGGGAGAAAAAACCTTCAATTCCTCCACACTCTGTCTTTTTTCCCCCCTACTCTGACAGATCTTTTTTTACTGAACGGTATGACTAAAGGAGTTCAGAAAATATTTATACTTAAGTATATTTCTTTTCTACATGTACACTAGAGGCCTGTGGAGTTACCATGAAACTTTAACAGATTTCAGTTCCACCCTTAACCCAAGGACAGTACACAGTACGATACAGTGTCTTTAGAGGACAGTGCAGAACAACCATCTATTATAGCCAGAGAGATTTTCTTATTTCAAAATATGACTTCTTAGAGAGAAAACTAGATCTGTTTTTCATATAACAAAATGTAAATGCAACAGGGTTTGTTTTACTTTTGGCTGAGGTCCAGAGCAGGTGGCGTCCAAACTTAATTTCAAAACCGGAAGCTATGGTCCTCAGTAGGGCTTCCAAAGGAGGTGATTGTGAGCAAGCACTGTCATGTTAGCTGAACCCCTACCACCAAGTAATCCACCAAATAATGTTGGACTAGTTGAAAATATGAGACTGGAAATTGAAGGGAAGATTATTTGAAGAGAGTTCTATGTTTTACTTCTATTTCTCTTATCATGGTGGACAAGAGGGGACTTTCCCTTTACCCAAAGCTAAGTGAGAAAGGTTTCAAGATCACTCTTCAAGAAACTTGACTAATGTTTCAAGAACTGCCTCCTAAAAACATTCCTAAAGATGAGTGATTGTGGCTGGCTGGCTTCTGAGGGTAGCAAAGAAAAGTAATTCTGTAGGGAATATCTGAAATACATGGATGGTGAGTGTTTCCCAGTGGGGCAAGTGAGTACCAAGGAAGATATATTCTCAAGACCAACTTAAATGCACTTTTCCCAAGTGTGGCACTTCATGAGAGAGTCCCTGTCAAATGGACCATAGGAAATTAGGGACCCGTAGGGAAATACTAAGCCCGATGAATTCTTTGCCTGAATTAAAAGAACCAGATAGGTCAGAAGTCTCCAAAACTGAAGGATCCTCCAAAGAACTCATGAATACAGCACAGAAGAAAATAAATGACTCAAATAAAAATAAATGACTTTAAATTTAAAATATCTGCTGTCCTAGATGAAACTAATACCAAATTATCTGGGTTCCAGTCAAGGCCAATTTTCCCTGCACTTTATGTCTCCTCTCTCTCCACTTGCAAACCGAAGGGGCCGGAGCTATTCACTGTGGAGGAGGAAGAGAAGGGCAGTGAAGTGTGGAGCCAAACAGAGGTGATGCTTCAGACATTCTGCCCTCAGTAGACCCCTAACTGAGCCTGAGGGAGAAGCTTTAAATTAAAATGAGTTTCAAAGTATTGACTGTTAAGAGCCCAGAACATTCTAATTGCTGAACTAAGTCTATTTTTTGTGATTTAAAGATGTTTATGACAGGAAAGGATCAAAAATCATGGGATCCCTCCCAAATTTTACTCAGGGAAGAGGGAAGAATGAGCCCAGAGAGAGGGCTGAGTGAGCATTGGGGGTAGGGGGTGGGTGGCAATCGGAGCAGAGAAAATGTGTTTCCTTATTTCTTCTTGAGTCTTGCTTGTTCTGTCAGTCAGTGTTTGGCAGGGTTGTTTAAAAGGACAGTTGATAGGGGCGCCTGGGTGGCTCAGTCGATTGAATGTCCAACTTCAGCTCAGGTCATTATCTCACAGTTCCTGGGTTCGAGCCCTGTGTCCGGCTCTGTGCTGGCAGTTCAGAGCCTGGAGCCTGCTTCCGGTTCTGTGTGTCCCTCTCTCTCTGCCCCTCCCCTGCTCATGGTCTGTCTCGCTCTGTCTTGCAAAAATAAATAAATGTTTAAAAAATAAAAAAAATAAAAGGACAGTTGACAAAATCAGGCGTAGGAGCAATGTAGGTGACTCAGATTGTCTGCAGAGAGAAAGCAGTCACCATGCAGGAAAATCTGAGGAACTTTTAAGAACAGAGGTATCTAGTATTAATCTAGTATTAATAGTATTAATACTACATCATAGTATTATACTATGATGTAACTCCCTCCAATATACCCAGACATGAGAAAACTCTCGTCTGTGTACTGTTTCATTTCTCCTGACTGATTTAGAGAATTGCAAAGGGTCTGTGAAATACTTTTGGATGAGCACCAAATGGGGAGAAGAGCAGCTCTAGGAGGTGAAATCCAAACAACATCAAGGATCTGTGAAAGCAAGGAGCGCCTATGTGGTTCAGTTGGTTAAGCATTCAGCTCTTGATCTCGGAGCAGGTCATGATCTCATGGTTCATGAGATGGAGTCCCGCATCAAGCCCCATGTTGAGTCTGACAGTGCAGAGCCTGCTTGCGATTCTGTCTTTCTCTCTCTCTGCTTCTCCCCCTCTCATTCTTCCTCTTTCTCTCTCTCCTCCTCTTTCTCTCTCTCAAAATAAATAAGCTTAGAAAAAAGAATACATAGAAGTGAGAAATCAGAGCAAGAGGTGATTAGAAAACTTAAGACTCAGAAAATTCCTGCTTTTAGACATTATTAATGGGAAGCAATGACTAGGTTTTCTGCCTGAACAGGATGAGAACTTAAGAAATTTGTATTATAAAGTAAAGAAAGACTGAACTCAGGAAGCTGGAAATTTTAGTTATGTCCAAATAACTGCCACTTCTATCAGATATACAGAAAATATCTTAGAACAATTATGAGTCATTAGATTGATAGGGACATATTTTAATAAATCCCTTTCTAAGTAAAATATAGGTTAATTATTGGCTAGCACATAAGCCCAATCGACACCCTATGCTATTTAACATTTATTCTATCAGTCAGAAGAAAATCAAGGCAAAATCCCTGAGTGATAAGGCACTTATTTATTTCTTCTTATGCCTTCAATAGTGTTTTGGCTGCTGTGTAATCTTCATGAGACTCAGACATGCTAAGTGAAGCTAGTTTTCAAGTGTCACTCTTGGCAAGTGAGATTCCTTTTATAAAAATATCTGCTGAGCTTTGACACTTAGACTGAAGTGTGTGTCCACATACCTGCTATAACATGAATATCTTTGTTCATTCCGACTCACAGATCCTTCAGTCAACAAAAGTGCTTTACAGATGAGCAATTCAAGACTGCAAAATCAAAGGTGGTATGTAAAGCTATCTTTCTCCAAGCACTGCTGATCATCCTACCTTGGGAAACTGGTAACCCTGATATTGCTATTTAGTTTCCGGATCTCCACAAAATGTTTATGCATGGCCATGTCATTGTCATTCTCTGAGAAGAAGAATGGTTTTGGAGACCAGAGATAGCATCAGATTAGCTGAAAACTTGCTTGGCTAGCCACTGATTTACAGGAAAACATCTCTTTTCTCTGTCTACCATCAGGATCTACAAAATATCTGGAAACTTTATTTCTTTTGTGGGATTTTATGAAACTACACTGTGAGCTGACATTGACCACTTTATTAATGATGATGATGTTTGTTAATACATTTTCTAAATTACAACTTCTCCGTTCAGATTCTCACATGCCACTATTCTGTACTTTTAGTAATAAAAGTAATTTCAAAGCAGAAGTCTGTAAAACAGTCCAAGATGTCGATATTTATGATAATGGCCAAGTGATCACATCAAGGCACCTCCTAATATTTGTAATGATTTTTTTCATACTTGCTCAGACAAAAATGATATTTGTGAGCAGACAAGATTTTACATTTTCTCCGTGGCATTTTTCTGGCAAGTCCCAAATCTTGAAGACATTCAGAAGGTTGGCAAATTCCTAAAACAATGATGACTCTAGCTAGAAGGCAATGCCCAGAAATATTTTTGTAAATATCAAGAAGTCTGCCAAATAAGAGTGAGCTTAGTATTTTGGCTTGGGTGTCTAATCTCCAAGCAGCAAAGCCCATTAAGGAAACAACCCACATTTTCAGACATAATAGTAAGGAAGAAGTTATACCTGTCACTGAGTACTTAGTTTCTTGCCTTGCATGTCGAAAACTACCTCTCTTCAATTTATAGGTGCCCTAGTCTAATTCAACAGGTCAAAGGTCCTAATTTCTAATTTGCTAAGCAATTTATCACATATTACCTACACCCTCTCAAGTCAGATCAAAAGCTACCACCAAATCATGGCAATGAATCCAGATGTGAGGAACTTTGTGATTAATTCATTGGGAGGGTTTGTTGTTAAATATTAGATATATACCTTCAATTTGAAGCATAATGTTTGTATTCTAGCATGCAATTATTTAAATAATATTTGTGCAAAAATATGTAAAAAGGAACAGGGGTAAATCCTAATGTGTCTTTCCTGAAGCAATTACAATTAAATTAAAAGTTATTTAGAATTCAACTTCAGATAAAAAACCTCTTGGGTTATGCAAGGAGGTTTCTGAGAGTACTTAGAAATACTGCATGAATCTTCCCACTAGGAAGATGCACTGAAATAACAGACCATATGTCTATATTTAAGAAATAGAGATTTCCTCTCTATCTAGACTGCGTGAGAGGGCAGAAGGCAGACAGAGCAAAAATTATGTTCTAGCTTTTTGCTCAGCAAGAAGCACTATCTAAAGATCGCTCCCTCTGGAGTCAGACAACTTGGATTTGTATCCCTGATCTACCACTACTAATGCCTTAACTTGATAAGTCTCAGCGTCCTTACCAATACAAGTGGGATAATATAAAAAAGGTGATGATCAAAGTCACTACCTCACAAAAATGGAAATGGAATGATTACCCACAGTATTGGTTGTTATTTTTATTATGAAGCCCCAACAACAGAATTTATGGTAACAATGATGATATCCCAACACCCAGCAACAAAGTAATGATAGTCATCAAGTAGAAATGGTGATAGACCATGAAAAGCTGAAAATTGGATATTGTAATATGTGAGTAAGTGAAGAAGCTCAAGTATTAATTAAGAGTCTTAACAGGTATTTACCTATATCTAGATAGATATTGGTTAGGTATAGTTCTAAGCATAGAGTATCAGAGAGAAAGAGTATTTTTTATTCATTCGTGTATTTAATTTTCTCTCATGTAATTATCTCAAAATTTAACAGTAAAGTATTAATATGAAAACTAAGCAAATGCTGGTAATATAAGCTTCTCCCTGAATGTCTCTGAATAAGCCATTTGGTTTAGTGACATTGGAACATTGGAAAGTAGATCTGGATGTAAATTATGGCTTTTGCTCTTGTTAATGTCCATAAGTTAATTCTGAGTCTTAGTTTTGTCATCTATAAAATGGGAAATACAATATCCACTTTGTTGAGCTGTTACAAGGGTTGGATGGAATAATATAATAAAGCTCTTAATATAGTACCTAGTCATGATTTAAATTCAGTTACGTTAGTACTAGCTATTATTATCCCGGCTATTAATATGACTATTATCAAGAATAAACACAAAAATCATGTCTTCTGTCATCAAGTGTAAAATCCTAAAAATTAAAACTATTTTCACAAGTTCAGTTTATCTCAGTAAGTCCTATTCAGTTATTTTAGTTACTGTCTAGTGGCAGTAGTATCCATGCATCCATTAAACAAATGCTAATTGAACATATACTATGTGCCAGGCATGTGATGGCGAACAAAAAAAAACTTGGTCCTTGCTCTCATGGTACTTTGAATCTTGTGAGGAAATTAAAAATATGCAAAAGGACAACTGCAATAAATGATGATTAGTGCTACCCTTGGAGAAGTACAAACGAAATGGGAGCACCTAACTCAGACTTGTAAGGAAAAGCTGAGGTTGAATATTGTAATAAGAATTACCTAAGAAAACAGAAGAATACAGTTTTTCTAGGAACAACACTGAGAAGATTCAGAAGCTACATAGAACACTATACATTCACATAACAGAAAAAAAAAAAAGACAAGTGTATTCAGATTTGTAGCATGTGGAAAAATACGAGGTGATAAATGAGGCCAGAGAGATAATTTTGAGCCCAATCTTTCAGGGCCTTGTGAATCTCAAGGAAGTTGAATTTTCCTTAAGAGTAATGTACAAAGAAGGATTAGAAAGAGAACTACCATGGGGCGCCTGGGTGGCTCCCAATGGTTAAGCATCCAACACTTGATCTCATCTCAGGTCTTGATCCCAGGGTCATGAGTTTGGGCCCTGTGTTGGGCTCCATGCTGGGCATGAAGCCTACCTAAAATAAATAAATAAATAAATAAATTAATTAATTAATTAATTAATTAAATAAAAGGAAAAAAAGACTATAACTATCATATATCCAGTAATCCCATATCTGGGTATTTATTCAAAATAATTGAAATCAGAATCTCAAGGAAATATCATCACTTTGGTGTTCACTGTACTATTATTCACAATAGTCTAGATGTGCAAACAACCTAAATGTCCATTGACAGGTGAATGGAAAAAAGAAAATGTGGTATATGCCTACAACAGACTATTATTCAGTATTAAAGCAAAAGAAAACTCTGCAATGACATAGTTGAACCTTGAGGACATTGTGCTAAGTGAAATAAGTAAGTCAGAAAGACAAATGCTGTGATTCCACTTATATGTGCTCTCTCAGTGGTCAAATTAACAGAATCAAATTGAGGAATGGTGGTTACCTGAGACTGTGAGGAAGAGGAAATAGGGAGTCATTAAGTAACAGAGATAAAGTTTCATTTAAGCAAGATGAATAAACCTTAGTGATCTGCTAGACAAATATTGTACCTGTAATCAAAAATACCATATTGTATACCTAAAAATGTGTTAAGAGGGTAAATATCATCTTAAATGTTCTTACCAAAATAAATAAGGTGTTTTTTTTAAAGAACAATCACTTAATTTTCAATTATGTTTTGACAAAACTTTTTCAAAAGCGCGTTTCATAGATCTAGAGATGCTTATATAAAACTTAAGGTTTGAATTCTCCTTCTATATGAGGGGCAGTAACACCCAGGCCACCAGAACTTGACACTTCTAAGTTTTTCAGCTCTACACAAAACAATGTTTACTTTGATATTTCTCTTTTAATACCAAGGTGTGGCAATGGCTTTTTTTAATGGGTTAATGTCAGCTTCTGTCTCCTCAGATGGGAAGTATCAGAAATATGATGTGTTCTTTTGTGAGTCGGGCAATCAACTAAACAGGGACAGAATTTTTCAATTGGAAGCCACTCAAATGGTGACACCAAGCTTGAGCACAAACAAATGCTGACCTCTGTC
This sequence comes from Cryptoprocta ferox, assembly GCA_028646485.1. NCBI lineage: Eukaryota > Metazoa > Chordata > Mammalia > Carnivora > Eupleridae > Cryptoprocta > Cryptoprocta ferox. The sequence goes on from CM053578.1 coordinate 42,368,065, forward strand.
TTGGTTCTCAAATGTTGCTTCCTTTCTCCACAGCCAATAAGGCAATATTTTTATTTCCTTCAGGAACACATGATAGATTTCGGTGAGAAAAAGTAATTCTGCAGCAAATCGTGCAGGCAAGGAATTGAAGTAAATGGGAGGTCCTGTCCATTATTAGCTATTCCAAGTTCAGGATAAAAGAAAACTGTGGCTTTAAGAAGAGATAGAAAAATTGGACCAGACTCTTTTTGGATTTTACTTTTAAAAAGTCCCACTTTCTGCTGATTCAGATGAATAAAGCTTTTTGCCCGTTGCCTTTCATTCTTTTCAATTCTTTTTTTTTTTCTGTCATTGCATTCTACACAAACTGGCCACTTACATTTCATATTTTGAAATAATAACTTGTTTTTACAGGGGGAAAAAGCTATCAGATACCATTAACATCCTGAATAATTGATAGAAGAGAGGGATTTGAAATATTGCTTTTTGAGATTTTCTCCACCTTAGAGAACTTATTAACATAAAATTTTCCAAGGAATGCAATTCAAGTCCTATAAACTTTGTTCTCTGATATTCACACTAATCAGCTTATCTTATCTTAACTTAAATTTTCTTTTGTATCTATTAGCCTTTTCAATCTCTCAAAGATTTCTCATAAATTGTTAATAATTCCCTTTAGGCTTTAGGTTCTGTTCCAGCAATCATAGATTCAAATTAAGTCCTGAAAGCCTTTGTTAATTCAATAAGGGGTATTTTCAGTAGAAAATAATGAGAGATCCCTAAAGTACCATAAAATGTTACATGTAGATTTAATATCAATGCCTGCACTGGCTGAACTCTGTCTCCACAGGTGAATCCTCCTAACTGAAGATCCTGTCCCGGAACGTATTAGGGATGATGCCTAGGGAAAGAGGGGTATGTGCTGGAGAATAACAGAGAGGAGGCACATGGAGGTGCTTTTTCTCTTAGTAACTCCTGCTTCGTAGTGGGGTTGACTTTATATCCATCCTGAAGATTCCTCACCATTCATGGTTCCTTATTCGGCTTACTTTAAAAATAATGTTTTTGGGGCACCTGGGTGGCTGAGTCGGTTAAGCGCCTGACACGTGAGATCAGGTTATGATTTCACAGTTCGTGAGTCTCCGAGCCCCGCATCGGGCTCTGTGTTGACAGCTCGAAGCCTGAAGCCCGCTTTGGATTCAGTGTCTCCCTCTCTCTCTGCCCCTCACCAGCTCAGACTCTGTCTCTCTCTCTCAAAAATAAGTAAACATTAAAAAAAATTCGTAAAGATAATGCTTTTACTTACCTTGTGGATTTTTCTCTGAGTCTACTCCTTTAAAACTTAAATCTTTCTGGGGCGACTGGGTGGCTCAGTTGGTTGAGTGTCCAGCTTCAGCTCAGGTCATGATCTCATGGTTTGTGGGCTCAGGCCCCCCATCAGGCTCTGTGCTGACAGCTCAGAGCCTGGAGCCTGCTTCAGATTCTGTGTCTCCCTCTCTCTCTGCCCCTCCCCCACTTGTTCTCTGTCTCTTTCTGTCTCTCAAAAATAAATAAATATAAATAATTTTTAATTAAATCTTTTTATTGAACTTAACAAATACAACAAATAATGATTGTATTCAAAATTCAAAATTCATGAGTTGACAGACTGTAAATTACAGTCCAACTAAGAAAAGAAAAAAAAAAAATTAAACAAGAAACCACACTTCAGACAGATTAGCCTAACAAGTTCAAGAGTATGCTCACAAAACTATAATGCTTGGATCATTAACTTGTGGTGCTTGATTGAATTAAGAATTGCTCATAAATTCAGCATTTTCAAGAACATTACACAACCAAATAACACGTAAATATTATTTCAACTCTTCTTTAAGAACATCGTTGTTCCCCACCCCTCATTTGTTTCTTATAAAATACTGAAAACTTGGAGTGCCTTTCTGTCTTTGAATTTATCAGACATAGGCATTTTTCATTTAAGTAAACTCACCTCTGTGATATTAAATCCTCAAGACAAATACTGACTTAGAAACACAAAAATAAGTAAGGGAAGAAACAAAGAATAAAAAAACCCAGGTGCTCACTCACACTCACTCACACTAATGGCAAGGGGAAAGAGAAAGGAAGCACAGTAGGGGACACACACAACCGCCATTCAGTAATAGCCATAAAGATAAAGTTTGTAACACATTAAACATCCAGATCATATCCTGACATCGCATGTATATAAATGACAAAAATTTTTAAATTACTTAGGTTTTCTTTTCTTTCTTTCTTTCTTTTTTTTTTTTTTTTTTTTTGTTAGGTGGATTCTACATTGTTACCAAAATGTGAATGGTTCACAGCTATATGAGCACACTTTGGTGTTTGAGTTCTTGTGTGGTCATTGGGTGTGACTATGCATATATTTGTTAGCTTCTGCTATCATACATACACTGTCAGAGATAAATGGAGATTGCTTGCCCCTAAAGACGCTGAAGCGAAACAGAAGCAAAGAAGAGATGGATGAGAGGAAAAGGAAGAAAAAAACAAACAAACCCAGAACTTGTTTGTATTTGTTTTCATTCAGTGTACTCTAAATTAGTAGTAATGACATATGCCACATTATACTTTAGTTTATACCAAAGAATGGCTGCTGTTTCTAAAATATTATAACTTCTATATGTAAAGAAAAATAGCAGTGACTTATCAAACTTTGGGAATTACTTATAGTCTGGAACATAAAATAATTCAGTAAGAAAGTGAAAAAAGCATGTCAGAAGCAGACGAGAAACCAGAATGAGGTTAGAGTACTCTGGGACCATGATGGCAGTTTATAATCAAATAACACCTGATTATATGCTTTCTTCATGTTTTAGAAACCTGCATGGTCAAATGACTTTCTAAATGCAAAACCTTCATTTCCCTTTTGGTTCTCTAAGCTTCTCCAAAATTGACAAAATATTTCTAATCTTTTCTTATCCAGGTTACTTACCATATGACCATCTGCTGTGTCCTCTGCATACATAGTATCCCAGTACCACTAGCAAGGTGCAGAACTACCTGACTTTGTATTGTTCATTACACTTTTGAATTAATCAGGCAGGATAAAGTTTAGAAAGTACATAATGAAATATTTAAAAATTAGTGAAACCAGGGGGATAGCTTAGAATTACTCATTTCACTTTTCCAAACCAATTTCGCAGTCCTTTATCCAAAGCCCTTGGACTAGATTCGTTTCAGAATAAAGATTTTTTTTTCAATTTTGGAAAGTAATATGGTGCATTCACTCTATATTAGGGAACACTCACAATGGATTCTAGGTCAAAACTCTGTGTTAACAAGCACATTAATATAACTGCCACAAAATAGTTGAATAATCACAGTGAGTAGAATCAAGACTATAGCCACATGATTGCTCAGGTCAAGTTTTTTCTGCCAAAAGAGTAATTTTTTGGCTTTCAGTGCTTTTGGATAGAAGATTGTGCATTATGACTGGTAAACCCACAACTGTTTTTCTTCTAGATATTTAAAGGTAATTGTCTCATGATAGCTTCACATATTAATACATTACTAAAAAAGACAAAATTTGTTGGCTTGATTTAGTAACACTTATTTGCTGAAATCTTGTATTTGGATTGAAGTCATTTACTAAGAAAGAGCAAAAAGTTTTTGATAGGTCCTCAAGGGGTTTAAAGATTATAATGTAGGTGCCAGAGTAGTGATTCTCTACTTCTACTGAAGATGGGAGTAATAGAAAAGACATAGTCTTCAGGAGATCGGACTGAAAGAACATTGACTAACATGCTATGAGTTTTGGAACTGTAAGACATTAAAGGAAAATGGTCATGGGGTGCCTGGGTGGCTCAGTCTTTAAGCATCTGTCCCTTGATTTTGGCTCAGGTCGAGATCTGAGTCGTGGGATCAAGCCCCACATCGGGCTCTCCACTGAGCTTGGAGCCTGTTTGGGACTCTCTCTCTCTCTGTCTCTTTGCCCCTCTCCCCAACCCATGCTCTCTCTCTTCAAATATAATAATAAAGGAAAATGGTCATAGATGCTTAGAAAATAGTTCTTTGCATATAAAGAGAAGAAAAATACAATTATTTATGTGGAATGGTTATATTCAGTTTATTTTTAAGGGCATGAACCCCTTAAATTTATGATACAATGAATAACAGTTTAAACCAGGTATCCTGACACTAAGAGACCCATCATTGTCACTGCACTAATACCAATGTTTTGCCTGTTTCCTTACATCACCCATGCCCACCATCCAGAATGGATCCACATTATACCTTATACACAAAATGGTGGCTGGGTGGCTAGTCTATTTTCACTTCTCTGTTTCTATATTTATCGACTTTACATGTGGTTAAAGTGTCTTATTTAAGAAAAATATATCGTTGACAATAACAGAGTAATTACACAGTCATTGCTTCAATCTGGCTATATAAATCATTGTGATTTAACCTACACTAGTAATAAAAATAAATGATATTGTTTTTGGTTCATTACTGCTGATCTAATAAAATGTAATGAATTAAGAAATTTCCTGAGTGAAACAGACTCATAAAAATAACAATTTACTAATGGTGCTGTAATACCCAATGTGAATGAATAAAGAAAAAATAAGCGTTTTAATAAAAATCTGTCTTTAGGAAAATGCCTTCCCCATTTCTTTCATCTTCTGTCTTTGCATGTTTTGATGACATCCATGGAGATCATTACCAGGAACTAGAATTTCAAAATGACAGCTTGTTTATATGAAAATTTTAATAAAAATTCCAGGAACTCCTGAGTTTCTGGGTAGCCTACATGAATTTAAAGAAAAAAAAAGACATATTCCATCTTCTGGGAATGCTTATGTGCCAAGAACTAACTCTTATTACTGAGCCAACATTCAGAAACAGAAAAACCAGCACTTCTCCGTCTGTGTTAGAGGGACCACTCTGACTTTCTCTTACTGGGCAGCTGATCTCCAGATTAACTATCTTCCTCTCTCTCGGGATCTCTCCTCCTTAACCTCCACCCACTGTGTCTTTTGCCCTTGTTCCCACAGAGTCACAGCCGGAATGCATGGGCCTGTTCCTTCTTATGTCAGAAATACAGAAGTTATTTGAAGTTTTTTGTTTCCATTTGGTTTTACCTTTACACCACAATTACCTAAATTTCAGTCAGTATAGCTTAAGTTCCTAATTGAATGATTACATTCCATGATAATACATTGCACTCTTTTTCTCTGTTTGTGAAAGTGATGCATGCTAATTGTGGAAGGAGAAAATAAACGTGACTCAGAATGTCACTACTTTATAATACACTTAATATTTAGCATAGTTACATTCTTCTGTGTCACACATTCAGACGGGCAAAAAATTTTGCTTTTTTATTTTTCAGTCACTATTCTTCCTTGTTCAACATCACTCCTATGATGTTGAATCCCCATGTCACCATTGTCAGGCTGACAAACCTGACTTTGGTTCTTCTTCAAATATCCTGTCTCTGTTAAGATTCTGTCATGCTCCCTTGGTCATGACATTAAGACACCAGTGTTATTGACCATATAGAATTCTGCTGAAGAGTGATCAGGCTATGTGTGATCATTGAAAGAGTCAAGAAGAGTGAAAATTGTAAAATGACACACACATGGCTAAAATAATTTATTTTAACTGAAAACAAAGACAAAGTCATAAGTATTTGAAAATATTTTGACATGGGACAAATTTTTTCATTGGCTATGCTCATCTTTGAAGAGATTTTTATACAATCTGTCCTACAGTTTCACGTATTGGTTTCTTAAACGCGGTATGAAAACTAACATGTTTGTAAGCTGAGCATGAATTATTTTCAATTTTTACATATAGCACCGCCTGTGTGTAATGCAACAGCAGTCTGTTTTTAGAGACTCATCTTTCTTCAATCTTTCCAAATCATCAGCTTTGTTGTTACATAATAGCAAGCACTTTTCACGTTTGAATTCTGTTTATGTAAAATTTAATTAAATTATTTATTGAAACAATACGTTCAAACAGCATAAAGAGATCTTTGAACATTTATGTAACACACTCTTGGTAAACAAACAGTTCTAAAGGTGAGGGTGGAAATAGTGAGCCAAACAATGTCAAGTATTCTGTGTGGGGTGCAATTCTGTGACTGATTTTTTGAAGGAAATAGTAGTATTTGGTTAATTTGATGAGCTGGTTAAACAAAAGTTAGCTAAAAAATATCCTGTCTATTTCTCATTGAGTCATTGTTTTAATAATTTTCTTAAGTTTATTTATTTATTATTGAGAGAGAGAGAGAGAACAAGCTGGGGAGGGGCAGAGAGAAAGGGAGACAGAATCCAAAGCAGGCTCCAGGCTTCAGGCTCTGAGCTGTCAGCACAGAGCCCGATGCAGGGCTCCAACCCACAGACCCACAGACCGTGAGATCATGACCTGAGCTGAAGTCAGACACTTAACTGACTGAGCCACCCAGGGATCCCTTGAGTTTTAACAGAATGTAAAATGTGATTGCTAGCATAAGCGGTTTTATATTGAGCTTTTAAAAACCTGCCCATGCTTTTTTTTTTTTTTTTTACAAACAATAATAATTTGATCTCTTTATGCCTATGTATCTTATTTCTATTTAATATCTTATACAGATAAACATTTCTGGGACAAAGTAGGATAATTAGGACAAAAATATCCTTATTAATATTCTAATTATTTCAGTAAATTTGACTATAGAATTTCACATTCCCCCCAATTTTTTTCTATGTGTTGTCCTATGTAGTTTCTCATATTAAGAAGTGCCTTTATTTTGCTTTATTAAGACCTTTATTGGCTTCAGAAATATTGCAGTTTTGGTCAAATGTTGTATTCAAATAATACTTTGCTTTTTTTCCCTTTTACCATGATAACATTAATGTATTATATAATATTATTAATTATTAATATAATTAATATATGTTAAACAACTCTGCATTTCTGAAAAAACCTTTATTTTGAATAGTGTTTAGTTTGATACAGTGTTGAATTTTCTTTTCTAATATTCCGTTTATAATTTTAACATCTATTTTTATAAATAAACATTTAATTTTATTAAATGCGATTAAGTATTAGTACTTAAATTATAGTAAGTTTGGAATATGTAAACATATTCCAACATGTGGAACAATTTGTTATAGCATAGAAATGATCAATTCTCAAAAAGTTTGGGGAAACACTGAGGTAAAATCAGTTATTTCTGATGCTTTATTGTAACCTGTTTATTTTAGGATCAGCTTGTTATTGAATAAAAAAGAAACCTGGGATTTTGGCAAGGATTGCATTTATAAGTTCATAGATCAATTTGGGGAATATTGCCATCTTAATTAATATTAAGTCCTCCAACCTACGAACACGGTTTGTCTTTTCATTCAATTAGGTCTTCTTTAATTTTTTCCACAATGTTTTATAGTTTCTGAGTACAAATTTCATCTTTTGTTTTTTAAATGCACATCTAATATTTTTCTTCTTTTTCTTTTAAGTTTATTTATTTATTTTGAGAGAGCGAGCATGCACATGAGTGGTGGAGGGGAAGAGAGAGTGAAAGAGAGAATCCCAAGCAGGCTCCATGCTGTCAGCACAAAGCCCAACTTGGGGCTCCATCTCACGACTGTGGCATCGTGACCTGAGCCAAAATTAAGAGTCAGATGCTTAACTGACTGAGCCACCCGCAGATCCCTTATTTTATTTTTCAATGCTATTGTAAATGGAATTATATTTAATTTTCAGAAGGTAATTGCTTGTAGATAGAAGTACAATTGATTTTTGTGCATTTTCTTGTATCCTATATCTTTCTCAATTGATTTATCAATTCTAATAGTGTTTTAGTGGTTTTAGTAGGATTTTATATATGCTAGTTTGCTACACATGCAAATAGAAATAATTTTACATCTTCCATTCCAATCTAGATTCATTTTCTTTCTTTCCCTTTTTTCTTTTTTCTTTTTACTTTGCTTTGCTTTTTTTTTTTTTTCCTCCACTAAATGTTCTGGCTAGAATCTCCAGTACAAAATCAAATAAAAATAACAAAAGTGCACACCCTTATTTGTTTCCTGATTTTTGGAAAAAATCTTTCACCAAAAATATGATGAGACCTTTGGGTTTTTCATAGATATTTATCAGGTCAAACATGTTTCCTTCTATTTCTAATTTGATTATTTTTATCATGAAAGACTCTTAGATGTTGTCAAATGCTTTTACAACAGCTATTGTGATGATAATATGAATTTTACCCATTATTCTATTAGTATGGTATATTATAGTACTTGATTTTCGGCTATTCAATAATTCTATATTCCTTATATAAAACCCACTGGGTCATGGTATACTATCTTTTTTCTTGTTGCTAAATTAAATTTCCTAGTATATTGCAAAGGATTTTTTGCATGTGTATTTATAATATTGATCTGTAATTTTCTTGGGAAGTTTTGCTTCAGTGTAATATTGGTCTCATAAAATGAGTTGAGAAGTGTTGCCTCCTGTAGAAAACATATTTTTTGTTTTAAAGTCTCTTTGATATTAAGGTAGAAATCTAGCTCTTTAATAGTTGTTTTCATAATGTAACTTCTTCCATCCCTTTGTATGTTTGAATCTAAAATGTATCTCCCATAGAGAGATATAAGAATCTTTTTTAATCCAATTTCTCAAAATCTGCATTTTGAATGGAACGATTAAGCAATCAATTCAGATTTAATGCTTATTTATATGCCTAGGTTTAAAGCTGCAATCTTGCTTTTGGTTTTCTATGTGTCCCATTGCTTTTCTTGTCTCTCTCTCTCATTACTGCTTTGTTGTACTAAGTGCATATATTTGTAATATAACATTTTAGTTTCTGTATTTTTTAATTCTATTTTTGAATTGTTTTCTTAATGGATGCTCTATGGTTTACCATATACTTTCTAAATTATACCAATCATCTTTGGTTTATATTCAGTGTAAGATAGAAACTTATTATGATATAGCTCCATCCCTCCTCAATTTTTTGCATTACCATTATTCATATTATGTCTATATGTTACAAACTCAACAGTATATTCCCTTTAAAAAAACTGTGAAGAAATGAAAACAAATGTATATTTATAATTTTCTATATTAAATTTCTTATATACCCTTTCTGATTCTCTTCCATTCTACCTGTGGATTCAAGTTACTGTGTGTTTTTATTTCTCTACTACAATACAGCTTTGCTCCCAACTACCCATTTGTGTAGTTAATGTCAAAAATATTACATTTCTGTAACATCAAACAATATAGTTACATATCTAATGATTTATGCAATTGCTTCCTAAGTCAAGTAAAGATTAACCAAGAAATATGCAATTATACCACATTGTTTATTAACTACATAATTACCTTTATATTATTCTTTCTCTATTCTTTCATGTGGTTTCAAAGTACTGTCAGATATCACTTGCTTCACACTTAAATAACTTTCTTTAGTCCTTCCTGTAAGCCATTCTGCTAATGACAAATTCTCTCTGTTTTTGTTTATCTGAGAATGTCTTTTCATGAATGAAAATAAATTTCTCTTTCATTTTTGAAAGAAAACTCTGTTGGCTATAAAATTCTTGGTTGACAATTTTTTACCTTCAGAAAATTGCATATGGCACCCTAATCCTGTAGTCTACAGTTTCTGATAATAATTCAACTGTTAAAGTCTGGGATTGTGATGCTTCCTGCTTTGGTTTTCTTTTTCAGCATTATTTTTTCTATTCAGGGTCTTTTGTGGTTCCATATAAATTTTAGGATTGTTTTTTCTAGCTTTGAGAAGAATGCCAATGAAGTTTTGATGGGGATTTCATTGAATGTGTAGATTGCTTTGGGTAGTATTAACATTTTAACAATATTTGTTCTTCCAATCCATGAGCATGTGGTGTTTTTCCATTTCTTTGTGTCTTCTTTAATTTCTTTCATAAATTCTCTATAGTTTTCACCATACAGATCTTTTACATATTTGGTTAGGTTTATTCCTAGGTATTTTATGTTTCTCAGTGCAATTGTAAATAAGATCAATTTCTTGATTTCTCTTTCTGCTGCTTATTGGTGTATAGAAATGCAACTGGTTCTGTACATTGATTTATATCCTTTAACTTTTGCTGAATTCATGTATCAGTTCTAGCAGCTTTTTGGTGGAGTCTTTTGGGTTTTCCATGTAGAGTATCATGTCATTTGCAAAAAGTGAAAGATTGACTTCTTTTATGCCAATCTGGATGCCTTTTTATTTCATTTTGTTTGATGATTGCTGAGTCTAGGAATTCCAACAGTATGTTAAACAACAATGGTGAGAGTGGACATCCCTGTCATGTTCCTGATCTCAGGGGAAAAGCTCTCAGCTTTTCCCCATTGAGGATGATATTAGCTGTGGGCTTTTTATATATGGCTTTTATGATGTGAAGGTATGTTCCTTCTATCCTGACTTCCTTGAGGGTTTTTATTAAGAAAGGATGCTATATTTTGTCAAATGATTTTTTTCTGCATCTATTGACTGGACCATATGGTTCTTATCCTTTCGTCTATTAAAGTGATGTATTACATTGATTTATTTGCAAACTTTACTACAAAGCTGTGATCATCAAGGCAGTATGGTTTTGGCACAAAAACAGACACATAAAGCAATGGAATAAAATAGAAAACCCAGAATTGGACCCACAAATGTAGGGCCAACTAATCTTTGACAAAGCAGGAAAGAGTATCCAATGGAAAAAAGACAGTCTCTTTAATAGATGGTGCTGGGAGAACTGGACAGCAACATGTAGAAGAATGAAACTAAACCACTTTCTTACATCATACACAAAAATAAACTCAAAATGGATGAAAAACCTAAATTTGAGACAGGAAGCCATCAAAACCCTACAGAAGAAAACAGGCAACAACCTCTTTGACCTCAGCTGCAGAAACTTCTTACTCAATATGTCATCCAAGGCAAGAGAAATAAAAGCAAAAATGAACATTGGGACCTCATCAAGATAAAAACCTTCTGCACTGCAAAGGAAACAGTCAACAAAACTGAAAGACAACTGACAGAATGGGAGAAGATATTTGCAAATGACATATCAGATAAAGGGTTAGTATCCAAAATCTCTAAAGAATTTACCAAAGTCAACATTGCAAAACCAAATAATCTGGTGAAGAAATGGGCAGAAGACATGAATAGACATTTTTCCAAAGAAGACATCCAGATGGCCAACAGACACATGAAAAGATGCTCAACGTCACTTATCATCAGGGGAATACAAATCAAAACCACACAAGATACCACCTCACACTGGTCAGAGTAGCTAAAATCAACCATGCAGGCAACAACAGATGTTGGTGAGGATGTGGAGGAATGGGAACCCACTTGCACTTTTGGTGGGAATGCAAACTGGTGCAGCTGCTCTGGAAAACAGTGTGGAGGTTCCTCAAAAAATTACAAACAGAACTACACTATGACCCAGAAATTGTACTACTAGGTATTTATCCAAAGGATACAAGAGTGCTGATGCATAGGGGCATTTGTGCCCCAATGTTTATAGCAGAACTTTCAACAATAGCCAAATCATGGAAAGAGCCCAAATGTATACCAACTGATGAACAGATAAAGAAAATGTGGTTTATATATACAATGGAATACTACTTGGCAATGAGAAAGAATGAAATCCTGCCATTTGCAAGAACATGGATGGAACTGGAGAGTATTATGCTAAATGAAATAAGTCAGTCAGAGAAAGACAAATATATGTTTCCACTCATATGTGGGTCTTGAGAAATGTAACAGAAGACCTTGGGGGGATGGAAAGGGTTAAAAATAGGTTCAAACAGAGAGGGAGGCAAAGCCATAAGAGACTCTTAAATACAGAGAACAAACTGAGGGTTGATGGGGGGGAGGGAGTGGAAGAGAGGGAAAATTGGGTGATGAACATTGAGGAGGGCACTTGTTGGGGTGAGCACTGGGTGTTATATGTAAGCGATTAATCACAGGAATCTACCCCTGAAACAAAGAGCACACTGTATACGCTGTATGTTAGCTAACTTGACAATAAATTATATTTTAAAAAATAAAATAAAAATAAAAGAATTCAACTGTTAATCTTATTTGGGTTCTATTGTACATGATCATGCATTTTCTTCTTGCAACTTTCAATATTTTCTTTTCATGTTTGGTTTCAACATTTTGACTGAGGCGTGACTATGTGCAGATATCTTTGCATTCATCCTTTTGGAATTTTTTGAGTGTGTTTGGTATGTAGATTAATGTTTTTCATCAGATTTGGGGAGTTTTCAGCCATCATATCTTCAACTATTTTTTTTCTTTGTCTTTCTCTCTCCCTAATACATTACAAATATGTTGCTACAGTTAATGGAGTCTCACAGTCTTCTCAGGCTCTGCTTTGTTTTACTTTATTCTTTTTTTCTTTGTGTTATTCTGATGCATAATCTCTATTGTTCTGTCTTCAAGTTGGCCAACTCTTTCTATTTTTGGCCAGTTTTAACATGCTACTTAGAATATACATTGTAGTTTATATTGTGATTGTTGCATTTTTCCATACTTGAATTTGTCTTTGGTTCTTTTTAATAATTTCTATATTTTTACTGATATTTTTATTTGATGAGACATTGTCATCACATTTTCTTTAGTTCTTTAAGTATGTTTTTCTTAGTTCTTTGAGTATATCTATAGTTGCTGCTTTAATGTCCTTGTGTGCTAAGTCTAGTATCTGGGTCTTTCAAAAGCAGTTTATATTTTGCTTGCTTTTTCCCCTATATAGGGGTCATGATTTCTTGTTTATTTTCATGTCTCATCATTTTTTTTTTCTGGAAACTGTACATTTTAGGTAATATATTGTAGTAACCGAGTACTGATCCTCCCAAGAATTGTTGTTTGCTTGTTTGTTTGTTTAGTGACTTGGCTAAACTAATTTCACATTTGTTTCCCCTGCAGAATGCAGCCTATAATGTCCTTTATAGGAATTCTTTTGTTTTTTTAACTTTTAGTGCTTAGGCTGGCCATAGGATAATTGTTCAGTTCTACAAGATTACCTTTCTACTCCACAACCACTTCAGATGCCTGTCTGAAGCCCAGATTGTTACCTGCGCTTTTCACCAACTAGCTAGAGATTGGACATTTTCATAACCTCTTCCTTGGACTTCCCAGACACCAGCTGAAAATCCAGGTTGTTACCTGTATTTTTGACCTACCAGCTATAAATAAGAAGTTTCTAAACCTTCTTCCTTGGATTTGATTAACTTGCTAGAATGGCTCACAAAACTCAGAGAAATGTCTTACTAACTTACCAGTTTACCGTGAAAGGATATAACTCAGGAACAGCTAGATGGAAGAGATGCATAGGGCGAGGTAGAGGAAGAGAGCAAGGAGGTTCCATGCCCTCTCTAGGCATGCCTGAGTCTCCTCATGTTCACCAATCCAGCAGCTCTCCAAACCCTGCTTTTGAAGGGTTTTTATGGAGGCTTCATTGCATGAATGTGACAGATTACATCATTGGCCATTGGTGATTGATTCAACCTCCAGCTCCTCTCCCATCGCTAGAGCTCAGGAAGTGGACTTGAAAGCTCCAGCCCTCTAATCACATGGTTGCTCCCACTGACAACGAGCTCCTCCTTAGAAACTTACCAGAAGTCCCATCCTTTAGGAAATTCCAAGGTGTGGAGTAGCCGTGAGACAGTAACTGTGGCCTAAGACCAAATATATATAAAAAATGTATTTTGGTCATCTAAATGACCAAATACATATTTCTTATAAGTCACAATACTGCAGGTGGTAAATCAAATTCCCATTTCTCCTTCATGAACAGAAGTTTAAGACTGGCTGTTGTCAATTTTAATGCAGTTTTGGTTCTCTATTTGTTTGAGGTTTTGTGTGTGTCATGTTGTTGTTTATTTTTACTTTAGAAGAACCAGATCTTGGAGTTGAAAAGTTCTGATTTTCCATTTCCTCATTACTTCATTTCTTTTTTCAAACTCTGTTTTTTTTAATGCTACTTTCCTGAGGACTTTTCCAAATGGCTTCTTCTGCTAAATAATTGAATTTAATTTTGTTTTTAAATAGAAACATCTAACACTAGAAATTTTTTATGTGGAGAGTTTTAGTTTTATTTCACCTTATGCTGTATTCATTTTATTTTCTTTATTTTCTAAATTGTTCTGTAATTGTGTTAGCAATTTTTTCTTTGACTAGCTTGTTATTCGCTACCAGTAGTGTTTTAAAATGTCCATGTTGCTGCATTCTATTTCATCTTTGAATTGCTCTCATGTTCCTCTCAGCTGCTGCTTGGGATCAAACTCTCCCAAAAAGACCCACATTTAAACTTTGTCTCAGATTCTGCTTTCTGTGGAATTCAAGCTAATACACAGATCAGCTCACTCAATAAGACCTCCAATGTCTTACAGAATATTTAGAATAATATCCACACTACTTGTCCTGACTTAATAAAACTCAACATGTTCTGACTTTGGCTCCAGTTATATCTTAACGTTTCTTTTTCATTTCTTTTTCATCTACTAGGATTCATCCATACTAGTCTTCTTTTCATTTCTTGAACACACCAAGCTTGTTCTTACCTAAAGGATTTTGCCACTAAATTTGTTTTTAAGAATTTCCCTCCTTCACTCTTAAATACCAGCTTTTTGTCATCTGAGTCTCAGTTTTATGTTATTTTCTCAGAAAGATCTCCCTTAGGCAGTCCATGCTTAGAGTGGTTACTCATTTACTTTCTATTATACAATTTAATTCTTCTAGCACTTATCATTATAGTCTTTTTGAATTTGTGTCCGAACTACTCATTGCCAAACAAGATTAAGGATTAATCTTAAAATGAATTTTAAGATCAGAGACCTAAACTCTGCTGTTTATTATTGTACCTTGTTCACTGCTTGCAAGTCTCTGGCAGAGTGAGCATTCAATAAATATTTAGTTAATGAATCAATGAATAAAATCTCCATCTAAAAAGTAATCATCTGTGTAGATTACAAAATGAATTTCTATGGCCTAAACTACCTCTTTAAAGGTATTTTCCAGTGTTCCTCTGATATCCAACTCTGTTTTTATTTCAATCCACTGTGTTTTCATCTCATCCTCTCTTCTTGTAGATGTTGGTTCCTACTCCTTAAAGAGGTTTTATAATTGTCTCTTAGTTAGTGAGTTTCTACCAATGGAGAGTTTTAATAGCAATGGTATGGAGTTCGTTTTTGATCCTGAGGGCAGCAGATGCTATCTGTGACCTTTATTAAAGATGTCAAACAGTTTTAGAAAATTGCCTTGTGGACATGGCTTTTTTTTGGGGGGGTGGGGTGGGATTTGCTCTGGATCGCATAACATTATGGCCTTCCAACTCCTCTCTCCCCCTTAAACTGTTGTTTTCATCTTATTCATCCTCAATGGAACAGAGATCTATCCAAATCCAGTGTTTATCATAAGACATTTTGTTGTATGTATTACCCTTTCCTTCAACTCTAACACATTCAAATACTCTCCCTTCCTCAGATCTAGACATGGTCAGTGCTTTGAGGTGCATGAACTTCCTCACAACTTCTACTGGCTGCAATATATTCAGTTAGTGGAGGTTATAGTGACATGACATGAGCTCCTACACTTATTTTGCCAACATTCTGTATAGATGGACTACATATTAAGTTACAATCCTTAATATATATTATGTTTCCTAGCTCTATATCTATTTTTTTCATTCCTAATATTTTATTGTACAACAGCTACCAGGATACAGTCCACCAGAACTCTAGCTGCTTTAAAAAAAAAAAAGTAGCACCTTTATAGTTGTTTTGGTTGGCATTGACCTTGTGTTTTCGAACCAGGAAATAAAGTCTAAGGAGAGAGATGAAAGGTGTTCCTGAAACTTCCAAGAAAACAGGATTGCTACTCTTCTAAATTATACCAAGAAAGGACTATCAGTCATTCGTTTCAGTACAGTTTCATCAGCCTTTATGTTATGGGACATTTCTTTCAGAATCTGGCAACAGGATGACAATCAGCTATAGCTTTAAGGTTTGTTATGAGTTTTTTAATTTTCCTATATCTGCTTAGATATTTTAGGGGGCTACATCTAAGCACTCAGCCAGAAGATCTCATTTTCAATTAAAACTTCCATTTGTCACCTTTTAAAGTGAATTATGTAATCACTTAGGAAGATTTAATTTTATTTTGTTTCCATTCTATTTTTCCAAGATTATTACCTTTCTTAGGAATATTCAAAAGTTATAACCATGAGAGCACATGTGGAAACTAGAAAGATAGAGAAGGAAGAGAGCCACAGAACCTAGTTTTTCAGTTCATAATATGTGCCAGGCATAGTGCTATATTATTTATATTATCTCATTTTCATTCAACCATATATTATCCTTGTATTACTTTGAAGAAACAAAGGCTCAAAGAGATTTGGTAATTCGTTCAGGGTCACACAATTTTAAATGAATTGTTTAACAGAAAAGCAAAACGGAATAATTTCCTCTTTCTAATTCATTTGCTTTTGTTTTGAGAAATTTTTCTTCTTTATTTTGTGATAAGGACCCACACATAATATGTGAATAGATATGTAATTACAATTCTACAATCCAAACTAAAAAAGGATGTTCACAATATCTGTGAAACTGTATAAGAGCACTGCTGTGTCTGCAGATTCTGAAATTTACTCTTCATTATTTTAAACTGATCAACAGGTTTCCTGATCACAGACTGGACACCTAAATTATCAGTTAATAAAAGGACACTAATACTTCTACAAGAAGCATGCAAATCTAATAGAAGAATTATTACCCCACCTCCACCATAAAGAAACATACATTTATATTTTCAAGAGCCCTGGCTTCATTGTGGATTTTCTGGAAGAACTGATTGTGGGAAGCTTTGGAGGAGGCAGGTCTTACGCTTCATGTGAAAGGAAAGAACCACATGAACTGGAAGACAGCAGGCAGGGTAGATGACTGGAGAGTCTCAGGAAAAGTACTGGAGGCAGTAGTGGAAGATCTCACTGTGATTCTACTCTAGAAAGAATGTCATTGACAGGCTCGAGATTAGAACAAATAACTGGAGTGAGTCCTGCTAATGGAGAGCTTTGAAGACAACAGTCAGGAGTATATCTCTGATCCAAAGGGCAATGGATGCCATCCCAAGACTTAATGAATAGCCTCTTTCTCATGCAATGCAGTAGCCATGCAGGGCTGTTCCATGACACATTTACTCCCAGAATGCTGCAGCCAGCAAAGGGGAGAAGAGACAAACAGGCAACTACTGAATTCAATGAGGAGGAGAAAGCAGTCCATTTTCATGTCATTGATTTCTACAGTTTGTTCACCTGTTTGTTGAGGGTCGTTTCATTTACTTGCTATTCCTTTTTTTCCACTGCTCAGCACTTCTCACAAGTATTGCTTAGTTATTGACTGAGTGTGATACTTCCTGTGTAAGTTAGGCAATTGGGGGAGAAGAGTGTAATGAAGGACAGTAGGTGCTGTTTAGTAAGTTATTCTACTCGTGCATAAAAAATTCATTGACCAGAAAGGGTTAATGCCCCTCCAAATGGCTTAACTTAATCCCCAAGTGCAATTGGCTCATTTGAAGGATCTGGCCCATTGAGTGCATGTTAGCAGAGAAGCTGAAACACCTCTTCACTAAGTCTGGTGCAGTGAGGTTAAACCCAAGGGCATATAACAGGTCAGTAACAGAGTCAGGAATGAAATCTCAGCCTTCTGAACCCCCTTAAAGGACTCTCTTCACTTGGCTAAGTTTCTTTCTTTTATAAGAAGAAAATTTAAGAAAGAAAAAATTAAGGCATCAAATTAAAAAGTATTTTATAGATTTTTTTCTCAGACTCATAGAAAGAAAAATTTGGAAATAGATGAAACATACTTCAAGTACAAGTTAAGTGAAAATTTTATAAATGCTTCAAATGCAACAGAGCAGCAGAAAGGCCAACCAACTCTGTTTTGGGATTGTGCATGCATGCCCTTATGCCCTGCAGTGTGAAATCAGCCATCTCTTCTTTGATCAACTCAAAGGATTTTAAAATTAACATCATTTCAAATATATACAGAACATACATATTGGAAAGATGTATGGAAACATATAAAAAGTTTTTAGAAATTAAAATAATGTCTATGAAGTAAAGAACTGAAAACTTAAAGAATTGTACCTTTTATAAATGTCATATGGGTAGAGTTGTGGAGATGTTAGAAACTCTTTGATCGAGAATCAAAGGGCTGTTTGCATTCCTGTTCTATTGCTTTTAGCAGTGATGATCAAAATTATTTAACCTTTTAGGCCTCAGATTTTTTATTAGGGGGAATGGGGAAAATAATTCATAGTATTCACTGAGAATTAAATGAGATAGTTCATATAAGTTACTTAGAACAGTACCTGGCATACAGTAGACACTCAATATATGTTAACTCTTATTATATAGCTTGCCGTAGGGCTATATAAGTTGAGCTTGTGTTGAACAGAGAACAAGCATAGGTTTAGTGAGATAATTTATAGTTTCCTGTATGCTTTTTCATTGACAACACCGAAGATAAAGACTAATGCAGTCATGATGTTTATATCCAGAGGTAGGTAAAATTGAATAGAATCAAAAAAAAATAGAAAGCCAAGGTAGAATGACTAAAGCAACACACACACACAAAGATGTTATAACAAATAAGCAGTATGACTTATGTTCTAAAAACACTAAAGACATCTGTGCTAAAAATATTTCTAAAGCCATATCTTAAATTTTTATATGGCCTAGCAAATCTGTTCTCTCTTATATATCAGATTCTAAAATTTTATAATTAAGATATCAGTGACGTGGCATAAACTGGAAAAATAGACTTTTAGGATATGTGCTGTGTTCATGGGCAATATAAATTGAAGACTCATGAATCTGATCCATAAAAATATATAATCAAAAGGTCAAATATATTTTTTTCTTCAAAAAGAGTTCTGTGTCAGGGCACCTGGGTGGTTCAGTCGGTTGAGCATCTGACTTTGGCTCAGGTCATGATCTCACGGTTTATGGATTCAAGCCCTGCGTCTGCTCTGTGCTGACAGCTCAGAGCCTAGAGCCTGCCTTGGATTCTGTGTCTCCCTCTCGCTCTGCTCCTCCTCTGCCCATGCTCTGTCTCTGTCTCTCTCAAAAATAAATAAACATTAAAAAAAATTTTTTAGAAGAGTTCTGTGTCTAAGTGATCTAAATAACTGCCCACATTATCTGTTGTGATGATGTTTCATTTAAGATACATTTCATGTAGCAATTGAGAAGAATTCTTTTGTTCAGTTAGTTACCCTAGCTGTCCAGACTTTTGTCCAAGAGCCTTACCTTATTCTAGATCAATAACCTATGGGTATCTATGGAAACTCTAGAAAAGACTGAATGTGTGTTTCTGTGTGTACATATATATGCATTTCTTTGGTAACAAGGTATATAGCATTTATTAGATCCTAGAGGAGTATAAGACATCAAAAAGTTGGCATTTATTAACTATTTAGGTCTTCTTAATTTTTACCCAAGCATTTTCTGACCCAAAATGTCATTTTGATCTTTAAATTACTTTTACTTCTGATGCCATGACCGTGCCTAGACTACAACCCTGTCATGCTACACACTTGATTGTCTTATTCCTAGTTTCTTGTCTTCTCCGGTAACCTTATCTAGCCAAGGTCAAGTGCTAATGGGACTTGTTACTTTTCTGATGGTTTACTACACAGCAGCTGTAGATACATGGAAAATGGATTTATTTGGAAGTAAGAAAGTCACCTACTCTGGATGAGATACTTCTGATGGAGGGGACATCAGGCTTGCAGACCGAGAACAGAAACAAAGCCAGGACTTTCTTCACTTCAAGGAGCTAAAAGGTAGATTCCAAAGGATGGTAGAAGAGGCCTGAATTGCACTGAATCACATGCTTCATGATATTGACATCGAACACTTTATGGGTGTGTGTCATAATGGCCATGTTTTTCATAATACAGAAGATAGAGTTTAGATGACATAGTGTAGGTATATTTTATAACCCCCACACACACACAACAACTAGAAATGCTGTTTAAATAAGGAACATGTAAATATTAGGGGGATTAATTCAGTCATGTTTTCCCTTCCACTTTTATTTTTTCCTTTGTGTCTTTATCTTCTGCTAATTCTCATTAATAACATTTATATGAATATTTGCATTTTCTGATCAGCAGAAATAATGATAATTTTTCCTCTTCCTAGCAAGTAACATTGACTTCTCTTCTGATAATGCCTGAGTTATCATTAGTTAGAATTTATTGTGTTGCTGACAATTTGAAAGGCACTTTCCTTTTTCCTAGGCTTCACTTTTCAAAGAAGTAGTAAGAAAATTTAAAATCTAGTTGTCTATTCCATTGAAATGTTAGTTTGTATTAGTGGGACATTCTTACTGCTTTTTCTTCACATTTCTAAGTCAAAGAAGTCCCTGGGGGTGGTTTTTCATCAGGAGCAATTTTACACTCCCCCACCCCCGTCCAGATTTGGCAATATTTGGGTACATTTTGTGTGGGGATTTTTTTGTTTGTTTGGGGTTTTTTGTTGTTGTTGTTGTTTTTTCAAAAAGCAATTTTTATTTCCTCCAAAGGTTAATACTGATTTTATGTATTTCTTTTCATTGATTCTTTTGAAGGTACTGAATTTTTATTATTTTTAGTTTTAGTTTTTGAATACATCTTATTGTCCAATTGGCTTACATACAACACCCAGTGCTCATCCCAACAAGTGCTCTCCTTAATGCCCATCACCCATTTTCCCCTCTCTCCCATTTCCCCACCCACCCTCAGTATGTTCTCTGTATTTAAGAGTCTCTTGTGGTTTGTCTCCCTCCCTCTCTGTTAGTAACTATTTTCCCCCTACCCTTCCCCATGGTCTTCTGTTAAGTTTCTCAAGACTCACATATGAGTGAAAATATATGATATCTGTCCTTCTCTGACTGACCTATTTCACTCAGCATAGTACCTTACAGTTCCATCCATGTTACTGCAAATGGCATGATTTCATTCTTTCTCATTGCCAAGTGGTATTCCATTGTATAGATAAACCACATCTTATTTATCCATTCATCAGTTGATGAACATTTAGGCTCTTTCCAAATTTGACTATTGTTGAAAGTGCTGCTATGAACATTGGGGTACATGTGCCCCTATGCATTAGCACTCCTCTATTCCTTGGGTAAATTCTTAGTAGTGCTTTTGCTGACTCATATGGTAGTTCTATTTTTAATTTTTTGAGGAACCCCCACACGGTTTTCCAGAGTGGCTGCACCAGTTTACATTCCCGCCAACAGGGCAAGAAGGTTCTCATTTCTCCACATCCTCCTATCATCTGTAGTTTCATGATTTGTTCATTTTAGCCACTCTGATCGGCTTGAGGTGATATCTCAGTGTGGCTTTGATTTGTATTTCCCTAATGATGAGTGATGTTGAGCACCATATCATGTGTCTGTAGGCCATCTGGATGTCTTCTTTGGAAAATCGTCTATTCATGTCTTCTGCCCATTTCTTCACTGGATTATTTGGTTTTGGGGTGTTGAGTTTGGTGAGTTCTTCATAGATTTTGGATACTAGCCCTTTATCTGATATGTCATTTGCAAATATCTTTTCCCATTCCGTTGGTTGCCTTTTAGTTTTGTTGATTGCTTCCTTTGCAGTGCAGAAGCTTTTTATCTTGATGAGATCCCAAAAGTTCATTTTTGCTTTTAATTCCCTTGCCTTTGGGGATGTGTTGAGTAAGAAATTGCTGCAACTGAGGTCAAAGAGGTTGTTGCCTGCTTTCTCCTCTAGGGTGTTGGTGGTTTCCTGTCTCACATTTAGGTCTTTAAATATTTGGATACATTTTGAGTTGTCACATCTGATGGGGGCACTACCACTATATAATGGATAGACCCTACAATGCACAGGACAGCTCCCTGCAATAAAGAATTACTCAGTCCAAAATGTCATTAGAGCTGAGGTTGAGAAACTCTGTTCAAGAGTATTGTCCTCTCACCATGCCTTACATTCCCCTTTCTCAGAGAAGAGGAGTGACTTATTTGTTTTGCAAGTATGAACTGGATCTGCTTACTGTAATCTGTCCCTCTGCTTTTCTGTCTGGAATATGACAGCCTATGGAGAAGGTGGACCCCCACCTGCCGTCAGTCATGTGATAGAGTTGGTCCAGCAGGCCGTGTAGCTACCATTGTGGATGGTAGGGCTTTTGTTTGTTGTCTATTTGGTAGTAATGGGAAGAGGAGTGACTTCAGTTCAGAGGAGTCTCAGCAAGCCTATTAGGACTTATCTAAGCTATGTCCTTCACTATTACTTTTATCAGTAATAAAGCTGACATTTTGATCTCGAACTGTCTGACTCCTATATCATTCTCTGTAAATTGGTTCTGATCTCAGGTTGGGAACAGAGGTGTTATTTTTTGACCCCCTAAAACCCAAAATCTGTTACTGTCTGATGGTTCAGGATCTTAATGGCTTACCTCCAGAATTCCTGGCCTTCCATGTCAGAAGATCTCATTCAGCAAAGACAGCCAAAATATAATGCTAACTAATTGACTTAAGACTCACACATGTTAACACCAAGATGATAAAAGTACTAACACTGAATATCAGTCTCAAGCCTTCCTTTTGGAACATAGTATTTCTGCTTTTTTATAGGTAATAGAAAGAAAAATTTATAATAAAGACGTGTTTATGAGATTCCCCCCCCCTGAAAAGGCAGTTAATGCCTCACTCAGAAAATACAAATACATCCTGATATAACTATATGAATTTTATAACTGTCTCCATGAATTTTCTTCACTGGTGATAGATAGACCAACTATATTGAACTTTGGGTAATATGAAGCAAAGTAAAAGAGAATTGGAGTTGGTAGCTAAAATAAGAGGGAGGAGTTAAACTTGTTCAATAAAAACTGTGGTCCTGACGTGAAATAGTTCCTGTGAGGTATCATAAAAAATAATGAGACTGATTGCCCAAAGCCATACATAAGATTGAGCTCCCTGGTTTGTCATACCTATATAGGAGAAGAATATACCTTTCTCACAGCACTGCAGATGGCTCTTATTCTAAGTGAGGTGAAAAGAAAGAATTTTGTACAGGGCAATGCCAAACACCCTACAACCTTTCCAAAACACACCCTATCTGTCAGATAGGCTTAGCAGAAGTAGAATGCATTCTCTGAGGGTACATGTCCAGCCCACGTCCAATGTCAGTCTGCAGGGGTCGCTGTGCTCCCTGTCGTCATGCACGCACCCAGACTGACAGAGGATTCTCCTTCCACAACAGAGGTAAGAGAAGATGGGAAGTCACCTTCTGGTGTTTAAGTCTTCTTCCCAGAAGAGACATTTGTCACTTTGGGCCTAACCAAATCGGTAATTGCACTTGCTTCAAAGGTGGGCAGTGTAATGCTACCATGTGCCTAGAAAGAGGGGGGACTGGAATGTTGCAAATAAATAGCTCTATAGACGACCACACATTTTAACCAAAATTCCAGAGCAAACCCAGTTACACTCTTCATCAAATATTTAAATGTGTTTTCCATTGATGGCCATAGTAATTTACAAAATGTCGTGAATTTCCAGGACAATTAGGATATTGAAAAGTACTTTAGGCAAAATTACATATTTTTGGATGGTGTGGTGTTTAATTTTTAGTGTCCCAGAGTCTCTGAGGCCTGTACAGCCACAGTGATCCCCCCATTCTGTTCATGTCAGGCACTGCCATGTACTAACACCATGTACAATGTCATTTGGGAAGACCTGCAACACCATAAACCCATATTCTCACAGGTGCCCAGCTTGAGCTGCTGCATCGCCCTTATGACATTTTCCTAAGAAAGTCTTAAAGACACATACAGAAGCACTCCCTACTACTTTCTTTACTTACATTTTTATTTTCAGTGACATCGATTTAGAGTGAGTATTATGGGAAATGGACCTGCTGCACAAAGGCTGTGGGAAAATGAGAGATTTTATCTGTCTAACTTGTTGGGAAAGGTCTCTTGTTTAAGTAAATTTCCAAGTCACTTTCAAGGTGAACACTGAATATGGAAAAGGAACACATAAATGACGGGTTCTATTTTAGTCTGCACGTCCTCTGGTTGCATCTCTTAACTTTTCTAAACCTCACTGATTTTCCCATCAAAGAACTGGGAAGGAAGAGTCATGTGTGTTGTTCTTGTTTACCATGTTCTTATAAATCTAAAATGTGATTGTTTCTGTGGTGGTTGGTGGGTAGTGGAAAGGTATAGATGAGAGAGGGTTGAGGGATAAGGGGAGAGAGAGGAGGTGCAGGTGGAAATAGGGAGACGGGGGAAAAGAAGGAAGAGGATGAAGAAAAGAAGAAAACAAGATCATATTTGCCAATCAGAGTTTATGAGACAGCGTGAAAGCAAATGTGGACTTTGAACTAGGAGACAGTAAGCTTTCATGAGCACTGTCCAATCCTAACAGTAAGGAAAGGCACACAATTTCCCACACATCTTTTGAGAAGGGAAAGTTTATGATGGTTTTAATGTGATGTTCTAAATCATAACTTTTTGCCATTAGGCAAATGTTCCATGATAATGTGGTGACTTTATACCTTTCTTGTTTAATCACCTAAATCTGGGCACTCTTGGATATCTTGATGTACATGAGGTACATTACTCTACAAAGTCTTTGGAGATGCTGGACACTGAACAGACAAATCCTTGCTTTGTTCTTTAATAGTGATAATAGAAGCATTGGAAGCAATGGGATCAGGGGAATTAGAGGAAATGCTCATTAAAACAAATTTAAAAGGTCTAATGATTAAAATATTGATTAATTAGCCAAACATTGATTAGCAGTCACACTTTATCAACTACAAAGTTTCTAATTACTGCTCCATTATTCCATAGATTGACCTGTTCTCTCCTGTCACTTATGATGAAGAACAATTTTTATTAAGTGGGTTTTGGATTTTTGACCTGTGAAATTTTAATAGGGAGTGCAAAGTGGGTGTCGTGTGTGGTTTGGCATTTTATTCACCAAGGGACTAATAGTTACTGTCTCTACTTAACCAGAAGCACAAGAGTGCAGGAGGGACAAGAACACTTAGGGATTACAATCTTACCATCTTCCCAAGCAAGGAAAAGAAAAAGTCACACGTTCATCCATAAAATGTTTGCCCTCCTGGTTTATGCATAGACTGGAGTTATTACCATAGTTCATCCGTTACAGACTGTCCAGAAACACGGAAACA
Organism: Cryptoprocta ferox; assembly: GCA_028646485.1. Lineage (NCBI taxonomy): Eukaryota > Metazoa > Chordata > Mammalia > Carnivora > Eupleridae > Cryptoprocta > Cryptoprocta ferox. Next base: position 42,393,254 of record CM053578.1, read on the forward strand.
CAATGAGTAATACAGAATAAAGGATTTGTTATAGAGATTGAAATTTATGCACTTTGGAAGCATGCTAAGCCCTCTGTGGAAGGCTGTTGCTTCTGTATCTGGTGCTGGGCATGATATCAGAGGGGCAGACAGGGAATTAAAAATGGACAGGAAGTGGCAGAGAACAAGGACAAATTGGAACTCACATCTGTCCCTCCCTGTCTCCAACTTCAACAGTGCAGGAGCTCTGCAGGAGAGGCTGGCACTCTGCACCGTGGAGCTGCCCATCCACAGGTCCAGGACTCAGAGATGCAAAAAGACCAGGTTCTGTAGGAGCTGGGGGAGGTGGTGGCCCAGCCACTGCTCCATGCCAGGAAGAGTCAGCAGATCAGGACGACATGTGTGAGCTGCGACAGTGTCTGCAGCACACATGCTCAGAGTGTAGACATAGTCATGCTCTTTACTTCTGGCTTCCAAATCTTGCCCACAGATTTCTCTTGTGGATAACCCTGAGGCACCATCATTGGGAAAGGCAGTTCCAGGGAACAAAGTTTCAGTTCAACTAAGTGGGCACAGCCCAAAGCCACTCCGTAGAGCAAAAAATTCTAATCTACAGTAGCGCAGGTCTCCATGTCCGAGCTGCTGAGGATGGATCATACAAGAGCAGACCTCAGGGCCCAGGTGCCACTTTGAAGGAGGCTGTCCCTTTCAGTGAGAATCCTTTTTTTTTTTTTTTACAAATACCAAGAAGGAAAAAGAAACAAAAAAAAAGTGATTCATACCAGGCCAATGAAAATACCCCATTTTAAATATTTCAACTAGGCAATTTCTGGACATCTTGCAAAAGGAGATCTTGGTGATCTCAATAACTGTCTATTTAAATCTGCTGAGGCAGTGCTTCTGCCCTGGGACACCCCAAAGAAAAGGCCAATACGCCACACAAGGTTACAATCTCAATATAACTGTCTGGAAGTGCTGCTCCAGGTTTACTCCTGATGAGATCAGCTCGCAGGCCAAGAAAGCAGATTTACAGCATGAACGTAAATGAGCAGGGGGCACACCTTTTTGATCATACATATGCTTGACAGGCAAAATGTGCTTACGACCTTATTGCCAAATAAGTAACAGCACGTAAGCTCCTTGCAGTCAGTGGAAAATGACATCTTGAAGACAATTCAGAGCAGAGCATTAGGTTGACAAGATCAACGACCACAGTCTGGGAAGAGCGAGGATGGAGGGGCTCACGCTCGGCGCCCCATAGGAGAGGGACTCCTATGGGTTGAGCTTCTGGATCCCACCGAGGGGCCATGTTTTAGAAACAGGCAGCTTATTCTGAAGCAATTGAAAGAAGAGCTGGCATTATGCCCAGATAAAAAGTGCTTTACCTGCTTCTGTGTGTGAGGAGACAAGAAATAAAGGGAACACACTGCATGACTTATAAGCCAAGTGAACAAGCCTGAGGTCTGAGAGTTCCTGACATTCCTCTCATGTATGTATTGGAATGTACAATAGTGCATAGAAAGGGAGATCCCTTTGCTACCAGTGGCTTTATTGCTCTCCTGTAATTTAGATGATAAATTTTGTGCAGTAGTAATTCGAAGCTAAAATTGCAAAATGAAAGGAAGTATTTAAGAAATTAACCAGATAACTCAGTTACCTGGGCACTTCAAACAAAGTGCTTTCTGATCCTGAATTAAGAATTTCTGTTCCTGACCATTTAGATGTGCATATGTCTCCATAATTATACAGAACAAGAAATGTAGGTAGAAGTCTACCCTGACACTGTATTACATGCTGCAGATCTAAATATTAATTCAAATTTAAACATTAACAGATGAGCAGTCACAACACTACCTTAAAGTAAAGGATCATAAGAGTTCTCCATTTTTCTGGTGAAAATAGGGAAACAATGTCAGAGAAGTAACATAGAATACAAAATTTGAGACTATTTGTGGTATAATATGTAGCCTACAATAGGAGACAAATGAAATATACTGACAACAATAAAAGAAGGAAAATGAAATGTTTTATTATTAACTTATGTCTTCTCATTTTAATATTGGGTTTTATTATTGTTTATGAATTTGGAAGAGACTCTTGCATATTAAGACAATTAAAACTTGCTTTCTCACCCTTGTCATACACCATTTCCGGTTTCTCCTATAATTTGGTGACCACTTCAAATATATTGATTTTTTTATTTCGGTTCTTTTTGTGAATTTCATGTTTAAAAACTAGTTTTATTCAGGGCACCTGGTTGGCTCAGTCAGTTAGGCATCCGACTCTTGGTTTCGGCTCACATCATGACCTCACAGTTTGTGAGTTCAAGCCCCATATCAGGCTCTGTGCTGATAGCACGGAGCCTGTCTGGGATTTGCCCTCTCTCTGCCCATCCCCTGCTTGCTCTCTCACTGGCTCTCAAAATAAATAAGTAAACAAAAAAAATTTTAAATGAAACTAGTCTTATTCAAACAAGAGTCTACCTACTTATAAAAGAAAGAGAGGAAGGGAGAGAGAGAGAAGAAGAAAAGAAGGAGAGAGAGAAAGAGAATGAATTACCATCTTCAGGGAAGTATATCCTGTGATTTCCAAAAAAAAAAAAAATTCAAGAAATTCTCAAATCCTTGCTGATTTTCAAAATCATGTCAGTTTTTCCTTATTTTAGAACTTTTAAAGATGTATACAGTAGTTATGAAGTCAACAGTGAAATACACTCACCTCAATAGAGGATGTTTGAATTTCATAATTTCTTATATTAATATGCTTTATTTTTATTTCATTTCTGAATTCTTAATTTTTTACATATAGGGTGTCATAATTATATTAAGTAAGTAGTGTAAGTAAATGTTTACTCCAATACCATTTTAGATGCTACAAATCTATTCCAAGATCAGTTATATATTAAAATATACTTCATTTTTCTGTTTTAATTTTAACATTTGATTACCTCAAAGTTTTAAATGACTGTCATAAATTTAATATCAAAGTTGATTTCTTTTCTAAATAGTCAATTTTGCTACCATGGATATTTGAATTGCCATTCCTCCTACATCACTTTCTATCAATTATTTCATTGTTCACCTAATATACAGATCGATGCAATAGATATATGATAGATGGATAAGTAGATAGATGATAGAAATAGAAAGATAGGTAGATAGGTAGATAGATAGATAGATAATGACAGATAACTGAATTTATGACTCATATATTTTCATCTTTTCTTAAATAATGAAAGAAATACCAGCTATAAATTTGCTTTGGCAAAGTATTGCCTTTACCCATAAATTCTCTTATGCATGGGGCACCTGGGTGGCTCAGTCGGTTAAGAGGCCAACTTTGGCTGAGGTCACAATCTCACAGTTCTTGGGTTCAAGCCCCACATCAGGCTCTGTGCTGACAGTTCAGAGCTTGGAGCCTGCTTCGGATTCTGTGACTCCCTCTTTCTCTGACCCTCTGCCGCTCACGCTCTGTAGAAACATTAAACAAAACATTAAACATTAAAAAAATTTAAAATAATGCATTGTGCAGATCTCCCTTCAAGGAAGTTCTTTCTACTTCCTTTTTTCTATAGGGAGTATTATCAGCATATGGTCTCCAGCTTTTAACCTCTTTAATGGTCAGCTGCAGATGGCCCTTTCACAAGGTTATACCTTTCCTGGGGCAGCCTGTGTAGGTGACAGAATGAGGTGGAAATGTAAATATCTGGCCATTTGGACCAACACAGGAAGCTAGAAAGGACAATCTTTGCTTCATATCTCCCTGCCAATGCAGGCCATTGCTGTGCCAGACCTACATCACTGCAACTTTTTCCTTGGCCTAGTTCCAGTTTATTCTCCCTTGCTTAACTCACGTTGATCCTTAAACAACATTTTGTTTCCCAAACACTGTCTCCCTTTGGCTTCTGGAGAACCTAACTAGTGACAGTTCTTATTGGGAGCTGTCTGAGGAAGCACACAATAAAATGGGGTTTGGGAATTTGATCACTCATTATCAGGTTGCCATGAGGACTCATCACTGGTAGTAGATGGAATACAGAAAGCCACTGGCAGTGGCTTCCAGTTGTTAAAACTTCCGCTGGTGGGAGAGAATGAGGAAGAGCATAAGATGTCTCGGTTGTTTAAGATGTAGGAAGGAAATAGGAGCTATAAAGATAATGGTATGGGCGGCTGTTGCTAAGCCCTACTGATGCTCTGTGAGAGATGACAAACAGCTGGTAGAGAGTGATGAGGTGTCAAATCCGGAAGACCTTGTTGGTTGCATACAAGGAAGCTCCCATGGCCTCTAAATGGAGGGAAAATAAGGCTGAGAACCAAACTCAGGATGCACTCTTCTGAGTAGCTGAACTTCAAATACAGTTCAGCCTCCAAATCAAGGGAGGTCTGTTTTGTCAATATCAAGGTAAAATCCTGAGACCTTGACACTAGAGATGAAAATATCTCTGTGTATCTCCCACATTTAGGAGTTCTAGACTATTTAGAACCCTTTTAGTCTGTAGGAATATTCTACTGTCCTTGTCAAGGAACAATGGCTGCCCTACACTGGAAGACAATGCAGAGGCTTATCTCCTGCAAGGTATTGTGGTCCCTCTCAGGAACGGCCACCATCTCCCCTCTTGGCTATTGAATCTTATGTAAAGTTGAGTCAGCTAGAGACATATAGGGTCTGATAAGAGAGAGATGAAACTATATTCCAAAAGTGTCATAAGACCTAGCCTGCCTGTATGGCAGAACTGGGAGAGTATGCAAGGGACTGAATCATTTACATGGAAAATTGCTCACTGGGGAAAAGGGAATACTCCAGTATTTAGAGGATTTCTGGATGTTCTATGAACAGAGAAATCGATTCAAGTAATACAAGGAATTGTCTGTCATAAACACAGAGATGCATCCCCTGGATCTCCAGCTGAGGAAGAATTGCAAGCAGCCTCTTAGCTGTCAGGTCCTTCAGGGTCTCTCTCAGCGACCAAGCCTAAGATCATTCTCTTCCTGTAGCTGAGCAAGACCACGGCATAAAGGCTGATCATTTCAGCCCAACACAAGACACTGATGGGCAATTCTTGCCCCAAAGATCCATGCTCAGTTGGTGTATTTGTTTCTTGGGGCTGTTTAAAACAATAAAAATGGATTGTCTCACAGTTCTGGAGGCTACAAGTCAAAAATTCGGATTTTTCTGAAGACTGAAGAAATATCTCTTCCATGCCTCTCTCCTAGCTTTGGATCGCCTCAGGCACTCCTTGGCTTGTAAATGCATCACTTCAGTTTTACAAATTCACATGGAATCCTTCCACATCTCTGTGTATCTACATGACTGTTTCTTGTAAGGAAAACATATTGGATTAAGAACCCATCATATTCTAGTATGACCTTATTTTAACTTAACTTTAACTTACATCTGCAAAGTCCCTATTGTCCAATGGAGTCACATTTAAAGTTATTGGGGGTCAGGAACTTCAACATCTTTTTAGAGGGTGGAGGTAGACACAACTCAACCCATAAGAGTTGGTCAAGGTATTGTTTCACCTACCTGGTAGTTTCACTTCTCTCTTTGCCCAATCCCATTTCTTTCTCCTTCCTATCTTTACAAGTTTTGATTCTAAAAAACATCACGCAGCTAAAACATGTTAGTTTCTGCTTTGAAAAAGAACCCAATTTGTGACTTAATATTCAGATGACCATTTTTGTTTTACATATTCTGTTGTTGTTGTTACAAGTCTTTTCTGAGATTTCCATTTAGTTTCATTTGTTCCTATGCCATTGCCACATCCTCATAATTGTTAGACCTGTAAGTTCCAATATTTATTTTGGTGAGTCATTCTATGTTGTCCATTCCATTCTTCATCAAAGTATCTTAGTACAATTTTTAACCTTTACTCTACCAGTTACGTTTTAAAATCAGCTTGTCAAACCCCATAAAAATTGATTTGATTAGAATTTCATTGAATTTATATATGTATTCATTTGAGGATATTTGGCATCATTCCTTTGTGTGACCATGGAATTATCTCCAATTAAGTGTTCTTTTATGTCATAATATGATTTTGTGAAACACGAATTTTGTATATATTTTATCTTATTTATATACACACATATTGGATATCATTATATTTGATACATTATACATAAATCACGTTCTTAAAAATTATTTGTCTAAAATCTCCAGTTAACACTTGAATTTGTCAGATTTATCTTTGTAATTCTGTCACATTTTATTTTTTTAATAGTTACTTATTTTTGAGAGAAAGACACACAGAGTATGAGAAGGGGAGGGGCAGAGAGAGAGGGAGACACAGAATCTGAAGCAGGCTCCAGGCTTTGAGCTATCAACGCAGAGCCGATGTGGGGCTCGAACTCATAAACCACGAGATCATGCTTGAGTAAAAGTTGGACGCTTAACCAACTGAGCCACCCAGGTGCTCCAGTCACATTTTCTTTTACCTATTTCTAGGCTACATTCTTAGGTGCACACAAATTCATAATTTTTTAACATCTGCTTGGTGAATTGATCTTTTTGTAACCTTGCTTTAACTCTATTAATGCATTTGCTTTGTTTCCTATTTTGTTAACAGTAATATTTCTTCATTAACTTTCTTTTATTATTTGTTTTGCTGGTGTATCATTTTCTTTCCATTCACACCATTGGACTGGAGTTTTATTTTTATGTTTTTTTAAGTTTTTTTTTTTGAGAGAGACAGAGGCAGCATGAGTGGCGGAGGGGCAGAGAGAGGGAGATAGAGCATTCCAAGCAGGCTCCATCCTGCCAGCATAGAGGTCAATGCAGGGCTCAAACTCAAGAACCATAAGATCATAACCTGAGCCAAAACCCAGAGTCAGACGCTCAACCAACTGAGGCACCCAGCCATCCTTAGATAGGATTTTTGAACTCTGGTCTGAAAGTTTCAGATTTTAATCAGTGGGTTTAAGCCATCACATGGATTATGGTTGTTAAAAATATTTGAAATAATTCCTATGTTTTTATTTTTATATTTTATATTTGCCATGCTTTCTTTTATTTCATAATTTCTCCTCTCCTGCCTTTGTTGGACAAAAAGCGTGGTTGATTTCTCCTTTCCTTCCCCTCTGCATCCTTGGAAGCTATAAATTTCATGTTTATTATTTTAGTTGTTACTTCTACATTTTTACCACATATGTAGAAAAGTTTTTCCTTGAACCGTGGGAAGAGGGTGACTTAGAATGCTTTATTGACAATAATAGCTTTGAATAAATTTTTATAAATTCTCTCTATTTAAAAATTTTTGAGAACACATTCTATGAAATCATTTTCATTAATAAATAAAATTCTATGTTCACATGAAATCAGTGAGTCTTATATGAAAAGAATTTAATGAAATTAAATAACCTGTGAAAATGGCCTAGGTAAAAATAAATGAGAACCAGTCCTCAACATCCTCAATTCAAGTTTTTTGGCCAATATAGGTCATTCAGACTAAGAAATCTAAATAGTATTCAATCTTTGATCCATAATTAATAAAAGGATTATAGTATTTTTCTTTTCTTTTAAAATTTTTGTTTTTGAAATCTCCTGATCTCAAGTTTAAATGGAATTATGAAAAGATACAGGTGGTTAGGTATACCTCCATTTGTTCAGACAGTTATTGAGGGGCGGTCTTACACCCAGACCATATGCATGGTTTGTGACGTGCCCTGTGACAGAAGACTTGTCCTCAGTGATGTGTTTTATGATCATCCCATTTTACTACAACCCTCACTTTGGTCCCATATTTACCTACCACTATACCATTAAAAAAACAAAACAAAACAAAACAAAACGAAAGGCATGGAACACTCTGGGTTCACCTATACCTTCAAAATAAATTCACTCAGTAAATACTTTTAAGATTCAGTACTTTGAAGGCTGTTGAAATTTACTTGAAAGCTTAACATTAGCATCACCAATAAACAAGCTTAACATTAGCATCAAAATAAACAAGTTAAATTTGATTAAAATGTAAAACTTAGGTTTTTATTGTTAATTTAACCTTAGAATTTAAAAATATTTTATACTTAAGATCCAATATAATGTATAAACCATTTTAAACTTGGAAAGCAATCTATAGTTTTCTGAAAATGTGTTTAAAATCAATTGCAACCATTAGTTTATTCCAAATAGAACTTGTATAATTGTATAATTATTGTATTGTATAATACAATTATATAATTATTATAAAACAAGCTGTATTTTTCTATTACTCAGAAATATATTTTATTCTTAGGAAATATACTTATATATAAACTAGGACTTTAGATTAAATGTAACAAAAGTCAAATCCAAATCTTGATTTAAGAGACAAGAGGAATTCATTTTAAGGATGCTATGATCTTCACAAGTCAAGGACAAAGGAACAACTGCATTCAAGGACACAAGTACCAATAGGATTCTCCCTTCATATCTGGCTTCCATTCTTTGAAATTCCTTTTTAATCTTCTCTTTCTCTTTGCAGACCAACTACTGCTGTTCTTCTGGTCTTCTGAGCAGGAAAGATGGTTGTTGATTTCTCCCAAATTGTATAAAGCACAGCATCAAATTCCCAGAGAGAAATTGATTGTACAGACCTATTTTTTCTAAAATGATGTTAGAGTCTGATGGCTACAGCTTGGATAAAGTACCCAAACTGCTGGATAGTTGTTTGTAACCAGCAGACCAGCAACTAAAGAAGGGACTGCAATTTGTTTTACTTGGGCTAAGAGTCCTTCCCTGAACCTATCAGCTGTAATCAGCAGTTGTAGGACATCATACTTCATGGCAGCCAACATTATAGCCATTATATTCTCTGAAGTGCAATGAGGTTTTCAGCATTGAGATAACATTGTTTTGGCATATCTTTGTTTTTTCCTTGACAATTCCCAGGAATTGCAACAAAGAAGCATTCTGAAAGTTAAGGGAAGGGGCTCCACTTGACTCTTTTAAGAGTCCCTTTTGGCAGTGATACAGTCTACAGAGGGTGGTGAAGAGGGTAATGAAGACACGTACTTGCCAAGCCCTTGTCATGGTAAATTTTAAAAATTGAAAACTTATCAGACGTGGCACTGAAACTAATAATACATGTCTGGAAAATGGGTTAACATTGTTAACACAGAGGAAAGACATTATTTCAGTTGTCCTTTCTAGATAGAGCAAAACTAGATAGAGTAAAACTGTGGAGAAATAACCTGTCATCTCTTGCCACCATCCATCAGGGCCTATTGGATGGAGAAGGGTCTTATAGGCTTGCTTACACCCTGCACTGGCCCCAGTCTGTTAGTCCCATTATGTTTGTGCAGTTCAGGATAGAAACAGAGATTAGGATCAAGGGTTCTCTGACATTGCAGATTTGTATTCTGAGTGATCATAAAGTAGCGCTGCCAATCGCCTTTGCTTTTATAGCTCTGTGGGGAGAGGAAGAAAATCAGATTAAGGAGAAACTGAGAAGTTGTGATAGAGCACATTTTAGGCATTCCAAAAGGGCCCTCTGACTATAAAAGGAGAAATATACATATGTCTTCAGAACAAAACCATTCTTGCCAACATCAATGAAAGCAGTTTTGAAGATACCGTACATTGGCATTTAGCTGGATACAATTGAATTTTTTCAGGTGCTGATTTGTAAACTAACAACTTTAAAAAAGCTCTTTGTTGCTTTACAAACATGAAGTGGTGTGATTCCGCTGGGAATTGTGAACAAGCAAATATTTTTGTTAGACATGGCAGTGTTTTACAGGAATATGTTACTTTCATCGGTTTGAATGTAAATCCTGAAAAGAATTTTTTACTTCCCATGTAAAGGGCTTGGCAAAGCATCCCATCTAGGAATCAAGCCTATTAATATGTGAATTACATACACATCTCCCAAGGCGTGGATGGGAGAATAAACTTCATACTCCGCACATGCAGCAGCTATATTAATATGATAGATTTTCAATCTCTACAAGATCCATTACTGTGTTTTGGGCCAATAGTCCATGAATTTGAAGGATTTATACAATGGACCATAACAGCTCCTTAGGTACGATTATGTCCCATCAGATGAAAAAATGTCTTTTTAAAACCTTCCTATTAACCTGTTTGCTCCATAGACCATAATCCTTTGAAGGTTAAATTATATACATAGCAAAATGGGCCAAATCACCTCATTTTGTGTTTTAAAATGTATTTATAGTGAAAAAGCTCTCCAAGATGGGAGCGTGGAATTGTACCCAGGAGTACCATCAAATCAAGGTGATTTTTAAATGTGAGCAACAGGCACTACTTGCAATTTCTGTTAAGGAAAGAAATCCTGATAATCCAAAGCTAACACTTACTCCTTTATGTACCATTTACATTCAAAATCATATAAAAACAGATAAAAAAAATTGAATGCAATCTAAGCCAGCAAATAGCATGAGATAACAGCTCTCAAATCTTGGACAGGCACAAAGAATCATAATAAAGATGTAAGCTACAAATAAAATGGAAAAACATTGTTAAAATATTTTGTTGCCTATGTGTTATCTATGTTTGGTATTTATATGGGAAAAATTAGGTCACATGAATTTTTTTTCTTTTGGGGGGAACCAAGTGAGGGAGGGTCAGAGAGAGAGAGAGAGATAGAGAGAGATCAGGGGAGATCAAGAGAGAGAGAGAAGCAGGCCTCGGGCTCACCAGATGGGGAACTCGAATTCACAAACCATGAGATCATGACCTGAGCCCAAGTCTGTTGCTTAACGACTGAGCCTCCCAGGCACCCCTAGGTCACATGAATTTTGAATTATTGATATGATTTTATTCCTTTCACAAATATTGTTGTACCTAGTTTTTTGTAAAATACAGGCTGAGTATTTAATGCATTTTAATTAATATATCAGTAAAGTCTAAATTATTAATTTAATGTATCTCTCAGATAATAGGGGGCTGCTGCTACCACTGCTGTAAGCCACAAACTCAATTATAAATATGGAGTTGCTGGAGAGAAGTACTTGATAATCAAGGCATTGTTCTATAGCTACAATGAACCACAAACCAGCCTCCACGTCCAACTACCTAGAACCAGTCCTGACAGGCATGGTTGCTCTCATTTCAAAGATAAGCACTGATGGCATAGAAATGTTTAAGATTTGGAGTGTGTAGCCTAAACTATTCAATTAAAATATTTGAGAGCAGAATAGCAAATGGGTCAATTCCGAGAAAAGATCATTGCTTTTTTCAGTCGGGTACTTTGGTGAATGCCTTTCTACTACTATCCTGACGTGTTCTCTTTTTTCCTTTGAATCCCTGTTAGGGATGTTCATTATTTCCTCATAAGCTTTGAGATCTTTGGAGAAATGACAATATATCTAAAGAGAAACAGAAAAGAAACACAATATAAATATAAAGAGGAGCAGAAAATAAATGTCTGTGAACTGCCCTACTGTCCTCTTCTCTTTAGCAAATGCAGAAGTGGAAAGACTGGACAAGATAATAAAAAATGACCAGAAAAATTACACCTCTAGTTACAAAATCTCCATTTTCTCACTCACATGCATTAGTCTTCTGTACCACACTGAATCCCTATCGGTACATGGAGGGTGATATAGTCCACATACTTACTATCTCATGATGCAGTTCTCCTTCAGATAGAGATCTGTAAATGGATTTAATTATAATATGGATTCCCTTCTAATCTGTATGCTATGCCAGCTCATTTGTGAGCCTATGCATTATTAAATATGTTGTGATAATTAGGAAGGCTACACTTAAAGTGATCCTTATGTAGCCTAAATATAAACAACCAGTGCAGTTGTGTTGTCTTTCTAGACAACATTTTCCCACAATGGTAGAGAAATGAAAACTGGAAAGATCCAAATAGGTTTTTTTCCCTTCTCTTTTCTATATCTGGCATGATAGAGGCCCAATTTTATTCAACTCAGCTCTTTCTTTTAAAAATATGCGGGAGAGAGAGGGGGTAAGTTGCTGTTGTAAAGACCTCCAAGAGTGTTGGCTTCCTCTTTGCCTTTATTTTTGGACTGAGGGCCTCATATCCCAACTTAGAAAGATCCTCTCACTCTGCATCCCTAGCATTTATGATCTGCTCTTATGAAGCACACTTGAGGAATGGCTAGGCAAAGCCACATGGCTGGAATGCCTTGTGGGTCTACTCTACTCTTTGATTCCCAAGCTGTAACTAGAGTTATGTAGAGACTGGGAAAAAGAGCATAAACTTCCAGAGAGCCACAGGCATCCCCTTTTTCTCTCTTATTTTGGGGCCTGTAGGAGTGCCTTCCAAAAGGAAAGGTTACAATTACATTGGATATTATTTAAGTCTGCTTCTTGACATTGAGGTAATGTTCTCACTTCCTCTCCAAATGGACCATTCATCTAGTTAAGCAATAGAGTTTTGTTTTTGTTTTTATTTTTTGTTGTTCTTTGTTTCATTTTAATTTTTGTAATATCCAGCTGTGCATATTTAACAATGAAAATGCCAAGCACAAATTCATGAATATAATGCTCTTTTGACATTATGCCTGACATAGCCTGCAAGTAGAAAATCTCTGTTGAAAGGATTTTATCTTATTCCCTTGTAAACCACTAATAGCAACAATTTTCTAATGGATTAATATTCTGAAAGATATAATGAATACAGGAGTATTGTGTATTTCTTGTTGCAAAATTTTTGCCATCTTCTATGATTCAAGTTTTTAAAAGGGGAACGATATTGAGAGTTTCATACCAAAAAAAAAAATCTCAACTTTTGTATGCTGGGTATTCATGATTGTGACCTAATTTGAGCTCTGTGCACTAGACCAGCATATGGGTTGTGAATAGCTCTGTAGAGAATAACATATTAGAGGGAGCTAAACTTCCTTCCCCACCTCCTTCCAGGCAAAAACATGCACCAGTCACACTACTGAGCATTAGGTAAACCTAATGTTGCCCTTGATGGAAGAAAAATATCAAGTTCATTAATATTGTAAATAATATAATCAATTGGGAACACATTGTGTCAACTACACATTAGAAACATTTGCTTTTAAAACCTTTCCCAGCAATTACCCAATTGGTATTTATAAATTACAATCACACACACAGATCAAGGAAAATCACTAGAGCAATTACCTATGCATGAATGATTTCACCTTTCAGGACACTAGTAAAAGTAAGACATCAAATAATATAGTTTATCTCTGTGGTCTAGAAATTGAGAGCTAGTCATGCTTACCACCTCACGCCAGTCAGAGTGGCTAAAATGAACAACTCAAGAGACTCTGGATGCTGGCGAGGATGTGGAGAAACGGGTACCCTCCTACACTGTTGGTGGGAATGTAAACTGGTACAGCCGCTCTGGAAAACAGTG